>CM038147.1:41242378-41954878 GCA_021437245.1 Aegilops speltoides | reverse complement strand
GAAAATTTTGAAACCAAAAAAATATCCTAAGTACCGAACATGACGTGGATTTTCAAGTAAAGCTGTACAATGCTCAGAGTGTAACCCATTTTGGTTGCAAAATTTGGGATGCATTTTGCAAGATGTATGGTCTTTATGAGGGTATGACTATCACCATGGATCTTGGTGATCCTACAATCGAGCAAGAGACACCTACGATTTGGGTCTTTGTGGATACACCTCCAGTTCTTCCCTCATGTGAGCTAAACATAGTTATTAAGTAATTTATATTGTTTATTTCAAAATATAATGTTGACAACTTATCTCCATTGACAGCTTATTTTCATGCTTCAAAGAATGTGCGGAAGATGGTAGATGTAACGCACTACACGAAGGCTCTAATTAACTTATCAGAGAACGACATCCGGTCGGATTTTGTAGAGATCTTGAGAATTACAATATCTACAATCAAACTCCTCAACATTATGGTCAATACGTGCCACTAGTGCACGTGTTGAACTACGGTAACTACCATGGAGATACCTTGGTAAGATTATTTTTTACTATTACAACATCCGTGCATCTTTTTTTGCACACTTCTAAAACTAGTACATCATTGCTAACTACGAGGTTATTATTATGTTTTTCAACAGATAATCCCGAATGATTGTGTGCCTCATCTGATGTATACGTGTGGTAGCCTTCATGTTTTGAACATACTACCAGGTCGTCCTACTTAATCTCAACTGTCCATACCGGTTTCTAAAAGAAGTGGAGACATAACAATCAAAGAATGGAGAAAATGTATGGATAATCGTAAGGAGCTTCTTGGAAGCAATAAGCAGCGAAAGGCAAGAATTGGAGACAGGATGATCGCCATTCTTCATAACGGAGAGTCGTGGTCTATATTGTTTTATGCTATTTTACCTTAAGGGTGTTTAGGTCCTACCGACATCGATGATCATGTGCTAAGAACAATTAAGTAGGGTTGGGTTATGAGGATGATGATCGTATGACTTATTATTAATAACGAGTAGAAGTTGTATGATGATGCATGATTAGTACGACTTGTTATTATATATATATATGATGATGTAATGATGCAAAAGCATGCATGAGCATGTTATATCTCAAGGGTGCAATGAACATAGCAGCAGCGTTGATAAACAATTAAAGCATGCATGATGTATATATGATGCATAACGTGTACAATGTGTAGTATCGTAAAATACCAGCAAACGAAAAAGAATTAAAATGGAAACACAAAATTAAATGAAAAGAAATCATAAAACTAAAACCCACTAAACCTTATAGTACCGGTTGATGTTATCAACCGGTACTAAAGGCCTCGAGTCACGGCGCTACCGGGTTAGTGCCACGTGGTAATGCTTTTAGCACCGGTTCGTGCTGAACCGGTGCTAAAGGGGGGCCTTTAGTGACCACTAATTAGTGCCGGTTATGTAACCGACACTATAGGGCCTTACGAACCGGTGCTAATGCCCGGTTCTGCACTAGTGCTTGCAGACGGCTACACCTATCATGCATTTTTTTTGCATTGAGTCTTGTTGTGAACTATGAGAATGAGGATTCTATCCGTCTCTGCCAGCTGAGGAGATTGTCGCAACAGGGATATGGTGCGCCTAGCGATGGTGCATTTGTTCTAGGCTTCTCTTCATCTACATATATTTGCAGCTCATCCGAGCACATGTTCCTACTCATGCACTTTTGCACTCAGCATCGCCTTGATCCTATTGGCATCCGACAACGATGGTGCTCCTCGACTGACTGTGGATGCGTGATAATAGAAGAAAGATAATCAGGAAAGAAGAAGACTACAGTGCTCTTAGATTGGTGTTTCCACATGGCATCTTTGTGGCTGGGTCTCCCTTGATAAGAAAAAAGACATGGTCGTATTGGAATTTTTTTTCTCGACGGCACATGTGCCATAGCCCTCCATTGGCTTTGACTAGCCCTTGAGAGATCATGATCAATGGCCTTGCCACTCCTCTCTGTCCCTCGCCATGCCCCATCCTCCTACTAGCCTTGCACATGCAAATAATGGGGTTCCTTTTGAAGATTGTTTTTCTCCGTCACAAGATAATACCGAAGCATCTGAATTGATTTCGTCTACTGAAGCTAGTTATTAGTCTTCAAGTTTTACCCATATTTATCAATGTTGCCGATGAGACCAAGGATAATTGGATTGTTAAATATCCGTAGCCGGTTTGTGCTGAAGTTATTTGTGTTGCTCCTGGAAAAATTAGGCATCCATGAAACATTGAGCCATGCAGACATTGCATATTCCAATTCCATTCACATATATGTTAGCTTCAAGTTGGCTGGACGAATGAAACGATGTTCAAGTTCAATTTCGTTAGACCTTAGCGGAGTGGCGATTCTGATTACTGATGGGCTGGTTTAGCTCAATGAAGTGGTATATTTTCTTGTCCTATACATGTTATTTTAGGATATTTTATATTCCTTTCAAGATTATCGGTTACTGTTCACTTCAAATCAAAGGGTTGTGTCTTGTGCATCTCTCTCTCTCTCTCTCTCTCTCTCTCTCTCTCTCTCTCTGAATATTAAAATTAATAATGGTACCACTAGATGACTCATGATGTAAAGCACTTAAAATAGCATTCTTATTTTTTTTGCTGGTAAATTAACATTATCAAGTGGTAGGAGGAGAAGTGGATTCTGTTCAAAAGATCAACGAATCATTAATGTCTTCAACCACATAAAGTGTTGAACTCAAGCGCAACATAGAACGTATAAAAAGTGTTGGATTTGGTCCCACCATCATGGGAAAAGGTAGGCCTTTAAAAAATGTCGGAAGACGACTTAAAAAGAAGTGATAAAAGCACAGCCATGGAATGTTGGAGTGAGCCTAATCACTCGCCCTCGGGCCATTTTTCTGTGAAATCGCTCTATTACAGATTGATTGGAAGTTCTCCTTCCCCAAGATTCAAGGATGTTTGGCATACTAGAATCCCCCTTAAGATCAATATCTTTATGTGGCAGGTCATTCGTGGCCGCCTTCCCATGGTGCATCAATTCGCAAGCGTAATGGTCCTGGGACTGATTTTTGTAAACTTTGTGGGGGCTAGGTAGGGCACCAACCATGTGTTCTTAAACTTTCATTTGGATAAACTCCTATGGAGCTGTATTAGATCGTGGCTTGCTATTAACTAGTCCCCTTCCTCATTCTTTGAACTACGGTCCTTCTCTAACTCCCTCTCTAGTCAGAAGAGGCACACGTTCTGATTCGGATTTTCTGCTATGTCTTGGGTGCTATGGACCACTAGAAACAAATTTACTATTGGTCGAGTAATACGTATGCTCCCACATACATAATTAATAAACAGTTGATCTGCAGGTTGAATGTTGTGGAGGTCGTGCTATTGGCTAGTACATTGATTCATGGTGGTAGAGAACAACAACCAACTTGGAAACTGAGCCATAAGATTGGTAAGGCTGGTCATAGTGGGGAGTAACATATACTATTAGCTCCATAGTGAAAAGTATCATAGTACTAGTAGTGTGATAGATATCTTCATTTCTTAGCTTGTAGACTCATTTTTTCTGGGAAGCACTATGTTACAGTAACATATTAATGTTACCACAACCTCTCTCTCCTTATTAACTACATGCCACATAAGTAAGTTTACCTTTGGGTGTGTTACGTTACTATCTAAGTTACTCCCACTATAACTTGCCTATCGAACTACTCCTGGCGTTTTTACGCTACATATTAGCTTTATTTCAAGTCAAACTTAGATCAAGTTTATACAAAAAAATATTAACATCCACAACATGACATCAATACCATTAGAATCAACATTGAATACATGTTTGCACCATACATATTTTTTATTGTGAAAGTTTATATTATTTTTCTATAAGCTTGGTCAAAATTTATGAAATTTGACTAAGGTTAAAGCTAATATCACTACAAGAAATATGTCAACTTATGACCTTTTGTTAGTGACCCTGGAAGAATTGGTCATAGATCTATGACCATTTCAGACCAATTGGTCAAAAGCTGTTCGGGGGGCTCCAAACCCTAAACTATAACGACCATTTTGGTCAGAAAGGTCATAATTTCCTTACACGAAATGGTCACAAAGCAGATAGCACTGGTTCGCTGCCTTATTTCTAGCTGTTCATGACCAATATAGATGGTCATAACCTTGAAAATTGTGGTGGGTTGCTACGACTAGGCGCCACCTCATCGGGCTTTTGCCTATGTGTCATGTCCATGTGGCAGTTTTGCCCTAGGTTGTGAAGCAACCTATATTTCATCATTCTCAAAATTCCCCAAAAAATCTCATAAATTCTTTGGGTCATATCTTCGTCAAATATGTAAAAACCTTCCTTGCCTAGTTCAAAAATAATTCAAAAATATTCATTTTCCTATTCTGTTCAGAAAAACACTTTGTGAAGGAAGTACCACTCTGGCATGTCCAAATGGTATCCATTTTCTACAGTGCTTTCCTATGCCCAAATAACTATCCTCCACCAAATGCCAGCTCAATCCATTCATTATTTTGAGCCCATCTTCAACATTCGTATTTATGTCCAGTGTGGTACTTTGCAAAGCAAGTACCACCTAGACTCCTCCTTTTGAGCTGAAAATTTGTGAAGACGGTCTTCTTAGTAACTGATCATCCTCAACCAAAACTCACGCCCATTAGCCATGTGCATTTTCCGTCGCTAATCAAACACTTGGTCGCTAATTCATGTTTGAGCATCGATCGGTCTCCTCGTGAGAATCTTATGTTGTAATTTTCTTCCTAGCACCTACCGGGAGTGGCAAACCCACTAGACATGCTTAGGCCGCCTGAACACATGGCAACGCCACAGATCATGCGTGACCACGCAGCGGGCATGCGAGTTTACGCGCTCTAGAGTTGGGGCCCTCGACCACCGCCCAAACCTCGACGTATCGCCACCAAACCATGTATTTATGATTAAATAGGTACTTATGTACCTAGAAATGATTATTTTAAAAAATAAATAGCAAACTATGAGGCAGTCGCAGTTCAAATTTGACCCGCTTCCAGCTGAATCGGCGGAAATTTGTCTTTTTCACGAGAGGTGGATCAAAACTTTTTACACCCAACCATTTTGTCAATTGTGCATTAAATATGTCCTAGTATTTTAGAAAATTGATTTGGTCAAATTTTGCAACAATTATTTGGGAGGTCCTTCACAAAAAAACCTCCTTTTGGGCACTCGAAAAATGGAAAATGAATTTTTTGTCCAAAGAAAATGAAAACTTCCTTAGGCAACATTGTTTGCCATTCCAGGATACACCCTTGTGCACAATATGAGATCATTTGAACAAACTATGCCATGAATGTGGCCATAGGATTGATCATTTGGCTTGAAAGTCATGAATCTTCACGCATGATAGCTCATTTCTGAGAACACTTTTTTAATAGAATTTTTGTATTACAAGTTTATTATTTTTCCTTGTAACTTGGTCATATATAATGACACAATGCGAAGGTGTTCCAATTTTTTGAATTTTTTTGAATTTTTTATGCCCGTTTCAAAATGAGGTCAAAACGGCGGGAATGACCGTTCCTAGCTAGTGGTTGAATCTTGGAATTTTTTTGGTGTTTCTCTGATTAAATAGGTACTTATGTACCTAGAAATGATTTTTGGAAAAAATAAATAGCAAACTATGAGGCATCCGCAGTTCAAATTTGACCCGCTTCCATCTGAATCGGCGGAAATTTGTCTTTTTCACGAGAGGTGGATCAAAACTTTTTACACCCAACCATTTGGTCAATTGTTCATTAAATATGGCCTAGTATTTTATAAAAATGATTTGGTCAAATTTTGCAACAATTATTTGGGAGGTCCTTCACAAAAAAACCTCCTTTTGGGCACTCGAAAAATGGAAAATGAATTTTTCGTTCAAAGAAAATGAAAACTTCCTTAGGCAACATTGTTTGCCATTCCAATATGCACCTTTGTGCACAATATGAGATCATTTAAACAAATTATGCCATGAATGTGGCCATAAGATTGATCATTTGGCTTGAAAGCCATGAATCTTCACGCTTGATCGCTCGTATTACAAGTTTGTTATTTTTCCTGGTAATTTGGTCATATATAATGACACAATGCGAAGGCTTTCCAACTTTTTGAATTGTTTTTGAATTTTTTATGCCCGTTTCAAAATGCGGT
Organism: Aegilops speltoides; assembly: GCA_021437245.1. Classification (NCBI taxonomy): domain Eukaryota; kingdom Viridiplantae; phylum Streptophyta; class Magnoliopsida; order Poales; family Poaceae; genus Aegilops; species Aegilops speltoides. Next base: position 41,948,701 of record CM038147.1, on the reverse strand, counting down.
CAAAATGGCGGGAATGACCGTTCCTAGCTAGTGGTTGAATCTTGGTATTTTTTTGGTATTTCTATGATTAAATAGATACTTATGTACCTAGAAATGATTTTTGTAAAAAATAAAGAGCAAACTACAAGGCAGCTACAGTTCAAATTTGAGCCACTTCCAGCTGAATCGGCCTAAATTTGTCTTTTTCACGAGAGGTGGATCAAAACTTTTTTCACACAACCAGTTTATCAATCGTGCATTAAATATGGACTAGTATTTTAGAAAATTAATTTGGTACAATTTTGCAACAAATATATGGTAGGTCCTTCACAAAAAAACTCATTTTGGGCATTTGGAAAATGATTAAAAATAGCTAGAAAGATCAGAAATGCATACAAATTGGTACTTATCCATAATATGTGGTCTAACTCTAGTGAAAATTTGTATGGTGCCCTTTTGCAAAATATTTTTGGTAGCTACTTCACAAAATCCCTTAGATATTTTTAGTACTTATATACTTTTTTACATCACTGGTTTTCCGAACCAATCAGGACTCTTCCCCCGGATCGATGACATGGCGCCCATCCATCCATCCATCCATCTCACCATCCCACATCCATCCATCCATCCATCCATCCATCTATCTACAAAGAAAAAAAAAAAACCCCACCGCAGCCCAAACCACTCCTCCCCTCTCTCTCTCCCCCACACACCACTGCTCCCCCACGACCCGCAGCCCAAACCCTAACCCCTCTCCCCTCTCCCTCCACGATCTCCTCCTCGCCTCCATCGCCGCCGCCATCTACGGCGGCCGATCCCGCCGTGACCTCCCACCCACGCCTCTACCGGTGCGGAGTTGCGTGCAGACGGCGCCAAGGCGGCCCGGCGCGCGCTCCCGTGGTGGATCTGGCGCCGTTCTTCGCCGTGGAGGACGCCGATGACGGGAGCGCGCCCGGGCCACCGAGGCGTCTTGCGGCGTGCCACCACCTCGCTCCGCCATCCCCACCATCCTCTGCCGAGTGACCTTCTTCCTCCTGCCCCTCTTCCCGCGAGGGCCCGCCTCCCCGCATCCCCGCCACGGAGCCGAGCTCCCCTGCACCGCCGCCGCCATGGAGGCGGTGGTCGCCGACGCGGGTCCAAGCTGCTGAAGGCCGGTATCATGTTGCCGACCAGCCCCCGGCTGGTGAGTCGCCAAATCTCCTCTGCTCCCCGCCGATTCGCTCGAGATTTCGCGGGACCCCTGCTCGATGCGTGCGCGTGTGTGGTCAGTGATGCCTCAAGATGAAGACGGAGGTGGAGGAGAGCGAGGTGGCCGAGGCGCGCCGCCGGTGGAGGAGGTGGTGCAGCCGGTGGTGCGCGGCTTCGTCAAGGATCGGACGCCATGGAGGACCTGCTCACCTCGTCCTCTTCACCGAGTCGCTCTTCACGCCCAAGGTGCCATTGCCTCCCATTTTTAAGGAGAAAACAGAGAATTTGTACAAAGGTTTCACTGTCGTAATCAGTTTAACTAGAAGCATCAGATCGGGCAGTTGATATATACGTCTTGCATCATCCTCCGCTTAGAGATTGAGATGCCAAGAATTGTTCAAACAGAGAATTTTGCAAGATTGCTGCTGTTAAACTTTGATGCTACCAAATCATTAATTAATACCAGTCATTAACACCAACAAGGGCAAGAAAGGTGAAGAACCATGCCCTTGAGTTCTGCTTGCGCTTTGCTAGAATTGTGTTATGCGGAGCCGCTGATTGCATACCTGTTTGCCTCTAGTGTTTTACTAGCTACTACCAGTAGTATAGATTCCTGTGTTGTATGTTCACTTGTCTAGCTCTGTTTCCTTTTTCTTTTCTTTTATTCTACACGACTGACCCTAAATATGTAGTGTAGTTCAGTGGGTATAGTCTCCAATGTCCAAATGCCAAACACACCGCAACTTGCGAAATGTCTCTCAGTGATGCATGCATGATCAGTACTAGTGTAAGTGTGTGGTGAAGAATTTTTGATGGGAACATGGAGGATGATGCTTTTGTTGTGTAATTGTTTATCACCCCTCGTAGCATGTATATTTAGCGGTTACTACTAAAAGTTTTGCATTTCAGTGCTGGGTAGGTAGGATCTTAGGATCATCAACTATTCTACACTGTTTTAACTGGTTCTGCATTTTTACATACATGTGTACAGCCGTAAATCCAAGTAGACATGCTATCTTTTGCAGGCTTATTTCAGGTTGTGGTTGTTTGTCCTAAAATATGTCTGGGTCTGTTTTTTTAATATCCTCGTCCACTAAGTTTTCGTCTCCGCTATGTCCTATTGAAGAAGATTTCATATTCAGTGCCTTTGTAACTGTTGTCTTTAGCCTAAAGCTTTCTATTCTTTATCAATTTTGCCATGTTTCTCATTGATTATGATCCTCCCTGCAGTGGTGTACAGACCAGCACCCGGAGTAGACCCGCTCTCCATACTATGGCCTATGGCGTCCGCTGGTGGATCCCTCGTTGTGGCGCCTGACTGATTGGAACCAAATCTGAACATCTTGGTTTAAAGAGCCACATCTCACTTTTTTCTTTCTTTCTCCACAGCTTGCATTGACCATAGAGGCACACCACAGAATCCAGCCAGGACCTACACCCTTGAATCAGAAGGTGAAGCCATATGCGTAAGTTTAACCACAACCATGAACACAATATCTACAGCACATGATCCCGCATTAGTATTCTCTAGGAGTGTTGCCATGGCTAGCAATGTGTGACCTTTCTGAGACTTGTTGCTCCTTCAAATATGCTCTTTTTTGCTTGAAGGAGTAATTAACAGAAACATTTTTAGTTAATTAAAATTTGGTGTATACTGATTGCTTGCATCAATAGTGCACTACTCTTATTGCTTGCACTTGTTTATACATGGAGCACACACACACACACACACACACACACACACACACTTGGGCTTGGGCTAAATCTAGTAGCTTGGAATTAACTGGAACTCGTTTAAAACTAAATAAATCTTTTCATTTAAATGGAACCTTTTTCTTCAATTAATTTGCTTGGTTGCAGTAATTTATTGTAGGGCAACAATAGTATAGCACTTGCGGATGGTTGCATCAGTACAACTCTTTTTTGCATCATTATTCTGCCTAGTGCATCGTTAAGATTATAAGCATCATTTTCATTGAATCCTGGTTACATATTTGTGTGTACTCAAGTTGAAAATGGGACTTGGAATAATATGCAAGTTTCATCTTTTCTATTGCAGCGAGTGTGTCAATTATGCACGGGCAACATCGTTGATACTAGCGGTGTGCGCGATGGTCTGGGCCAAGCAGAGAAAGATAGATGAGATATGCACGGCCTCTGCCACGGTGACTACACGCTGTACAAGTGTGTGTCCCGATTTACATGCTCGCTGTTGTACATGATGTAAGTGGTACTGAGATGCTCATGGGAGTGGTGGTTCTTTATGTGTTGATGGTCTTAGGAAGAGCATGCATTGTCTATTTTAGTAATTTTAGAGTTGTTGTGTTTGTGAAAGATGCCATCTTTCACTCCTGGATATTCCATGTTCACCGAATGTTTATTTTTTCATGTGCCAACTTAAATGCTCTAAACAATATACATGTTAATAACGAGTCTCTAGTTATGTGCTTCCTATCAATTTTGTGAGAATGCAACCTTTTGGGAATTCTGTACTTTTCTTTTGTGGTAATATAATGATATTAGATGTCTGCTGGTTGCTATATATGTGCAAGATGAATTGAAACCTGCTGTTTTCTTTAGGATGTACGCACACAAATGATTGTCACTCATGAACAACAAGCAACCATACTAGTTACTACCTATGTGTTCCAGATATTGTTGTACATATTATTTATGTTCCTTTTACTTCTAGAGCTATACTGGTCTCAGATCACATCGTATTGCTCGCTGTTGCTGCATACCAGTATCTCAAGCATTGCACATTTGTGTTTGTTTAGGCGGACAACTACTCGTATAATATGCAAACAACAACAGAGCTAGTGATGCTATGCTAAAATTAATGTGTACTTGTCAAACTCAAGATTATGGCTGTTAAAGTTTCAAATGTCCTCTTTTTAAAATTAAAAGAGAGTCCTTTGTAATACATGATCAAGCAACTAACTCATTAGCGTTTTGACTCATATGTTTCTATGCGCGTTTGTTTAATTGATGTTGTTTCAACTTTGAACTGCTTCTGTATATGGCCTATATTGCAATTGAGATTTAAAGTTGTGGTTGTTCCTGTTTTCCAGAAGCTCAAGTGTGAAGTGTGAAGCAAGTGTGAAGCCGTGAAGTGTGAAGCCATCAAGTCGTACTCAGTGAAGAGTAGCATATTGTAGCATATATGTGTTGTAAAGATTGTAATCGATTTATTTAGTGGTATATTTGATGAATTTTATGTGTGCTTTTTGATTATGTATGTGATTTGAAAATTTGTGAAATGGAAACTTGACCAATGGGGCCACTTATGAAAATAATCTGTCAAATTTGTACATTTCTGACATGTGGGACCAATTTGAGAGATGATCATGACAAGTGGGACCCATCTGACTAGTGGGACCAGCTTGAATATATAATGGCTGAAAATAGAAAATCAATAAACAATAAAAGGCCATGGGCCAACAATAAAAAATGCAGCAATGTTGGGCTTGGCCCATGAAGCCGACACAAAATTCACAGGAAAATATATATTAAAAGGTCAATTGTTGGGCTAGGCCCATGTAGAAAACCGAAATGGACCGGCTGAATCTTGTGCCACATCAGCTTGCCACGCTGGATGCTTACGTGGCTCGGGAGGCTGCTAGTGACCAAAACACGACAGTAGAAATATTTTGGTCATAACGTCTATGACCTTCTCACGAGAAGGTCGCTATAGTCGATTTATGACGGCCAGCTGACCTTATGTTTTTGGTCACAAAAAGGTCACAAATGGAAATTTGTGACCATTCAGTGACCAATAGTGGTGGTCACAAGTTGACATATTTCTTGTAGTGTATGAGGAGTAAATAAAAACGGAGGGAGTGCTATCATTAGTGGTGGGATTATAGCTAGCAACTTAAAACCGATTTTGTAGATAATCCTCCTCTCTATTACAAACCATCAGGAAAGTTGTTGCGGCCCTCTTTCTTTGAGGATGGAAGCGGAGCTGCTGCGGCTGTCTTGCGGAACCATAGAGGGGAAGCTGTAGCAGGGATTTCGGAGTTGATTGATAACACACTTGACGCACCGTCCGCTGAAGCCAGAGTGTTACGAATGGGTCTGCAGATGATTGATGGAATTGGATGTCGCAATGTCCAAGTGGAGACAGACTGCATTGAACTTGTGCAAGCATGCAACGGCGAGAATGAAATTCTGAGCCCATATTCAGCTATACTTGTTGATTGTTTTCACCTGGCTCATGGGGTCCCGGATATATCCTTTATACATTGTCCAAGAGAGGAAAATAGAGTTGCACATGTTTTAGCTAGGCGCTGCTATGATTCTAAGATTCGTGAAGAGTGGATAGATGAGATGCCCTCCTTCCTTTTACCACATGTACTCTTTGATGTAACTCTTCCCCAAGTTTCAAGTGACAGCAAGGCCAACGGATTAGCCTTTCTGGAAAGGGCTAATGAGAGTCAAATCAGCCTTTTGTCAATAGGACCAAGTTTATAATCGGAAATGGCACCAACACGCGTTTCTGGGAGGATACTTGGCTAGGAGAGACACCCCTCGCGCTTCAATACCCGACTCTTTATAGTATTGTTCAACGACGCGACGCGTATGTTGCAACAGTATTTCAGTCCATCCCCCTCAATATTCAATTCAGGAGAACGCTAGCCGGTAATCGTTAGGAAGCTTGGCTCCATTTAGTGAGTAGACTGATGGAGGTCAGGCTGTCTCAACAACCCGATCACTTGTGCTGGAAACTTACTAGGACTGGTGAGTTTACAGTTAAATCGATGTATCTCGATGTTATCAACTCTAGCTCCATTCCTAGTTCCAAACATGTTTGGAAAGTCAAAGTTCCTTTGAAAATTAAAGTGTTTATGTGGTTTGTACATTAAAAAATGATCTTAACCAAGGACAATCTGGCAAAGCGCAACTGGACATGACCTACTAGGTGTAGTTTTTGTGATCGGGATGAAACTATCAAACACCTTTTTCTTGACTGCCCGATGGCAAAAGTGCTATGGCGGACAGTGCACATAGCCTTTAATATTACTCCTTCGAATTCTGTCAACACGTTATTTGGAACGTGGCTTAACGGGATAGAGACCGAAAAAGCGAGACACATTCGCGTAGGAGTATGTGCTTTATTGTTTATTGTGGGCAGTCTGGAACTGCAGAAATGACTTGTTTTTCAGAACAACAAATTTTCATTTTCTGCAGGTTATCTTCTGAGCCACGGCATTGATCCGTATGTGGTCGCTACTCACTGACACAGGCCAAGGAGCGTTTGATTACTAGATCTATCCGGTGGGAGATGGTAGCACGGGATATTTTCAACCGGTTTGGATGGCGGTCACGTAATAGGATAGGCAATTAGTTTTCTTATCTTGTTTATGCCGGCCGGTTGTGGCGCTATGGTTACTTCTTTATAGGCTCTATGTGAGCTTTTCTTTACTTTCTTTATGACTTTAAGACCTTTGTTGAACCTATTTGCTTTATAATAAAGTTGGCCCTATGCATCCTTCTGATGCAGAGGCCGGGGAGTTCCCCCTTTTCGGAAAAAAAAACTCTTCCCCAAGTTTGAATAAAATGCCAGCAGGCCTTCCCCTCAAAAAAAAAAAACCATCAGAAAAGTTTGATCTTCATCTTTGATATTGTGGCGTGGTGGAGACTTGCCCTCCGTTGGCCATAAGCCGCCCTTCGACAACAGTGGTATGGCTCACCGCCAGCTTTGAGGAGAGAAAGACGTGGTGAGATGGGAGCCCTTTCCTTTCTTTTTTTTTTAGAACGAAGGCTCAAGAAGAGCCCGGCTTTGAATTAACAAAGCCGAGCCCTTTCCTTCTGAATCTTGGTTCTTGGTCGACCCAAGCAGCGTGTGCCGCTGCTCTTGTTTTGCAGTAATCCATTTTCAGCAGACTGGCTGACATTTGGTAAACAACCTTTGTGTGTGTGTGTGTGTGGTTGGGCATGCACAGAAAATGCATTCGGTTAGTCCACAAACGTAGCATCATCTGCCCAGCAAGTACTCAGCATGAAGATAGCCCCTGTCACTGGTACCACGACAGGTACAGACCACAGAGATTACACCCCTATCTGTCACAAGTCCTTGTTATGCTGAATGATGTCATCAGAATTCGAAAGAAACACAAAACATAAGCAACAGCACAGATCACACACTTCGGTTGCCTGTGCCTCACGCACAAGATGGTCCCTCATGGCACTAGGTACATACATATACGTTGCAACTTGCAGCTGTATACATACAGCGTCGCCACGTACATATCTCGAGCTCGTAAATACGCCGGACATGTATCTATATGTATCGTTTCTTGGCCTAACTGTACATACCCAAGCTAACACATTGATCCAGACTTCGAGAGGATCTGGCAGACCGATCAACCAAAGAAGGATCGAACATGAGTTATATATACTCCACATATATAGGCCGACATGCCAACTCGTTTTACATGGCACACACTTTTTTTCCTTCAGACATCAAGACATGTCAGTGATGAGCGAAGACGCAGACGATGATCTGATCTCAGCGTCGACCTGGGGGCGCAGAGGAAGAAGTTGCGGGAGCCCAAGTCCACCACCTTCGCCTCCGGGTCCAGAGCCCAAGTCCACCACCTTCGCCTCCAGGTACATATCTCGAGCTCGTATAATAAAACGGACATGTATCTAAATGTATCGTTCCTTGGCCGAACTGTACGTACCTAAGGTAACACTACTTACACACTGATCCAGAGGATCTGACAGACCGATCAACCAAAGAAGGATCGAACGTCAGTTATATATACACACATGCCGATATGCCGATATGCCAACTCGTTTTACAGGGCACACGCTACTTTCCTTCAGACATAAGACATGGCAGGGATGAGCGAAGAAGCAGATGATGATCTGATCTCAGCGTCGACCTGGGGGCGCAGAGGAAGAAGTTGCGAGAGCCCAAGTCTGTTGGAGCCGAGCCCTTGCCCTAGCTGGCCCTAGCTCTACTCCTCTCTCTCTGTGAACACTTCTCTCTCTAGCACACACTAAAGAAGAAAGAAGGAAGAAGAAGCAGCAGTAGACGCGGTGGTTTTCCTGGCGCACGAACGCCTGCCGCAACAACGGCGTTTTTCCTTTGAGCTCGAACTCAACCCACGCAGCGATACACAGGGGTTCGGGGAGACTTATACGCGCGCTCATACGCCGCGCCCACTCATCCACTACCCACGCCCCGCACCCCTTGGCTCACGCACCCGCCGCGCTCGGACGCGGACGACGCGGCCACTACCGGTGCTAGCGACGTGCTCACCCCCTTGTTCTTCGCCAACGGACACACGCACTCACGCACACAACCTGGACACTAGTCGGACATGCCCCAGACCATGGCCAGACTATACACAAGTCGGACCATGGCCATACAATGGTCAGACTATGCCTGGTCTATGACTCACGCGACCACAGACTACACTCGACACACCCAGCTCGCGCACGCACACGCTCTGGACGTAGTCACCGTGGCTTATTGCCCATCATTCACCCCCTAAGCCGCGGCTCAGAGGAGTGCCGGCTCCTCGACGTCGATGTCCGCCAGAAGAGCCCGCTCCGCCGCCGCCTTCCTCGGCCTTGTGCAGTCCCGCTTGAAATGGCCGCGCTGCCCGCAGTTGTAGCAGCGGCCTCGCCTCTTCCCGCCACCACCAGACGCCATGCTCGCCGTGCCATCGTCGTCGTGGTCGTTGAAGCCGCCACCACCTTGCTTCCGCTGCCGCGCCGCCCATTGTGCCGCAGTGTACAACAGCTCGTCGCCGTCGCGCTGCCGCCGCCCTGCCTCATGACGCCGGGTCCGTTCGTCGAACGCCTTTGAGCCGCCCCTAAGGCCTCCTCGAACGCCATGTCATCCACGCCGCAGAATTGCTCTATTCCGCGACGGCGGGTACAAGCGGTCAGGGACCGAGTCCAGCAGCTTCTTCACAAGTGCGGCGTCGCCGAGCACCTCCCCAGCCTGCGTGATCGTGCCGCCATGGCGCCGAGCTTCCCAGCGGCTGTCAAGTCTCGCCGTCCGCCATCCGCAGCCGATCAAACTCTCCGCGGAGCGACGCGAGCCGGGCCGCCCGCACCCGATCGGCGCCGACGAAGCGCACCTTGAGGGAGTCCCATACCTCCTTCGCGGTGGTCTTCGTCGACACCGGCAGCAGCACCTCCTCCGATAGCGCTCCGAGCAGCAATGCCCTCGCCGTCTTGCTCTTGCCGGCATCCACCGCCGTGCCATCCGCCGGAGCCACCGCACACCACAGCCCCGGGCATCAAGGAGCGCCCACCTTGATCGCCCAGAGATGTAGTTCGTCGTCGTCAATGGCGGGACCGCAGCGAAACTGCCACCACCACCGCCGGCGGAACAAGCGCCATGGCGCCGGCGACCTCTCGAACCGAAGCTCGATGCCAATTGTTGGAGCCGAGCCCTTGCCCTAGCTGGCCCTAGCTCTACTCTCTCTCTGTGAACACTTCTCTCTAGCACACACTAAAGAAGAAAGAAGGAAGAAGAAGCAGCAGTAGACGCGGTGGTTTTCCTGGCGATTGAACGCCTGCCGCAACAACGGCGTTTTTCCTTTGAGCTCGAACTCAACCCACGCAGCGATACACAGGGGTTCGGGGAGACTTATACGCGCGCTCATACGCCGCGCCCACTCATCCACTACCCACGCCCCGCACCCCTTGGCTCACGCACCCGCCGCGCTCGGACGCGGACGACGCGGCCACTACCGGTGCTAGCGACGTGCTCACCCCCTTGTTCTTCGCCAACGGACACACGCACTCACGCACACAACCTGGACACTAGTCGGACATGCCCCAGACCATGGCCAGACTATACACAAGTCGGACCATGGCCATACAATGGTCAGACTATGCCTGGTCTATGACTCACGCGACCACAGACTACACTCGACACACCCAGCTCGCGCACGCACACGCTCTGGACGTAGTCACCGTGGCTTATTGCCCATCAAAGTCCACCACCTTCGCCTCCGGGTCCAGAGCTGCACCAACGGAATCTTGATTAATTCAGGCGCGCGGCCGGGGAGGTTTAAAGGAGGAACTGGAAGGAAGGCATACGCAACGCGGCCTCTAGATCTTACTTACCGTCGAGGGCGTACTTGGAGAGGTGCAGCTCGAACCGGGCGGCCGTGTCGGTGGCGCCGTCGTTGTCCGGGAGCGGCGGCCTGCGCCCCTTGGCGGCATAGGCGTCGACGGTGGCACGCTCCAGGTCGGCCACCGTAGCGTCGGCGCCCAGCACCACATGCACCGGCCACAGGCTCCGCTCCACCGTCACGTTCACCAGCAGCCGCGACAGCCGCGGCGACGGCCTCTCCGACAGTGCCGCCACCGGGTGGCCCAGCAGCGCCTCCACCGCGGCTGGCATGTGCACGGAGCTCCTCATGGCCGGGCCGGCTGGGACGGAGAGAGTAATCAATCAAGGTCGTCGATCGACGGTGCGTACGTACGTGGCTTCTGAAGGCGCGAGAGTGGTCCGTTGTCTGACTGACTGATGTTTGCACTGGCACTGAGTCTGGCAACCTATATATATGTACTTGCTGAGTGCTGGGTAATGATAGTGAGCAAATTCGATATGGTATTGGTCGCGGTCGGAGGGTGGAAGACGACGATTGAACCGGTGCTAGGTGGTGATAGGTGGAGGGAGCGAAGGGGCACGTACGAACGAGGCGAGGCCACGGGGCGGGGGACGACGGCATGCACGGCGACGTCGATGGAGCTCAACCGGGGGAGGCGCTAGCTGACTCTGGCTATGCGGTGATCGGTCATTGTAACGTGCTACGATCGGAGGGTACGTGCTGGATGCCCGCGAGCTCGAGTACGGCGGCCTGGGCGACGAATGTACGAGAAATATCATATATCAAGTTTCAGAGTTGAGACTTTAATCAGGCTTTTTCAATCGTAGGTACTAAAGTTATGATTTTGTCTGTAGCTCGTACTAAGTTTTGAAACTCAATAGTAGTATTTTCAAAAACTCATCAAAACGTATTTAAATTGGATTTTATTTGCCAGGGGCTTGGTGCCCCTGCACGTGGGTGTCGCAAATTCTCTTCCTAGATTGTCCTAGACTTTAATTAAAGAGTCAATTACGGTGGTGGTGCTAAAACTTGGCGCAAACGTTCACTTTAGTGCTACAAGTTGTTGCATACATCGAATTGGTGCAAAAACTTGGCTTCGACGTGCAAATACGGTGCTTATCTCGCTTGTATACATAATCAACGGTGACTAGGCGCGTGGAGCCCGCTGTCAGCCACCGGACCGAGAGAAGGGGTGTGTGACTTGTTTTTTTTCTTCAGAAACACCCTCAAAATATATATTTTGGAGAAAAACAAAAACTATTGACGTGGGATATTTTTTAACCTCTAAGACCAATCGGGAGAGAGTGAAAATTACTGGCGGGGAGAGTGAAAATTAAACTAAAAGTATCAACACATAGCATGCAAGCCGGCTAAGCAAATAAACCCACCACGCTATACCATGTTCACTTTGGATAAGGACGTTATATGTACTTAACCAGTATAAATGTGGAACTTAAATGGGCTGCCGATACTACGGCAATTTTCACTTGTTTGTTTTTTATTTATTTTTCAAAAATGTAAGTAGTAAAAATTATGTTCAAATATTTGTGTGTTATAAATATTAGACATACAAACAATGATAATTAAATAAAAAACTAAATATACATCCATGAATTATACAAAAATATTTAGTTAATACGGTCAAAAAAATATCACACACTCATGGGCTTATATTTAAATTATTAAAAATTAATATTAATATCAAGAGTTTCAATTTTAAAGTATAAATAACTTTAGTTATACAAACATTGAACTATACAAACGTGCGAATGATTGAAATGTTTGTAAAACTAAAATAATTTTCTGAATTTTAATTTTAATAATATTTTTTATTATTTTAAATCATAGAACCTTTGGTACTCACAAATATTATTTGAAATATATGATTACTTTCAATATAATACATGAACAGTTGTTAAAAATAAGTTTTTTCATTCGTATGTGCAATTTGTTTTGCACATAAATATTCAAACTTTATTTTTGTTCTGAGGTTATAATATACATACTTTTTACAAATAAAATAGAAAAAATCGGGCTGGTGTAAAATGGGCCGCAATATCTGCAGCCCGTTTAAATTCCACATGCTTCGAAGTTAAAATACATATAAGTTTGTTATCCATTGTGTACATGGGAATGCGAATGTTCAAGTGGATTAGCCGGCTTGCTTCTTACGTCTTGGTTGTGGGTTTGAGACCCAGCGGCCGCATGTTTTGTTTAATTTTCACTCTCACCTGATAGGTGGGGCCCAATGTTCATACAGGTTAAAAATGGCACCTCTCCCACACCGACAGTTTCTTTTGTGAATAAAATTATATTTCAAGGGTGCTTCTGAAAAACAAGTCATGCACCCTCTTCTCTTGGTCCAGTGGATGACAGCGGCCCCACGCGCCTAGTCAACACCGGCTTAGTATGCAAAATGAGATAAGCACCGTATTTGCACGTCGAAGCCAAGTTTTTGCATCACTTTAATGTATGCCACAACTTCTAGCACCAAAATGACCGTTTGCGCCAAGTTCTAGTACCATCGGTGTAATTGACTCTTAATTAAACTCCTAGTTCTGGGCGCGTTGTGTTTTCCCTTTCAACATGTCCTTTTGCTATCTTGTAAATTTTTTGTTGTTTTCATTGAAAAATTCATGAGGAAGGCAGATGACAGGTTTTGGAATAACTTTGCATTGGTTTAACTAGCACATGGCCCGTGCATTACAAGGGGAGAAAAAGAACATCACACACCCTTCTTTATTCCTGCCAGATCCTTATTTACGATTTCTGTACATAAGTGGAAATAGAGAAAAGAGAGAAAATACACATAATCGGTTTTAGTGTTGTGCTACTACCTCCGTCCGGATTTATTAGGTCCCATCGTATTTTGTGTTAAACTTTGACTCTCTATAAGACTAACAAAATGGAAAGAATTTGTTACAAAAGTTGTATTATTGCATTTGTATTCGAAATAGGTTTCCCATCGTATAATTTTTGTGACATATAGTTTATGAATTATGAGTTAAATTTAGGGTCAAACTATATATTAACCAAAATAAGAGAGGGCCTAATAAACCCAGCCAGAGGGAGTAATTTCTAACATTTGATTAAAAAGTGTATATAATTCTATTACCCTTATTTTACGTATGTACATTTTTTAGCTGCATACTAAATTTGTATGAAAATCGATGCTATTTTCCTCTAACTTGTTATTCTGAGTTCTATAAATAAAATAAAGTTTTGTTATCAAATTTAGCTACTAGTTTCATTCAATATTACTGAAAAAAATGATTTCTTATGAATACTAATTTTTATTCGATCTTTTTTAGAATTTATAAGATAGAGTTGTCATATTTGTTTGCATGTTGGCCTATTAAAATTGTTTCTATAGTGGGCCGAATTGTCTGACTCACCTAAATATTGTCATACCCTAACGTGCCATGACAACCACGTAGATATTTTATCTTTCAAACGATTGTGGCGTATTTGATATTGATTTTCTCATATATGATATTTGATATTTATCAAACAACGTACCCATCAAACAGTCGGGCATTTGTTGTGACTTCGTTAATTTACAAGATTTACGACATACATAGACGAAGTATTAGTACATATCCATCGCAAAAAAAAAGTATTAATACATATGTTTGGTGATTTACATGTATGCATACACGTGGCAGATTTATTTTTTTCTTCCATGCACACTTAAACTCTGGGCTTGTCCGGCTAGATCCATGTGGAAGGTCGTGCAAAACTTAAGTCCTCCATCGTCACCGCGTCCAGTTGCCCCTTCTGTGCCATCTCCAGGAGACAGCGCTGCTGGCCCGAGGAGCACGCTGCCGCCGGCCATGGACGCGTCCCGATCTGCTCCGCCGACTTTACCCCGAGACGGCTCCCCGCCAACCAGATTTGATGAACTTCATCGCCCCGTGGTCGATTCATATGTTGTTATTTTCTCAATTTGATTCTTTCCTCGTGTCGTGTTGCAGTCCCTGTGTCTTTCTGTTCTTTACAATTTGCCTATGTATATAAATTGATAAGATGTCATGCAAGCAATCGAGGTGGGACTATGTTATCGTGAATAGACACACAAAACCCGGGTGAGGCAAAGAAACGCGAGACGCGTGCATGCAGGCCCATAAGACGACGTGGCCTAGGCGTACGAACGGATTTTTAAGACATGCGGACGCACGAAACTGGACGGGCAGGGTGGACGAACGAAATTGACGGACAAAATTACAGTGGTAAGAAGCAATAGCCCCTTTATTATTAGGTATAGGTTTGAACGCTCGAACTCTCTTCGTGCAGGTCTGGCTTTGATAAGTTAGATTGAAGCACACAAACTTGAGCTTAGTGGGACAATTTTGGAGTTGGTGCTTTGAAAGTGAGGGAATAATAAACCGAAGATATGAAGGGTCAGCGGTTGGGCCCACAAGACAAAGCACAAGAATCGACATAAAACGTATACAATGGACAAAGCAAAAAAAACTTCCCATGCAGCAAAACCTGGAGATCCATAGGAAGATTAAAATGTGACATTTTGACTGGAGTGAATATTTTTCTTTTTGAGTGAATATTGATGTGTTAGAACAATTAGCTGGGAGATCATAACCTTCTTTGTTACTGGAATAGTTATAAACAAACAGAATGACTTTTTCATTGCGATTACATCTGTATATGGCTCCTCTTATGAAGAAGAAGAACAATCTTTTATTTTTTGAATAACATGTCATGTTTCTAAATTGGTCCAGGGCCGGCCCTGGTGTATGGCCGATGGGGTGACGGCCCAAGGCCCAGGCTGGAGGGGGGTCCATGATGTAGTATACATATATAGTATAGCCCAACGAAAAACAGGTGGAAAAAAATTTACGAAAGAAAAGAAACAAGATGGGCTAGGCCCATCAGATAGCTAGCGATTAGCGAAGCGTCACGTGGCATGATTCATGCCAGATGCAAGGCATGGCTGCTCCTTTTCCAAATGTCTCTGTTGCGTACGGGATCCTCTTAACAGTGCATGTGACTGTAGCCTCAGCTGAAAGAAGTTTCTCTAAACTGAAACTAGTGAAGAAATATTTGAGGTCAACTATGTTGCGAGATAGATTGAATGGCTTGGCTATGTGCTGCATTGAGAAGGATATCTTGGACAATGTTGATCTTGATTGTCCCCTTAATGACTTTGCATCAAGAAACGCCCGAAGAAACTTTTTCTGAAGCACTGAAGTAGTATTGTTGTTGATGGAGTCAGTTGAATTTGGTTCTTATTTGAGGTAATCATAACATGTTAGTTTCATTTTGCTATCTTTTTAGTATTTTTGTCGTAATATGGCATTGTCCAACAATTATTATAGTCAAATCTTAAACAAAAGATGTGTGGTTGAAAGTTACTCCTAATATGTATATATGTTTATGTATCACACACACACACATATACATATATATGGTCTTAGGACATATAGGGGCCCATGTCGTCGAGTTCGCCTAGGGCCTCCCAAAACACAGGGCTGGCCCTGAATAGGTCAGGCCCTTTTTACCTTGTGAGAACACAAGAATATACAAGTAGTGGTAAGAATATATCATATGAGTTGGGCCAAGAAAACAACCCGCAAGTCCACCTTTTACACAACTCTACTACGTTCCTGCAAGATCGGGGCAAGAGCTCCCTAGCTCTAGCTAAATCACTAGTGGGCTTCTCTTGCTTCAACACACACTACTGGAAAAATGGGCACTTGTATCCACTTTTGTGGTAGTGGAAGCCGATTTGATCTAGGTCGCTCCTGACAATGTAGATGGCAACGTTAAAATTGGAAGTGTAATGATGGTATCCTTTGCTGAGAAAGGCTCAAGGGGATAAATTTGACTACAGCATTGTAATGAACAACAACTTCATATGGGACTGCCATCAAAGCACGATGTTTCATAATGTCTTTGACCGACCCTCTCATTCTCGGTGCCTCTTATTCCATAATGTTCCTCACACATTATAATTTCGTCCTTCTCTTGTCTCTCCATCTCGCTAGCTAGCACCCTCCCCCCATCCTCTTATTTGTGGACTATTCAAACGATAGTAGCAGAAATCGGTGTTTCGTGCAGCACGTCTATGGAGAATTTTAAGACAAGCGTGGGTATATTAGGGTAAATATCGAGCAGTAGTGTATGTGGGTGCACAAATTAAACGTGGGGAAAGGTTGCTGGATGAGTACAAAAAGTACAACTATGCATTGGTTCATGTCCAAAAAAAACATCACTCATTTATAAGATGCTAGAGTAGCCGCATTTTGACAGCACTTGTGCACTACCCTTTCTTGTCGTCTGACTAATTTACTGGTATATGCTTTTGGTTGTTGGCATTCGGTCAGCTGTTAATTCCTTTGACATGTTCGGAGAAGGTCCACGGGTGAATGGCAGTTGGGCTCGTTAAGCATGGGTCCAAGAAATGAAATGAGTTTGTTTTGGTTTTACTGGGTGAAAATGTTGTGTGCACGACCCAAGTAGTAAAACATAGTTGTCAATCCCATCCTATTCTTGAGCCTCACGCTTCTCCACCTCTTTTCTGCTTTCCTCCTCATTCTTCTCTTCTCAATGTCTAGTGCATGGTTGCCGCCACCTCTCCTCTCGTCTCACCTCGTTCTTGGTGGTCAACCTCTTCCCAGCTAAGTCGTAAATCTTTTTGCAACAATCTAATGTTGCGAAAAAGTCAACCACTTCTCCACGAGGAATTTCGGAAGCTCAACCTTCACATTGTTCCTCGAGGGTTCCTTTCCACTTTGGTGGCGAAACCTACTCTTATGGATCAAGTCACCGCTGCCCAAAAACGAGATAGAGGAATATCCCGGATTAAGGAGAACATTGCTAGCGGAGATGCTAAATGTTTCTCTACAAATGATCATGGTGTTGTATATTTTGAGAACCGTCTAGTGGTTCCCAAGAATCAGCACATACGGCAGCTGATCCTTAAGGAGGCTCATGAATCTCCTCTCACCATTCATCCCGGTAGCACTAAAATGTATCAGGACCTACGCCAGAGGTTCTGGTGGACTAGGATGAAGAGAGACATTGCTCAATTCGTTGCTAACTGCGACGTTTGTCGTCGCGTAAAAGCAGAGCATCAACGGCCTGCTGGCACCCTTCAACCCTTAGCTATTCCTGAATGGAAATGGGATAAAATTAGTATGGATTTCATCACTGGTTTTCCCAGGACCAAGAAAGGGAATAATGTTGTCTTTGTTGTTATCGACCGCCTCTCCAAAGTAGCCCATTTCCTACCTGTTCGTGAGAGTATAACCGCTAGTCAGCTAGCAGACTTGTACATCTCCCGAATAGTATCTCTTCATGGTGTTCCATTGGAAATTAACTCGGATCGAGGAAGTCTCTTCACCTCTCGATTTTGGGAAAGTTTCCAAAACGCTATGGGAACCCATCTTTCCTTTAGCACTGCTTTTCACCCTCAATCAAGTAGTCAAGTAGAACGTGTCAACCAAATCCTAGAGGACATGCTTCGAGCTTCTGTTATCTCGTTCGGAATGGATTGGGAGAAATGCCTTCCATTTGCCGAGTTTGCTTATAACAACAGCTATCAATCTAGCTTGGGCAAAGCACCTTTTGAAGTTCTCTATGGACGAAGGTGTCGAACACCTCTTAACTGGTCAGAAACCGGGGAAAGACAATTCTTTGGCCCGGATATGATCCAGGAAGCAGAAGAGCAAGTTCGCATCGTTCGTGAAAAGTTGAAAACAGCCCAATCTCGCCAAAAGAGTCAATATGACCGAAAACATAAGGCTATGACTTACGAGGTTGACGAGAAGGCTTACCTTCGGGTTACTCCTCCAAGGGAACCCATCGCCGGTATCAAAGGCAAATTGGCTCCTCGCTACATTGGACCCTTTCGCATTCTTGCCAAACGAGGGAAGTTGCCTACCAATTGAACTACCTCCGCATCTCTCCAAAGTCCACGACGCCTTCCACGCTTTCAACTCAGCGTTGCTTCGGATCCTATCCGTGGAGTGGACCACGAAACGCTTGATCTTCAAGATAATCTCATGTATCGAGAATATCCCGCTCAGATTCTCGATCAAGCCGAGCGTACCACTCGACGGCATAATATCAAGTTTCTCAAGGTTCAATGGTCGCACCATTCTGAGAAGGAAGCTACTTGGGAAAGGGAGGATCGTCTTCGACTTGAGTACCCCGCCCTCTTTCCGGAGGAACCAAAATCTCGGGACGAGATTCTTTTGAGTGGGGGCGAGTTGTCACACCCTAGCTAGTTCATGCATTAGAGTGTTGCATCATGTCTATTTTATTCAACAGAAACCTGAAATGGGATTGCCAGAACCCCCAGCCCCCTCTGAAACAACTAGGGTTTACTAAAAATATTTTCAATGAACCTGAAATGCCCTTCTAAAATGTCCATCATTTTTGTCTTGGTCCAGAAGCTTTGCCAAAAGTGATGCACAATTTCCTAGGTCATCCCAGGGTCTTTGAATTAAATCATAGCTATTTGAATTTGGGCATTTAAAATTTATAAAATATTTCAAATGTCCAAATATCTCCAAACTAAATGTTTCATGTTGGAAATATTCCAACAATGGACCAGAGTAGTTTGGTGAATTTTAAAACCTTTTGGTATTTTAAATAAATCAACAAAGTTGCAGGAAAATAGAAAAAGAAAATGAAGCGAAAAGGACTTACCGGCGCCGCCCACTAGCCAGCCCACCTGGCCGCCCAGCCAAGACCAAGGCCAATGAGCTGCTTGTCGACCAGTGCAGCAGCAGGGTGCTCGACGGCGAGCACCGCATGGGTGCCACGCACCTGCTCGCCGTCTCGCCGCTTCCCTCGCCTTGCCACGTCGGGGATCGCCCCCTCGCTCTCTCCCGCACCCCCCAGACACCCCCGCACCTCCCTGGTTCGTCTCCTTCGCTCCCCCACGCCATGGCCGACGCCACCGCCGCCGCACCACCGTCGTAGCCGCGTTCTCCGTCAACCCCACGCCGCGCCACCGTGTCCAGAGCTCCGCCGTCTCGCTTTTCGAGCTAGCCGAGCCCGAAGCGCCAAGCGTGCCCAACCACCGCACCAAGCTCGCCCGCGCCACCGCCGGAGATCCCCTTCGCCGCCGCCGCCGCAGCAGCTCGTCCCGACCACGCCGGTGGCCTCTACGTGAGCTCGTGAGCTCAGCTACCTTCCCTACCTCTCCCTCTCGCTCCGTGCACCACCGCGACCGCACGGCTCACGTGCACTCGCCGTCGCAGACTCGCCGCCGACGTGTTCCCGCCACACTCCGCCTTCTCACCGTGTCCAACACGTTCACCACATCGCTACCGAGCTAACCACGCACTCCACGCACCTCACCGCACACCCCAGACGAGTTCGTTTCACCCGAGCTCCGGTGGCCGCCGAATCGCCGCCGGCGCCAACTCCGCCACCCGAGCCCAACGGACTCGCCAAGAGCTGCGGTTCGTCCTCACCTGCACTCCGGTGGTCTCCGCCCCATTTGGTGGCCGGAACGCCAGCACTTCCGCCGCCGCGTCGCTTCGCCGGCGGCTAAACGCCGGTGGGTTTGACCCCGGTTTTGACCACGGGTGGGCCCAGGTTGACCCCCCTGGGTCTATGACATGTGGGCCCAGCCCTGCTAATTAACCTAGTTTAGTTTTAATTAAACTCTAACTAAACTAACCCCACTGACATGCGGGACCCACTGGTCAGTTTGACCTGACCAGCCCGTTGACCACTGACGCCATCATGACGCAGTGCTGACGCAGTATTTAAATTACTGGAATTATTTTTACACAGGAAATTCCAGAAAATGTTTCAAACTTCAAAAATTCATATAAAATCAACCATAGCTCCAAATGAAACAAATTATATATGAAAAATGATCAGAAAAATCCAATCTATCCATCTGTACTGGTTTCATGCATGTTTACAGAAGCTAACCCACTGTTTATCACAGAACAAGTTTAAGCACTTTAAATGATCATATATGAGTTTGAATTTTGAATCTTTGGTTCAAATTGGTTCAAACCCATCTGATCTTAGTTGCATTAGCCCAAAGCACTCATTTTGCCATGTCTCATTGCATGCATCATATTGTTGCATATTGTTTGGTAATGCTTGTGTATCGGTGTTCTCTGCGGCAGGTTCTGCCCCCGAGGAGTACCGTGATAACCCCGACGAAGAGCAATACCCGTGCAACGACCCGTCAGGCAAGCAACCAACCATTTGATCATGTCGATAAAACCCCATGCTCTTGCTCCTGCTCTCGTTTACTGCATTAAGACAACGCGATTCAAACTGCTGTGTGCTGCGGTAGTTGAACCCATTTCCTCTGCATGACCTGTCATTTCCACAAGAATTCAGATGAAACCCACTAGCATGTGTAGGAGTTGATTGAGCCATATGATTGTGTTGTTCCTACCTTGCTATGCCTGCTATGCTTAGAGTCGTGTCAGGTCTGGTTCATCGGGGTGATGGCTAGAGTGAAATGGTCGAGTCGGTACGAGAGTAAGGTGTTGAACACGATTTGGTAAAGGTATCGATGAGAGGCCATGTAGGAGTACATGGTGGGTTGTTTCATTGAGGCCGCCCTAAGCAATCGAGATCTGTATGTGTGATTTAAGATTCAGCTACTACCATACATTGGGCCTGAAATATGACCCCGCCGACTTCTTATTCACGCTAGTCTTCGTCCGTGAGTTGCAAGTAGTTTCGGTGTTTGTAGCCTCATCGAGGCCGTGAACAGCGCCGACCGTAGGGGTGGGCTGTGATGCGGTAGGTACGTGGCACGGTGTACCGGATGCCCGCTTGGTATCTCGGGAACCCTGTTCACATCGCTTTGGGGCTGTGAGCGAGACTTCGCCGAACTCCTCATAGATGGAACCCAAATAGGCGATAAACCGGACTAGAGACTTGAGTGTCTAGGTAGGTCGTGGTCTACACCCACGCCGGCTTCCGCTGAAGTCTGCCGAGCACATGTCGTGTGCAGACGCTAAGTGG
Source organism: Aegilops speltoides (assembly GCA_021437245.1). Classification (NCBI taxonomy): domain Eukaryota; kingdom Viridiplantae; phylum Streptophyta; class Magnoliopsida; order Poales; family Poaceae; genus Aegilops; species Aegilops speltoides. The sequence goes on along the minus strand of CM038147.1, from coordinate 41,927,477 downwards.
TGGAAACATGTATGAAGAAGTACACCCCTGCAGGGTTAACATCATCTATTCGAATAGCCGCGTCCGCAGTAAAGGACTACTTGGTTGCCTATACAGTTCATAGACAAGTAAATGGATACTACTAAAAGCCTCAAGATAAGCGTGAGTGCCGAGGATGGCTCCTCCGTAGGAAGACGGGGTTGGATCCTCGGTGGTGTATTGAAATGATGAGTAGTGGACTCGAAAAGCAAAAACTATTTCAAGTTGGTGTCTCGTAGGATAGCTTAGCCATGAGTCAAAGCTGGCTTGCTGCAATAACCCCACCAACCCTTCTTGATAATGTGCATGTATGTAGGGTCTGATGTAAGTCTTGCTGAGTACCTTTGTACTCATGTTGCTTTAATTTACATTTTTCAGAAGATGCCACAAACCCTTCCGACGGGTTCTTCGTAGACGCTGACATCGATTTAGTAGACTAAGGCCCGTGGTGATCCTGCAAGAGAAGGACCTCAGAGTATAGCTAGGCTTACCCAAGCCTCTTTTATTTTACTAGTTGTCTGTACTCAGACAAAACACTTCCGCTGTTGGCTTGTATGCTTGTATGACTTGTATGTGGGTCGTGTGACCCGTACTTGTGTGTATGATATGAATGGCTCTCTGAGCCTTTAAATAAAGTACTTGTGTCGTAGAGTCATGTTGTGATGCCTTGTTGTATTTGCACATATCGAGCATATTGTGTGTATGATTGAAATGCTTGGTATGTGTGGGATCTGACTATCTAGTTGTTTATCCTTAGTAGCCTCTCTTACCGGGAAATGTCTCCTAGTGTCTCCACTGAGCCATGGTAGCTTGCTACTGCTCCGGAACACTTAGGCTGGCCGGCATGTGTCCTTCTTCGTTCCTGTGTCTGTCCCTTCGGGAAATGTCACGCATTGAGTACCGGAGTCCTGTTAGCCCGCTACAGCCCGGTTTACCGGAGTCCTGCTAGCCCAGCGCTACAGCCCGGAACTTACTTGCTGTTGACCGACACGTTCGATGCTGGGTCATGGATGCCTGTCCCTGTAAGTCTGTGCCACTTTGGGTTTACGACTAGTCATGTCAGCCCGGGCTCCTTTTCATATGGATGCTAGCGACACTATCATATACGTGTGCCAAAAGGCGCAAACGGTCCCGGGCTAAGGTAAGGCGACACCCGTTGGGTTACCGTGCGTGAGGCCGCAAAGTGATATGATGTGTTACAGGCTAGATCGATGTGACATTGAGTCGGGGTCCTGACAAATGATGCTGCCACTATTGCTGCTGCACATGTAGACAAACCCGCTCTATGGCTAATCTTGTTGTCACCACAGGCCTCCAGGTCAAGTAACGCAAGTATATCACCTGTCTATAATCAAGTAGGACAGACAGTAAAAACTGAATAGCTAATTAGCTAAAAAAACGTGTATGTACCAAATAGACTGTTTAAAGTGTGCTTCAATTGACTCGTTTACCTGATCTGGTATAGGTGTAGACTGGTTATGTCGTTGGGTTAAAGATCCGATCAAACCAATGTCATGCATTTCAGCAAAAGAGGATTCTTTTGGGCATTTTTTCCGTGAGGCGATGAACCACGAAACTTGTATTTGTAAATTTTTGCCCCACTAATTGTGACGACAAGATATCCATTGCACTAATTTTCAACTCAGCCTGTCATTCCTCTGAAGCACATGGGCTCGAAAAGTCTTGGCATCACACGCTTGAAAGGAACATACACTCCAACCATCTTAATCCACGCGGACCATGTTCCTGTGAAGATGGAGGCCCTACTACCCTATCATATCAACGTATGTAGTTGTATTGGGAGATAAGCCTGAATATAAAACCATTTCTGGGACAGATCATGAGCTAACAGACACTGCTGAGATAGCAGTGACCATCGACCACCGTGTCCATGACGGCCACACTCTGCTAACTTGCTGCTACAATCTGTTGTGCTACATATGCTTGGTCTTATATGGTATGCTTGCCTCTGCTAATTAACCGTCACATCAACTAGGACTTAAGAGTCACATACTAGAGAGGTTTGGGCCAGGCTTTTTGCACGTTGGCAATACAAAACCCAATTTGTAAAATTAGATTCCCAGTTGCGGGCAGATTACTTTGTCCTGTTGTTGCAGCGAGCACACAAAGGAGTTTGTTCCTCCTAATTTTTTCTACCACTTATGTCGGCAATTAAGCCTTCTACAGATTCTGGCTTTGCCAGCTTTTGAGAATCTTCAGACCAAAGTACACATTAGAGGCCATCAAGTATTCTTGGTGTCTCCTATTCCTTTACTTATGTTCTTGTCTCTTCGAGATCTGTGCTACCAGATAAATTTGCCTTTCTCATCCCAATCCTATTTCATAGCTATAGAAAACATAGATCACCCAGTGCACACAAATGCTCAATTACACAACAATGGATCTGCTTGGTTGAATATTGTGGAGCCAAGTGACCACCTAGAAAGTACATTGCATAGTGAAGTCATAGCTTGGAAGAGAACTCACACTACAGGAATAACATAAGACCCCAAGTATCAGAAATACTCAGCAAAGGCATTGCCAAGTGTTGCATTCGGCAAAATTTCTCTGGAGAGAAAGAGAGGGGAAAAATGCAGGAAACAAATACAAACATGAAATAATATATTTCGTATTTTATCAAATGGTGGCATGAAAAAAAAGGCCGAGTGTTATATGTCGAGTACTCAGTTTACTTCAGTTCATTAAAAATGAAAAGACATTATATAAGCTGAGTGCGCTGTCGGAAAGTTCTCGGGGTGTATCCTCCGCCGCCATGGGGTGGGAGGGGGGTGGGGAGGGAGGGAGGTGCTGAAGAGGAAGTGCAAGTAGAATCTTTCATTGTTTGCATGCCGAGTGCTGTTTTGGTGCCCTTCGCTTCGTTTGATCTATGTTACACATGTCTTATTTTTCATTTTCTTTTTGGAAAAGAAGGTTAAAATTGTCGACCTCTGCATCAATCGATGCATGCAGGCATCTTTATTAACTATTTAACAAAGATCTGATAAGAACATACATCAGCCACCACTCACACAACAAAATTGATAATGTGTAGTGCTCTCACTCTCCATATCTAAAACTGGTGTGGTCATCATCCACGTATCGTATCAGAAGCTACAGCGTATGCCACTTGCATCATGTTTGCCAGTCCGGCCATCTGTCGACCTCACCACGACGCCCAATGACACCACCTCCCTACGCGCAAACTGTTGAGCACATCACAATCGCCGTCGGTACACCGCAGCACCATGCCGCCAAGTACCACCAGCGGACACAACTTGATGTCTCTGGAAGATATGTCATGCGTAGCACCTGCCGAACAGGCATGAAACAATGTGGAACCTTCCGGCCAGGCATGACTTGACATCTCCACCGAACCTTGACCAGGCCGCCTGCTGCGCTTGCAGCCACCGCCATTCGAGGCAGGGCCGGCCACCAGTGGGATACCCCTGGGGGATCCCGTCATCACCTAGCCATCCAACCATGTGTATATGTTTTTCGATATATGACTCAATATAGTATGCCATAAAGTTTAGATGGTTGTGCATGTGAAGAAACACGAACCAGGTTGAAATACCAGTGTAATCTCAAAATCAGTTAAACTAATGCTCCTTTCTTATGCAAGGGTTTCCTAGTGATTTCCAGTTAAAGAAAGCGAGTTTGTACAGTTAAATGTTCCTTTATATACATCACTAAAATACAATGCATCATTGTATCCAAATATCTGTCATGTCATAGGTGACTACACTAAGAGACATCGCATTGGGAGTGGTCTTAGATTAATGATCTCATTGCCATATATATTTTGACAAGGAAATCCCTCGGTGGCTAGTTGGTTGAGGGGAAGCAATGTACTGAGAGCTTGTCCTGGATTGTTTCTTGTTCGAGGTGCTAATGATCTCTTGGGATACAACAGGACCACCATTTCATATTGGCATGGCATTCCAATAGGATTTCAATTAATAAGTGAACATGTGGCGCCACATGTTACCGATTTGTCAGATATCCACTAAAGTGGCAGCTTGAAACGCAGTGCAGATACAAAACATGTATGGTTGTTATCTAACTTAGCAATAGTCCTCTTGTTCCTGGTGTCTCCTATTCCTCAATTTTTCTTTTATCAAGGCCAATATCTTTTCTTTATTTCTCAATGTTGACCTATTTGTAAGTTTGGGTGAGGATCGATGGAGCGGTATACATAACAGCAACACAAACGCGCGTGCGCACACACGCACACACGCACACACAACATGGTATATGATTATCCCCCAAATGATCAGTACTGTCTCATGTCCTACATGCTGGAATGCTTCACCTTCTTATGGAACCGAACTAGTCCTAGAATTCGTACCACCAATTATTTAGTGTGTCCTATGTTTAGACTGGCTACTCACTGCAGTGGGGGCCCATGTCACTTGTACGTTGTACTCCCTCCGTTTTTATTTATTCCGCATATTAGCTTTGATCAAAGTCAAGCTTTATAAACTATGACCAAGTTTATAAATAAAAATATTAACATACACAATAACAAATCAAATACTATTAGATTTACTATTGAATGTACTTTCACATCATATTGATTTGTTAAGATAAATGTTTATAGTTTTTTTCCTATAAACTTGGTCAAACTTTACGAAGTTTGACTTCAGTCAACTCTAATATGCAGAGTAAATAAAAACGGAGGGAGTACGTAGCACACCATTAATTGACTTCCCTTTGTTTCCACTTTCTGTGCAGGCATCACTTTTTGAATGTACAATTGATCTCTATAAGAAGAAAAGGAACGGCTCGTGTAGGCCGAAGTGGAGTGTCACATCTCACATGTACTAAACATCGCAACATCTGGAGTTCATCGAATGTGCCCGTGCTGTAGGCATAAGGAAAATCTCCAGTTCCTCAGGATCATACGGATTTCACAAAAGGCATGCAGGTTGCACTTAGATAGTTGCCTAGCTGGCAAATGAACAATTGAACACTCATTTATTTTTGAATGGAAGAGATTCAAGTGATCTTGGGTGCCTCTTTGAATCAATGGATTCTGAAAAATGATACAAAAATAGGAAAATGCGGGATTCAAAAATATGTACTCTCAAGCTCAGCAACACAAGCCAGATGATGATGATAGTTTTGTACCAAACTTACTCAAAAACACCGGGCTACTAAATCATTTTATAAAGACATGCAGAAGGCTCGCTCCACCATCACATTACAGCAGCCGTTGGACACCTAAGTGGCGGCCTGGGCCCTTCGGTGGCATAGGATGCTAAAGTGCCACACGCGAAGTCTGCCACGGTGTCGTCGGCACCCACACTGGCACCGGCTACAAGTTCCGCCCCACCATCACGTTTGCGTCAGGGATGCCACCAGGTGGCCCAACGACATACGCCTCTAGCGAGGCCGGTGAATGGGGAAAGGTCGCCAGGGGAGGGATGATCGGACAATTTTGGTTCACTGGGGCAAGCTCCTCCCAGCGAACGAATCGTCCCTCCTTGACCATTCACCAGGGGAATGGCCTAGGCGAACCCCCAATGGCACAGAGGCCAGGTTTACTTTTTTTAAATGCCATGAAAGATACATCTTTTATTGTAAACACAGAGAAAAACATAAAATGTATAGTTGCCATGAATATGGAAAAAGAATGAAAATGCCATGCTAGTTGATGAAAAATGACATGTTAATTTATAAAAAGGCCATGCTACTTTACAAAAATGATATGATATAAATTTTAGCTTTGTTTTGTCCATTGTGCACAATTCATAAAAAAAATGCCATGTCATTGATTTTTGTTCGTGCAGAAATAAACATAAAATTGCCATCATCTTACTAATAAAAATGGCATGCTCTTGATAAAAAAATACAATGCTCTTAGTAATAAAACTGCCACCCTCCTAATAATAAGAATGCACTGTTCTTTATCATAAACTGCCATCCCTCTTGACAAAAAATAGCCATGTAACTAAAAATAAAAATGCCATGTTACAAATAATAAAATTGCCATGCTCTTAATAATATAAAATGCCATGTTATTGATTATTTAAATCACATGCTCTACAATAGAAAAATTGCCATGTGGGGCATTAAAAAAGACCTAGAAAAATCCCTGCTACATATAATAAAAAAGCACATGGCAAGATTAGAAAAGAATCACCTCTAAAATCCAGAATTTTTGCCCTACCAATAATGCACAAAAATTCTAGATTTCTTTTTTCAAATGAAACATTAAATTAAAAGAATAGCTTCATAACATAGATAAACATGTTTAAGTACGTTTGTACACAAAACCGCTACGGACTAAGTGGTAGAGGTGCACACAAAGGTGCAGCAGGCCTCTTGTTCTAGTCCCCCTGCTCGAATGTTTTTTGGGAGAATAAAACAAAAATAATCTCTGGGAAACATGAAGCAGCGACCTGCTCGAGCTAATCTATGTGACATCGGGCGCGCATCAAGATGTGTGTGATTGTGGTAGGAGCGTTCGCCGAGGTTAGCCTCCCAGAGAACGTCATCCAGATAACATTCCTGATAAAGATCTTCGATGGTGCATGCTCTGATTGATCGATGGAGTATGGGGCGAAGAGGGTCGAGAAACAGGTGAGGGAGCAGAAGACACAACAGGGGAAGAAAGAACGTTTTCAGAAGAAAATCATGGAGAAACGGCGATCCCAGGAGAAGCGGCATGCAGAGGAGCGGTCGATATGGAAGAGGGGTCCGGGAGATCAGCAAGGGGATTGGGTGGAGAGGAGGGGCCGGTGGGATCTGCATGGCTGAGTCCCTGGAGATCTACATGTGGAGGTGTGGTTGGTGGGATGTTGGGTGCGGAAGAGGCGACATGGCACATGGGAGGACTAGACGGGGCCGCTGGATTCGGTGGTGGGGAGGGCACGTGAACATGACCATGCACGAGAACAGGGCCATGCACGTCGATCGGAATTTGGCTCGATGTGTTGTTTTTGGAGGCTGTGAGAGGTGCAGAAAAATCGGGTGGGGTATGAGTGGCGAAAGAAAAAAAATCATCAAACGTGACATCGCGTGAGATAATAACACGTCTAGTCTATATATCAAGACAGCGATATCCCTTGTGTGAATCGGAATAGCCAAGAAACACGCATGGTAAGGACCTAGGGGAAAGTTTATTTGGGGTAGTGGCAGAAATATTTAAAACCAAAGACAACCAAAAACACGAATGTCATCGTACGACGAATAGGTGAGAAAAAGTGAGCCATACGGCGAGAAACATGGGCAGCAGGGTGTAGGGCGAATGTTTAGAAGGTAAGTGGCATGATGTACCGCTTCAACCCAGTATAATGGAGGCGTGGACAATTGGATTAAGATGGTGCGAATGTCACGGATAGTGAGAAGAGAGCACTCGGCCTTTCCGTTCTAAGGAGAAGTGTAGGGGCAAGAAATGCGGAGAAGAACGCCATGGTGCAAAAAGAAGTCCCTGTTGCAGGTATTGTCAAATTCGTGGCCATTATCACATTGAAGGAATTGTATTGGAAGAGAAAAATGAGCAAAAACATATCATTGAAAATTAACAGACATGTTATGAACATCATATTTGAAGCGAATGGGAAAGGTCCATACAAAGTGAGAATAGTCATCTAATTAAGCTCACAAGGCAATACTTAAACCATATACACTAGGTAGGGTGATGTCCATAAGTCACAGTGCATTCGTTCAAAAGGAAAAGAACTACTAGTAGTAGATGAGCCAAAGGGAAGCCGAACATGCTTGCCCAATTGACATGCTTGACACAAGGCTGAATCATGCATATCCTAGACATGAGGAAGATGAAAATTCTCGGAGGAGAGTGGTTGTGGTGGCACTGGCGGGGTGGCTGAGACGGCGCTGCTATAGAGCGATGGATGCAATCATAGCATGAGGCGTTGGAGTGGAGACATCACTTATAGTGTAGAGATCTCCAGAGCTACTAAACCAAGCTATCACCTCCCCTATATGTAGATCCTTCACTGACAACCCAAAGGGGTCAAACTCATCAGAAACATGGTTATCAATTGTAAAATGACGAACTGAAATGAGATTTTTTTTATGAGAGCAGGAGCTACAAGAACATCACGAAGAAGAAGAGGTGCATGGTTGGAGGGAATAATAGAAGATCAAATGCATGAGACCAGAACGGATGAGCCATCGCCAATTTTAACGGAAGGAAATAAGATGGATGGGTGAAGAGAAGACAGCGTACTACTAGATGCAGACATGTGCGAAGATGCACCGGAATCGAAAATCAATTATGTACCTATGTATTGTGTGGTGAGTGAATTCATGGCAACGATGAAGGCGGCTTGGTCCCAGCTTGGTGGCGCTGAAGTTAAGGCAGAGGTGGTCGGCTGGAATATTTGTGTAGAGGACGGTGCAACTGATTCCCAACTTGGAGGCGGGAGGGTGCAGTAGGGGTACTTACATGCGGCCGTCGGGGCCGCTGCCGCAGTGTACAGGGGGCGTACACGGTGTAGGCATGCAGAGGAGGCCTTGAGCCAAGGAGACCGGGTGCGCCAACAGGAGGACGCATGGCAGGCACCCATGTGCCATTGTACGCCAGAGGAGCACCGTACGGGGAAGTGGCGGCCCATAGCATGGTCCGGGCCTGCATAAGCCCTGTCTAGTGGTGGGGCGAGGGATGCCCAGCAGGAGGAGCCAATGAGGATGTTGGAGGCATCGTAGGACACGACAGAGCAGGTGAAGAAGACGAGGTAACAGCCTACTGGCCCTACTTGGGAGGACGGTAGATAGGATTCTTCCCCTTGTAGTTAGGGCTTGGCCGCCATCCTGGAGGCGGTTGTGGAGCTTGCGGCATCATGATGTACCCCGACGAAGGTGCGAAGTGTGGAAGTGGTGTGGGGTGCTGGCCTTGCATGCTTGATTCTGCTCCTCAATCTGAAGCATGGAGCGGGCCTCGGCCAGCCTCAGCAGAGGGCGAAGTAGAGGGATTAGGGTGGCCTGTTGAGCAAACCAGTCGTCGGGGCCGCCCATGAGTGTGTGGAGAAGAGATCAATCAGCAACAACCTCGCCAAGTTCACGAAGCTCGTCATCGATTGCCTTCATGCGCTGCAAAAGACGCCCATCGGATGATCACCTTGCATGATGGTACGAAGCACCGTGTTGAGGGTGAAGATGCAGGCGTCACGGTTATCCTGAAAAGAACGGCGGAGATCGACCCAGATATCGCGTGCGGAGGTGTCGTCGGTGACCATGAGATTGAAGAGCTCGGTGGAGATGCGGGTGTACAACCACCGTATGGTAGTGAGATCGTCCTTGAGCCAGCACGGGTTGTGTGGGGCAGGTGGATACTCGCCGGTGATATGGTGGAGAAGGGAGCAATGCTCGAGATGAATCACGAAGAGATGGCGCTAGTGATAGTAATTGTGGTTGTCAAGATCTAGGACGATGGGATGAAAGGGGTGATGTCAGTAATGGTATCGCCGAAGGATAGAGAGGAGGGGATGGTGAGAGTGGTGGGATCAGGGTTGGGATGGCCGCCATGGCCAGGAAGTGTTGGCTGGCCACTAGCCCGCGGTGGCTAGAAGGCTAGCCACCGGTGACTGGAAGAATTGGCTGGCCGCAGGGGTTGGTCATGGCAAGAGAGGAGGAGGACCTAGACTGCATCGAATACCATGAAGAACAATACAGTGCTTTCATTCATTGATCTGGCTATAGAGAGGGGGTACATATACATGGGGAGAACACAACTGCAGCCTCAAACAAAGTGGGGGTTGTGGCTTGGAACGTGGGCTGACCACGTCGGCCTAGTCATCTGACTAACGGTACATATAAAAAAAATCATATACTTGTGGAGAAGATACGGTTTCAATTCCCGCTGCTCGCTTGCTTCATTTTTTGAAAAGAGGATATATTAATATCGTGAAGATATCAATTACACCTAGTCTCTGCACCAACAAGAAATCACAAAGACATTAAGAATGCGCACAGCCCAAAATGATCAACTCCTTTCAGCATCAGCACACAACCACACCAAAAACAACACCCAGAAAACATAAAAGGCCTCCAAAAGAAACGCCTTCAAGAATGAAACAATGCACAAGTGCCGTCGTCGACCGATCCACGATCATAATTTTCCAACCTAGAGAAAGACTGAGCTCTCAAAACAATACCTTCAACAAGGCAATTGCCAGGCACAACCAATGAAGGCCAATCCTTAGGTTTTCACCCTGACAGTCACGACTTGGCACCCAAGGAGAACCACTAAAAATTAAATTCTCATGTGCTGCCGCACCCACTTGACATTGCTGCTTCTGAAAGTTATCAAACACCTGGCTTACTCCATCACCTACAAGGCCCCCTCCGCCTTACCGATCCTCCGATCTTAGCCATCAAGACTTTCTATGCTATTGTCTGTGCCATGGAAATCGCGATGCCGACATGTCCCATGGTGTCAACAAACAACAGAGCTTTGTGTCGCGCCCTCCCGAAGCCACGTTGGCTGATATGGACGCGCACGACCGGATAGTATCTGATCCAGATATTTTTGGGCAAGATTTCCGACAGCAGCTCCGGAACATGTGGACGGCCTGATCGAGGAGGACCGATCATGCAGATCGTTGCCTTGATGCGACAAGAGCATGAGGACCACCACCACACCGCTGCCTCCACCATGCCGACGCCATCGCCACCACGACGGAGGACACCATCCCTCTCTGCCCACAGCCCGCGACTCCAAGTGCCAGATTTGACGAAACCGGCACCAGCCGCCCAGCCATCACGCTGCGCCCGCCCGCCCTGCAATCTTCGCCATGCAGCTGCTGTCGCGCCCACGCACCACCGCGCCCAAGGCCCAGCCGTCCGAGCCGCCACGGGAACGCCCTGCGGAAGTGCTGCGCTCCCGGCCCGCTCGCCACGTCCCGCATCGTAGCCACCAGAGGAGGAGGGATAAGGAGCCCCGCCGTCGCACACACCAATTAGGCTTGGCTCGGCGGCGCCCTTCATCGGCGGCGTGGGGAGGGGGATGCAGGGAGGAGGTGCGGGCGGCGTCGGCTAAGGTTTCGCCCACCCACCTGCGGGAGCGACTTGGGCAATCGGTTGTTTGAGCTATGTGGCCAAATTCTGGTCGAGACTTAAAAATGGGAGAGATTTTTACTTACCAGCCTCTGCACCAACTAGGGATGTATACAGCCATTTTAGCATGAGTACCAAGATAAACATGGTCATCATAATTTTTTTAAATGAGTATCAAAATATTATGATAAAAAAGATTATTCTAGTGGATTATTCAACTACTGATGGTTATAGAGTGATTTACATGTATAGTGTGCGCGCGCACATGCAACTCATGTTGGACAAGTTCGGTGGATTGTATAATGCATAATACTAGTATACGTTGTTGCAGGCCTGCATAAAGTCGACCAAAGCACCAAAGCAATACAATCTTTCAGTCAACCCAACGGTACTAGCTTTTGGATGAAAATCCAAAAGACAGGTAAAGAGATGACTGATTCGCAAAAAAAAGAAACGAAAAAGAAATGACTGAAATCGGAAAAGAAAATCAGGCACCTATCATATAAGGTGCTCTCTTTTGTTAATTCTTTTTCGTAGCATCATATGTATCATACTAATCTAACACTAGCGCGCTAAGCATCTTAGCGGCGGACCTCTTCCAAATGCTATAGCGTGCTATAGCGAAGCTATAGCGCGCTATTTAAAATGTTTGTTCATTTGTTTGGACCAAAGTCTTTTAGCGCAAGACCTTTTGTAAACGCTATAGCGTGCTATAGCGGAGCTATAGCGGGCTATTTAAAACAGTGAACACTACGTGCTGATCCAGAGGATCAGGCGTTAGGTAACACTACAAAACCATACATGCGTCAGGTTCTGAATTCTGAGAGATTCCCACCATTTTTACAGCATTGCTTTCACTCTTTCAGACATCAAGATATGGCAGTGCTGCTGAGTGAAGAAGCAGATGATGATCTGATCTCTGCGGCCCCCAGGCGGCCCCTGTTGGAGCAGAGGAAGAAGTTGCGAGAGCCCAGGTCTAGCACCTTGGTCTCCGGGTCCAGAGCTGCACGCATGCCCAACACAGTATCTTATCGTCAGTGATCGATGCAGCTCGAAGTTGGACTGAAGAACTAATGGAACAATGGAATAGATCACATGCGGCTTGTTACGTATACGTACCATCGAGGGCGTACTTGGAGAGATGCAGCTCGAACCGTGCGGCCGCGTCTGTGGGGCCGTCGTCGACGGGGAGCGGCGACCTGCGCCCCTCGGCGGCACGCGCCAGGTCGGCCACCGTGGCGTCGGCGCCCAGCAGCACATGCACCGGCTATAGGCTCCGCTCCACCGTCACGTTCACCAGCAGCCGCGTCAGCCGCGGCGCCGGTCTCTCCGACAGTGCCGCCACCGGGTGGCCCAGCAGCGCCTCTACCGCGGCTAGCACGTGCACTGAGCTCCTCATGGCCGACCGGGACAGAGAGAAATCGATCGAGATCGATCGATGGTGTGTATGTACGTGGCTTCTAAAGAAGCAAGAGACGAACTGTTTGTCTAAGTGACTGATGTTCGCACTGACACTGACAATCTCTTTCTCTTTATATATAGTACATGCTTTGTGTGCGTACTGGGTGTTGGTAGACTAGCCACAATGCATAGTAACATACACTAGTTACATACACAAATCCCTAGACTATATTACTACCTTCATAGTAGGTAGTAACATAAGTGTGGTAACATGCAAAGCTTTATTTATTAGGTTATAGACTCATATTGCATTGGGACATGTGATATTACTGTAACTACCTCTCTCCTCATTAACTCATTGCCACATAAGCAAAGTTGCTGAGTTGGACTCGATGTTACTACTAAAGTTACTACCACTGTGGCTAGTCGTAGTGGTAGTGAGCAAATTCAATGCGGTATTGGTCACGGTCGCACGCTGGAAGACGACGATTGAATCGGTGCTGGGGGCAAAGAGGCACGTACGAACGATACGAAGCCACGGGGCGAGGAGGGGGTGGGAGTATGAGTATGGCAGGCACGACGGCGCCGATGGAGCTCAACGGGGGAAGGCGCTGTCTGACTCTGGCTACACGATGATTGGTGGTCGTTACGTGGTACGGTCAGGGGCACGTGCTGGATGGCCGGGGGCACGGCGGCCGGGACAACGAATATACGCCCACGTCTTCCCCAGACTCGAAGTGAGTCTATTGTGGAAACGGCCCATGATCGGTCCCGGACTTCGACTGAGCTCCCAGTACTGGGCGCGTTGTTGTTTTCTTTCCCTTTCGACATGTCCTTTTACTTTTTTTTTGGAAAAGGAGGTTAAGACCCCCGGCCTCTGCATCAATGGATGCATATGGCCATCTATATTTATTATTCAACATAGGTCTAATAATACATGGATGAGGTCACAAGGGATATAAAAGGAGATATCCCATGGTGTATGCTCTTTGCGGATGATGTGGCGCTAGTTGATGATAGTCGGGCGGGGGTAAATAGGAAGTTAGAGTTATGAAGACAAACCTTGAAATTGAAAGGGTTTAGGCTTAGTAGGACTAAAACCGAGTACATGATGTGCGGTTTCAGTACTGCTAGGTGTGAGAAGGAGGAGTTAGCCTTGATGCTCAGGTGGTACCTCAGAAGGACACCTTTCGGTATTTGGGTTCAATGCTGCAGGAGGATGGGAGTATTGATGAAGATGTGAACCATCGGATCAAAGCCGGATGAATGAAGTGGCGCCAAGCTTCTGGCATTCTCTGTGACAAGAGAGTGCCACAAAAGCTAAAAGGCAAGTTCTACAGGCCGGTGATTCGATCCGCAATGTTTTATGGCGCTGAGTGTTGGCCGACTAAAAGGCGACATGTTCAACAGTTAGGTGTGGCGGAGATGTGTAAGTTGAGATGAATGTGTGGCCACACGAGGAAGGATCGAGTCCGGAATGCTGATATACGAGATAGAGATGGGGTAGCGTCAATTGAAGAGAAGCTTGTCCAACATCGTCTGAGATGGTTTGGGCATATCCAGCGCAGGCCTCCAGAAGCTCCAGTGCATAGCGGACGGCTAAAGCGTGCGGAGAATGTCAAGAGAGGGCGGGGTAGACATAATTTGACATGAAAGGAGTCCGTTAAGAGAGACCTGGAGGATTGGAGTATCACCAAAGAGCTAGCTAAGGATAGGGGTGCATGTAAGCTTGCTATCCATGTGCCAGAGCCATGAGTTGGTTGCGAGATCTTATGGGTTTCACCTCTAGCCTACCCCAACTTGCTTGGGATTAAAGGCTTTGTTGTTGTTGTTGTTATAGGTCTAACAAAACATACATCAAGCCACCCGAAGCCACCACTCACACCTACAAAACTCGATAATGTGGAGTGCTCTCACTCCTCATATCAAAAATTGGTGCCGTCGCCGATCCATCCATATAACGTATCGGAACCCACAGCCGGTGCAGTAGACATAAAGCGTACACCACATGCACACGTTTTAGACGCCGCCATCATCATCGAACCGCTGACCCATCTTCAGGAGAGAGATTTGCATCATCCTTGCAAGTCTGTCCATCCGTCGACGCCACCACGGTGTCCAACTACGCCACCGCCCGGTGCTCTCCATCCAGACGCGAAGATTCTGGAAGATCTGTCATGCGTAGCACCTACCGACCAGGCACGACACAACATAGCACGTGTCGACCAGGCGTGACTTGACGTCTCTACCGAAATCAACGTGCAAGGAGAAGCCGCTCCATCTCCTGCCTCTGTCTTCCAGCTCTGCTTCACAAACGATGGTCCCAAGAGAGAAAACAACACCGTAGTACCACCATCGTTCGATCTTGAAGACCAGGTCCAGGGTTTCTCCCGAAGCAGCATAGTGGGTCGAAAGTAGTTACACAAGGATGCCTTCATCAAGGTAACGACACAGAACGCCGCCATCACCTGCCATTGGCTCGGTTGTCACCGGCAACTATGTCTTCCCTACCGCAGCCGAAACTAGATGGTGGATCTCGAGATCTGACCTTCCATCCTCAGGCCGACCACCTCTGACGAAGGAGATGGACACCACCGCCAGCCATCTCCACCGGCACCGTCGACAAGTCAACCATGGTCGCATCCTCTCCTGATCCACCCTTCCCACGAAGCCGCCGGAGCAGTGTCAAACCGTCGGAAAAGACGAAGACCGAAAGGCGATCTCGCGCCGCCGGTCCCTCTAGTCCGTGGGGCTGCAGCCTAGATCCCCAACGTCCCCATCACCGGTGGCGCCCAGTCTTAGCCGGCGCACGTCTCTGGGGACGGCGAGGTGGAGGAGAGGGGGAGAGGGTGGCAGCCGGGGTGCTAGGGTTGCCCCCTGACCGTCCTGGAGGGAGCGATACGAGGGAGCCCGAGGCTTAAAATTGGGGGAGAATTTCCTTCCGCATGGACTCCTACCATACAACTTCCGTAAATTGGGGGAGAATTTCACTTCCCCGGCCTCTGCATCAACTAGGGATGCATATGGCCTTTTATGTATGAGTACTAGGATTTTTAATCTCAGTTAAATACGGCCTTCCATGTCCTTTTGCTATGTTGCAAGAATTTTG
The DNA here is from genome assembly GCA_021437245.1 of Aegilops speltoides. Lineage (NCBI taxonomy): Eukaryota > Viridiplantae > Streptophyta > Magnoliopsida > Poales > Poaceae > Aegilops > Aegilops speltoides. Next base: position 41,911,924 of record CM038147.1, on the reverse strand, counting down.
TTGTTTTCGTTGAAAATTTATTGGGGAAGGCAGATGCCCGGTTATAAAGAACTTTACTACTGTGCAGGTCCAGCTTTTATAAGTTAGATTGAACCCAACAAATTGGTGCAATTACTGCAAAACTCAAGGCCCACATGGCTACCTCTGACGGAGGATATGGGCACCACCGCCAGCCATCTCCACCGGCACCGTCGACAAGTCAACCATGGCCGCATCCTCTCCTGATCCGCCCTTCCCACGAAGCCGCCGGAGCAGCGTCCAACCGTCGGAAAAGACGAAGACCGAAAGGCGATCTCGCGCCGCCGGTTCCTCCAGTCCATGGGGCTGCAGCCTAGATCCCCAACGTCCCCATCACTGGTGGCGCCCAGTCTTAGCCGGCGCACGTCTCTGGGGACGGCGAGGTGGAGGAGAGGGGGAGAGGGGGAGAGGGTGGCGGCCGGGGTGCTAGGGTTGGCCCCCTAACCGTCCTAGAGGGAGCGATACGAGGGAGCCCGAGGCTTAAAATTGGGGGAGAATTTCCTTCTGCATGGACTCCTACCGTACAACTTCCGTAAATTGGGGGAGAATTTCACTTCCCCGGCCTCTGCATCAACTAGGGATGCATATGGCCTTTTATGTATGAGTACTAGGATTTTTAATCTCAGTTACATACGGCCTTCCATGTCCTTTTGCTATGTTGCAAGAATTTTGTTGTTTTCATTGAAAATTTAGTGGGGAAGGCAGATGCCCGGTTATAAAGAACTTTACTACTATGCAAGTCTAGCTTTTATAAGTTAGATTGAACCCAACACATTGGTGCAATTACCGCAAAACTCAAGGCCCACATGGCTACCTCTGACGGAGGAGATGGGCACCACCGCCAGCCATCTCCACCGGCACCGTCGACAAGTCAACCATGGCCGCATCCTCTCCTGATCCGCCCTTCCCACGAAGCCGCCGGAGCAGCGTCGAACCGTCGGAAAAGACGAAGACCGAAAGGCGATCTCGCGCCGCCGGTCCCTCCAGTCCATGGGGCTGCAGCCTAGATCCCCAACGTCCCCATCACCGGTGGCGCCCAGTCTTAGCCGGCGCACGTCTCTGGGGACGGCGAGGTGGAGGAGAGGGGGAGAGGGTGGCGGCCGGGGTGCTAGGGTTGGCCCCCTGACCGTCCTGGAGGGAGTGATACGAGGGAGCCCGAGGCTTAAAATTGGGGGAGAATTTCCTTCCGCATGGACTCCTACCGTACAACTTCCATAAATTGGGGGAGAATTTCACTTCCCCGGCCTCTGCATCAACTAGGGATGCATATGGCCTTTTATGTATGAGTACTAGGATTTTTAATCTCATTTACATACGGCCTTCCATGTCCTTTTGCTATGTTGCAAGAATTTTGTTGTTTTCGTTCAAAATTTAGTGGGGAAGGCAGATGCCCGGTTATAAAGAACTTTACTACTGTGCAGGTCCAGCTTTTATAAGTTAGATTGAACCCAACAAATTGGTGCAATTACCATAAAACTCAAGGCCCACATGGCTACCTTGACAAACATGAACTCGATAGGCAGTTTTGCTAGAAAATGGTCTTCTGAAAGAAGGAAAATAAAAAGGCAAAGATATGGAGTGTCCATGGGGTGTCCTAGCGTGTCTGAGGTGGAGCAGGTCGACATCGACGACCAGAGCTCACAGAGCTGACAACGGCGCACCTCCAGCTACTGGATGTTTCTTCCCTAAGCTTGTGTTGATGTCCTGCGTGGTGCTTTGCTCGCTTCTGAGGGCTTCTCCGACTTCTAGCTGCATTCACGCTTTAGTTTACATATCTTTTCTAGTAGTTTATGGTAGGCCGAGAGCTTTTACACAGCACCATGTATGTTCTTATTGTTTCTTTTTTTCCTTGGTTCATATGTTTGTTCGATGCAGTTCTAGCCAATTGATGGGTTTGATAATTCAAAGCCAGGTTCTCCTTGAGCCTTTGTTCTAAATAAAAAAGACAGAGCACAAGAATTGAAATGAATGAGTATACTATGGACAAAACAAAACACCTCCCCATCCAGCATAACCTAGAGATCCCTAGGAATATAATGTGGTAGTTTGGTTGGAGTGAATATTCATGTGTTAGAAACCATTAGCTAGGAAACCAAAACCTCCTTTGTTACTAGAATAGTTTTTTTTGGAGAAATATTACTAAACAAACAAAATAACTTCGCCATTGCCATTACAACTGTATATGGATCCGCTTATGAAGAAAGGAGGCAACCTTTTATTTATGAATTACATAAGATGTTTCTAAATAGGTTAGGGCCTCCTATTTTCGATGACAGCCAAGGTCCACTACTTAGCTGCCTCCTCAATTATGCAAGCAAGAGATCCTGCTGATTAGCTTCTACTGTTGTGGAGGTTCCACCATGATGCAATGCGGCTGCGGGGCATGATCTTATCATCCCACCTCTCGAGATTTGCTTCGGTGAGAGATTAAGCTGAGCAGGTCTTTTTGTAAGTCATCAATACAATTGCCAGTGTATGCAAAGTTGCATGCGTGTGAATTAATTACTTAACTACACTCTCGAGCATAGCAAGTGGTGGAGCTTGTTCCCTTGAATTTCTCTTCCTGCACCTACCGGTAATGAAGCCCCACGTGCATTGTGTGTTTGGGATCAAATATGAAAGTGTCCCTAATCCTAGGGATACATTAGAGGCATGTGAGGTGAAGCAAGACACGTGCTCTGATTCCCGATGTCTCCTATTCCCTACTACTAATCGGTTGCATAATCTTTCCATCACGTCTCATCTAGATTCATACTACTACCATTGGCCTTTCCCAACCATGACTGTTTGATATGACATATAGCTACAAAAATGTGTGTGGCCTAAGAGACCATGATTCTTCTCGGGTGAAGACAGACGAGTAATATATATGCACCCACATGCACAATTAATAAGTTATTAATTTGCATGATTGAATGTTGTGTAGCACATGCTACCATATAGTACTTGTCTGTCTTCGACATTGTCTACATCAAATGCTTGGAGGAAAATCACATCCATAATTCTGTACATTGACATGCTTTTCTATTTGTGCATGTGGGTGCATATATATTACTCGTCTGTCACCATGACCTCTTTGTCTTCGACATTGTGGCGAGATGGAGACTTGCTCTCTATTGACCGTGAGCCCTCCTGCTCCAATGGCATGGGGAAAAATCGTATACAATCAGGTCATTCCTCTCATCAAGAGAGACTCAGTTCAAAAGATGCCACGTGACCACACATATCTCAAAGCATAGTAATCTCTTCTTTCCCAATTTTCTTACTGCAGTTCTATCGTCAAAACCACTACCAAATCTACAGAAATCAATCACGCTAGTAGAAATCATTCACCCGTGATATGACACTTGCGCATGACATAGGTGTTGGCCAAATTAGCAACCAATTATTCGTCAAACAGATATGATGTGTTGGCCGCCATGGACGGTAATACTCGTGCTCTCTTGCAGACGGCCACACCCGTCACACTTTTTTTTTGCATTGAGTCCTGCTACGAACTATGAGAATGAGGATTCTATCAGTTTAACATGGATGTGGTACGCCTAGCTATGGTGTATGTGTTATGGGCTTCTCTTCAGCTACATATATTTGCAGCTCATCTGAGCACATGTTCCTACTCATGCACTTTTGCACTCAGCATCACTTTGATCCTATTGGCATTCGAGAATGATGGTGCTCCTCGATTGACTGTGGATGCGTGATAATAGAACAAAGAAGAAAATCAGGAAAGAAGAAGACTAGAGTGCTCTTAGATTGGTCTTACCGCATGGCATCTTTGTGGCTGGGTCTCACTTGTTAAGAGGAAAGACCAGGTCGTATTGCATTTTTTTCCGACAACACGTGAGACATAGCCCTCCGTTGGCTTTGATTAGTCCTTAAGAAGTCATGATCAATGGTCTTGCCGCTCCTCTCTCTCCCTCGCCCTGCCCCATCCTCCTCGTAGCCTTGCACATGAAAGTAATGGGGTTCCTGTTGAAATTTGTTTTTCTCCGTCAAACTATAATACCGAAGCATCTGAATTGATTTCGTCTACTGAAGCTAGTTATTAGTCTTCAAGTTTTACCCATATTTATCAATGTAGCCGATGAGACCAAGGATAATTGGATTGTTAAATATCTGTAGCCAGTTTGTGCTGAAGTTATTTGTGTTGCTCCTGGAAAAATTAGGCATCCATGAAACATTGAGCCATGCAGACATTGTATATTCCATTCATATATATGTTTGCTTCATAATGGCTGGACAAATGAAGCTAGGCCATTCTGAAACATTATGTGGCAGGCCATTCGTGGTCGCCTTTCCACGGCGTATCAAAGTCGCAAGAGAAATGATCTTGGGACCGACTTTTGTAAACTTTGTGAGGCTAGGGAGGACACCAACCATGTGTTCTTCGACTGTCATTTGGCTAAACTCCTATGGAGCTGTATTAGATCGTGGCTCGCTGTTAACTGGTCCCCTTCTTCCTTCTTTGAACTACCGTCCTCCTAAAACTCCCTCTCTGGTCAGAAGAGGCGCATGTTCTGGTTCGGGTTTCTGCTATGTCTTGGGTGTTGTGGACCACTAGAAACAAATTTACTATTGGGCAAGTAATATGTATGCTCCCACATACATAATTAATAAACAGTTGATCTGCATGGTTGAATGTTGTGGAGCCCGTGCTACTGGCTAGTACATTTATTCATGGTGGTGGAAACCAACAACTAATGGAAAGTTGGAAATTGAGCCGTCAGATTGGTAAGGCTGGTGGCTGGTCATAGTACTCCGTAGAGGATAGTATCATAGTACTACGACTAGCGACAGTGAGGAGTAACTTAGACTAGTAACATGCATATGTTACTAGTTTATGTTATTACCTCTACAGTGGGGAGTAACATATGTGGTGTCATGCAACACTTCATTTATTATGTTGTAGACTTTTTTTGCCTTGATATGTGTGTTTACTCATACTACTAGTTATCACATGGTGGAATCATTGTCACACGACTCTCTTTCATCAGTGGTGGGATCATTGTCAGCAACTTAAAATCGATTTTGTAGATAACCCTCCTCACTATTACAAACCATCATGAAAGTTTGATCTTCATCTTTGATATTGTGGCGTGATGGAGATTTGCCCTCTGTTGGCTGTAAGCCGCCCTTCGTCAAAAGTCAGGCATGGCTCACCGCCAGCTTTGAAGAGAGAAAGACGTGGTGAGATGGGTGCCCTTTCCTTCTGAATCTTGGTTCGTGGTCTGTTGGTCGACCCAAGCAGCGGACTGGATGACATTTGGTAAACAACCTTTGTGTGTGTGTGTGTGTGTGTGTGTGTGTGTGTAGTTGGGCATGCACAGAGAAAGCATTCGGTTAGTCCACAAACGTAGCATCATTTTTTTAGACGAAAAAAATGTAGCATCATCTGGCCAGCAAGTACTCAACATGAAGATAGCCCCTGTCACTGGTACCACGACAGGTACAGAGATTACGTCCCTATCTGTCACAAGTCCTTGTTATGTTGAATGATGTCATCAGAATTCGGAAGAAACACAAAACATAATCGACAACACAGATTACAAACTTCAGTTTCCTGTGCCTCACGGACAAGATGGTCCCTCATGGCACCAGGTACATATACATATACGTGTTAGACTATGTATAGCTTCTGTATCAGGCTGCCATGCGCATTCCTCATTGGCGAGAGGCTATGGAGCAGGAGTTTCATGCTCTCCTTCGTAACAAGACATGGACTCTCGTTCCTCCACCACCACGGGTAAATGTTATTGACTCCAAATGGGTATTCAAAGTGAAGAAGCATTCGGATGGGTCTATTGAGCGTTACAAAGCGTGGCTTGTTGCTCGAGGTTTTCGGCAGCGCCATGGTCTTGATTATGAGGACACCTTCAGTCCCGTCGTCAAGCCTACCACTATTCGGCTTCTTCTTTCTATTGCTGTTTCTCGTGGTTGGTCACTTCGTCAACTTGATGTGCAGAATGCTTTTCTCCATGGAGTCTTGGAGGAAGAGGTTTATATGAAACAGCCGCCTGGTTTTTCTGATCCTGATCATCCTGACTATATCTGTCGTCTCACCAAAGCACTATATGGTTTGAAGCAAGCTCCTCGTGCCTGGCATGCCCGCCTTGCCTCTGCCCTTCGTGCTCATGGGTTTGTGCCGTCCACTGCTGACTCTTCATTATTTCTTCTACAGAAGCCAGAAGTCACTATGTATCTTTTGGTATATGTCGATGATATTATCCTTGTCAGCTCTTCTCAGTATGCTGCTGATGCTCTTGTCTGCTCTCTTGGTGCTGATTTTGCGGTCAAAGATCTTGGGAAGCTTCACTACTTTCTTGGAGTTGAGGTCACTTCTCGTGCTACTGGTCTTGTCCTTACGCAGAAGAAGTACTCCTTGGATTTGTTGCAGCGAGCTGGTATGCTGAAGTGCAAGCCGACTACCACACCCATGTCGTCTACCGACAAGATCACAACTGTTGATGGTGAGCTTTTGTCTCCTGCGGATGCCACAGAGTACAGGAGCATTGTTGGTGGGCTTCAGTACTTGACGATCACGAGACCAGATATCTCTTATGCTGTTAACAGGGTTTGTCAGTATCTTCAGGCTCCCAGAGATACTCATTGGGCTGCTGTTAAACGCATTTTTCGTTATGTTCAGTTCACTCTGACATTTGGGATGCATATTCGGCCGACCTCCTCTCGGGTCCTTTCGGCCTTCTCTGATGCAGATTGGGCTGGTAGCCCAGATGACAGGCGATCCACGGGGATATGCAGTATTCTTTGGCTCTAATTTGATCGCCTGGAGTGCTCGGAAACAGGCTACTGTGTCACGTAGCAGTACTGAAGCTGAGTACAAGGCTGTGGCTAATGCTACTGCAGAGATTATCTGGGTGCAGTCTCTGCTTCAGGAGTTGGGTTTGTCTCAACCGCAGCCTCCTATCCTTTGGTGTGATAACATCGGTGCTACATACCTTTCTGCAAATCCGGTATTTCATGCCCGAACGAAACACATTGAAGTTGACTATCACTTTGTACGGGAACGTGTGTCGCAGAAGCAACTCCAGATCAAGTTTATCTCATCTAAGGATCAACTTGCAGACATTTTCACTAAGCCTTTACCTCTGCCACAGTTTGAGGCTTGTAGGCGCAATCTTACCCTTCTCAGTTCTCTAAAAAGTGGCTAAGATTGAGGAAGGGTGTTAGACTATGTATATCTTTTGTATTTATGTACGTATATTGTACGTATTGTAACACATTCATTATATATATGAGATAAGCCACCCCTAAAGGGTTGTGCTGGTTCCCCCAAAACTTATTGTCTTACAATACGTTGCAACTTGCAGCTATATACTACATACAGCGTCGCCAGGTACATATCTCGAGCTCGTATAATAAAACGGACATGTATCTATATGTATCGTTCTTTGGCCGATCAACCAAAGAAGGATCGAACGTCAGTTATATATACTGGACACATGCCGATATGCCAACTCGTTTTACAAGGCACACGCTACTTTCCTTCAGACATAAGACATGGCAGGGATGAGCGAAGAAGCAGATGATGATCTGATCTCAGCGTCAGACCTGGGGGCGCAGAGGAAGAAGTTGCGAGAGCCCAAGTCCACCACCTTCGCCTCCGGGTCCAGAGCTGCATCAACGGAATCTTGATTAATTCAGGCGGCCGGGGAGGTTTAAAGGAGGAACTGGGAGGAAGGCATACGCAACGCGGCCTCTGGATCTTACTTACCGTCGAGGGCGTATTTGGAGAGGTGCAACTCGAACCGTGCGGCCTTGTCAATGGCGCCGTCTTCGGCGGGGAGCGGCGGCCTGCGACCCTCGGCGGCATACGCGTCGACGGCGGCACGTGCCAGGTCGGCCACCGTGGCGTCGGCGCCCAGCAGCACGTGCACCGGCCACAGGCTCCGCTCCACGGTCACGTTCACCAGCAGCCGCGTCAGCCGCGGCGCCGGCCTCTCCGACAGGGCCGCCACCGGGTGGCCCAGCAGCGCCTCTACCGCGGCTGGGACGTGCACGGAGCTCCGCATGGCCGGCCGGGACCGAGGGAGTAATCAATCAAGGTCGATCGACGGTGCGTACGTACGTAGCTTCTAAAGGCGCGAGAGAGGTGGTCCGTTGTCTGACTGACTGATGTTTGCACTGGCACCGAGTCTGGCAACCTATATATATGTACAGAGACTATGGGTGCTTGCTGAGTGCTGGGTAATGGTAGTGAGCAAATTCGATATGGTATTGGTCGCGGTCGGAGGGTAGAAGACGACGACTGAACCGGTGCTAGGTGGTGATAGGTGGAGGGAGCGAAGGGGCACGTACGAACGATGCGAGGCCACGGGGCGGGGGACGACGGCATGCACGGCGGCGTTCAACCGGGGGAGGCGCTAGCTGACTCTGGCTATGCGGTGATCGGTCGTTGTAACGTGCTGCGATCGGGGGGTACGTGCTGGATGCCCGCGAGCTCGAGCACGGCGGCCTGGGCGACGAATGTACGAGAAATATCATATATCAAGTTCCAGAGTTGAGACTTTAAAAGGCTTTTTCAATTGTAGGTATTAAAGTTGTGATTTTATCGGTCACTCGTACTAAGTTTTGGCACTTAATAGTATTTTTAAAAACTCATCAAAATGTATTCAAATTGGATTTCATTTGCTGGGTGTCGCAAATTCTCTTCCTAGCTTGTCCCGGACTTTAATTAAACTCCTACTAGTTCTGGGTGGGTTGTGTTTTCCCTTTCAACATGTCCTTTTGCTATCTTGTAAATTTTTTGTTGTTTTCATTGAAAAATTCGTGAGGAAGGCAGATGACCGGTTTTAGAATAACTTTGCATTGGTTTAACTAGCACATGCCCCGTGCATTGTAACGGAAGAAAAATAACATCACACACCCTTCTTTATTCCTGCCAGATCCTTATTTACGATTTCTGTACATAAGTGGAAATAGAGAAAAGAGAGAAAATACACATGACCGGTTTTAGTGTTGTGCTACTACCTCCGTCCGGATTTATTAGGCCCCATCGTATTTTGTGTTAAACTTTGACTCTCTATAAGACTAACAAAATAGAAAGAATTTGTTACAAAAGTTGTATTATTGTATTTGTATTCGAAATAGGTTTCCTGTCGTATAATTTTTGTGACGTATAGTTTATGAATTATGAGTTAAATTTAGGGTCAAACTATATTATTAACCAAAATAAGAGAGGGCCTAATAAACCCAGCCGGAGGGAGTAATTTCTAACATTTGATTAAAAAGTGTATATAATTCTATTACCCTTATTTTATGTATGTACATGTTTTAGCTGCATACTAAATTTGTATGAAAATCGATGCTATTTTCCTCTAACTTGTTATTCTGAATTCTATAAATAAAATAAAATTTTGTTATCACATTTAGCTGCTAGTTTCATAAAATATTATTAAAAAAAACTGATTTCTTAAGAATACTAATTTTCATTTGATCTTTTTTAGAATTTATAAGATAGAGTTGTCATATTTGTCTGCATGTTGGCCTATTAAAATTGTTTCTATAGTGGGCCGAATTGTCTGATCCATCTAAATATCGCCATACCTCGACGTGCCACGACAACCACGTAGATATTTTAGCTTTCAAAACGATTGTGGCGTATTTGATATTGATTTTCTCATATATGATATTTGATATTTACCAAACAACGTACCCATCGAACAGTGGGGCAATTGTTGTGACTTCGTTAATTTACAAGTTTTACGACATACATAGACGAAGTATTAGTACATATCCATCGCAAAAAAGAAGAAGTATTATTACATATGTTTGGTGATTTACATGTATGCATACACGTGGCAGATTTTTTTTTCCATGCACACTTAAACTCTTGGCTTGTCCGGTTAGATCCATGTGGAAGGTCGTGCAGAACTTAAGTCCTCCATGGTCACCGCGTCCAGTTGCCCCTTCAGTGCCATCTCCAGGAGACAGCGCTGCTGGCCCGAGGAGCACGCCGCCGGCCATGGATGCGGCCCGATCTGCTCCGCCGACTTTACCCCGAGACGGCTCCCCGCCAACCATATCTGATGAACTTCATCGCCCCTTGGTCGATTCATATGTTGTTCTTTTCTCAATTTGATTCTTTCCTCGTGTCGGGTTGCAGTCCCTGTGTCTTTCTGTCCTTCCAAATTTGCCTATGTATATAAATTGATAAGATGCCATGCAAGCAATCGAGGTGGGACTATGTTATTGTGAATACACACACGGGGTGAGGCAGACAAACGTGAGACGCGTGCATGCAGGCCCATAGCCTCGCAGGCCCATAAGATGACGTGGCCTAGGCGTACGAATGGATTTTGAAGATGGACGGACATACGAAACTGGACAGGCAGGGTGGACGAACGAAATTCACGGACGAAATTACAGTGGTAAGAAGCAATAGCCCTTTTATTATTAGGTATAGGTTTGAACGCTTGAGCTCTCTTCGTGCAGGTCTAGCTTTGATAAGTCAGATTGAAGCACACAAACTTGAGCTTAGTGGGACAATTTTGGAGTTGGTGCTTTGAAAGTGAGGGAATAAAAAACCGAAGATATGAAGGGCCAGTGGTTGGGCCCACAAGACAAAGCACAAGAATTGACATTAAACGTATACAGTGGACAAAGCAAAAACCCTCCGCATGCATCAAAACCTGAGATCCCTAGAAAGATTAAAATGTGGCATTTTGACTGGAGTGAATATTTTTCTTTTTGAGTGAATATTGATGTGTTAGAAACAATTAGCTGGGAGATCATAACCTTCTTTGTTACTGGAATAGTTCTAAACAAACAGAATGACTTTGTCATTGCGATTACATCTGTATATGGCTCTCCTTATGAAGAAGAAAAACAATCTTTTGTTTCTGAATAACATGTCATGTTTCTAAATAGGTCCAGCACCAAGCCTGGTGTATGGCCGGTGGGGTGACGGTCCAAGGCCTAGGCTGGAGGGGGTCCATGATGTAGTATACATATATAGTATAGCCCAACAAAAAATAGGTGGGAAAAAATTACGAAAGAAAAGAAACAAGATGGGCTAGGCCCATCAGGTAGCTAGCGATTACCGAAGCGTCATGCGGCGTGATTCATGCCAGATGTGAGGCATGGCTGCTCCTTTTCCAAATGTCTCTATTGCGTACGGGATCCTCTTAACAGTGCATGTGACTGTAGCCTCAGCTGAAAGAAGTTTCTCTAAATTGAAACTAGTGAAAAATTAATTGAGGTCAACTATGTTGCAAGATAGATTGAATGGCTTAGCTATGTGCTGCATTGAGAAGGATATCTTGGACAATGTTGATCTTGCTTGTGCCCTTAATGACTTTGCATCAAGAAACGCCCGAAGAAACTTTTTCTGAAGCACTGACGTGGTATTGTTATTGATGGAGTCAGTCAAATTTGGTTCTTATTTGAGGTAATCATAACATGTTAGTTTCATTTTGCTATCTTTTTAGTATTTTTGTCGTAATATGGCATTGTCCAACAATTATTATAGTCAAATATCTTAAACAAAAGATGTGTGGTTGAAAGTTACTCCACATATGTATAGATGTTTATGTATTACACACACACACACACACACACACACACACACACACACAAACACACACACACACACACACACACACACACACACACACACACACACACACACACACACACACACACACACACACACACACACACACACAAACATATGGTGTTAGGACATAGGGGCCCATGTCGTCGAGTTCGCCTAGGGCCTCGCGAAACACAGTGTTGGCCCTGAATAGGTCAGGGCCTCCTATTGTTCTTAGTTATTTTTACCTTGTGAGAACACAAGAATATACAAGTAGTGGTATATGAGTTGGGCCGAGAAAACAACCCACAAGTCTACCTTCTACACAACTCTACTACGTTCCTGCAAGATCGGGGCAAGAGCTCACTAGCGCTAGCTAAATCACTAGTGGGCTTCTCTTGCTTCAACACACACTACTGGGAAATGAGCACTTGTATCCAATTTTGTGGTAGTGGAAGCCAATTTGATCTAGGTCGCTCCTGACAGTGTAGATGGCAACGTTAAAATTGGAAGGGTAGTGATGGTATCCTTGCTAAGAAAGTCATGAGGGGATGAAGTTGACTATAGCATTGTAATGAACAACAACTTCATATGGGACTGCCATAAAAGCACGATGTTTCATAATGTCTTTGACCCACCCTCTCATTCTCGGTGCCTCTTATTCCATAATGTTCCTCACACACTATTACTTCGTCCTTCTCTTGTCTCTCCATCTCGCTAGCTAGCACCCTCCCCCCATCCTCTTATTTGTTGACTATTCAAATGATAGTAGCAGAAATTGGTGTTTCGTGCAGCACATTTATGGAGAATTTTAAGACAAGCGTGGGTATCCTGGGGTAAATATCAATCAATAGTGTATGCGGATGCACAAACATGGGGAAAGGTTATATGCGGATGCACAAACGTGGGGAAAGGTTGCTGGATGAGTACAGAAAGTACAACTATGCATTTGTTCATGTCCAAAAAAATCATTACTCATTTCTAAGATGCTAGAGTAGCTGCATTTTGACAGCACTTGTGCACTGCCCTTTCTTGCCGTCTTACTAATTTACTGGTGTACGCTTTTGGTTGTTGGCATTCGGTCAGCTGTTAATTCCTTTGACACGTTCGAAGAAGGTCCACGGGCGAATGGCAATTGGGCTCGTTAAGCATGGGTCCAGGAAATGAGATGAATTTGCTTTAGTTTTACTAGGTGGAATTGTTGTGTGCACGACCCAAGCAGTAAAACATAGTTAACAATCCCGTCCTATTCTTGAGCCTCACGCTTCTCCACCTCCGTTCTGCTTCCCTCCTCATTCTTCTCTTCTCAATGTCTAGTGCCTGGTTACCGCCACCTCTCCTCCCGTCTCACCTCGTTCTTCGTGGTCAACCTCTTCCCGACACCTTGACAAGCCAATGTGACCTTCCCTCGTCGTTTTTTCTTATCTCATCTAACATGCCACCTTCTTCCCCATGCTCTTTACCACTCCCCCGACACCTCCCCCGATCGACAATGCCCCCGCATACACACACACCACCCCAACAACATGTACACTAGACCTTGTCTTCATCACATGGTGGCTTACATGTGGTCTCCCCTTGCTTTTCCTATACTTGTGCATGCTCTCTCCCAGGTCTCCCCATTTCTCTCTACATTTTAAAGGAAGCCAAGAGTGGATTGTACGGTATAGTGGTAGGAGAGACCGTACCCCTCGAGAGGTGTTGTTTCCCTCTTCTCGAGTTGGGCGGCCATCGCCTCGAGTCATGAAGTAGTGGGGGCTAGTGCTCCATATCGTCGCCTCTCCCCCACATAAGTAGTGGTGCTCTTTGTGCTTGAAAGATTGAGACTCTTAGTAATTAACTATAGTACTTTGGTGTTTGATGATATTATCTGATTGGAGGAGGTAGGGAGAGAACATACTAGCTCGATGGTGTTGGTCGTGGTCTCGTGGAGGATTTTGGCGCAACCACTCTCATACTAATCCAAATATTTCCCTATCGTTTTTTATACTATATGTTATTCAATGATTGTCATGAGCATATGCCCAAACTATAATTAGCTTATTTGTGCCTCAATTTTATTTTTATGAACCCTATCCTTTTTTATGTTTTTCCTCTACAAGATTTAACTCGTATGACCAACATTGCGAGTCTAACGATTAGAGAACCAGTAGATGATAAATGAGAAACATGTACAATAGATAAGCATGTCAATGTAGACAATAATGGATGTGATCCTCCTCCTAATAGGATGCTTTTGGTGTGGACGGAGAGAAGGAGGACTAAAACTGGATTCATGTAGATAGGAAGAAACAAAGCAAGCACACCATATGAAAATGTTTCCAAATGAAATATATGTAGTGGGATGCTAGGTGGATCCCTGCCCCAACAACATCTACACTGGACTTCATCTGCACCACGTGGTGGCTGACATGTGATAGCCCCATGCTTTTCCTAAGCCCATAATCTCTACATTTAAAAGGAAATCAAGACTGGATTGTAGGGGATGGCCACCATCCCCTACAATCCACTCTTGACTTCCTTTTAATCTCCAGAGGTGTTTGACTTTAATCTCCAGAGGTGTTTGTTTCCTTCTTCTCGAGCTACAATCGCTAGGATTGTAGGGGAAGCCCAAGTAAATTTGTTTCCTTCTTCTCATGGTGTTCACATTTACTTGGATGTGACCATCTATTCATAACTATATAAATGTCAAGCAAAAAATGAGATTAAAGTCGTGGGTGTCACTGATTGAAATCGGGCCAATTGATGTTGATGCCTCGCTGATTTCCCGGCTTCAATAAAACAAAGTACAAATAGGAAAAATCAGGATCATTAAAACATATATCTTTGAACATGAGTAAGGGTGGTGGCTTAATTTGTTTCCAATCCTAGCGCTGAATCGCATGATCTATAAGACTTGGTCCTACTTTCTATTAGATGCATTTGTACTTGTCCGATCATGTGAAGTAGACGATTCTCCATGGAGGTTATCCATGAATGCGGAGGTCCACTGCCAAGCTGCCTCCTATTACCTACTACTGTTGTGTGATGTGTTGTTAGCACTGAGATACAAGCGCGGGCGCTAGGCCTAAGTTCATCAGCCTGCCTTTACTACTTTGCCTTGGACCAGAAAGATCATTTTGGGTCAGGCTTTTCACGAGCCGGCAATACATCGATCTAGCACGTCGCAATGTTCAAAGTTGCATGAGATTTAATAATTACTTTGCTGCATCCTCGAGCCTAGCACCAGGCCGGGCCCATAGGCGTACAAAAGGTGCAGCCCACACAAGGCCCATAAATTTTAGGGGCCCCAAATTTTAAGGGATCGCTATTTCTCGCTTTTAGCGAGTCGAGCGTTCCGACTCACAGAAGCCAGCGAGCATATGGGCAGGCCCACATGCGAGGGTAAGCAGCTGCCTATTTCTTGTTTCGTTTTTCTCACATTTTTCTTGTTTCCTTTCTTTTTTACTTTTATTTATACTTTAAAATATTCTAAATACATATATTACAAAAACACTATCCCAAAAACACATTTAAAAATGTTGAATAGGGATTAAAAAATGTTGAACGAGAATTTGAAATTTTTGAACAAGTATTAAAATGTTGAATAAGTATTAAAATGTTGAAACGTATTTGAAAAAATGTTGAATAAGTACTAAAAATGTTGAACGGGTATATGAAAAATCTTGAAAAAGTATTTTAAAATGTTGAATGAGTATTTGAGAAAAGTTGAACAAGTATTTGAAAAGATTCTGAACAAAGTATTTGAAAACATGTTGAAGAATTATTTGAAAAATGTTGAACAATTATTTAAAAAATGTTGAACAAGTATTTGAAACAAGTTGAACAAAGTATTTGAAAAAATGTTGAACAAGTATTTGAAAAAAATGTTGATATATATTTGAAAAATGTTGAAAAGGTATTTGAAAAATGTTGACCATGTATATAAGAATGTAGAATGAAAACAAAAAGGAGAACCAAAAAGAAACAAAAAAAACCAAAGAAAAAGGATAACAAAAAAATGAAAAACAAATGAAAAATCACGGGGAAGAAAAAATTAAAAAAATTGAATAAAATGGATAAGAAAAAACGGAGAATCAGAAGAGAAACAAAAAAAATCCTGCTTTTCTCCTTCCGGTAGTTCGCAGCCTGCTTATTCAGCACGAACTTGCTTCTATTGTAGCGGCAACGCTGCTGCGTCCCAACCAGCTGATCGTGAGATTGATCCCACATGAAAGAGTTTATGAAAAATGTTCAATAAGTATAAAAAAATGTTGAACAAGTATTTGGGAAATGTTGAACATGTATTGACATAAGTATTATGTGTTGAAAAAATATTTGAAAAAAATTGAATAAGCGTTGGGACAATGTTGAATGTGTATAGAAAAAAGGTTGATCACTTATATAAAAATGTTGATCAAGTATACAGAAACGTTGATCATGTATTAAAAAAGGTTGATCTGGTATACGGAAATGTAGAATGGAAAACAAAAGGAAAGATGTTGAACAAGTATTTAAAGAAAATGTTGATCATGTATGTAAAAAATGTTGGACAGGTATTTCAAAAATGCTAAACAATTATTTTAAGAAATGTTGAACATCTATATAGAAAAGTAGAATGACAAACAAAAAGAAAGAAAGAAAAAACCAGAAAATGAAAAAAATAGAGAATAAAAAGGAGAAAAAATGAAAAAGTTGGAGAATAAAAAAGAAAGAAATTATTGAACAAGTGTTTGAAAAAAAATTGATCATGTATATAAGAATCTAGAATGAAAAACAAAAAGAAAGAAAAATCAAAAATAAAAAATAAAAAGAAAACTAATAAACCAAATTAAATACAAAATGAAAAATAATGTAGAAACAAATGGAAAAACCCGGAGAAAGAAAATGAAAACTGGAGAAGAAAAGAAACCAAATAAAACAAAAAGAAAGGAAAAAAATCCCGAATAAAACCACTAGTGTAGTTTCAAGTACGGGGCGTCCCTAGTGATCAACTTGCGATCCCGCTGGACACCAGAGTTCGACACATACATCTCACAATTCCCAGTTTCTTCAGCAAGCGCAGCCAGTTCGATCGCTTAACGCGTGGCGCTCCGGCAAGTCACCGCCTTGTCAATGATAATCTGTCAATCTTACCTGCAAAAAAATGTAATCTCAATCTCACATTATTCTGTATCAGAGTTTTTACAAATACATCAATTTCTTTTGCACATGGGAGTGCGTCGGACCGGTTTGTACCCCAAACCTAGTATGGCGCTTGGTTGGGGCCTCCGGCTTTAGATGTTAGGCTTTGGGCGATGTTTGTTTGGTATTAGGCTAGGATTATCGGCACCCCTTCATCAAGTGGTTAGGAGTAGCGACAGTTGTTGCTAAAATGGTGGCTTCGGACAAATTGATGTACTACTTTGTAAGGTCTTTATGAATAGTGAATAAAATGGTTGCATGCATCGCCCAGATGCAGAGGCCGGGGACAATCCACCTTTTCTAAAAAAAATCAATTTCTGATGCACGTAGTCCTCATCTAATTTGGTAGAAACTGCAGCACATTGTTGTATCAATTTGTCACAAAGTCCATCAATTTTGAGTCTTTCTATTCTCCGATAAAAACTACAGTCCATCATTTTCTTTTGTACATTGCGCCCATCTAATTTGATTGTTGCCGAATGTACTAGTTGATTTTACTCTAAACTAGACAGCATGTATCACCATTTGATTTTATTCCACACAATTCGAAGGAATGTGGTATACACAGCAGGGGTTTCTTAGAAGTATCGCCGAGCGAAAGACTACTGCATATAAAGGTGAGTCTGTAGCAGCCTATTTTATAAAATCAAACTGAGTTCAAGTAGAAGATACAGTATTTGTTAAGCGATGTCTTTCTTACAGATTATATTTGATAAGCGATAAAAAAATATTCTTTTAAACGATAGGCCCCATTTTAGAGTTTGTAACAGGGCCTTCGATTTTGCCAGCCCAGCCCGGCTAGCACGCGGAGTAGTTTGTCCACTGACATTTTTCTTGCCACCGCTATTGGTGGCTGAGCCTCACATGCACGGTGGCTTTGGATCCAAAATGGATACATCAGGGAACTATGAGATCCAACAAGTACTCTTGCTCTGACTCCTGGCGTCTCCTATTCCATACATTTTCCGCCTGTCTCATCTAGATTTTTACTACTAATATTGGCCTTTCCCACCCATGACCATTTGATATGATAGCTATAGAGAAGTATATGTCGCCTAAAGGAACATGATTCCACTTGGTTGTAGAGTGAAAAAAATATATACGCGTGCACAAGCACAATCAATAAGCAGTTGATTTGCATGGTTGAATGTTGTGGAGCCCATGCTACAAGCTAGTACACTGATTCCATGTGAAGTATCTCATGAAAACCAACAACGAATGAAAACTTGAAAAATTTGGAAGTGGGCCATAAGTTCAGTAAGGAACATGTGAGATCATAGGTGGGGTGATAGTCGGACACTTAAGCCCAATTTTGAAGTTAACCCTCCTCTTATCTTGCCCGCCATCAGGAAAGTCTGATCACTTCGTCTTTGATATTTTGGCGCGATCAAGACTTTCCCTCAGCCAACCATGGGCCCTCACCCTCCGATGGTCGTGGGCCATAATCCCCCATCAACTTTGACTACTACATTAGAGCTCGTGATCAATGGCCTTTCCGCTCCTCTGTCCCTTGCCATTCCCCCAGCTCCTTGTTGTAGCCTTGCATAGATAAGTAATGGAGATCCTTTTGATGATTGTTTTTCTTCCTCGGTAGATACTGCTGAAGCATTTGAATTGATCTCCTCTACTGAAGCTAGTGATTAGTCTTCGAGTTTTACCCATGTTTGGTGCTTTGTCTGTGAGACTTTGGGCCCGACTGGGAGGGGGGTTTGGACCTTGCTGAGTTTCTCCAAACCCAGACCAACCAAACTGGGAGGAGGATATGCCTCTTCTAGTTTGTGTTCGTTAGGTTGGCTTGGACCCTGTGGACAACGCACAACAAGATGGTTATTGAGAGATTCTTTTATGGTGGGCCTCTGACTCCATTCTCAAATTCTTTGCCTTTTTGCAGCAATGACACTCGCTATCTAGACAAGGAGATCGTAACCGACTAGGCAACATGATGGATGCGATGACTGTAGCCACACACCGACTTGCCTCGTTTGGCTATGGACGCAATGGTGTGTCAGATGCGATGGTGCCAATTGCCTATACTTCTGCGTCTGGCTACGGAGGCGCTGCAACATACTATGGACTCTGATGAATTCTTATGGTTGCGGTCATGCGGAGTTCTCTATGTTGGATGACGACGTCTTAGCTCAACCTTTCCCTATTTCCCCTAACTGCCCTGCTCCGGGCGCGGCGGCTAACGGCGACCCCCTCCACTTTCTGCCTCACCTCTTGTGCACTCTCCGTTCCCTGGTGGCCTGACAAGCCGTCCTTTCCCCTGGTTGTTGACTACTTTGTGCGCCTTCCTCAATCCCACTACATCACGCGATTCCTTGTTAGGTGACCCTAGCCTTGGTGACAGGTAGTCTTGTGCTTGCATCCGCTCTCGTGTTATGTGCGTCAAACACGGCGGTGCCAACGTTCCATACTCATGTACCACCGGCGGTAGTGCCCGAGCGTGTGGCTATGGCAGTGCTCCATCATATGGTGGTCGCAGATGGATGCTTATGGGTGCGTTCGTGCAGAGTGCTCTAGCTTGGATGGCTACGTCTTGGCTCCTGACCTTTTCCCATCCCTTACCACTCGGCTGTGGACATGATGTCTAACAGTGACCCGCTCCCTTTCCGCCTGAACCCCCATGCACTTTCTGTTGCCGGGCAGCCCGACTAGCCATCCTTACCCCAGGATGCAGGTTGCTCTCTGCACCGTCCTCGACCCCGCTGCATCACGCGGTTCCCTACTAGGCATAGAGAGATATGAGTCAGACAAGGTGTGGGCTTACAACATGTTTGGCGCTTTTCCTGTGTTTCATAGTGTTCCTTGTCCCACATTATCGTTTGATGGAAGATCTCCTACTGAAGCGCTTTCATGGGTCGACGTTTTATCCTTGAGAGGGGGTGGTTTGGAGCGGCGATGGGAGCCAGTTGTCACACCCTAGCTAGTTCATGCATTAGAGTGTTGCATCATGTCTAAATTTTTCAACAGAAATTTGAAATGGGATTGCCAGAACCCCCAACCCCCTCTGAAACAACTAGGGTTTATTAAAAATATTTTCGATGAACCTGAAATGCCCTTCTAAAATGTCCATCATTTTTGTCTTGGTCCAGAAGCTCTGCCAAAAGTGATGCACAATTTCCTAGGTCATCTTTGGGTCTTTGAATTAAATCATAGCTATTTGAATTTGGGCATTTAAAATTCATAAAATATTTCAAATGTCCAAATATCTCCAAACTAAAATGTTTCATGTTGGAAATATTCCAACAATGGACCAGGAGTAGTTTGGTGATTTTAAAACCTATTTGGTATTTTAAATAAATCAACAAAGCTACGAATAATAGAAAAGAAAAACAACAGAAAGAAACTTACAGGGCACTAGCCGCCCACTGGCCAGCCCACTGGCCGCCGCCCACCAGCCACGCCAGTGGCTGCTGCCACCTCGCCAGCCAGTGGCAGTGCTCGGCGCCGAGCGAGCTCGCCACGCAGCACCTGCCTCCTGCCTCACCTCCTCGCCGCCCGCTCACTGGGCGACCTCCACGTTGCGCCCCGCGCCTGGACACCTCACTCCTCCCCCTGTCCCCTCCCTCGCTCTCCCCGCCATGGCCGACGCCACCGCAGCTGCACCGTCGCCGTAGTCGCGCTCTCCGTCGTCCTCGCGCCGCTCCGACCTGTCCAGAAGCTCCGCCGCCCTCCTCTTCTTGAGCTAGCCGAGCCCGGCCTTCGCTTCGCTTTCTAACGCCTCCCGAGCTCTTCGTCAACCTTCGGCCGCCGGAGATCCCCTTCGACCTCACCGCCGCACCAGCTCGTCCCCGACCGCGACGTTCGCTTCCCCGAGACCGCAGTGAGCTCAGCTACCTTTCCATCTTCTCCGTTCTCCTCTTCGTGCACCACAGCAAGTGAACGAAGCTCACCGCACCCACCGCCGCGAGCACGTGGCGGCGTGTCTCCGGCTAACCAACGGCCACCCCACCATGTCCAATGGCCTCACCGCAACCCAGAGGCCAACGCACTACCAAGACGTACCTCACGGTGCCCGTAGCTCGTTTGCACTTCCACCGAGCTCGGCGCCGCCAAACACGTCGCCGGCGTCGTTCCGGCGACCTCGAGGCCAACTACCACCACCAATAGATGCGGGTTGCCTCCGCATCACGTGAATAAACTCCGCCGCTCGTTTGATCGCTTTGCGCGATTCTGCACTTTCCTCCGCCGCGGGAATGGTCGCCACCGCGAAACTCCGGCGGTCGGCGTGGCTGTCATTAGCAACTAAACCCACCAGTTAAAACCCACCTAGGTCATCGGCAAGTGGGCCCTAGGGCCACGTCAAACCCCAGTCAGCGCGGGTTTGACCGGGATTAGTCCCTGTGTCACTGACGTGTGGTCCCCACACGTCAGGTTTGACCCAGCCAGCGGGGTTGACTGCTGACGCAAGCATGACACAGTGCTGACGCATTAACTAATTTACTGGAATTATTTCTATACAGGAAATTCCAGAAATTGTTTCAAACTTCAAAAATTCATATAAAATCAACCATAGCTCCAAATGAGACAAATTATATATGAAAAATGATCAGAAAAATCCAATCTATCCATCTGTACTGGTTTCATGCATGTTTACAGAAGCTAACCCACTGTTTATGGCAGAACAAGTTTAAACACTTTAAATGATCATATATGAGTTTGAATTTTGAATCTTTGGTTCAAATTGGTTCAAACCCATCTGATCTTAGTTGCATTAGCCCAAAGCACTCATTTTGCCATGTCTCATTGCATGCATCATATTGTTGCATCTTGTTTGGTAATGCTTGTGTATCGGTGTTCTGCGGCGAGTTACGGCCCGAGGAGTACCGTGATAACCTGACGAAGAACAATACCCGTGTAACGACCGTCGAGCAAGCAACCAACCATTTGATCATATCGATAAAATCCCATGTTCTTGCTCCTGCTCTCGTTCTTCGCATTAAGACAACGCGATTCAAACTGCTGTGTGTCTGCGGTAGTTGAACCCATTTCCTCTGCATGACTGTCATTGCCACGAGAACTAGATGAAACCCACTAGCATGTGTAGGAGTTGATTGAGCCATGTGATTGTGTTGTTCCTACCTTGCTATGCCTGCTATGCTTAGAGTCGTGTCAGGTCTGGTTCATCGGGATGATGGCTAGAGTGAAATGATCAAGTCGGTACGAGAGTAAGGTGTTGAACACGATTTGGTAAAGGTATCGATGAAAGGCCATGTAGGAGTACATGGTGGGTTGTTTCATTGAGGCCGTTCTTAAGCACTGAGATCTGTATGTGTGATTTAAGAAACAGCTACTACCATACATTGGGCCCTGAAATATGACCCCGCTCGACTTCTTATTCACACTAGTCCTCTGTCCAGGAGTTGCAAGTAGTTTCTGGTGTTTGTAGCCTACTGGAGGCCGTGGACAGCGCTGACCGTAGGGGTGGGCTGTGATGCGGTAGGTACGTGGCCGGGTGTACCGGATGCCCGTTTGGTATCTCGGGAACCTTGTTCACATCGTTTGGGGCTGTGGCGAGACTTGGCCGAACTCCTCATAGATGGAACCCAAATAGGCGATAAACCTGGGCTAGAGACTTGAGTGTCTAGGTAGGTCGTGGTCTACACCCACGTCGGCTTTAAGCTTGAAGTCTGCCGAGCACATGGCGTGTGCACGGGCGCTAAGTGGTGGAAACATGTATGAAGAAGTACACCCTGCAGGTTAACATCATCTATTGAATAGCGCGTCATGATAAAGGACTACTTGGTTGCCTATACGGTTCATAGACAAGTAAATGGATACTACTAAAAGCCTCAAGATAAGCGTGAGTGCCGAGGATGGCTCCTCCGTAGGAAGGCGGGTTGGATCCTCGGTGGTGTATTGAAGTGATGAGTAGTGGACTCGAGTCATAAAACTATTTCAAGTTGGTGTCTCGTGGGATAGCTTAGCCATGAGTCAAAGCTGGCTTGCTGCAACAACCCCACCAACCCTTCTTGATAATATGCATGTATGTAGGGTCGATGTAAGTCTTCTTGAGTACCTTTGTACTCATGTTGCTTTAATTTACATTTTTCAAAGATGCCTCAAACCCTTCCGACGGGTTCTTCGTGAGCGTTGACATCGATGAGTAGACTAAGGCCCGGTGGTGATCTGAGCAAGAGAAGGGCCATGTAGTATAGCTAGGCTTACCCAAGCCTCTTTTATTTTACTAGTTATGCGTACTCGGACAAAACACTTCATTGTGGCTTGTATGCTTGTATGACTTGTATGTGGGTCGTGTGACCCGTACTTGTGTGTATGTTATGAATGGCTCTCTGAGCCTTTAAATAAAGTACTTGTGTCGTAGAGTCATGTTGTGATGCCTTGTTGTATTTGCACATATCGAGCATATTGTGTGTATGATTGAAATGCTTGGTATGTGTGGGATCGACTATCTAGTTGTTTATCTTTAGTAGCCTCTCTTACGGAAATGTCTCCTAGTGTCTCCATTGAGCCATGGTAGCTTGCTCTTGCTCCGGAACACTTAGGCTGGCCGGCATGTGTCCTTCTTCGTTCTGTATCATCCCTTGGAAATGTCACGCATTGAGTACCGGAGTCTGTTAGCCCGCTTCTGCCCGGTTTACTGAGTCTGCTAGCCCAGCGCTACAGCCCGAATTTACTTGCTGTTGACCGACACGTTCGATCTTTGGGTCATGGATGCTGTCCTGTGAGTCTGTGCCACTTTGGGTTTACGACTAGTCATGTCAGCCGGGCTCCTTTTCATATGGATGCTAGCGACACTATCATATCGTGTGCCAAAAGGCATAAACGGTCCCGAGCCAAGGTAAGGCGACACCGTTGGGATACCGTGCGTGAGGCCGCAAAGTGATATGATGTGTTACAGAGCTAGATCGATGTGACATCGAGTCGGGTCCCGACAGCGTTAGCATCGAGCGGACTGCTGTAGGTTCTCCAAGCCAAACCGGTCGATGTTGAGTCTAGAAATGCTTTAGTTATATGTAGGGAATTGATTGTGGGATGGTACGTAAGGCTCTTTTTACTCCTTTATCTCATAATATTCGATCCGAGTCGTCCACTCTTCCATCGGGGTTAAGGATTAGGACCTCTTCTCTCTATTAGGCTCACGTGTTACTAATCGGTAGTACCTTGTAGGTTTGATGGTTACAAGCCCGGTTCAGTTTTACTATCTGTTATGTTACTTAATTGGACCCGTAACCTTGATATGATATTGTTGAGTGGTTATGCAGATCCTTGTGAAATGTCTCAATCCTTTGAGCATTTACGATTGTTATCTTGTCCAAATTCGCTAGAAATACTAATGCCTTTGCATTGTGGTTGTGCTTCCAGATGGCCACTCGTGATCACAATCAAGTGGTTCGTCGACCAGATGCATTAGTGTGACCGGTCATACTACCATGCTAGTTCGGGTTATGATCGAAGCGGGATACCGTTGGTACCCGAATACAGTTGAAGAGCGATGTCGAGACTTTAATCAAAGTCGATATCTTTACCTTTGTCCGGTGTTTCCCTCTTATCCTGGTTCCACCGAGGCCCTTCACAGCTCCTATGGGCTTGGTGTTACTATTGATATGGCGGTTCAAGATGCTGCTTATTCTATGATGACCATTATCGAGCCAGATGGGCTGCTCCGCAACACCGACTTCGGTATATGCCGAGTTCACTTCTGGGCGTTTGGTTATCTTCGAGCCATCTATCTTGATTCGGTCGGAGGACTCCCTAACCCGTACTACCGCTGGGTTGCTCGAGGACAAGGACCGAGAGAGTCGGGCCTTGAGGATGGAGCTCTTCAATGCCCGTCTTGATCACCGGGCTACCTTGACTCGTTTTGCACCGGCTGTTCAAGCTGGTTATATGGATATGAGAGACTTGTATCTGTCGGGGCTGCTCTGCGGACATGATGGATGGCGTGATGTGGGGGCATCACCCCACCTCGTGGTCCTCGCTTGCCACCGTTCGTGGTCCAAGACCTCACCCTTGTCCTTACGGTCCACAGGCTCCCGGGACCGCTGTTCCCAGACGATCACGTTGAACTCCCAGGTTATGGAGGAGACTTCTATGAGAACTACTATGGAGACGTCTGAGTTAGTAGTAGTCCCTCTAGTATTGTAATAGTTGTATTTCCACCGTCCTGCGTGACTCGTGGAATATGACTTAGTGTGTACTAATCCCGGAGGTGTATCAAAAATAATGTATAGGAGCTTGGTGTGCCTCCGATGAGATGTAATCTTCCTTTCACCGTAGTAGTACTTTGTTTGGTCTTGTACTAAACCTTGTATGGTGTGTATGACGATGGAATAAAGAAGTAGTTTCAGATCCACCATGTCATACGGATGATCATCTCGCATTCCGAGTTATCCATTACATTCTACACTTCTATGTTAGAATCTTGCCATCTGGACTAAATCCTTGTCTTGTTTTCCCTAGGATGGTTAACACCATAACAACCCTGCTCCGCCAGAGCAGGCAAGGCGATGGAGTTGGAGAAGCAAACCTGCCTCACCCTCCTTCTCTCGGCGAAGTTATCTTTGGAGGCCGAGAGAAACAAGCAGAGACCAACCGTTTCTTTGGGCGTATCGAGCAGAACACAGCCCATCATCCGAGAAACAACTTGGTGTCGCTCGGTGACTTCATCAAGTTACACCTCCTACTTTCCACCACTCCGTCGAGCCTCTCGACGCTGATGGCAACCGCAGCATTACTCACAAGTTGCGTTACTGCCTTTGGTAGCTGAGGCGGACAAGGTCACCTTTGCTGCATATCATCTTGAAGGCCCCGCCATCTCGGTGGGAGAACTATATGGCTATCGCCCGATTGGCCATGTCACTTCTTGGGCAGAATTCAGCGAGGCTTTCCGTGAACATCACATTCGGAGGTCTCATGGATCATAAGCGTGAGGAGTTCTGCAGTTTCACCCAAGGTCGTCTCTCCGTGGGCGCCTATAGTAGAGAGTTCGGTAACCTCGCACGCTATGCAATCAAGAGGTCTCCATCGACGCCAAGAAACAGGCAAGGTTCCGCAAGGGACTTAGCCTCGAACTCGCCGAGATCTCCGCTTTGCATGAGTGCACATCTTTCCGAAGCTTCGTTAACAAAGCCATCGATCTTTGGCTGGTCGACCGATTTGAAGCAACGCGCAAGCATGGCCGTGACATGGGTTCCTCATCCGTCTTGGACCACGAAGCGCCGTGTGTGGGTGCCTAATCTTGCCACGCCACCCAGATTCACACCGAGGCCATCCTTCCAGCGCCTCGCCCGATTCAGCGAAGTATGCACCAGCTAGGCCCTATGGTGGACCAACCAACAGCGCTCCTCTCGTGCCAGCCCGTGGCGTGCTTCAAGTGTGGGGAATCAGGCCACTACATGCGCGATTGTCCTCAGACCAACCCCAACCAGCCTGCAAAAGCTGTTGGCCGTGGCAAGCCAGCAGGAAAAGTGTTCTATGCCAAGCCGGCCACCACTGCACGTGGCCATGTTAATTGTGTCTCAGCTGAGGAGGCCCAAGAGGATCCCAACGTCGTGCTCGGTACGCTTCTTGTTAATTGCCACCCGGCATCCGTTCTTTTCGATACTGGAGCATCTCATTCATTCATATCCGAAAATTATGCTCGTTTGCATAACACTTCATTCTGTGACATGCCTTCCACCATGGAAATTTCTACCCCGGGTTCTAGATGGCAAACCTCTAGAGTAAGCCATGGTAATGAAATTCAAGTCGACAGACTCGTTTTCCTTGCATCGTTGATAGCTCTCAAATCTTCGGATATAAATATCATCTTGGGTATGGACTGGATGTCGGCCCATCATGCTAAGATTGATTGTTTCTCTAGGACTGTTCAACTTACGCACTCCTCGGGAAAGATAGTCAATGTCTTGACCCGAATATCCAAGCGCCAACTATACTCTCTTAATGCCAGTCCCTTGCCAGACCTCGAAGACGTTCCGGTAGTCCGTGACTTTCCGGATGTCTTTCCAGAAGAATTGCCAGGTGTTCCACAGACGAGATGTTGAATTCGTGATAGATCTCATTCCAGAATCTGTCCCAATTTCTAGGAGACCCTATAAGATGGCACCCCTAGAACTAGCCGAACTTAAGAAACAACTCGATGAGGCCTTACAAAGGGTTTCATCCGTCCTAGTTCATCTCCTTGGGCTTGCCCCGTCCTCTTCGTCAAGAAGAAGGATGGTACGGATCGGATGGTTGTAGACTATCGACCCGTCAACTTGGTCACAATTAAGAACAAGTATCCGCTCCCCAGGATCAACGATCTGTATGATCAGCTCGCAGGATCCTCAGTCTTCTCTAAGATGGATTTGAGGTTAGGCTACCATCAAATCAAAATCCGAAACGGGGACATTCCTAAAACGGCTTTTGTTACTCGTTACGGCCAATACGAGTACACCGTCATGTCCTTTGGCTTAACCAACGCCCCAGCCACCTTCTCCCGGTTAATGAACTCAATCTTCATGGAGTATTTGGATAAATTCGTCGTGGTTTACCTCGATGACATACTCATCTATTCCAAGAACGAGGAAGAACATGCCGAACATCTAAGGCTAGTGTTGATGAAACTTGAGAGCATCGCCTTTATGCCAAGTTTTCCAAATGCGAATTTTGGCTGCCGTAGTGACCTATCTAGGACATGTAATTTCGGTAAAGGTATTGCTGTAAACCCGAGCGAGTTCAAGCCGTCCTTAATTGGACTCCACCGAATCGGTCAAGCAAGTTCGAGCTTCCTTGGCTTAGCGAGCTATTGTCGCCGCTTCGTCGAGAACTTCTCCAAAGTTGCTAAACCTCTAACTGAACTCCTCAAGAAGGATAAAAGTTCGAGTGGACTCCACAATGTGAGCACAGCTTCGAGGCGAAAAGGCGTTTAACTTCGCTCCCGTGTTGGTACCACCAGATTTCTCTAAAGACTTTGTTATCTATTACGGCGCCTCGCGACAAGGACTAGGCTGTATTCTCATGCAAGATCGACACGTAATTGCTTATGGTTCACGGCAATTACACCCACATGAGGAAAACTACCCTACTCATGATCTAGAGCTTGCAGTGTAGTCTATGCACTCAAAACCTGGCGACATTACCTTCTTGGTAATCGTTATGTAAATCTACACCGATCACCAAAGTCTGAAATATATATTTACCCAACCAGATTTGAATCTCAGGCAAAGACGTTGGGTCGAGTTGATCTCAGATTTCGATTTAGGGATAACTTATACCCCAGGAAAAGCCAACGTCATGGCTGATGCGCTAAGTCGTAAATCCTATTGCAACAATCTAATGTTGCAACAAAGTCAACCACTTCTCCACGAGGAATTTCGGAAGCTCAACCTTCACATTGTTCCTCGAGGGTTCCTTTCCACTTTGGTGGCGAAACCTACTCTTATGGATCAAGTCATTGCTGCCCAAAAACGAGATAGAGGAATATCCCGGATTAAGGAGAACATTGCTAGCGGAGATGCTAAATGTTTCTCTACAAATGATCATGGTGTTGTATATTTTGGGAACCGTCTAGTGGTTCCCAAGAATCAGCACATACGGCAGCTGATCCTTAAGGAAGCTCATGAATCCCTCTCACCATTCATCCGGTGGCACAAAAATGTATCGGGACCTCGCCGGAGGTTCGGTGGACTAGGATGAAGAGAGACATTGCTCAATATGTTGCTAATTGCGGCGTCGTAAATGTCGTGTAAAAGCGAGCATCAACGGCCTCTTGGCACCCTTCAACCCTTAGCTATTCACGAATGGAAATGGGATAAAATTAGTATGGATTTCATCACTGGTTTTCCCGGGACCAAGAGAGGAATAATGCTATCTTTAATAGTTATCGACCGCCTTTCCAAAGTAGGCCATTTCTTACATGTTCAGAGAGTATAACCGCTAGTCAGCTAGCAGATTTGTACATCTCTCGAATAGTATCTCTTCATGGTGTTCCATTGGAAATAAACTCGGATCGAGGAAGTCTTTTCACCTCTCGATTTTGGGAAAGTTTCCAAAACGCTATGGGAACCCATCTTTCCTTTAGCACTGCTTTCCACCCTCAATCAAGTGGTCAAGTGGAACGTGTCAATCAAATCCTAGAAGACATGCTTGAGCTTACATTATCTCATTCGAATGGATTGGGAGAAATGCCTTCCATTTGCGAATTTGCTTATAACAACAGCTATCAATCTAGCTTGGGCAAAGCACCTTTTGAAGTTCTCTATGGACGAAGGTGTCGAACACCTCTTAACTGGTCAGAAACCGGGGAAAGACAATTCTTTGGCCCGGATATGATTCAGGAGGCAGAAGAGCAAGTTCGCATCGTTCGTGAAAAGTTGAAAACAGCCCAATCTCGTCAAAAGAGTCAATATGACCGAAAACATAAGGCTATGACTTACGAGGTTGACGAGAAGGCTTACCTTCGGGTTACCCCTCTAAAAGGAACCCATCGCTTCGGTATCAAAGGCAATTTGGCTCCTCGCTACATTGGACCCTTTCGCATTCTTGCCAAACGAGGAGAAGTTGCCTACCAATTGGAACTACCTCCGCATCTCTCCAAAGTCCACGACGTCTTCCACGTTTCTCAACTCAGGCGTTGCTTCTCGGATCCTATCCGTGGAGTGGACCACGAAACGCTTGATCTCCAAGATAATCTCACATATCGAGAATACCCTGTTCGTATCCTCGATCAAGCTGAGCGTACTACTCGACGGCATAATATCAAGTTTCTCAAGGTTCAATGGTCGCATCATTCTGAGAAGGAAGCCACTTGGGAAAGGGAGGATCGTCTTCGACTTGAGTACCCCGCCCTCTTTCCGGAGGAACCTAAATCTCGGGACGAGATTCTTTTGAGTGGGGGTGAGTTGTCACACCCTAGCTAGTTCATGCATTAGAGTGTTGCATCATGTCTAAATTTTTCAACAGAAATTTGAAATGGGATTGCCAGAACCCCCAACCCCCTCTGAAACAACTAGGGTTTATTAAAAATATTTTCGATGAACCTGAAATGCCCTTCTAAAATGTCCATCATTTTTGTCTTGGTCCAGAAGCTCTGCCAAAAGTGATGCACAATTTCCTAGGTCATCTTTGGGTCTTTGAATTAAATCATAGCTATTTGAATTTGGGCATTTAAAATTCATAAAATATTTCAAATGTCCAAATATCTCCAAACTAAAATGTTTCATGTTGGAAATATTCCAACAATGGACCAGGAGTAGTTTGGTGATTTTTAAAACCTATTTGGTATTTTAAATAAATCAACAAAGCTACAGAATAATAGAAAAAGAAAAACAACAGGAAAGAAACTTACCTGGGCACTAGCCGGCCCACTGGCCAGCCCACCTGGCCGGCCCAGCCCACCAGCCACGCCAGCGAGCTGCTTCGCCTCGCCAGCCAGGCAGCAGGTGCTCGACGCCGGAGCAGGAGCTCGCCACGCAGCACCTGCCTCCTGCCTCACCTCCTCGCCGCCCGCTCACTGGGCGACCTCCACGTTGCGCCCCACGCCTGGACACCTCCTCCTCCCCTGTCCCCTCCCTCGCTCTCCCGCCATGGCCGACGCCACCGCAGCTGCACTGTCGCCGTGTCGCGCTCTCCGTCGTCCTCGCGCCGCTCGACCTGTCCAGAAGCTCCGCCGCCCTCCTCTTCTTGAGCTAGCCGAGCCCGAAGCCGCTTCGCTCTCTAACGCCCCCGAGCTCTTCGTCAACCTTCGCCGCGGAGATCCCTTCGACCTCACCGCCGCACCAGCTCGTCCCGACCGCGACGTTCGCTTCCCGAGACCGCGTGAGCTCAGCTACCTTTCCATCTTCTCCGTTCTCCTCTTCGTGCACCACAGCAAGTGAACGAAGCTCACCGCACCCACCGCCGCGGAGCACGTCGCCGGCGTGTCTCCGGCTAACCAACGGCCACCCCACCATGTCCAATGGCCTCACCGCAACCCCAGGAGGCCAACGCACTACCGCACGTACCTCACGGTGCCCCGTAGCTCGTTTTGCACTTCCACCCGAGCTCCGGCGCCGCCAAACACGTCGCCGGCGTCGTTCCGGCGACCTCGAGGCCAACTACCACCACCAATAGATGCGGGTTGCCTCCGCATCACGTGAATAAACTCCGCCGCTCGTTTGGTCGCCTGCGCGCGATTCTGCACTTTCCTCCGCCGCACGGAATGGTCGCCGCCGGCGAAACTCCGGCGAGTCGACGTGGCTGTCATTAGCAACTAAACCCACCAGTTAAAACCCACCTAGGTCACTGACAATGGGCCCTAGGGCCACGTCAAACCCGATCGGCCAGCTGGTTTGACCGGGATTAATCCTGTGTCAGCGACGTGTGGTCCCCACGTCGAGTTTGACCCAACCAGCGGGGTTGACTGCTGACGCAAGCATGACACAAGTCTTGACGCATTAACTAATTTATCGGAATTATTTCTATCAGAAATTCCGAAATTGTTTCAAACTTCAAAATTCATATAAAATCAACCATAGCTCCAAATGAGACAAATTATATATGAAAAATGATCAGAAAAATCCAATCTATCCATCTGTACTGGTTTCATGCATGTTTACAGAAGCTAACCCACTGTTTATGGCAGAACAAGTTTAAACACTTTAAATGATCATATATGAGTTTGAATTTTGAATCTTTGGTTCAAATTGGTTCAAACCCATCTGATCTTAGTTGCATTAGCCCAAAGCACTCATTTTGCCATGTCTCATTGCATGCATCATATTGTTGCATCTTGTTTGGTAATGCTTGTGTATCGGTGTTCTGCGGCGGAGTTACGCCCCGAGGAGTACCGTGATAACCTAGACGAAGAACAATACCCGTGTAACGACCCGTCAGGCAAGCAACCAACCATTTGATCATATCGATAAAATCCCATGTTCTTGCTCCTGCTCTCGTTCTGCATTAAGACAACGCGATTCAAACTGCTGTGTGCTGCGGTAGTTGAACCCATTTCCTCTGCATGACCTGTCATTGCCACAGTAACTAGATGAAACCCACTAGCATGTGTAGGAGTTGATTGAGCCATGTGATTGTGTTGTTCCTACCTTGCTATGCCTGCTATGCTTAGAGTCGTGTCAGGTCTGGTTCATCGGGATGATGGCTAGAGTGAAATGATCAAGTCGGTCGAGTAAGGTGTTGAACACGATTTGGTAAAGGTATCGATGAAAGGCCATGTAGGAGTACATGGTGGGTTGTTTCATTGAGGCCGTTCTTA
This sequence comes from Aegilops speltoides, assembly GCA_021437245.1. NCBI lineage: Eukaryota > Viridiplantae > Streptophyta > Magnoliopsida > Poales > Poaceae > Aegilops > Aegilops speltoides. The sequence continues at coordinate 41,879,993 of CM038147.1, read as the reverse complement.
AGCACTGAGATCTGTATGTGTGATTTAAGAAACAGCTACTACCATACATTGGGCCTGAAATATGACCCGCCGACTTCTTATTCACACTAGTCCTCTGTCCGGGAGTTGCAAGTAGTTTCGGTGTTTGTAGCCTCTTGGAGGCCGTGGACAGCGCCGACCGTAGGGGTGGGCTGTGATCGGTAGGTACGCGTGGCGGGTGTACGGATGCCCGTTTGGTATCTCGGGAACCTTGTTCACATCGTTTGGGGCTGTGAGCGAGACTTGGCCGAACTCCTCATAGATGGAACCCAAATAGGCGATAAACCTGGGCTAGAGACTTGAGTGTCTAGGTAGGTCGTGGTCTACACCCACGTCGGCTTTAAGCTTGAAGTCTGCCGAGCACATGGCGTGTCTGGGCGCTAAGTGGTGGAAACATGTATGAAGAAGTACACCCTGCAGGTTAACATCATCTATTGAATAGCGCGTCATGATAAGGACTACTTGGTTGCCTATACGGTTCATAGACAAGTAAATGGATACTACTAAAAGCCTCAAGATAAGCGTGAGTGCGAGGATGGCTCCTCCGTAGGAAGGCGGGGTTGGATCCTCGGTGGTGTATTGAAGTGATGAGTAGTGGACTCGAGTCATAAAACTATTTCAAGTTGGTGTCTCGTGGGATAGCTTAGCCATGAGTCAAAGCTGGCTTGCTGCAACAACCCCACCAACCCTTCTTGATAATATGCATGTATGTAGGGTCGATGTAAGTCTTCTTTGAGTACCTTTGTACTCATGTTGCTTTAATTTACATTTTTAGAAGATGCCTCAAACCCTTCCGACGGGTTCTTCGTGAGCGTTGACATCGATGAGTAGACTAAGGCCTGTGGTGATCTGAGCAAGAGAAGGGCCATGTAGTATAGCTAGGCTTACCCAAGCCTCTTTTATTTTACTAGTTATGCGTACTCGGACAAAACACTTCACTGTGGCTTGTATGCTTGTATGACTTGTATGTGGGTCGTGTGACCCGTACTTGTGTGTATGTTATGAATGGCTCTCTGAGCCTTTAAATAAAATACTTGTGTCGTAGAGTCATGTTGTGATGCCTTGTTGTATTTGCACATATCGAGCATATTGTGTGTATGATTGAAATGCTTGGTATGTGTGGGATCGACTATCTAGTTGTTTATCTTTAGTAGCCTCTCTTACGGAAATGTCTCCTAGTGTCTCCATTGAGCCATGGTAGCTTGCTACTGCTCCGGAACACTTAGGCTGGCGGCATGTGTCCTTCTTCGTTCGTGTATACATCCCTTGGAAATGTCACGCATTGAGTACCGGAGTCTGTTAGCCCGCTACAGCCGGTTTATCGAGTCTGCTAGCCCAGCGCTACAGCCCGGAATTTACTTGCTGTTGACCGACACGTTCGATGCTGGGTCATGGATGCCTGTCCCTGTGAGTCTGTGCCACTTTGGGTTTACGACTAGTCATGTCAGCCCGGGCTCCTTTTCATATGGATGCTAGCGACACTATCATATACGTGTGCCAAAAGGCGCAAACGGTCCCGAGCCAAGGTAAGGCGACACCCGTTGGGATACCGTGCGTGAGGCCGCAAAGTGATATGATGTGTTACAGGCTAGATCGATGTGACACTGAGTCGGGGTCCTGACACCAGGCGGTAGATAATTTGACTTATCATCAACAAATATGACCATATTTTTTTTTCTTTAACAATTAATAACGTGTATGGCTAATGAGTGTTGTAATCTTTAGAGTCATCTTGTACACCTTAATGTTCTAAGAACTTAAAGCTAGCTTTAGGTATGACATTCGGTAGTACGGAAGGATTCAAGAAGTTTTACAAGATTTATACACACAATGTTGGCTTCACACTTCAAAATGGGTGATAAAGACTATAGATAATAGGATGGTCCGGGTGCATTTTCTCTGTGGCAAATCATTTTTTCAAACATTAGAGAATGAACCTAAAAAGATTCGAATGGGGGGAAGAATATAAGTGAACATTTAAGAGAGATCACTAGATGTGGTTGTGTGGCCAAGAAAACTGTCAAGGGTATACAGAATGGAAAATACTTAGATATCATATTTCCATGTAAAACACACCCATGAATTTGTCACCAAGCAAGGAACATTTATTCAAGTCTAACAGAGAAGTGAGCGATTTTTTTAAGACACCACTATTCACAAGTCGTGCAACTAACATTGGTATATCTTGGGCCTTTCAGTTGCTTCATGTTCGCTGGGATGGATTGAGTTCGTGGGCACATAATGAGGGCCTGGTCAACAGCAAATGACAAGTACATATCATATGGTAGGAGCAAATACCCCTGGCCTCTGCATCGGATGATGCACACGGACATATATTACTCCCTCCGTCCCATAATACTAGTGTCAAAAACGTCTTACATTATGAGACGGAAGGAGCATTCGTAATTGAAACAATGCCAGGCCAAACTAAGCATTATTAAAGCCGATCAACTCGGTATGAACAAAAATAAAAGAAAAAAACCATGGTCATCCGCCTAGGGCAAGCTTTTTGCCAGCATCTGAACATTCTACCACAAAACCTAGAAGCTATATAGTTATAGACGAAGAGTTTATCGCTCCAAGAATTAGTTAATAATGATCAGTCCAGTGAGTTTTGGAAGCACCCATGTTGGCCTCGGCCACTGCTTACTCCTGTCGAGACAACTCGTTTCTCCTAGCCGAGTTTTTCCCGGCCGTGCGACGTGCAAAGCTGGCTCGCGTACCTGGCTAATCTGATACAGCATCCAAGAGCTGGTCTAGCAAAGATAGCTAACACAAGAGAGCCTCGGGGCTAAAGAACTGTCCAACTACCCTTCAGCTCAGCTGGTTGTTTCTCAACAATGATGTAGAGCACGAGCTGAGAAGATCTAAGAACAACATGTGAGGGACCGAGGGAGCTCATAGTGAAGAAACCAGCGTCCTCGTAGCATGAAACGGTGGTAGCTGTAGAGAGGAATGACAATCTCGTTCCCAAGGTCTCCTATTCCGAGACTGTATTTGGAGTTCATATTATTTATTTATTTTACTTCCTCTGCCATGTATCCCCTAGGCTAGCTTCTATGTTTTTCCTTGCATGTGATCTACTCTTTTTTGTTGCGGCCAAAGGAGTTTTTGCCAACTGGTAGCTTGTGGAGCTTGCCTCCCCTTCGGTTGAGATTGAGCAACATATATATGTACTAGAAATTATTTGTGTGTTCTAAGGTGGTTGAGTATGTACTATTTTACGTCGATTTTATGGCGATAAGTAGTACATTTATTGTGAGTCACCTTTTACGTGTTATGAATTACATTAATTGGTTTGGATTGATTAGGGGAATCATGCATGCATTTCGACAGAGAATTATTATATCTCTCACAAATAAAATAGCAGTTCCTTTTAGAGATTGGCACTTGGCCTCATAGTTAACCCACATTTTAAAAAAAATACCCAGACAATCATTAGTGTTATTTATCAAGACCCAACCCCGTGGTCCGGTGGTTCCAATGTTCGAAACATATATAATTGCCACAAATGTGGTTTTTTTTCATAACTAGCAAGATGCCCGTGCATTGCACAGAACATCAAGATGCATTTTTTTACAAAACACATGTTATGATTGACCCATGCAGGAGTAATCCCATGTGTAAAAACTAATGATATCTCAAGAATCTCATCAAAAAATGATATCTCGAGAAAGATCAAAGATAAGGTGAGGAGGAGTGGGCACGGTGGTGATTGGTGGTCGGACTTAGCGGAGGCATGGGGATGGACGACGCCGGCAACGGCCACCATGCCAGATTGTTTCAGAGGATTCTTTTTTTAATTACTCCCTCCGTTCGGTGAAGAGTGTACATCTAAAGATTTTAGGATAAATTATGGAGTGAGGTAAAAAATGCATTGGAAAGGTGCAAGCCACTATCTCTCTCCTCTTTAATTACCCAACCCCCAATGAGCTAAGTGCATGTAGAAATTAAGAAGACCATGTGTAGATTGTTATTGGTCTTGATTACCGTGTGATGAAAGAGAAGTATTTTTTTCTACTTTAAAGTGCATTGGGAAGATAGAAGTACACTCTTTTGTGGACAAATTTTGAAGCCAAACGTACACTCTTCACCGGACGGAGGGAGTACTCAACAATGAAGTTGTGGAAGATAAGGATAAATGAGAGAGCTGCGGGTATCCTTTTGTAAAATTGACATAGTTTCCTTTCTATCCGTCAGATATAAATCAGACGGCCTATATTACAGGATTGACAGGCACACCATCATCACCAAATCTGCTTTTTATAAGAGTAGAAGATGTTGCAGACAATTAATGCATAAAACGATAATAAATGAAGCATTTTCTTACACTAGTAGAAAAAGCCTCATTCGTCCCGGTTCATGAGGGCCATTTGTCCCGGTTCCCGAACCGGGACTAAAGGGTCGTTACTAAAGCCCTATACCTTTAGTCCCAGTTCGCCCAGGAACCGGGACAGATGGGGCTCCACGTGGCCGCTGCCGCTTGCCCAGGCAGGAGGACCTTTTGTCCCGGTTGGTGCCACCAACCGGGACCAAAAGGCTTCCACGCGTCAGCAGTTCAGGGGCTGGGGTTTTGGATATATTTTTTTCCTGAAAAGGGAGGGGGGGTTGGGGGTTTTGTATGGTTAATTTAGGGGTTTTATATATTGTGTTAGAGAAGTGTCCTCTCTTATCTCTGTGTTTGGTCGACACTACGTACTATACGTATAGAGAGGACTCGACACGCTAGCTAGCGAGTAAGCAAATGAAGGAAACTATTAAGTACAGAAGACTGTCATGATGAACATATACATAGAGAAGTGATCGACATCTCCTTCTCCGAGAGATTGGTCGAACAACAAGTTTTCGTATATCTTACCGGCGGTACTGGCTACATATATATATACAATATGTAAGATCTTTTACAATACCCAAACATATGAACTCAACTTCCACATGCATGGTATTCTCCGGCTTTATTGATGACGTGGTCAAGAAAGAATCCAACCAATACCTCTTGAATTGCTCGCATGCGATCTTGTGGTAGGAGTTCATTCCGCATCTTCCACATTTAATTTGAATAAGGGGGTCAATACATATATATGAATGAAACTCAACATAAATGATGGTAATAAAATAAACTTGTGAATATTTTTGCTTACACACTTCATATTGTCTTTTAGAGTAGTCCCGCCTATTCTTGGTCGTCGCGTTGTAGATGAACTCGCAGACGTAGTATCCATAGTAATTATTCCCGGCTTCCTGCCACAAGCACTTTACGAGAAATAGATGTCAATCAAACTGATAATGAAGCATTATAAATGGCATTGATGAAAGTAGCTAGAATCAACGGGAGATGCGCGGAACTAGCTAGCTAGTAGTACTTACTTTCGGGTATTTCCATCGCAGATCCCGCGGCAGTCCCGGAACTTGTGCGGTGAATACTTTCCAAACCCTGCGAGACAAAGAAAACAATTACTTGATATCATGAAATGAACAAAGTTGCCAATATGGTGCGATAATGATCGATTCAACTTACTTGTCGAGCAGTATAGACATGTCCGCATAGTCCTCGGGATCTTTTCGTCTCGAGTCTAAGACGTTTACTAGTCCCTGCTCAAGCTTAATCTCTAGGAGAATATAGTGGAACCTGCGCACGCATGCATAGCTCATCAATTACACTAATTACTATAACCTCGAGTAATAATTAAGGGAAACTGGATATGCACAAGACAGTAACACTCACTTGAAGGTTTAAGGAAAGAGTATTGTATCTTTGTTTTGATTTATTACCAACGATAGTAGCAAGTTGTCCTCAGTTTCTTTGGCATGAAATGTAACCGCATATTCATCTATGAGATTTGTGTTAATGAACCCAATATCATGCATTTCAGCTTTTCTGCATTCGACAATCTTCAATCTGCATAATATAGTGAGGATAATTATATATACATGCAATAAAAGAGCTGAGCTATATATAGAGACTTAATGACAGAAGTAGTACTTACAGACAGTAGCAAGTGACCGTTAATTTATCGAGGACCTTTAGATTGAAAAACTGGAAGAACTACTCAAATGGAGCAGACAACTCCTCAATTCCAACGAGGTCGTGCTGATCCTCTTTAACTTTCAGCGTCAAAGTATCGATTTTCTTCCCAGACTTTCTGCAGGTTTCCATATACCAATCATGGAATCTTTGCATCATCGTTGTTAGAGTAGTTCCATCTTTGACGAGAGGCTTCTCGTACTCGTATTTGAATTCGTCCACCTCCATTATATCAAAATGTGCATCGTCGTCGTGCATGTAATCTATAGGATTGGTACCGGGCAAGATCCCCGTATGATTAGCGACGATATCGCTAGACACCTTGAGCGGGGGGCACAATTGGTTCGCTTGTTCGCCGAGCTGGAAATTTTTTTTCCCACTTCTTCGTTCTTGTAACCTTTTGTCACTGGAAGTACTTCCCGACCGCTTCGCTTCCTTATATGTCTTTTCAGTAATGCTCTCATAGTTGGTTTGCAGCGCAGACGGTGGTGGTCGCTGCAGGGCATCCAAGTGCGCTTCGCTTTCACCGGATCTATCTTCTCCTCCGGAGGTGGATGTCTATTAGCTCTTTGCATTTCGAAATAGTCCTTCACTTGGGCTTGACAGATCTCCGTGTTTTCCTGTTCGGTCATCTCGTATGATAACTTCTCTAGAGTCTTGAGAGATGGACCGAATCTGTATTGCCTCCCGCCTCTGGCTGTACTGCTAGACGCCGGAGCAGGCTGAGCGGCTGCGGCTGTCTTATTTTGTTGCTTACGAGGTGAAGGAGAAGGACTATGATGCGTCGGAGCAGCCGGAGCGGCGGCGGGTCTCTTCCGCCCTTGATGACGAGGCAGAGAAGGAGGAGGCTAGCTGGTCGGGCGCGCCGGCGCAGGCGGATAAGGAGGCGGAGTGCCGCCAAGCGCCGGAGAAGGAGGCAGAGTGCCCTGATCACTCGCCGGAGGAGCAAGCAGAGGAGGAGGCAGAGTGCCCTGACTCGCCGGAGGAGGAGGAGGAGGCGGAGGCGTCCAGTTCGGAAGTTTGATGAGCTCCTTCTGCCATAGGCATGGAGTCTTCAGAGCAGAACCCAGCCGAGTCTCCCCTTCACAGGTAGGGTCGTCAAGCACGAGCTCCTCAAATCCCTCTGGAATTGGACGGCAGTGAAAAGTTGCGCCGGGTTCAGGAGGTCGAACAGAGCCAACAGCCGCCTTGACTTTGTAGTTCTGCCATTGCATCATAAGGTGGCAATGTTGAGAATCCGTGATAGCATCCACGGGGTAGCTAGCAGGAGCCATGAAAACAGGCTCCAGCCGAAGCAGCTCGGTGGAAGCCACGTTGTTTCTCCGCTGAGATGGCGGGGTAGCTTTGGGGGTAGCTTCGGCAGGTCGCTTGCTTCGAACTGCTTCTCATTCCTCTAGCTTCCTTACCCTTGCGTGCAGCTCCTGCAGTTCGCTCTGCTCCACTTTCCTCCTCCTCTCTTGGCATTTGTAACCCCCTGCGTCCGGAAACCCAGCCTTCCACGGAACGGAGCCTGGCGTGCCTCGTGTCCGTACAGGGTGCTCAGGATTCCCGAGGGCCATTGTGAGCTCATCCTTCTCTCTGTCTGGAACGAACGTCCCTTCCTGCACTGCAGCGATATAGTCCTGAAGCTTCGTGACGAGTATTCGCAGTTTCTCGCTCGTCCAAACACACTTTCCTATTACAGGGTCCAAGGTTCCGCCAACCCCGAAGAACTAAGTCCTTGAACGGTCTGGCCAGTTCAATGTCTCTGGTTCGACCCCTTTATCAAGCAGGTCGTTCTCGGCCTTGGCCCACAATAGCGGGGCTTTGAGGTAGCCACCTGACCCCGTGCAATGGTGATGCTCCTTCTTCGCAGCATTTATCTTATTTGTCGCTGACATCTTCTTACTCCTCTCCGATGTCTTGTTGGCCACAAATGCATCCCATTGATCTCTGAGCTTCTCATACCGGCCGATGAATTCTGGTGTCTTTTCTTTGTCGACAAACTTTGCTTTCAGCTCATTCTTCCACCTCCTGAATAGATCTGACATCTTCTTGAGAGCACAGGACTTGATCAATGGCTCTGTAACTGGATTCTACGGATCCTCCTCTTCCGGTAGGGTGAAATTTACCTTCAACCCTTTCCAAAGATCCTCTTTCTGTCTATCTTCGACAAAAGAAACTTGAAGCTCTTCCTTCTTAGGCTGATTCCATAGCTTGATGCTAATCGGGATCATGTCCCTAACAAGAACCCCGCACTGAGCAGTAAATGCGCCCTTGGTCCAGAGGGGTTCAATCGGTTGGCCATCGTGTGCGATTGCTGTGATCCTAAACCTTTCATCTGAGCGCAACTTTTTCTTCGAGCCTCGTCTCTTTACCGAAGTTGTGCTCAATCCGGAGGTCTAGAAAGAAGAAGAAAAACGAGAGCTAATATGTGTAGATACAGGGCCGGGCCCACGGTGGTGCCAAAGGTGCAGCCCGCACAGGGCCCAAAATTCTAAGGGGCCCCATATTTTTTATATAGGTATAGTAACAGTAAACGTAACTGGGCCGAGCGGCGAGTGACTAGGCCCATCGAGCGAGAGCGAGGCCATCAAGCGGACGGAGCGCTGGGACTCCTCCAGATCGCTACGAGGGCATCGCTAATTAGCTACGTTATCTAAAAAATACTAGATCGCTACCATAAAAAAACATTAGATCGCTACAGCCTGCAGCCCTGCAGGGATCGGATCGCTGGAGCCGTCGACGGCTGGACGCCTGGAGCCCTTGACGTCGTCACGTCGACGCATCGTCCCGCCTCCTCCCTCGGTAGCTCTCGCTTGGTCCCTGGTCCTTACTCCTTAGACCGATCCAATTTCGGATTCAGGCCGACTTAAGCGACAGGCCACTGCTACGGTGCCGCCGTTGACTTCCTTGACTCCTTTATTAAATTTCAGACTCCTCGACGTCATCTCATCGGATTGATCGGTCACCGACGCTAGCCTTCAAGTGCTTAGCGAGTCATTCTTTTTGGTTAACTTCGGTTCCTACTCCTAAATCCTAATTCTTAATTTTCTAATTATTTATTGACAGGGATCTTTACTTCATTAGAGATTGGTTCTTACCTCCCCGGTTAAAGATCACAGGACCGAAAATTAGGTGAGTTAGACGGTTTGTCTAATTCCCAAGCATTGATGCATAATGTCCAATTGATATATGCTATGTATAAATTCAATTTATTTTATTCATCTTCTTTATCTTGTGTTTCAATAATACAGATTTGAGTCATCATGGGGAAACATCAGTCGGGTGCCTATAAGCGCAAGAAAAAAGCAGAAGAAGAAAATTTAATTAATAAATCTTTTAAAGGTGGTATGGACAGTTTTGTTATTGTTAAAAAAAAGGCACCGCAAGTGTCATCTGGTAATCAGTCTATGGATCCTTCTACCCTTGCACTTGCAATTGTTCCTTACAATGATTCTAGAGATAGTCACACAGAGATAGATAATATGGATGTAGAGGAAGATAATATTGATGTTAACTTGAATAGTTCACCTCATGAGGATGTTGATGATTCTTTTCGGTCTGATATATTTGATCCAAGAAACTGGGATTCTCTTAATTCTAAACAGATTGATATCTTAGCACAGAAGGGTCCAAAAACAGACAAGTCAGCTAAAGGTCCCAAAGATAGATATCGTAAAAGGTTTACTTCAGTATTCTATACTAGAATCCTATCAAATGGAGAGTATTGTGATAGAGACTGGCTTGTCTATTCTGAACAACTTGATAGAGTCTTTTGTTTTGGTTGTAAATTATCTACAAAAGGTCACCAGAAAGGTCAGTTGGTAAATGAGGGTTGTAATGATTGGTCACATATGACCAATAGACTAAAAGATCATGAGACAAGTGTGGATCATGTTTCGAGTATGACTAATTGGTATGAGTTGCGTAGTAGATTGGAAAAACATCAAACTATTGATAAAGCTGCTCAACGACAACTTGAGAAAGAAAAGGACCATTGGAGAAAGGTATTATTCAGAATTGTTTGCATTGTAAAATTTCTTGCAAAGCATAATCTAGCATTTCGTGGTACTAATGGCAAGCTGTATGAAGATAGCAATGGTAATTTCTTGGGTTTGGTAGAGATGTTGGCTGAATTTGACCCCGTTATTCAGGAGCATGTTCGTCGTATTACAAATGAAGAAACTCATGTTCATTACCTTGATCATAAGATTCAGAATGAATTGCTACACTTGCTTGCTTCTTCTATTAGGTCTGAAATTATCAAGAAAATAAAGAGCTCAAAGTATTTCTCTATCATACTTGATTGTACCCCTGATGCAAGTCACCAAGAGCAAATGTCTTTAATTATAAGATATGTGGATTCATCTTCAAGTCAAGTTTGCATAGAAGAGTCCTTTCTAGGATTTCTAGATGTAAATGATACAACCGGCCAAGGACTTTTCGATGTGCTAGAGAAGGAGCTAAAACTTCTTGATCTTGATATAAATGATGTGCGAGGACAAGGTTATGATAATGGATCAATTATGAAAGGAACGCATCAAGGGGTACAAAGGAAACTTTTGGATATAAATCCTAGAGCTTTTTATTCAACTTGTCGTTGTCATAGCCTTAATTTAACACTTTGTGATATGGCCAAGACTTGTAGTAGAGCAAAGGACATTTTTGGAATCATCCAACGCATCTATACAATTTTTTCCAATTCTACTAACAAATGGCATATTTTGAAAGAAAACGTATCAGGATATTCTCTCAAGTCTGTGTCCGCTACGCGTTGGGAGAGTCGTGTTGAAAGTGTTAAAGCTATCAGATTTCAATGTTCAGACATTCGGGAGGCTCTACTTCAGGTAACCAATATGTTCATATTAATAGTGATGTAATTCCTTTAGGCTTTGACTAAATCCAACCATAACATTTATGGACTTTCTTTTAATTTCAGGTATCTGAAACTGATAGTGATCCAAAGGCAAGCAGTGAGGCTCTAGGTTTGGCAAATAATGAACTTGGAGAGTATGAATTTATCGTGGCAATAGTCATTTGGTATGAGGTATTGTTTGCTGTTAATTTGGTAAGCAAAAACTTGCAAACAAAGGATATGCTTGTTGATGTTGCTATTGAGAAAGTGAAAGGGCTAATTTCTTTCTTCGAGGGGTACAGGGAAACTGGTTTCTTAGAAGCATTGGAGATAGCCAAAGAAATTGCACTTGAGATGGATATTGGTGCAACATTTCGTAAAAGGAGAGAGATTAAAAGAAAGAAACAGTATGATGAGAACCCAGACGACACAAATATTGCCACACGGTCTGCAGAGAAATCATTTAGAATCAACTATTTTACACCAATTGTCGATCAAGCAATTTCCTCACTCGCAAGGAGATTTGAGCAATACCAAGGTTACCAGAAAATTTTTGGTTTCTTATTTACCTCTGAAACATTGCGTTCATTGGATAAGGATAGTTTGAAATCCTCTTGTATTAATCTTGAGGCTGCCCTTATGAAGGATAAACAATCTGATATTGATGCCAATGATCTGTTTGTTGAGTTGAAGTTCCTTCAAAATTTCATGCCAAAAGAAAATATCGGACCTGTTGAAATTCTGAATTTTTTAAAGCGGCATGACTGTTTTCCCAATGCAAGTATTGCATATAGAGTTCTGTTGACCATTCCTGTGATAGTTGCATCAGCAGAAAGAAGTTTTTCTAAGTTGAAGCTATTGAAGTCCTATACGCCTACTACTATGACACAACAAAGACTCAATGATTTGGCCACAATAGCACTTGAGAGTGAAGTGTTGGAGAAGATTGATTACGAGGATATCATTGAAGATTTCATGTCAAAGAATACTAAAAGAATGAAGTTTTTCAAATAAATAGCAGCCGGGAGTTGAATAGGTATGATTTTTTATACGTCCAATTGTTATGTAAGACATTATATTATATATATTATGAAAACAATCTGCTTGATTTATATTAATATATACATTATAATTGCTCGTTAGGTTATTTTTTAGTGAGATAGGGCCCCATTTTTTAGTTCGGCACAGGGCCCCGGATTTTGTCCGCCCGACCCTGTGTAGATAACAAAACAATGAATGCAATTAGCTAGTCAGCACAGGCTTAATTAATATATATACCTGACCAGACTCTGTTCGGTCACCGGAGCCGTCATCACGGTCTCCTTCTTGCACCGGCATTCGGTCACCGGAGCCATCATAATCATGTCCTTCCTCCTCCGTTGTTCGATAATTGTAGCCTGCTTCACCCTCTCCTTCCAGACCATCGGTTTCGTTGAGATACAACATGACATCACCTCCGGCTGCGATTATGTCCCCCAACACCTGTTCTGCTTCCTCGTCTCGGCCGTGCTCCATAGTTTCTGCAAATATTACAACATGGCAATTATTATACAAACATGACAGATGGATATATTAGTGGCAAACGTAACCTAGTTATAGCTAATCACAACAAGGAATTATATTAATTAGTGGCCTCGACGCTTCTCTAGGGTTCAGGGTGGCCTCGGCAAGGCTCAAGGGTTCGGGGTGGCCTCGATGACAACGCTCTTTTAACTTTGTAAATTTGGGTGGCCTCGGCAGTGCTTCTAGGGTCTAGTGTCAAAGGATTCAACAAAACCATGTCTTCATCACTAGGCAAAAGTAACACGCGCATGATGGTACGAAGCTCTCCAAAGTTATTTTGGAACGGAATCCCAGATAGGATAATTCGCTTTTTGGTACAAAGTACAACAAGAGCCTTCCGAATATCGCTATTTGGAAGGCCTTTGCTGAAATTTGTACCAAAAGGAGGATTATCATATCCGGGACTCCGTTCCAGAATAACTTTGAAGAACTTCGTACCATTATGCCCCGGTTACTTCTGGCTAATGATGAAGCCATGGATTTCTTCAATACTTTGACACTAGACAACCTCTTGAACCCTCGGCGATCCTCGACCCTCGAACCCTCGACCCCTGGACGACCCTCGACCCTCGAACCCTCGGCCCCTCGACGACCATCGAACCCTCGGCCCCTTGACGACCCTCGAACCCTCGACCCTCGACCCCTCCCCCCTCCTCATGTTGAAGTTATCGGGGAGGGGGTATATCGACCCCCCCCCCCTCATGTCGAAGTTATCGGGGAGGTGGTATACCAACAATGACATACCCGATAAAAAATAAGAAGAGGAAGAAGAAGAAAAAAAGAGGAGAAGAAGAAAGGAATATAGAAAGGAGAAGATCGAAGAAAAAAAAGAAGAAGAAAAAGAGGAGAAGAAGAAAGGAATAGAGGTGAAGAAAAAAATAGAAATTACTCGATTTTTTTCTTCTTCTCTACTATTCCTTTCTTCTTCTCCTCTCTTTTTTTCTTTTTTTTCTCTTCTTATTTATTTCTCCTTCTATTCTTCCTCTCCTCCTCTTCTCCTTTTTCTTCTACTTCTTCCTCTTCTTATTTTCCTTTTTCCAATCCTTCTTTTTCTTCTTCTTCCTTCTTCCTTCTTCCTCTTTTCTTCCTTTTCCTTATTTTACTTTTTCCTCTACACTAACCTAAAATCAATATCTAATTAACAACCTAAATAAAAAAAATACATATATAAAAAACAATTATACGAAAAAAAACATCATATGCACAAAAAAACATCATATGAAAAAAAACATACGTACATATATGAAAAAACATCGGAAGCCGCCGGACCGTGGGGCGGCGCGGCGTCAGGGCAGCAGTGGCGCGGGGCGGTGATGGCGACGATGTTGGGGTGACGCGAAGGCGGCGGCGGCGTGGGCGACGCGGAAGGTGACGGCGACGGCGATGCGCGGCGGCGATGAGCGTCGAGGCGGCGAGGTGGTGACGGCCAGCGCGGCGCGGCGGCGGCAGTGTCGAGGCGGCACGGAGGTAACGGCGGCAGTGTCGGGGCGGTGACAGCGCGTCTGTGCAACGCGTCGCCATCGGGCCGATGAGGCGCGGGCGACGGCGACGCGGCGATAGAAGCGGCGAGGGGCAGCGACGCCGAGCTCGACGGCGACTGGCGGCGTTGTCGAAGCGGCAACGATGATGAAATCAAAAATGCTAAGTGTTGCCTTATATAGCAAAGCCATTGGTCCCGGTTGGTGCGACCAACCGGGACCAAATCTCTTCAGCAGACCCAAAGGCGGAAGCGAGGCCTTTGGTTCGGTAGGTGGCACCAACCGGGACTAAAGGCATTGTTCGGTTCGTGGCACCAACCGGGACCAATGCCCCTTTAGTCCCGGTTGGTGCCACCAATCGGGACCAAAGGCCTTGTGCTGCCCGCATCGCGGCCAAAGTTTAGTCCCACCTCGCTAGTTGAGAGAGCTCGAGAGTGGTTTATAAGCGATGTTGCGCCCACCCTCTTGAGCTCCTCTCAACTGCGGACTTTCGGGCCTAACCTGTTAGTGTGTGCCTGTGCGCCTACAGGGCCAGCTGCGGGCCTGAATCCTGGCCCATGATTGAGTTTCTAGTCGTAAGTTTATTTTGTTTCTACTTATTTATTTTCTTTTCTTTTTTGCTTTTTATATTTACTTTATGAATATTCTTTTTTTTTGCTTTATTTATTTTATATTGTTTCTACTTACTGTTGATATTATTATTTATTTTATTAACGTTTACTTATTTTAATTTATTAAAGTTTATTTTGTTTCTACTAATTTATTAAAGGTTTTTTCTACTTATTTATTAAAAAAATTGTTTCTACTTATTTATTAAAGTTTATTTTGTTTCTGCTTATTTGTTTTCTTTTTTTGCTTTTTAATTCATTTTATGGAATTCTTTTTTTGCTTTATTTATTTTATTTTGTTTATACTTACTGTTGCTATTTTTATTTATTTTATTAAAGTTTATTTATTTTACTTTATTCAAGTTTCTTTTTTCTACTTATTTATTAAAGTTCTTTTGTTTCTACTTACTTATTAAAGTTTATTTTGTTTCTGCTTATTTATTTTATTTTCTTTTTTGCTTTTTATTTATTTTATGAAAATTCTTTTTTTGCTCTATTTATTTTATTTTGTTTCTACTTACTGTTGATATTTTTATTTATTCTATTAAAGTTTATTTATTTTAGTTTATTAAAGTTTATTTTGTTTATACTTATTTATTAAAGTTTATTTTGTTTCTACTTATTTATTTCCTTTTCTTTTTGCTTTATATATTTATTTCATGAAAATTCTTTTTTGCTTTATTTATTTTATTTTATTTCTACTTC
The DNA here is from genome assembly GCA_021437245.1 of Aegilops speltoides. NCBI lineage: Eukaryota > Viridiplantae > Streptophyta > Magnoliopsida > Poales > Poaceae > Aegilops > Aegilops speltoides. The sequence goes on along the minus strand of CM038147.1, from coordinate 41,864,759 downwards.
TGTTGATATTTTTATTTATTTTATTAAAGTTTATTTATTTTACTTAATTAAAGTTTATTTTGTTTCTGCTTATTTACTAAAGTTTTTGTTTCTACTTATTTATTGAAGTTTTTTGTTTCTACTTATTTATTAAAGTTTATTTTGTTTCTGCTTATTTCTTTTCTTTTCTTTTTCTTTTGAATTTATTTTAAGAATTCTTTTTTTGCTTTATTTATTTTATTTTGTCTATACTTACTGTTGCTATTTTTATTTATTTTATTAAATTTTATTTATTTTACTTTATTAAAGTTTTTTTGTTTATACTTATTTATTAAAGTTTTTTGTTTCTACTTATTTATTAAAGTTTATTTGTTTCTGTTTATTTATTTTCTTTTCTTTTTGTTTTTATTTATTCTATGGAAATTGTTTTTTGCTTTATTTAATTTTTTGTTTATACTTACTGTTGCTATTTTTTATTTTATTAAAGTTTATTTATTTAACTTTATGAAAGTTTATTTTGTTTCTACTTATTTATTAAAGTTTTTTGTTTCTACTTATTTATTAAAGTTTATTTTGTTTCTACTTATTTATTTTCTTTTCTTTTTTGCTTTTTATTTATTTTATGAAAATTCATTTGTTGGCTTTATTTTTTGTTTCTACTTACTGTTGCTTTATTTATTTATTTTATTAAAGTTTATTTATTTTACTTTATTAAAGTTTATTTTGTTTCTACTTATTTATTAAAGTTTTTTGTTTCTACTTATTTATTTTATTTTGTTCCTACTTATGTAGGCATCTCATTAGTCGGTTCATGGCATGAACCGGACTAAAGCAACCTTTGGTCGGTTGAGGCCACCAACCGGACCAATGGTGATGATCAGAGCGAGGCCCATTGGTTCGGTTCGTCCCACCAACCGGGACCAAAGAGGCAGAAGAACCGGGACCAATGCCCCACGAGGCCGCGAGCCCCTCAGCCTCCTGAATGGGACCAATGGGCCCATGGGTCCCGGTTCGTGACTGAACCGGGATTAATGGGCTTATCTGGCCCGAACGTAAGCCCTGTTTTCTACTAGTGTTAACTACATAACGGATTGTTGTTTAGAAAAACCCACAGGTGCGATAGGCCCCGCACATCTAAGGGCAAACAACACCTGTGAAACAAGTGTCTAGTATTCCACCGAGAATTGCCTTTCGACGGAAAGAATGTATTAGTGGTGGATGTTCTATCTAGTGTTCCCGGAATATTGCCTTTCGACATATTGCCTTTCAACAGAAAACATGTATTACATGTGGATGTTCTATCTAGTGTTCCATGTAATATTGCCTTTCGACAGTCGACTTGTCTTCAGTTAGTGCATCATCTAATGGTAGTCAACCTCACACAGGATCCAAATGTTAGACTAAACTAATCTAGTATCACAGTGAAGACTTGTTAGCCATGAAAGCTAAATTTTGCGTACCAATGTATTATCATAGACAAAAGACTAGCCAACTAACCTGTAGATGACCGATGTGCATTCTGAACCCAAATTCGATGAACTAAGTATTATCACGTACAAACAACATATCTGGATCTTATTCTTACCCTAATGACACACATCTAAATATTAAACATATTGTACCAGTTATAACAACGTATGGGTGGGATACTGCCAGTATCTTATGGAAATTTTAACATGAAGATATTCATATAATCACACAAGGGGTGCTACATCTAGACTTGATGTTTCGCTGATTATATTTCTTATATCATTTATTTTGTTTTACCCTTACATGGCTAGGAAAAGCAATGAGTCAATGGAGCACTAGCCCGTCTTTCTTGGGTTGATCGACATATTGCTATTCTATGACTTGTATTCTTGAGTGCACAGGTTCAACTCCATAAGATTTGATGTTGATGAGGCTAGGAGAAAATTTTGCCTCTTTCCTGGTGCCTTCTATTCCTTGAAGCTCTTCATATTTCTGTTGTTTGTAATTTCATCTAGATAGGCCATTAAATATGTGGATTTTGGGATTTCGTTTGCAGCATGTTTGCTGATATATATTTGGGTGAAGATGAAGAACTTTTTAGACCCACATCATTGTCTGTATAGAGGGTTGAAGGTTGGTGGGGTGAGATGTACAAATGTTTGCACTTTGTGGTGCTTTTTCCGTCCTTCTTTGCTGCCACCAAATCTATAATTACCAGTAGATGTGAAGACCATCACACACAAGTAATTTATATCAACCAATGATGTGTTTAGCTTTAGCCGTCCAAGACTACCACTGCAAGATGCATGAAATGAATATTTTGAACTGGTCATTTGTTACAGGTTTCAATCAATTAGCCAGTTTCCGATTAAATTTATCCAGCTTAATTACTATGGATATAAATGGTTTATCCAGTTTGCACACATGAAATGTGTTGTCCTAGTTAAGTAACTCATTTTTAGGGAGCATGTGCTAGTTAACCGGGAACTAATTAAAACTAGTGAATTATGCTTAGAGGAGATAGGAGCGGGGACTTAGTGTCGAACACATCTCTCACTCGATCTATCGATGGGTGATTGCAACTACGTTGACTAGGCAGTCGATATCGCACAAAATACGGCAACAAAGTGAATTTTTACAGTTAGACTATAGAAGAAAATTGGAAATAGGTGAAACAAATAGGGATTGTGTGTCCTTAGTAGTTAGATTCATTATGTAAAGATACTAAACCCCATCTATTTCAAGGATCTTATGACGTTCTAGATCTTAAAAGATGGATTTCTAGCCCCCTCCATTTCAAAACTGAGTGGCACCAAAGGCACATGCTGTGTGTTACGAAGCGTTTACAGAGGGTTTCCTTCGTCTAAAGTCTTCCTTTGCCAATGTCCCCTATTCTCAAGCTGCTCTATCTCTTTTTTTCTTACATTCTACTACCTCCAGTCCTAATTATAAGATGTCTTGGATATTTCAATGTGGACTATATAGAGACTAAAATGAGTGAAAAACACACCAAAAACACGTCTAATCATCGACTATATCTTATAGTTCGAACGAAGAGATAGTTTCTAAGAGCTGATGCTGGACAAAAGGTAGGTGCTAGTCCAAATGATTCATCGTGCAGAGAACACACTCGATGTATGGTCAGTAGTGTATAAATTTGACTGCCAACTGTGTGGTTGCTAGAACATTTATATCGTATTAATTATGTGTGCTTTTTTACGGAAGCTCTTTTACAATGCAGTGTTATCTAGCGGTAGAATGGTAAAATTTGTGGAGCATGAATTGTCATCACACAATGGATATGGTTAAGGATTTCTCTGATTCTTTTCTCCCAAATATATAAATCCTCTATTTATAAGCAAATATCAAGTCACTCGTCAGCTTGTCCAACCAATCGCTGCTACTAAGAAACTGCTTGTCGAAAAATTAAAAAATAGCGAGCACTAGGGTGCAAGATATGGGTGATCCTCACTTGTAACCTAATCAACACAAATTGGGTGAGTGATATTGACAAATAATACAAAGAGTAATGTTTGTGGGCTGCATGACTTGCTTTATTTGTCAAAAAAATACGAATACACGCGGAGGTGTATCATTCCATTGATAGATAGAAGAGAGAGTACAAGGTTTTGAGGTTATCCCAAAGACGTGCACAACAAGTAGGGCGCCTTCGGGGTTACCAATGAGCATAGGAGAGGGGGTTGCTCAGCCCCAAAAGAGGAGGATCAGGTTACAGGGATAATTCTATCTAATCCCTTGGGCCTTGGCGCCAACTCAAGCCCATCGTCTAGCATCGTCCTTGATGGTGCTTAGAAGGTGGGAGTTGGATGGTTGCAAGCCGTCGAAAATAGTTGCGTTCTTGTGCATCCAAATGCCCCAAGTTGTGATGTTGCTAGAGAAGCAAAGCCTTTGCGCTGTTGAGGTGGGGCCACGGCGGTGCACTCCAACCACCAATCTAAGAAGGTGTGGTCTGGTCGTCTGGGATGGGCAGCGGTAGGCTACACCAAGACTGGACCTCGTGCCAGGTGATCCTCGAGAAGACGCAGTCAGCGAGGAGTTGTTGCAAGGATTCTTCTTCCTGAGAGCAGAGGCAACAGATGGGTGGGTGCTGAAGGCCATGCCTGGCAAACGGTCCGCCGTCCAACGGTTTTGTGATGCAAGCCAGAGGAAACACTTCACATTCAGCGGGGCCGCCAGATGATCTTCCAGGATGGCACTGTCGTGGATCCCTCGAACATGACATGATAGCAGGAGCGCGTGGAATACTTCCTTTTGGCCGTCCATCGCCAGGTTAGTGTGTCCGGTGCAGTGGAGAGAGAAGTTCCCTGGATGCGCCTCCAGATGTACACATACTCAATGGTGGCCAGAGGATCAAGGCCTCCGGTAATGTCAGGGATCCAGGTACGTTGTGTAAGGGCGTCGCATACCAGACGGGCACGACGACGGCATCTAGGGACGAGGGAAACCAGAGTGGGCGCAACCTCAGCGATAGAGCTCCCATCGAGCCAGTGGTCGAGCCAGAACCGACAGGTTCGACCGTTGCTCAACGTCCAGACCGTGGAGGCACGGAATAGCACCACGTTCATGCAAGCTCAAGGCACACTACTAGAAAAACAGTACTGGCTGATTGACGATCATGATGATCACATAGGGGAGAGAAAACCGGTACTATTTAGCACCAACAGTCACCTCGCTCCCCATTAGTGGTGTCATCATCAAATGGAACATTGTTAGCAAAAAAGACACTACTGTGAGCTGGAATTGTGTACATTATTACCATCACACTCTGTACTAGGCCTTCAGTAGTTAAATACTCCCTCCGTCCAAAAAAGCGTGTCCTCAAATGGATGTATCTAGCACTAAAGATTCCACCTCACCTCCCTAGCATATAAACCCCATACTTATCCTAATTTTCCTTTAGTTTTCCCTCAGTCCCCTCCTATACCATTTTCCCGACAACGCACCCTCTCACTCCCTTCTCCCGTTTTCTTCCGTTCCACTCTCTCTGTGCAACCGATTCAAGTGTAGATTTCATTATTGTTCGCAAGGAAGAAACTTTACATCTTAAGAAGGCCACACAATGAAAAAGTAGAACAAAAGTAAAAAAAGTAAGGAAAATATGCGAGGGTGCATGCTTTGGTCCAAACTTTTGACTTCCAAAATTATGCAGGGCACTTAGTGTCCAACACATCTGTCGCTCAATCATTGGTGGGTGGGTGCAACTGCACTAACTAGGTAGTCGATACCGCACATAATAAAACAACAACTTGAATTTTGTATAGTTAAACTCTAGAAGGAAATTGCAAAGAGATGAAACATATGGGGGTTGTGTTTCCTTAGGAATGTAGATGCATTATCTAAAGAGACTAAACATATATTATATCTTCAAAGATCTCACAACTCTCTAGACCATAGAAGCTGGAATGGTAGCCTGTGTCATTAGAAAACGAAGTGGCATCGCAGCAACATACAGTGTGTTACAATGTGCCTTTCTTTCCGGACCAAAACAGGCTTTCGTCCCGTTTTATATATAAAGCAACTCAACACAATACAGTGCACAGCTGAGCAATACAATGTGGCAAGAAGGCTCTCTTACAAGGCAGAATGAAATATATAACAAGGAATCTAGAGCTAGCCTAACACCTCGCCGGGCCGCCGATGCTTTATGGATGTCTCCTATTCTTAAGCTAATTATGCTATCTTTCTTTCCTTGCACTCTAGTTGCTAACAATTGATGTCGTACAGAAGGTAGGTGCTGATGAAAATAATTTGTCATGAGCGCACTCGATGTATGGTCGGTGGTATATAAATTATATGTCAAGCATGTGTCTGCTAGAACATTTATCTCAAATCAATTCATTGGGACATTTTATCAGGGAAGCTCTTTCACATATAATGCAATGGAAGCTAGCAGTCGAATGGTAAGATTTGTGGAGCATGAATCAGCACCAAGTGGTGAAGGTGGTTTAAGTATTTCCCCGATTTTTTGCTCAAAAAAAATCCAAACCCTTGATATATAAGAAAACAACAAGTCGCTAGTCTGTTTGTCCAACCAATTAATCGCCGCAACCAACAAATTGCTGGTGGAATAGCTAAATAACAGTATGTGCTATAGGATGCAAGATATGGATGGTCCTCACTTGTATCACAACCAACACAAGTTAGGTGAGTGTATACATATTTAAAAACCGTATGACAATTACCGCTTGTGGGTTGCATGACTTGCTTTATTTGTCCAATATACACGACTCAAGTGTGTACCTGCAAGCCATACTATTAAAAAACATTCTTTTCCAATCCATCGCTAGGGATGGGTAGAGGAAACCCTAAAAACAATACCGTCAGTAGTGTCATCATCCAATGGACAAGGGCACGGCAGAGTGCCGTGCCTTCTTAGCTCCCAGCGCACGTATTGATATAGGCCAAGGAAGGCTGAACTCCTCCGTGAAAGTCTATCTAACCAGCCGAAACGGATTGATGCATCACGCACCTGTATATGTCAACTAATTAACTCTTTCCCAAACCCAAAAAACACTAGTTAACTCTTTTGCAAACCCAAAAATAAACTATTTCCCCTACAAAAACTAATTTACTATTAAAGTCTCAAAAACTAATTACCTATTATTAATATACATGAGCAACATTCTAAAATTAAAATGAACTCATATTTGAAAAATGGTTTTGCTTAATCTGGATCATATTTTACGCAAATCATTTTTTGTATTTTTTTCTTACATTTTATTTGTTATTATTTTATCGGTTTTATTGGCACCTTATTTTGTTTTTGGTGTTCTTTTCAAGCCTAAACCACACCTCACTACTGTTGCTGAAGGAAATATGCCCTAGAGGCAATAATAAAGTTATTATTTATTTCCTTATTTCATGATAAATGTTTATCATTCATGCTAGAATTGTATTAACCGGAAACATGATACATGTGTGAATACATAGACAAACAAAATGTCACTAGTATGCCTCTACTAGACTAGCTTGTTAATCAAAGATGGTTATGTTTCCTAACCATGAACAAAGAGTTGTTATTTGATTAACAAGGTCACATCATTAGTAGAATGATCTGATTGACATGACCCATTCCATTAGCTTAGCACACGATCGTTTAGTATGTTGCTACTGCTTTTATCCATGACTTATACATGTTCCTATAACTATGAGATTATGCAACTCCCGTTTTCCGGAGGAACACTTTGGGTGCTACCAAACGTCACAACGTGAATCGGGTGATTATAAAGGAGTACTACAGGTGTCTCCAAAGGCGATGTTGGGTTGGCGTATTTCGAGATTAGGTTTTGTCACTCCGATTGTCGGAGAGGTATCTCTGGGCCCTCTCGTAATACACATCATGAAGCCTTGCAAGCATTACAACTAATGAGTTAGCTGTGAGATGATGTATTACGGACGAGTAAAGAGACTTGCGTAACGAGATTGAACTAGGTATTGGATACCGACGATCGAATCTCGGGCAAGTAACATACCGATGACAAAGGGAACAACGTATGTTGTTATGCGGTCTGACCGATAAAGATCTTCGTAGAATATGTAGGAACCAATATGGGCATCCAGGTCCCGCTATTGGTTATTGACCGGAGACGTGTCTCGGTCATGTCTACATTGTTCTCGAACCGTAGGGTCCGTGCGCTTAAGGTTTCGATGGCGATTATATTATGAGTTTGTGTATTTTGATGTACCGAAGAAGTTCGAGTCCGGATATGATCACGGACATGACGAGGAGTCTCGAAATGGTCGAGACATAAAGATTGATATATTGGAAGCCTATATTTGGAGTTGAATGGTTCCGGTGAAATCGGGATTTTACTAACACCGGGGTTACGGAACCCTCCGGAGGCTATTGGGCCTTAGTGGGCCTCGAGGAGAAGAGGAAGGGCCGGCCAGGGCAGGCCGCGCCCCTCCCCTAGTCCGAATAGGACAAGGAGAGGCGGCGCCCCAATCCTACTCCAACTAGGAAGGGGGAGTCCTACTCCGGTGGGAGTAGGACTCCTCCGCGCCCTCCTCCTAGGCCGGCCGCACCCCCTTGCTCCTTTATATACTGAGGCAGGGGGCACCCTAGAACACACAAGTTTGATCTACGGATCGTTCCTTAGCCGTGTCGGTGCCCCTCCACCATATTCCACCTCGGTCATATCGTCATGAAGCTTAGGCGAAGCTCTGCCGATAGAACATCAAGATCGTCACCACGCCGTCGTCTTGACGAAACTCTCCCTCCCCGGCTCTCTGGATTGGAGCCGAGGAGCGTCATCGAGCTGTCGTGTGTCAAGAACTCGGGCGTCGAGTAACGGCGCGGGATCGGTCGGATCGCGAGGAGATCGTCGACTACTTCCTCTACGTTGTGATCGCTTCGCTTGACTCACGAGTGCGTAGACAACACTCTCCCCCCTCGTTGCTATGCATCACCATGATCTTGCGTGTGCGTAGGAAAATTTTTGAATTTACTACGTTCCCCAACAGTTGCATGTCAAACGATCACACACAATAACAAGCGCATGCCACCGGTCATGCTTAACTACGATTGCATGTTCATCGGCTGCATGCAACCGCAGCTGTATGTTCACCGGTCTCTCATAGGTGCTCATAAGAGCAACTCCAATCAGGCGATCTATTTTGTCCGATTGTGTCCGTTTGGGTCGAAGCGAAAACAAAATTCGGGCCAACGCGGTGACCCAAACGAACGTGCGTCCATTTTTTGTCCGCCCGCGACCCAAACGAACGTGCGTCCATTTTTTGTCCGCCCGCGACCCATTCTAGGCCCAAATTTGGGCCGCATTTGCGTTGGTGCGGACATGGGACGGACGCGCGCGACGCCCACCCTTCTCCTTCCCCTGGCCCGCTAATCGGTGGCACAACGCCACCATTCTTCTGCACTCTCCCAAAAACCTCCCGCCCACTCACGCGCGCCATGGACGACGGCAAGCCGACCCTGAACGCCGCCGCCGGCCTCGCCTCCGCCGGCCCCGTCTTCGGCAAAGGAGGCAAGGCCCGCGGCGCCCGCAGAGCGCCGTCCAGTCAGCCAAGAGGAAGCAGCGCCGGCACGCGCTAGAAGCCAGGATCGACGCCGCGGTCGCGTCCACCCTCGCCCGGTCTCTCTAATATTTTTTAGTCTCCCTCAGTCTCTCTAATATTTTTTACTCCCTCCGTCCCAAAATAAGTGACTCAACTTTGTACTAAAGCTAGTACAAAGTTGAGTCACTTATTTTGGGACAGAGGGAGTACTTTGCAAAAAAAAAGTAGGGGTGAAATAAAATACAGAAATGAGAAAACCTATATCCGCACTATTGCCCGCTCGAAGCAAACATATTTATATTTGTATTTTTTCAAGTATATTTATATTTACCTTGGAGCGGGCAATAGTATCATTTCCTACATCTATGTATTTGTATTTTGCAAATTTAGCAAATATATTCATGTATTATACACACACAATAAATCCAGAAGAAGACAAAAATTTGAGAAACAACATGCAGAGAACGGACGACTTATATACTTGACCAAATTTAAATAGGCCGGAATTTAGCCGCGTCCAAAAAGTCATGAGAACATGCATGCAGCCATGGGCTAATGATGTTAAAGTTTTTTTTTTGAGAAGACTAATGATGTTAATCTTTTTTTTTGAGAATCACTAATGATGTTAATCAGATGCATCAGGCATCAGGAGAGCGGTTGGGCTGTTGATATGGGCTTTTAGTAGTTTCCTGGGCTTGGCTAGATTACTGCTTCGTTGGCGTCGTAAGAAGGCACGGCGGTAGAGGAGCCGGATCCTCGCCGCAGCCGAACCCTAGCCGCCGGCGCCGCCCCCCCGTCGAGCCGTGCCCGTGGGACTCGCGTCCTCCGCCCCCGCGTCGAGCCGAGCCCTTGGGGCTCGCGGCCGCCGCCACCCATGGCGACGAAGCAGCCGCCGCCGTCCTCTTCCACATCGGGGGCCGCGGTGTCCATGAAGGACTACCTCAAGCGGTACCAGTCGGGCCCCGCCGCCGCCGGCGACCAGAAGAAGGCCAAGAAGAAGAAGAGGAACCCCAAGCCCTCGGCCGGAGGGGTGCTCATCGTCGACGAGGACCCCGTGTGGCAGAAGCCGGTGCAGATCCCGGAGGACGAGCCGTCGTCAGGTATGCATCTGCGCCCCGCCTTCCCTTCGTCGTGGTTAGAGTCTGATTCGCGAGGATTTCGCCAGATTCGCGGTGAGTTTTGACTGGAATCGGGCGTGTGGTGGGTTGTCCGCAGGGGACGAGAAGCCTCAGGTGGACGAGGACATCGAGGTGAAGCGGATGCGGCGCATGGAGGCGATCCGCGCGGCCCGGCCCTACAACTCCATCGCCAACGACGGCAGTGGGTGGGTCACTCTGCCCGTTCCGGAGCCTGCGGGCAGTGGCTCGCCCCGCCGCCGCCGGAACGACACTCCGTCGCCTGAGAGGGCAGGTGGCGCCGGGAGGAAGGAGGACCTCTCTCCCCCGCGGCGAAGGCAGCGGCGGGACACGCCGTCTCCTAAGCGTGGAGGTGCTGCGGGGAGCGATATTTCGCCGCCGAGGCAGAGGCAAAGGCGGCGTGACACGCCCTCGCCGGAGGGCAAGGGTACAGGAGAGGGAGGTGATCTGTCACTGCCACGCAAGTCCAGGCGGCAAGACGATTCCTCTCCTCCAAGGAGACGAGCTCGCCATCATTCCGAGGAACCCCAGGACATCTCACCACCACGGAGGCGCACGAGGCACGACTCCGAGGAGCCTCAGAACCGCTCCCCCCCTCGGCGCCGGACACGGCATGACTCGGAGGAGCCTCAGAACCGCTCCCCCTCTCGGCGCCGGACACGGCATGACTCGGAGGAGCTCGGAGATATCTCTCCTCCACGAAGACGGAAGCACCAGGCCTCTGCACAGCTGGATGACCTGTCACTCGCAAGAAGACAAAATTTGGGACAGAGCCTGGGGGATGGGGATATTTCTCCACCAAGGAAGGGTCGGAAGTCTGCATCAGATGATTTATCTCCACCTCGTAAGGAGAGAGACACTTCTCCTCCAAGGAAGGTTAGAAAGGAAGGAGCTCCGAAAGAGACAATGAGAGCTGGGTTGATGTCAGCAGAGGAAGTTAAAGAGGACATCAGAAAGATTAAGGAGGATGAGAAGCTCAAGTGAGTGACACTTCATGTCTTGGAATACATATGCTTACTCCTTTTGCTAAGATTTGTAATATGTTGTATGATATCTGTCTTTTAGGTTTGCAGCACAGGACCCTTCGTTCACTGGTAAAGGGGCAAAGGTAGTGTTCCGAGATAAGGAAGGTATGAACTGTGCATTATCATGTTTTGGTCATTTTGGTGGTAGTTACCTATGTAGACATTCTAGTTTCAGTGGTAACATTGCTTTGTAATGTTTCCCAGGAAAAAGGATAAATCAAGAAGACATACAGAAGGCAAAGAAAGACGAGAAGCCAAAGGTAAATATATACTCTTGCTCTGGATTTTTTATTAGCCATCTTTGTGTTTTATCTGGACTTCTGGTTAATTATACTTCATGACATGAAAATTCATATGTTTCTAGTAGTACAGAATATAGATTTGAGCAATTGTTTTGTGCTAATTATCTTATCCTGATATTGTGTCGTGTTCTTGTGGCAAAACTGTAGAAAATGGCAAAATGCACTATGCCACACACTTCTCTTTTCCCGCAAATACTTCATGACATGAAAATTCATATGTTTCTAGTAGTACAGAATATAGATTTGAGCAATTGTTTTGTGCTAATTATCTTATCCTGATATTGTGTCGTGTTCTTGTGGCAAAACTGTAGAAAATGGCAAAATGCACTATGCCACACACTTCTCTTTTCCCGCAAGCACCGACGTTTGTTAACTTCTTTGAATAAATTGTTACCTTGGGATCGTTAGAATAGAGGGTGTGCAATGTGCAGGGTTCCTAGACGAACACCTCTTCTATGTGTAGAAACAAAATAAGCACTACATATAAAAGGATAAGTACTGATCAGCAAACAGAAAAGCTATGAAAGCTCCCACTCAGTACTATAAAGATTACAACACTAAAGGGACAGAGTTTCTTAATACCAACTTTATTCACTCTCATACAAATTGTTATTTTTGCATAATCAAAATCTGGTTTCCTTTTATGTCAAGTTCCCTGTTCCCTGTAGGCACTCTATTCACGTTGTGAGCTACTGGTGCATACAAATTCGGATAAGACACCTGGATATGAGGGAAATCAGATTAGTTGAAACCATCTCACACATTAGTAACTTCGTCGTAGAATGGAACAAAATGCAGCAAATGGTCGAATAATCACTCATCATACCTTCTCTTCCTCAATTATTTCATCGTACCTTTTCCTCTTCCTCACTTATCTCATCATACCTTTTCCTCTTCCTCACTATCTGAAGTCATTTCAATATGTGATCTCTATCTTGGATGCCGCTGCCTATAGCTGATAAATTATAACTGGTATTCTTATTTGCAGGAAAAACATATAGAATGGGGTAAAGGGTTGGTGCAGAAACGAGCAGCTGAAGCTCGAGTGAAGGAGCTTGAAGATGTGAAGGATCAGCCATTTGCGAGAACAAGGTAGTTTTTCTTATTAAACTTGCACAGCAAGGGGCAATGCAGTACATGCTTTGTTGAGTTCATTTGAGAATTCGTGTAATCACAATTACCTGCTTTGAACAATGTACTCTTTATTTTTGGTGTCGGTGTTGTCTGCTTTTTATTGTCCAAATCAACCTGGAGTTTTATAACCAACTTAGAAGTATTTAAAGTTAGAGTTTGTTTACGTGCAGGGATGATCCTGAGCTTGACAGCATGCTGAAAAGCAGACTCCGATGGGGTGATCCTATGGCTCATCTTGTCAAGGTAACTGCAGCTTTTGATTTGGATTTGCTTAATTGAATCTGTTGATGCTATTTCTTCTGGTTAATGGTTGATATGTGTGCTAATACATTGCAGCGCAAAGATACAGACTTTCTTCTCAATGACTTGGGAGATGATGAAAAGATGAAGGAATCTGGATTTATAGTTCCTCAAAATGTACCTGCTCACAGCTGGCTGAAGCGTGGGGTAGATCCTCCTCCAAACCGTTATGGCATAAAACCAGGCCGTCATTGGGATGGAGTGGACCGCAGCAATGGTATGTGCCTTTCAAATTTATTCAGTATCCCTTTCTTTTTTTTCAACTGCGTGCCTCTTGGCCATGGTAAAAGAACCAGGTTGGCTTAAATTGTAGGTATGAAAACTAACACCTTCCTGTGTGAGCTACCTAGTATGTGTGGATGCTAGTATTTAAATAAACTACTAGGATTGTTTGAGTTTCACTTGATACCTTTATTGTTTTGAAGATCCGTGTTTCTTTTAAGAGTGCCATCTCTTTGTTGCAGTGGTGGATGATACCTAGGAAAAACACATCATTTAAACCTGCTCAACAACTGTATAAACTGTTAGTCGCGCTGTCATGTTTCTGATAGAGTTGTTGCAGTTGGTCCATTCATTTGTTTGCATATCATGCTTGTTGTAGCCAAGATATGTTTCTCTGCACGAGTTGTTCAAAAACCTGGTTATGGTTACAAAATGAGATGAGAAAAACAGTAGTACTCCCTCTATAAACTTTAGTGATGTAACCAATCTTATATTAGTTTACAGAGGGATTATTCGTGTCGTCAAAGAAGAGAACATGTTGACAGACGACATTGTCCGTTGCTCATTGTAATCCTATACTAATTTGTCTGCTACTCTATATGAATTCACATAGCTTGTCTTGGGTGCATTTTTTTTTAACTTATAGAACTTTCCGTCCATCATCTGTTGGTTCAGATATATGTTGGGGTTCAGTTCAGTTGTAATGCGCTTTTGCCGCCATGGCTAAATCCATGTACATGTGTTTCCAGGATACGAGAAGGACATGTACAAGCTAAAGAATGACAAGCAGGCCACGGAGCAGGAGGCCTATCTTTGGTCCGTCGCAGATATGTGAGCGCCGCAGATGCCCCAAGAACATGTCCGATGGCATGCTGGCTGGATCAGTTGCTGAGGTTGCCCGATGTGCCTGAAAGGAAAGGAAGCGATGCCCTTGAACATCATTTCTTCGAACACATGAGGACCGTAAGTGATTTGCTCGAGTAGCCACGCAGTGCTTGGAAGCTCAGTGGAGCGACAGTTTTGTTGTGTATTTGCTGCGATTCTGCCACTAGATTCTCCTCGACACGTTTAAACATTTTGTAACATGTATGTTTTTGCACAGAAGAGTATTGGTGCCATCCTTCTGTTGTTGTACTGTATATGGGATTTGGCTGAAACATAGAAACTTTTAGTGAGCAAGTCTGGATTTGCCTGGGTCAGTTTTGTGTAAATGATTGTTGCAAGCATCTGTCAGCTTAGGGAGAGTTACACGAGTAAACCAGAGCCCAGCCAACCAATGGTGTCAACAAATAGAAGATGTAAGAGTACTTCTCTGCAGAAAGCACACACTAGTCAAATCCAATTGATATTTTTCTGTGAAGGGAGCAAATTTCTGTAAATCACATAGTAACAACTGCTAATAAAGGCTAACAGACCAGATGGTTGCTGCATTTAAAAATAATAATGAGTTTTAGTTTTACTTAAAAAATGAAGGCAAGGGAGGAACACAATTTTAGTTCTAATTTTTTATTTTCTTTATTGGGAGGTTCTCTGAAGACCACATATGCGCCAAGGAGGGACAACCCCCCCCCCACACACACACACAACCTGCTCTACCGCCTCTGGCTCAACCCCTAATCCTAAACCCTACACTAAGTGCTCTACTCCCCTTCTACTGCTACTTGCTGACAACCCTGCTAAGGCCCACGTCTTTTAATGCAATCGAATCCACCGTCGGCGAGTAGTATGGGACTAAACGAACCCCGGTAGTAGATCAGTTCCCTTACTCGAGTGGCCGCCGCCCAACGACGCCTCCCCCGCACCCCGACACATCTATGGTGCGGGGAGAACTGAGGTGTCACCGGTGGTGTGCACATTGGTCTCTGCTCCCATAGGCCACCACCACTCTGGCGACACACAGGCTCTCCAGTGGCTAGTGTTTTGGTCGGGGTCGAGTGAACTGGTCGAACGATGCCCATCGAACTACGTGAGAGCTATATCTCGCTTCACGTGAGATGGAACAAGCTCACCAGGGATCACTCCCAGGTCTCCTCTACGCTGCGCATAGCTGCTAGCCAATGAGGTACTATTGTGTACTTGAAAGAATATAAGGCACGACATACTTGAGGAAAGAGAGCCGGTTTTTTCCACGGGTTCTTTCACTTCTTTTTGTTTTTGTCTTTTATTTGTTTTTTCACTAGTTTCCTTTGTCTCTTTCTCTGTTATTGGGTTTTTCTCTCTCGATTTTTTTGTTTTCTGTTTTTACACCGGTTTTCTTCGTTGCTTTCTTTATTTTCACTGGTTTTTCTTTGTTTTAGTTTGTTTACTATGTTTCTTTCACGGTTTTCATTGCCTTTTTTTATTTTCTTTCCTTTTTCTTCATTTTTGTTTGTTTCTTTCTCATTTTTCACTGTTTTTCTATACACATTTTTTGTATATATCTAATAAATTATTCTAATATATGTTTAACATTTTTAGAATACAAGATCAACATTTTTAATACCTGGTCAACATGTTTTCTATACACATTTGACATTTTCAAATGTTTGATTAAGATTTTTAAATACAAGATTAACATTTTTAATACATGGTCAATATTTTTTACTTAGACATTTAACATTTTTCAAATGCTTGACTAACATTTTTCAGATACAAGTTTAACATTTTTGAATACAATACAAGATTACCATTTTTAACATACATGGTCAACAATTTATTTATATACATTTAGTTTTTAAATGCTTTATTAACAATTTTCAAATATTATTTATACATTTTTGAATACAGTACAAGATTAACATTTTTTTCAAAACATGGTAAACATTTGTTTATACACATTTAACATTTTTCAAATGCTGGATTAACATTTGAAATACTTCTTTAGTTATTTGTTTCAAAATCTTGATGAATATTTTTTAAATACATGATCAACTTTGTTAACACGCATTGTATATTTTTCATATACATAGTCAATTTTTTCTATACACATTTATCATTTTTAAAATGCATGATTAACATTTTTCAAAACATTATGTAAATTATATTTTTGAATATATATGTTTGGAATATTTGGAAGTGTAAATGAAAGTAAAAAAAAGAATAAAAAATGAGAACAAAATCGTAAAAAAATGTTTAAAATGAGTGAGTGGCATCCGAGTCCACTAGTTCAACTCAAAAGAAAAAACACCGAGTCCACTAGCCCAGCGAACTATTGGGTTTTGTTGCTTCACTGTGGTTATTGAGCCGTTTGTTGGGTATTATTGGGCCCCCAATTGCACCGGCCTCGTGGCCGAACTAAAACTGACCGCTTGGTCCTGGCCCTGGCCCAACCAAACCCTTCCCTCCTCTCTCGAGTCGCGCTGGCCGCCTCCCTGCCGCTGCCGCCGACGAAGAAAGCAAGCGCCGTCCCCGCCGCCTCCGCTGCCGCCGGTCGAGAGGCGACAAAATATCGGAGCATGTACTCGCGGCGGAGGTTTCTCTCGCTCCTGCGGCACGCTCGCCTCGCCCCGGCGGGTCGTCTCGCCGCCGCGCCGCCTTCGAGGAGCTTCAGCCTGCCCCGCGCGGTCGCCGGCGCGGCCTCCACCTCAGGTGAGCGCTTCCCCGTCTCTCTACTCCCCACCCCTCGCAGGATCTCCACCCCTTGGCGGTGGAATAGCTGTAGCGAGGTGGACTGCTAGTGTCTTAGATCGTGTGATGGGGCCTGGGTAGCATTACTGAGTGGATGTAGTGTGAGATTGCGATGATACTGCCTTCAATTGTTTGGGCGGATGTACTGAGAGATCTGGCCATTTGAATCGAGTTCTGATTTTAAATCTGTCCTGCGGGTATTGTTCCTATCGCAACTAAGGCTGGTACTGCTCATGTTTGCCATCGTGACCATTTTAACAAGATGAGTGAAATGAATGATTTTCTCTCGCAGGTTCTAGCGATGGCCACTTCAGTTGTAAGGGTTCAACATATGCCGCCATACTGATTGGGCAAGCAGGTCCGCTCTCTGCATATGCAGCCTCCTCCATTTGATTTAATGAAATAAAGATCATATTTGATACCATGGCAATCCTAATTCCAGTCTTGTTACAGCTGTTGTTCTTGGCCTGAGCAGCAACTCTGTATTGGCTCAGGATGATTTGGTTGCTCCAGCAGCTACGAGTGAGCAAGCTGATGTAAATGTTACTGGCCTGCGTCGTATTGAAGATGGTTCAGTGATCTCAAATGAACACACGATCAAATGGAGAATGTGCACCGATAAAGCACGAGAGTTTTTCATGGAAGTAAGTTTCTCATTATCCTTACCTTCATCTGAACCACCTTTTGGCATTATCCTTCTGAGAAAAATAATCTTAGTACTACATTATAGTTTCCTCCTCTGTTCAAACATAATTCTCTTTATTATATGTGTTTCCACGAAAATGATACGAAATTTAACCACAATCATGTTTATACATCATAGCCTAGAAAGAACAACTCCAGTGCTTAGTCCCCTGATGCTGACCGATTTTGATATAACCTGTTTGGTCCATACGTTTTGGTCACTTGCTGCAACTCTTACTATGGGGATAGCTCTTCAGTTTCCTCATTAAACCATGTGGATTTGGAAGGTTTAGCCTGTAATTAAAGTATTAAACTATGTGCTGTTTCATGTTGATATACGGGAACTGGGTGGTAATTTGCCATGATATTTTTTATTGGTATTTCTTGAAAGCTTGGGTTTAGCAACTTCTCGTATTGTAAGTACATATTCCAAGACCTTGCTTCAGTTACAAAATCATGCAACTATTGAACATTTAAATTAAGTATGACTGGACCATATACCCTGTGCATTACAAATTTTTAACATCATAATGTTGGTTGGAGTATAACTGTGTGAGAGGAGGAAAGGAGGCATGTCTAGTTTCTCCTACTCTTCATACGACCGTTAAATTACAGTTGTTGTTAGTCTATCGTATCCATTTATATTAATTTTCTAGGGAAAACTAGATGAAGCCGAGAAGTTATTCAAGGCAGCCTTACAAGAAGCTAAAGAAGGATTTGGACTCAGAGATCCACATGCTGCATCAGCTCTGAACAACTTGGTATGTGTTACTGTTGATTATGAACTGAAGATTGAAGTGACATTCTATTTGCCTTTCTAATGTATGGAACTGCAGTACCCATATAAGTCCATAAGCTAGATTATGAGGTTTAAGATCTGTTTGGGTTCATAGTCAAACATTACCACACTTTGCTGTAAGCTAGGCAAGTTTAACTGAGTTAGGAATAGGTTTTGTTCGTAGTAAGTAGTAACATATTTGGCCAGATTCCTCTTTTTTTTTGACAGTGGGCCATACAACCATAGACTCAAAAGGTGTGCCAGATTCTCTTAGGGACGCTAAAGTGCACACAGATTTTGTTGTCCTAACCTATGCAAGTTCAGCAAGAAATATGTGGAAAAGTTTGAACAGGTTAGACATTGAAATAAACTGGTAAACTCAGCTGCATTTAATACCATACCATTATATGCTTAATTATGTCTATTTTGTAATATTTAAACCTCGTGGGGGTACTGACAACGTAAGGCTACCAATTAAATCAAAGTGTCTGATAAGTCACCTAGAGAACTCTTGTTTGCTAGTTTTTATGCTTTATAGAATTTAAAATACGTGTGTGTATCAGGATTCAGGAATAGATTCCGCGCACTGTATTTTAGATTCCATACGTTTATGAATCTGCATGTGAAGTCCAGTCTTTATCATGTGATTCCATTAAACCTATAACCATTTAAGCTCTCTCAACCAAACAACTTCAAAAGACCGGAATTGTTGGTTTGTTGTACAAATACCACTGTATTATCCCCACTACGTTAAGTTGTACGGGTTGCATTTGACACACGGGCACTCAAATAGTTTTTGTCTACAAATTTGAATAGGCAGGCCATGCTCTCTTTTGTGGTAGGCTTTCGTAAACCTACCTTAAAAGTTAATACAAGTCTTGCATGAAGCAACATTCCTTTTTGTTCCCCTATTTAACTATTGTCCTACGTTTTGCAGGCAGAGTTTTATAGGCTAAGGAAAGAGTATGAGAAAGCTGAGCCGTTATATCTGGAAGCGATTGAAATCTTGGAGCAATCATTTGGACCTGATGATATACGGTACTTTGATTTTTAGATTATACTGTGTTCTATATCATTGTTCAGTGACTTTGATTCGACTCATTTTGTAAAAGAAAGTTCTAGTCTCTGTTTTCGAGTCGTTCGACTAGTCAACGACTAGTCGATGAGTCGCTGCTCCAGGTTCGACTCAGACTCCTGACTCGACTCCTGGCATGAGTTGAGCGACTAGTCGTCACGACTAGTCGCTCTTTCTGGGTCGAGCGACTCACTTAAATTGAGCCCAACTGTTATATGGGCCGGCCCATCTCCCCTGGAAACCTAGATCGATCATCCCCCACCCCCTTCACCCGATCGAACCCTCTCTAGCCGCCACCCCTGGTTGCCCCTGCTGCTGTTCTGCTCCTCCCCTCCTATGGTGTGCTCCTTCCCTCCTCCCCTGCTACTGTGCTCCTCCCCCCTGGTTGCTGCTCCTGCTGTTGTGCTCCTCCCCTCCTCCCCTGGTTGATGTGGCTGCTGGTGTGCTCCTCCCCTTGTTGCTGCTGTTGCTGTTGAGCACTTGTGCTCCTCCCCTGGCTGCTGCTTAACTCACGTCGACTCGTCGCCATGTCGACTCGTCGACCATGAGTCTAGACTAGTCTAGAGTCACCCCCCCCCCTGAGCGACTCGTCGACTCATCGACTCGAAAACATTGGTTCTAGTCAGGAGCAAAATACCACTCTTTTGGTATAAATAAGAGTATATGTGACAGATATTTTTGTTCATTGCATTCTAGTATGTGTTACACATTCCTGCCTGCTCATTGTATACCATTGTTGGTGAGTGGAAGGATGGTATGCACTTCCGTTTGTGTGTGTTGCGTGGTTGACTACACTTGTCAATGCATACAGTGTTTCATCTAAATTCCCTGTGTTGGAGAACTACCTTAATTTTGGAATTGTATAAAGATACTTTACATGCCTCTTGTAGGGTTGGAGCAGCTTTCCGTAATCTTGGGCAATACTATTATATTCAACGCAGGTTTGACCAAGCTCAGACATGTTTTGAGGTACCTGTTTTTACCTCATGATTATTTTCGAGTTAATGTCTTATGTTTTTTGTAATTGTATTATCTTGTAATGTTTGACAAGTTTTTAATTGAAATGTCATCTAGGCAATAATTCTAAGGAATGAATATACATTTTCTGTTGCTACCTTAATATGTAGTTCTTTAATCTTGCTGGACACAATGATGGCCATCTTTCAATAATCTTTGGAAACCTGAATAGTGCGCAACATCCCATTGGAATAGCCAGGAAAATCAAATATAGTGTTGTATGTGTGGCCCATCATTTTTGGCCCATGAGCTAGACAAGGAGAGGCTCAAAGTTATGCGCTTTCTCTTGATCTACATGGTATCTGAGGCCGGGCCACAGAGATGGCGGCGTCGTCGTGGCTCATCTTTCTCCTCTCATGGCGGAGCAACATGCAGGTGTCTGGAGCTGCGGTGGGCTGCAAAGAAAGGCGGCGTCTTTGGCGTGTCATGGGATGGCGCGGATCGACTGGTGGTTGGGCGGCGCACAGGTGGTGAGTGTGAGCGGGAGACACTGCCGGAGTTGTTGCTGCTGTTGAGGTTGGTGTTGTTGGAACTGATGGCTAAGCTTGGCACTGACGCATGTAGAAGAGGTTCTCATAGCTAAAGTGAGTAGCTGAAGTGAGTGATCCTGGTGGTGGTGTGGCTGCTGATTGCAGAGGAAGGAGGCAACACTGGAGGTGGTACAACTAGGAGAAAAAGAGATGGAGGCTGTCATGGGGTCTGAATTGGCCTCTGCTCTGGAGAAACTGGCGTAGCTCATGACTACGAAAACTGTTGATGGGTCATCTCCAACACACGGTGCAGAAGGTGGTGCACTTGTCATGTTCCAAGCAGATCGGGTTTTGAAGCTTGAGCTCATGCCAAATGATGTGAATTTGAATGGCGGGAGCAGCTACCTAAGCTGGTCGAGGTGGGCCCTGTTGATCTTGAAGTCAAAGGATCTGATGGGCTATGTTCTTGGGATTGTTGAAGAACATGCTAACAAGGAAAGCTCAGAATGGAAGAAGTGGAGTGTTATTGACCCCCTGATACTAGCATGGATGTTGAACTCCTTGATTGTAATGCTCCCAAGGCGGAGGTAGGTGTTGGTAGTAGCAATGGAGGTGGTCGGAATGGGAGATGTTGTCGGAATCGGGGTGGTGGTTCTTCGAATGCTCCTCATTGGAATGCTCCCAAGGTGAGGCATAGGGGATTGTGGTACATGGACCGCAACAGGACGGACCAGGAGGGAATGCACATGCTAGCTGCAGTTGTCAAGGATAAGGAGATTACAACCCTAATCCAGGATGGGACATGCTCCCAAGGCGAGGGTTAGGGGGCTGTGGTACATGGACCACAACAGGACGGACCAGGAGGGAATGCACATGCTAGCTGCAGTTGTCGAGGATAAGGAAATTAGAGCTCTAATCCAGGATGGGACATGTGTCTTTTGACAAAATGTATCAAATATTTCCTGATGTATTGAATGGTGTGGACAAGAGCAAGCTGAACCGTGGCTCAGGCATTGATGTGCACCATGAATGTGCCCAAGTTTTTGTGTAGTGAAGCTGTCATGATGGCCACCTTCTTGATCATCGCATGCCATCCCGGTTGAAAGGTATGAAATTGTTGTGAGTTAAGTTTCACAGAAAATAGATTTCTAGTTCCTCCCAAGGTGTTTGGTTGCACTTGTTTTGTTCGTGATCATAGGCCATCAACAAATTGGGTCCTCGGGCTGTCAAGTGTATCTTTATTGGGTATTCTTCAGGACAAATAGGGTACAAATGCTAGAATCTGTATGAGAGGATGACATTTGTGAGCATTGATGTTACATTCCGTGTGTCAAAACCTTCTTATGGTGAGAAAAATGATCTAAGCATCATGTCTGAAGGAATTGACCAATCTCGGGTTGGTGAAATTGGTCAAGAGGGGGATAGTAGTGGCACATTAACTCATGTGGCTCTTGTGACACAAGCATCGACCTACACTAGTGATGCGCAGGTTGGTGCATCGGCTCAAGTTGGTAGCGTGCCTGGCAGTGTGCCGAGGTGGACATCAGAGCAAGCGAAGCAGCTCAAGGTGTATTCATGGAAGAGTGGTAATGTGTTACACATCAGGGGGAGCAACTAGATCAGCCACTGATGGAACAATAGGGTAGTACTAATGTGATTTCCATCTCCTCTAATGATCTAAGAACAAGGGCCAATTTCTTCAGTCTGTGTCAATTCCGACTTATATGAAGGTAAACGGGTGACTCAAAATGGCATATGGCCTTGGTGGAGGAGCTAGAGGCTCGAGGCTCGGTGTAAGAGCAAGACATGGGTAGTAACACCTCCAAACAGGAAAGAACGCAATCAACTGCAGGTGGGTATACACTGTGAAGCAGAATGTAGAAGGAAAGATTGGAAGGTACAAAGCAAGGCTTGTGGTGAGTATAACCAGGCCAACGATGGTAAATTGGTGGACTAAACCAAAGAAAGACTGTCTCTTTGATGACGTGGTCATTGGGATACAATACGGCAACAAAGATGATGAAGAATATGCCCTACTCAAGGGGTCAAGCACTCGATCGTAACTAAATCATCTTGATGCACTCGTAGCATGAGCACATAGGGCAAGATGAAAAGAAGGATAAACAAATGAGATCGTCAACTTTAGCATGGCATGCTTCCATCAGTGCTTCAAAACATTTGCTATTCTTATCTCTAGAAGGGTGCTTCTATTGTTGTAATGTTTCTAGCAAAAGAGGACAAAACTCTACCTGGAAAATGTATAACTCCGGTATCGCGTCGTGGGTGAAAAGGGCCTGAATATTTCCTAGCAGCCAACACCCCACTAACTCACGTCATTCTTGCATCTCAGGGCCCGAGAAACGACAAAAAGCAAAAGGTGTGGACATTGTAATTTTTTCCATACAAAGAAAGTGACCCTCTTTGAAGGTGAACATTGTGGGGCACTGCTGTCAGCAGAACATTTCCTAGTGTGCTAGTGAATTTGAAGGTGGTAAAAAGGCAGCAAAGTGTTCCAGTAGCTAGCCATGATGCTTGCCCCATCGTCGAGGCAGAGAAACCTCTCAGCAAGCACTGGAGCTCACCATTTCCACCACATCGACACCTCTGATCTCCCTTGCGGTTCCCTTTCACGAGAAGCAACTTATCTTGGTTGTTGGATCAACGTACATATAGCCATGGGCATGCAAGGCCGAACCTCTATTTCTTCACCTGCCTTTCCTCCCACCTGGGCATGACGACCTTCTCCATGTAGGTGTTCGACGATGAGGTCGCCCCGTCCACGCTCAGCAGCATCGCACCCATCCTGCGCGTAACCATTGAATCGAGCCCGAATGCCCCCAAAGTCTCTTACCTCTGTACGTGCATTCGTTTTCGCGGGCAGACATATGGTGCATTTTGCATGTTGTTTTGATGCATTTGGGTTTGGATTTTGTGCTAGATCGAGTGCTCCTGGTGAATTTTTTGGTGTCGGATCAATGCCGCGTAGGCTGTGTGTACTTGGAAATTTTTTGTCTTCACACATTTAAAATTATTTGTTTTGAGATTTTTTTGGGGGGGGGGGCATGCATGCCTCGATTCATGTTTTTCTAGGATGTTTTTGCTTTTGATTCACAATCATATGGGTCTATGCAGAAAAGTAGTTTGTGTGATTTCCTGGAGGAAGTTTCTGGTTTGTCTTTTTTTTTTTTGCTTTGAAGAGCTAATTTTGGAGTATGTTTGTAGTTTACGCATTAGATTTTGCTTCGCGATTAGCCATACATATTACTTGTTCATCTCGGTTGTGTTTAATACTTGAAGGAACAGTTAGATGTACTAGATAGTGGTATTTCCGATACTTTCCTTGTTTTGTTGAAATCATATTGCAATCATATAGTTATGGTCAATTGGTTTCGCTAGAGTAGTTTTAGATATCTCAAATGGGGACTCAGATAATTGGTTTCTAGTTTCTACTACATCCTACAAAGTAAATGGAAGTTTTGGCGTTTTGCTTGTTTTATTTTTAGATTACTTTTTTGCTATGAACATAGGTAGGTATTACGCGTTGAAGAAGGCACACCGGCTGGATCACAATTCTGTTGGTCACGGAGTCAGCAGCTTAAGATTGCTCTGCTCCAATGACTTGAGAAGGTGAGATGCAATCTCCATGGCTCTATGTATTTTGCATACTCTAGCGTATGTGGTGTTTCCTTCATTTCGTTTCGTTTCCCGAATAAAAGGATATGTGGTGGATTTCTCTCAATCAATAAGCAACTAGAACTTAGCACACGTACATATAAAATAAAAAGGAGCAAAGGATGCATCATATCATCTGGAGTAACATAATTGTGGCATTACACTACTTCTGGAGTAACATAATCAATTAATTCAGCTTGCATACTTGTTTCATGACATCTCCTAACAAATACCAATTTAACCACCTTGGGCATCGGCTAATTATCATCTTATCACACAATTACAATTTTATTGAATTGAAATCAAATGAATTGAGGAGTCAATCATCCAAGCTCCAAATACAAGCTACAAGTAGGCAAACACCATCCAATTCAACCGCATTTTTTATGAGCATTTTAATCACTCATACATTGAGATATCAATCAAGCTACTAGTTCTCTTGTATTGGCTTGTTTTCCAGCATAGTGTAAATTGAATTTGAGACCTATAGCCAATCAAAGCGATACACTTATCCACTTAGCAATTTGTTAAAGCTTTATCAAGCAAGTAATGAAGCTACTAGCTACATACATTGGTTTCACAGCAAGGTGAAAATTGCAAGCCATGCAAGGCAAATAAAGGCACAAGCAAGCCAAAAACAGCAAGCAACTAGAAATGAACTGAAATAATGAAACTAATGAAGGAAACACCATATACGCAAGAGCATGCAAAATACATGGAGCCATAGAGATTGTGTCTCACCATATCAAGTCATTGGACCAGAGCCGTCTTGAACCGCTTGACTCCGCGACCGATAGAATTCTGATCCAGCCGGTGTGCCTTCTTGAATGCGTAAAACCCACATATGTTCACTGCAAAAAAAATTAAAAATAAAGTGAGTAAAACGCTAGAAACTTTAATTCCTTTGTAGGATGCAGTAAAAACTAGAAACCAATTATCCGAGTCCCCATTTAAGATACATGAAATTATTCTAGCCAATTCATTGACCATAACTATCTGATTGCAGCATAATTTCAACAAAACGAGGAAAGTATCAGAAATACCACTATTTAGTACACCTATTCTGCGCCCTCAAATATGGTGTTCATTGACTTGGAGAAGGCCTATGATAAGATACCGCGAAATGTCATATGGTGGGCCTTGGAGAAACACAAAGTCCCAGCGAAGTACATTACCCTCATCAAGGACATGTACGATAATGTTGTGACAAGTGTTCGAACAAGTGATGTCGACACTGATGACTTCCCGATTAAGATAGGACTGCACCAGGGATCAGCATCGAGCCCTTATCTTTTGGCCTTGATGATGGATGAGGTCACAAGGGATATACAAGGAGCTATCCCATGGTGTATGCTCTTTGCGGATGATGTGGTGCTAGTTGACGATAGTCGGACGGGGTAAATAGGAAGTTAGAGTTATGGAGACAAACCTTGGAATCGAAAGGGTTTAGGCTTAGTAGAACTAAAACCGAGTACATGATGTGTGGTTTCAGTACTACTAGGCGCGAGGAGGTTAGCCTTGATGGGCATGTGGTGCCTCAAAAGGACACCTTTCGATATTTGGGGTCAATGCTGCAGAAGGATGGGTGTATTGATGAAGATGTGAACCATCGAATCAAAGCTGGATGGATGAAGTGGCGCCAAGCTTCTGGCATTCTCTATGACAAGAGAGTGCCACAAAAGCTAAAAGGCAAGTTCTATAGGACGGCGGTTCGACCCGCAATGTTGTATGGCGCTGAGTGTCAGGCCGACTAAAAGGCGACATGTTCAACAGTTATGTGTGGCGGAGATGCGTATGTTGAGATGGACGTGTGTCCACACGAGGAAGGATCGAGTCCGGAATGATGATATACGAGATCGAGTTGGGGTAGCACCAATTGAAGAGAAGCTTGTTCAACATCGTTTGAGATGGTTTGGGCATATTCAGCGCAGGCCTCCAGAAGCTCCAGTGTATAGCGGACGGCTATAGCGTGTGGAGAATGTCAAGAGAGGTCGGGGTAGACCGAATTTGACATGGGATGAGTTCGTAAAGAGAGATCTGAAGGATTGGAGTATCACCAAAGAACTATGGACAGGGGTGCGTGGAAGCTTGCTATCCATGTGCCCGAACCATGAGTTGGTCGCGAGATCTTATGGGTTTCACCTCTAGCCTACCCCAACTTGTTTGGGACTAAAGCCCTGTTTGTTTGGGCTTTTGCTTTTGCTTTTGCAGCTTTTCCATTTTGGCCAAAAAGCCATAAAAGCTCCTAAATAGGTGCTTTTGGGGCTTTTATGGCTTTTGATGAACCAATATAACAATATTTAGCTCCAAAAGCCATAAAAGCTCCAAAAGCACTTATTTAGGAGCTTTTGTGGCTTTTTGACCAAAGTGGAAAAGCTGCAAAAGCAGAAGCAAAAGCCCAAACAAATAGGGCCTAAAGGCTTTGTTGTTGTTGTTGTCGTCGTTGTTGTTGTTGGATGCTTACGAACATACTCCAAAATTAGCTCTTCAATGCAACTAAAAATGGTAAGCTGAAAAAGTTCTAGAAGAGATAACATTAATTGTTTTTCTGCATAGACTCTTATGATTATGAAACAAAAGGAAAACATCATAGAAAACCGTGAAGCGAGGCGTGCATGCGTCACACAACAATTCGCAGCACAAACATTTCTCTACGTGGGAACACAAAACTTTTCCAAGTACACACAACCTATGCGACATTGATCCGACGCCAAAAAAGGTTCACCATGGGCGCTATCTCTGCCACAAAAACCAAACCAAACGCATCAAATAACCATGTGAAGTGCATCATATGTATCCCCACAAAAACGAATGCACGGACAGAGATAAGCAAATCGGGGGTGCTCGGGCGCAATCTCGACGGTGGCACACAGGATGGGAGCAATGCTGCTGAGCATGGGCGGGGAAACCTTGCTGCCGACCATGGAGAAGATCGCATGCCTATGTGGGAGGGGAGGAAGGTGAAGAAATAGGGGTCTTGCCTTGCATGCCTGTGGCTATTTATACGCGGTCCAACAGCCAAGATAAGCTGCTTCTCGGGAAAGGGAACCGTGGGGGAGATCGGAGGCATCGGTGTGGTGGAAATGCTGAGCTCCGCTGCTTGGTGAAGGGTTTCTCTGCCATGGGGCGAGTGTCGTGGCGGACCGTTGGAATACTTCACTGCCTTTTATCACCTTCAAATTCGCTTACACACTAGGGAATGTTCTGCTGACAGCAGTACCTCACAATGTTTAGCTTTGAAGAGGGTTTGTTTTCCTATATAGAAAAGATTACAAGGTTCACACCTTTTGCTTTCTGCCATTTCTCGGGCATAGTGGCAGTGAGATGCAAGAATGACGTGTGAGTTAGTGGGGTGCTTACTGGTAGGAAATATTTTTGTTAGTGTTGATTATCCTTCTCTTCATCTTTCCTATGTGCTCATGTCGTGGGATGATTTAGTTTTGATCAAGTGCTTAACTCCTTGAGTAGGGCATATTCTTCAACATCTCTTTTGTTGAATCATATCCGCATGACCACGTCGTCAAAGAGACGGTCTTTCTTTGGTTTGGCCCACTGATGTACCGTCGTTGGTGCATTGCATTGACTATGATGAGACCTTTGCTCCAGTAGCGAAGA
The DNA here is from genome assembly GCA_021437245.1 of Aegilops speltoides. NCBI lineage: Eukaryota > Viridiplantae > Streptophyta > Magnoliopsida > Poales > Poaceae > Aegilops > Aegilops speltoides. The sequence continues at coordinate 41,836,738 of CM038147.1, read as the reverse complement.
TGAATGCTAATGAGGATTCTGATCTCCTGTGCACCAAATTTTGGGTGGTCTTGCATGGGGGCTTGTAGAAGGAGGTTTACATGGAGATCCCACCTGGGTTCTTGACTTCTAAGACTGCTTGCAAGGCATGTAGGCTCAAGAAAGCCCTTTACGGGCTGAAGTAATCTCCAAGAGCTTTGTTTGACAAGTATAGACAGGCAGTGTGTCACATGGGGTATGGACAATGCAATGGTGATCATGCATTGTTTAATAGACACTCTAAAGGGAAATAAATCATTCGTGTAGTTTATGTAGATATCATTATCACCGGAGAAGGATGACGTATAGATAGCAAGATTAAAGAAGTGTCTGAGTAAGGCCTTTGAAGTTAAAGATCTTGGTCGACTCAAGTACTTCCTTGGTATACAAATGGCCATGTCTGGAAAAGGAATAGCTCTTTCTCAAAGAAAGTATGCCTTGGACCTTCTCTGTGATGTTGGCATGTTGGGCTTTCGAGCAGCTTCATCCCCAATTGATCAAAACTACAAAGTGACTGCCAATTTGGTGATCTTGTGGCTAAACAAAAGTATTAGCTATCGGTGGGAAGATTTGTTGTACTTGTGTCGTACACGACCACACATTGCATTTGCAGTAAGTGTTGCGACTAGTTACATCCATGAGCCTAGAAGTGAACATCTTGTGGCAGTACATGGAATCTCGAGATACTTGAAAGGTACTCTTGGGGAAGGGTTGTTGTTCAAGAGTTATGGACACCTTGTTGTAGATGGTTATTATGATGTTGATTGGGCTAGCTGGTTGATGACAACAGATCAACTTCAGGCCATTGTGGTTTCGCATGAGGAAATCTAGTGTCTTGGAGAAGCAAGAAACAACCAGCTGTTTCGAAATCAACTGCGGAGGCTAAATACAGAGATATGTCTTAGGGACTGAGTGAGTTGCTATAGACAAGGAATCTATTAGAATGTATGGTGTGACAACAAGTCGGCAATTAATATAGCAAACAACCTAGTTCTGTTGAAGTGTATATGTGGATTGCCTAGCCCTTTCCATCAGTTCGGATTTTTGGTTGCATTGGCTAGTGCATGAAGCTGAACATGATATCAGAGCCTAAAGTCTTAAGTTCAAGTCCTGGCTTTTGTAGTTTATATCAAAAATTGTTCTTCCCCCCTTTGTGTCCATGTATAGGCCTCTTGAGCCATATGTGAGTCTATCCATGTGTTGACTTCCCGCATCACACGTGAGAGGGGGTGTTGAAGTGTATATGTGGATTGCCTAGCCCTTTCCATCAGTTCAGACTTTTGGTTGCGTTGGCTAGTGCATGAAGCTTAACAAGTTCAACATGATAGAACAAACATGTGGAGATAGACAGATTCTTTATCAAAGAAAAGCTGGATTTGGGATTATCAAGGTAGAGCATGTGGTTCAAATTGCAGATTGTTTGACTGAAAGACTTGGAACTAGAGAATGCAGCTTAGCGTGTGACAAGATGGGAATGATAGATATCTATCACTCGTGAGGGGGACTGTTGTATGTACGGCCCATCACTGATGACACATGTGGCCCAGGCCCGTACCAATCAAGTGGCTCGCTGACCTAGACAAGGAGAGGCTTGAAGCTGTCTGCTTCTGAGCGCCGCCACAACACAGGAACACATCGCTGGTACGCCGCTCCTCGGTCTACAGATAGGAATCAAAGGATTTCTCAGAGAAACATACCAGTTTATATATCATAGAATTTCTTAAAAAAACATAGCATCCACGACACTGCAAAAGTTATCATCTGGATACTCATTTTCGGTTGCACATGGTGCCCATTTTCTGTCTTGCTGTTACAGTTCACTAATTTAAGCTTCTCTACTTATTTGAGTTGTGCTTGTTCTAAGCATGTCAACATAAAAAATTAAGGAACTGCTTGTGGAACAATATTACAATACAATCTTGAAAAGGAAAACATGTTTAGCCATTTTAATTTTCAATATATTTATTGCATCATTTTGTATTATTTGATGCATGTTTTCTTCAGTTTAAACTTGCTTCTTATATTATTTTCTGTTTCTGTTGTTTCTTTTTGCAGCGTGCTTTGAAGGTACTGAACATTAATTCTCTACCCTCCCTTTCCTTTGCATGTTTCACATTCGTTATTTTAATATCATGTGTGTCTATGCCAGTAAGATTATTAATATTACAACATTTGGGTAAGGCAGTACACTACTTCAATATTGTCTATTGTTTGACACATGGCACACAAACAGACAAAATGATAAACTGTGATAGAAATATATCCGACATCTTGTCATGGCACACTCGGCAAAGCACTAGAAAATATGTGCATGTAAATCGATGATATGTACATGAAAAGCTCTTCCAGTTTACCTATGAAGGCCAGTATGACCAAGCATCAGTTGGTCTTTTGTATGAATACAAACTTTAGCTATTCTTCCATGTGAATACTGTGTTAATGTTTCATCCAAGAAGAGCTACTGTATTGTCCTTTTCCCTCTTGTGTAGTATGTATTCTGCTGACTTTATCTTTATTTGTTTTCTCTGAATAATCAAATACTCTCTCCGTCCCATAATATAAGATCATTTTACAAGCTAAAGCAGCTTGCAAAACGATCTTATATTATGGGACGGAGGGAGTATTTGTTAGTGGTACATACCAGTTACTGATGAGTAAAAATTGTATGTGCTACCCTTTGTTCAGAAATAATATATCTGGATAAAATTTTCACGGTAAGGTAATTTATGTTTTGTAGCTCTAGCTCATAATTTTGAACTTTTTGTAGATAGAAGGACGTGTTATGGGGCTTGGTAACCCAGACTATGCAAATACAATGTACCTTCTTGCCAAGGTACAACTGCTCTGTTACTGTATAAGTTAGTGTTCTATATTCTCTTATTATTTTCAGAGACATCTTTCTGGAAGGGCAGGAGCTTTGTATTTCATTAGAGTTAATTAACGGAAACCAGATACAGCAGGCATACACCTAAGCTAAACTAGCTCCTGAGCCCCACAGGCCACACTCCAAAGCTATGGCACTGTTTGGTGGAAACTATGTATTTTCTTTCCTAGCCCCTTAGCCAGATATGACACACACTCACCTAGCTAAACATAACCAAGCATATCTGACATGGTGACACTGTTTTTTGGAAGCGGAAACTATGTAAACTACATGGATATTAATTAGGCCCCATTTTGATTCAATGAATTTCAAAGAAAACTCCGAAGGAACTGATTCCTATGGAAAAACTCTTTTCAAGTTGCTGTTTGGAATGGAGAAAAGATGAACAGTGAACCATACCCTATTGCCATCAATTTCACAGGAAATAAAACATGTGACCTCTTTTTTTTCGCGGACGAACGGGGCAGCTAGGCGAGAGTGCAACAGTTTTGGTGCGAGAGAGTCACGTAGTTTTAAAATTTTCCTTTTTGCGAGCTTTGTTAATCATGACCGAGGACACAAGTGATGGGTGAATAAATGGATGAGGGTGGTTTGGACGATATTACTGATATGCGGGTGCCTTATTCTAATGACCCCACATGTCATTGAGTAAATATTAAATGTTCTATCTTCAAGGCTCACACTTTCACCCTTATTGAAGCGCTTATGCCCTTTTTGAGCTCACTCTAAACTGTGTTTTCTTGAGCATTTCCCTAATTTTTACAGTCTCCTAAATAGATGGAACCATTTGCAACTATTTACCAGAGAAATGCATTTTCAAGCTTTCTAACTGTGTTGTCCCTGAAAAGGCTAAACATATCTTTTCCTGTTCGTAGGTTTTAAGTCAACAAGGAAAAGGAAAAGATGCAGAAGCTCTTATTCGAGAGTCTATTAGGATACTTGAGGTATGTTTATCATTTAGGAGTAGATCTTAATCTCTTTTTTGTGCATGAAAGGGTTTAACGAGGGCTAATTAGGAAGCTGGACTTGGCGAATCACCTGCGTGCATACAAAGAATGAAGTTTCTCTCTTTGGTAAGCACCTTTATCAAATATGTTATAGCTCTCAATAAACCACTATGCTTTCCAAACTTATGCATAGGGGTTTCTACTATGTTGATGTTTATAAAAGAAATGCTGTAGCCATGCTCTTTGATGTTTCTTTTCTCTCGAGAAAACGCAGAAGCTTTGTGTTCTGTTGTATTGAAAAGCAGGAACAGAGTTACACACCCATGCGGACAGATTTGAAACTGAATACAAAACAAACAAGGGCAAAAGCATCGTCAGGGTAGGAAACTGGAAACAAAACAAACACATGCCATGAATGCCAGAAGTTACATATTTAAAATATAAATACAATGCGACACCGATATTTGACGGTGAGCAAAACAACACTTTCAGGCACACCTTGATCTTCACCTGGGGAGAGAGGGAGAGGGTTAGCTTGCACGGGTTTATACGTAGGTCTCTTTTATCGTGGCTTCCTTTCAAGGTTCAAGGATCCTTTAGTAAAATATTTAGCGTGATTATGTACAATCAGTTGGAAGAACATTTTAGAGGTGGGCAGAGAGTGGAAATTTTAGATGACACCTAAAGTGTCCCCAATTGATATGCTAAATTATTCTTCAGATCCCTAATTCTTAGTTTCTGCAGTATTCAATAAAAAACAACGGCCTCTGATGTACTTTCTCTTATTTAAATCTGCCTTGCTGAAAGCATTTCTTCTATCTAAATGCAGATATTGACATACTAAACTTAAAAAATGTGTTTGCTGATCACTCTTCTTAAGTTCTCTGCAATGAGTACATACTCTTCTTAAGTTCTCTTATGGCATGCTCTGACCAGTTCTGCTCTGTGATTCTTGTTTGTGATTTTACTTCATCCTTGAGCGCATTTTTTGCTCTTGTTTAATATACTGTTTTTTAGGAGTTGGTGAAGTCCAAGCAACTGGCTGAAGCTGAAAATTTGCAAAGGAAGATATTACATAATCTGGAGCTTTCGAAGGTATGCTTATATAGCTTTAAACATATACTTTCTTCAGTGGTCTGTCATGTGAAGTTGATATGAGCCTTAAATCATAGGCTTGTGCATCCAGTTAGTTTAGTTCGGTAAATACGGTCTATGTTTTTAAAGCGTCCCTAAGGCGACGCCTAGGCGTCGAAGCGCTCCCCCTCCGCTTTGGAAAATCGACCGCTTTGGGTGCCTAGGCGTCCAAAGCGCCCGCCTAGGCGCCAAAGCGCCCCCCCTCCCTAAGGCGGTAAGGCGTCGCCTTAAAAACATGGAATACGGTATGAAACCGAAATACTGTTTGGTTTTAGTAAATACCAAACTGACTGAAGTTGACATGAATCCAGAAAATGAGGGAACACTATTTTACTTTCATTTCTATATCCGAACATCTCAAAGTTGTCATGTGGAATGCTGCCTCAGTACTCAGTACGATCTGCGTGTATAAATGATTAAGTGGCCCAGTGTAGAGCATGAAACCATATTGCCATAGACATCAGTGATCAGTCCATGACACATAAACTACTGAAATATATCTGTGGAACTGTGGTAGGGATGGAATTCGTTGGATACTACAGCCGCAGCCGAAACCTTAAGTGTTACTCTTCAAAACATAGGGAATTTGAAGGAATCAGAAGAACTATTGGAAAGGTAAAAAGGTTGTTCGTTAAGCTCCTTGGCTATTTTTAAAGTTTTCTTACTTACAGGTTTCAATTGTTTATGATATTCAGATGCCTCACTGTCAGAAGGAAGATTCTCTCTGAAGATCATTTTGAGGTTTGCCATTGCCTTGTATTTGGCTTTTGAGCCGATTCTCGATTATAACAGAATGTCATCGTGTTACCAAATGAAAGCATCGTGACCAGTTTATCTTAATGGTCACGCTTGGTAGTATATATCACAAGCTTTGTTACGCGGAAACTCTTAAAGTTGCATGCATCTTAAGATTTCGTTGTTAAGTCTGATATATGTAGATGGGATTGACCCATATGGCCTGCCTAGGATGGCTTGGCTCACGTGGCCTATAACCCTGGAGCCTGATACCCACCACATAGCTGCGGCCAATCTGAACTGGCTTTTGAAATCTAAAGATATATTTATGTTGAACAATTGCATTCTATCAGTGATTGATTACCTATTGTATGCTGGTCTCATTGTTATAGGTAGCAGGTATATTGGTACACTTGGCAAGGCTAACTTTGCTTAAAATTACTAGTGATATCAAGGTAAACAATGATCTGTCTACGCCTCACCTTGTCAAGGCAAAACAACTTGTCAATGATTCAATAAGGTATTGCCATTTAGCTCCATTTTTTTGTATGTTCCGAGTGTCTATCTCCATAAACCCATGAAGCACATCAAAAGGTGGTTTTGTTTTCATATGTCATAGATTACTGTAGTGAAATCTCGAGGATTTTCTCAAATTTGAGGATTAATCCCTTTGAAAGGTATTCTTCTTATTGGCCTCTATGATTTCACCATTAAATTTGCTGGTGGCATATTTTATGTTACCCATAAAGATTAGCTGAACTGTTTCATTGGTGAAATTTCAACTCAAAATTTCAAATAAAAAAATTGGTGGTATCTAATTCACAGGTCTGTTTGACTGAAGCCTGCCTTCATTGCTATTCTATACTTGAGTTATCCCTTCTATGGTGTTGCATTGTACATGTTTATTACATTTATTGCCTAGAATACTGGTAAGTAGCCCAATGAATTGCTTAATGTTACTGAAGTCTTCAATATTTCATCATGGTAGGATAACGGAAGGAATATTGAATCCTTCAAGGGAGAATCGGAAAAAATTAAATAGCACATTTGCCATGGAAAGAGAGAAGATTGGGGCAATAGTTGTACTTGTATGTTTCTACTTCCTACTCACCCTGAGGGATTTATCTTGTTATATGCTACCCTGTTCATGATGCTCAACCCCTTCTACTGCCAGTTTTACAATTTTCACCTGCTTTCATGTTTATTTATTTTTCTTTCCATCAGTTAAGAATTAATTCTGTTGGTAACTCTCAGGATTGCATTTTTAAGCCATTGGTGCTTTAAATTTTCAAGCTGATCAAAGTTACCATAAAGCTCCCATGTAGCATCAGGTTGCCTTTACCTTTGTTGTGGGATTTTGTACGATAAGAATGTTATGTCAACCCCATGTTCCATGAGGAGATAACTAGCATCTTATCTGAAATTTTCTGCATAAGAATGATCTCCCACCATACTTGAATTTAGTTGTAACCTGATGTCGCAGTGCTGTATCTAGGATTGTGAAACATTGGAAATTGATTTATTAACACTATTATTATTGTTATCTTCTTGACTAGGTAGATGCATGAATCCCAGTTTTCTTATTGATACTTTGCTATTATAGTTGCAAGCACTTGAAGTTGTTGGACTTCTTGAAGCTGCAAGAAAGAGAATACAGGCACCAGCGGTATTTTCCCAATACTTCATTTATTAATATGGCAATGACCTAATTATATGTTGCACTGTTTATTTGTTTGCCTGTAATAATATAACAATGCCTGCTCTAGAAGTTGGTACTCCTTGATAAGGCTTCCTCTGGAACATATGAAGCATGGATACTTCTAAATTGATGATGTACGCATATCAGACACATGTCGGCTATTCATATGGCCAGATAAACCTCTCATAGATGCTCGATATACTAAATTGTGCATCCATTTTAAAAATAATTTTGAGAAGGTCCTATATAACACTGATGCTTTTTTCAATACGGAAATGGTACCGAGACTTATAAATTGATCGATTTTCCCTTTGAAATTCAGCCACTAATCACAGTGGTCTGGGTGGTTATTTTTCTATTTTATATTATGGGAAACATTTGATTCATAGTTGGAAGTTACAAATTCCAGGCTTTAATTTGTGTTAAATAGACATAGTTTTATTTTTTCTGTACTTGATCAACTTTCCTCTGCATTGTGTTACTTCATGCTTAATTTACCTATAGTATCACTTAATTTTATCAGTTTTATTTTTGTTGACTTGGATTGCTTCATTTCAGTTTGATTATCAACACATTGAACAAGCTCTGCGCAGGTGTATTTCACTTTACAACGAGGTTTGTGTCAGACCCTTCTCCACATTTGTCAAAAATCACGCAACGAAGCATCAGCCTTTCTGTTCAGTTGGATCTGTAGTGCACAAGAACTAAACAGCCATTGTGACACGATATCTAATTGTTGCAGCCTCATACAAGAAACGTGGTGTCGAAAGCCCTCAGGCAGCACTACCTGAAATGCTTGCACAGCCTCACGCTTATTGTTCAGCACGATCCAGACATCTCGAATGCACCGCAGATGCAGGGTCTGCTAGGTGAATCACAGCGAATAGTGAAGGAATTGGGCGGGGAGAACAATATTAAGTAGTCCATTTTTTATGGGTGATATGAGTTGGTGACTCGGAGGAATAAAACATGCCATACAAAGTTTTGTATTTACAGGTTATGAGAGAAACCAAAGGTGAAGATTTTGCCCAGGTGGGCAAAATGTTAAAGTACATTATTGATTTCTTGGTTTTGTTGGTAGCTCTTGCCAGTTTCCACTTGGCATTTATAAAAAGAGGAGTGCGTGGGATTCGAACCTCATACATCCAGGCTGTGTCATTGCCCTACTAGCCACTAGGACAATATCAAGTTTGTGTTAAACGTTCTGGGCGCAACCTTTTCTAATAATACAGTACAGACCCAAGCGCTAATACATATGCACATACACTTACCCCTATGAACGCACACACGCACACTCTATCCCTATGAGCACTTTCGAGAGACTGGACCGGCATATCATCTTAGATTTACGAAGTCATCTTAGGCGCCTCGTCGCCGACGGGAACGTCTCCTCCCACTGAAATTGTATCGCCGGAAATCCTGAAATAAATCCAGGAATAATACGAGCATCAGGATTTGAACCCTGGTGGGCTGGGGCTTCAGGATTTGATCCCTCTAACCATTTAACCACAGGTTGTCTCACCTGGGCGCAACCTATTAGAAGGAAAAAGAATTGGTTTTCCATTGTTTTTTTTACTTTTCTTTTCTCCATTTTCTTCTTTTTTATTCTGTTTTCTTCACCTCCTTTTTTTTGTTTTCCTGTTTCTTCTCTATTTTTTTCTTTTTTCATTTGCTTCTTTGGTTTTCAATGTTTTTTTTGTTCTTTTCTTTTTTCTCTTCTCCGTTTTTTTCTTGTGCTTTCATTCTTTTTCTATTTTTCTACATTGGTTTCTTTGGTTTTATTTTTCTTTTTTTACATTTTGGTTTATTTTATTTTTTTGTTTTAATTTTTTAACTGTGCCCATCTCGCACGTGGTTAAGACTAGGCGTGTAATATACTTGAGGTGAACAAAGCCGGTTTTTTCATTGTTTTTCACGGTTTTTTTCTTTTTTTTTTGTTTGACAAGTTTTCTCTGTTTTTCCTTCGGATTTTATTTGGTTTCTTTTTTCTTCACCATTTTTATTTGATTTTATTTTTTCTTCTCCATTATTTGTTTCTCTCTAGTTTTTCTTATGTTTATTTTTGTTTTTACTCTAAATTTTTGTATATGTCAAAGCATTTTTTAAATAAGTGAACTACATTTTCTGTATACACGTTCAACATCGTCCGAACGCTTATTCAACATTTGTCACATATTTGCTCAACATTTTTCAAATACTTCTTCAATATTTCTGAATATTTATTCAAAACAAATTCAAATACATGTTCCACATTATTTAATTACTTGTTAAACATTTATGAATACATATTCAACATTTTTCAAATGAGTGTTTAACAATTTTAAATACTTATTCAATATTTTCGTATGTTCACCATTTTCTAAATTCTTGTTCAAAAATTTTAAATAGTTGTTCAACATTTTCATATACTCACTCAACATTTTTTTAATACCTATTCAACATTATTCAAATAATTGTTCAATATTTTTAGTACTTATTAAAAAATTCAAATACTTGTTCAACATTTTTTAAATTCTTATTCAATATTTTTTAATAATGTACATGAAGAATATTTAAAAGTATAAAGAAAAGTACAAAAAATGAGAATAAAAAACAGAAGAAAATTGTGTTGACCCGGCGGCTAGCCCCAACGTGAGCCGATGCCCATGTCTTGCTTAAAGCGAGAGATAGGGGTACCCCACAAGACGTGTGATTCGAACCGAAAAATCATATAGGACACATACTGCGTCCAAGCAACTGGCGACGCTTCGCACAGGAAAACCTTCTTGAGGGGTTTTCCTTTTTCCTTTTTTTAGTTTTATGTTTCTTTTTTCTATCTCTTCTTTTTTTCCAGAATATTATACTTTTTAAAAATCATATTTTCCACCAATATTTGTATTTTTGAAATTTTGTTTGGAATTAAAAAAATTTAGCAAAACGTTTGTGATTACAAAGTTTATTCTTAATTCAAAAAATGTCAGTGTTTCTAAAATTTGCTCGTATTTTGCAAAAAAGTTCAGAAACTTGAAAAATTATTCATTTACTCCAAAAAAGTTCCAAAGTTCCAATATTATTCACATTATCAAAAAAAGTTGATTTTACGAAAATTGTTCATAAAATTTTGAGATATGTTGATGGGTTTCGGAAAAATGTTCACAAACTTAAGTAAGTTCACGAATTTTAAAAAATATTATCAAATTTCAAATAAAGTTCACAAATTTTAAATAATTCATCAATTTTTTTAAATTTCATCGAATTTGTAAAGAAAAAACACCGGTTTCTAAAATTAGTTCATCAAATTTGGAAATAGTTCATTGCATTTGAAAAAATGTCATCAAAATTGGAAAAAGTTCGTCGGTATGAAAAAGGATTCGTTGAGTTTGAAAAAAAATTGAATTTAGAAAAAGGTAATGCATTTTAAAAAAGCAAAAAAAGGAGAAGGAAAAATCATTTACGGATTTTTTAGAAAACCAACAAATGAACCGCAAACACCAGAAAGGATAAAAAGCTATAAAGAGGTAAGTGGCCGCACCCGTTGAAGCGTCACAGTGGTTGGACCGACTCTAACTGAATTCGTGAGTTCGACTCATGGGACCCGTGTTTCTTTTTGAAGTTTGTATTTAACACAGAAGAGAGAGAGAGAGGGAGAGGAGAGAGAGAGAGAGAGAGAGAGAGAGAGAGAGAGAGAGAGAGAGAGAGAGAGAGAGAGAGAGAGAGGGAAATGGGCTGATGGGCTGACCCAACTCGGAAGGGGGTGTGCGCTGGTTGGGGAATTAGCCTATGGCGTTTATAGGAAATGGCTTCCAATGCCCAGTATGGAGTACCTAGAAAAAACTTTTCTCTTGTTCAAAACCAGCCCAGTCATGCGTGGGCCGAGTTGTGCATTTTGATTGCGTGGGCCGAGCAACTTGTTGGTACCCTGTTAACTAACGGAAGGCAACCCATGGCCTTCTCGAAGGGACCTCCTATGCGTCTGCGGCGAATACGGAGCGCGACGCACACAGGACACACCGCCAGTAGTTAACAGTAGTAAAAATTGGAAAAAATAAAAAGAGATGCCGCCAGAATTCAAGCATGGGATGTCGCTCTGCTCCAGAGCGCTGCTTACCACTAGACTAAATGGCCACATGTGAACAAAAACGCATCGCAAACATATTTAGCAACTTACCTTTGCGGGATATTCCCAATTGGATGTTATTTTCTGCACATGTACAGTAGCATAAATATTTTTGAAAATTTGAAAACATTTCGAAAACACACGAAAGATTTTTTAAGAAATATAAACAAAATTTGAAATTCCAAAATAGTCTTTGAAAAATGAGCACAAAAATTTGGAATTTTAAACAGATTTTGACAAAAATAGTAAAATAAGAAAAAATATTGTGAAGGAGTTATTTTTACTTTGGAACAATTTTTCAAAATATTAGACCACATTTTTAAATTGTTATTTTTTAACAAAAAGGAATTAATTTTGAAACCACGAACGTATTTCAAAAGAATTAACAAAATTTGACGTTCCAAACATTTTAAGTCAAAAGATGGAATGTTCTACGAAACACCAAGTCTTTCCAAATTTCTAACATTTTTTCTAAAACTACTTTTCAGAAAACAGGAACATGATACGTCTTCAACGTATCTATAATTTTTGATTGTTCCATGCTGTTATATTATCATTCTTGGATGTTTTACAATCATTTTATAGTCATTTTATATCATCTTTTGGTACTAATCTATTGGCATAGTGCCCAGTGCCAGTTGCTGTTTTCTGCATGTTTTTTACATCGCAGGAAATCAATATCAAATGGAGTCCAAATGCAAAAAACTCTTGGAGGATTTTTTTTGGACCAGAAGAAAGCCAGTGGGCCAAGGAAGCACCTGGGGGCTGCTCGAGGGGAGCAGCACCCACCAGTGCGCGCCTAGGTGTGTGCTGCCCACCTCGGGTGCCCCCCAAACCGCCCCTTTGCTTTATAAATGCCACAATATTCCAGAAACCCTAGGGGAGTCGACGAAATATTGATCCAGCCGCCGCAGAGTCCAGAACCACCAGATCCAATCTAGACACCGTCATGGAGGGGTTCACCACTTCCATTGGTGCCTCTTCTATGATGTGTGAGCAGTTCTTTGTAGACCTATGGGTCCATAGTTAGTAGCTAGCTAGATGGCTTCTCCCTCTCTCCCTCTCCCTCTCCCTCTCTCTCTCTCTCTCTTGATTATCAATACAATGGTCTCTTGGAGATCCATATGATGTAAGTCTTTTGGCGGTGTGTTTGTTGGGATCCGATGAACTTTGAGTTTATGATCAGATCTATGTTTTTATCCATGAAAGTTATTTGAGTCTTCTTTGATCTCTTATGTGCATGATTGCTTATAGCCTCGTATTTCTTCTCCGATATTTGGGTTTTGTTTGGCCAACTTGATCTATTTATCTTGCAATGGGAAGAGGTGCTTTGTAGTGGGTTCGATCTTACGGTGCTTGATCCCAGTGAAAGAAGGGGAATCGACACGTATGTATCGTTGCTACTAAGGATAACAAGATAATATCTATATCTCCGCAATAGATAAACAATCTCGTCTACATCATGTCATCATTCTTATTGCATTACTCTGTTTTCCCATGAACTTAATACACTAGATGCATGCTGGATAGCGGTCGATGTGTGGAGTAATAGTAGTAGATGCAGGCAGGAGTCGGTCCACTAATCTTGGACGTGATGCCTATATAATGATCATTGCCTGGATATCGTCATGATTATTTGAAGTTCTATCAATTGCCCAACAGTAATTGTTTTCCCACCGTTTGCTATTTTTCTAGAGAGAAGCCACTAGTGAAACCTACGGGGCCTGTGTCTCTTTTCATCATATTTGCCTTTGCGATCTATTTTCTTTTCATTTATTTTCAGATCTATTAAACCAAAAATACAAAAATACCTTGTTGCAATTTATTTTTTCGCGATCTATTTATCCTATCTACCACTTTTTACCTCACATTTTTGCCTATCTTGAGGCGCCATACCCGGAAGGGATTGACAACCCCTTTAACACGTGGGTTGTGAGTATTTTTTATTTGTGTGGTGGTGTGAGGAGGTTCTCCTACTGGGTTGATAACCTTGGTCTTATCACTGAGGTAAATACCTACCGTCGGTATACTGCATCATCCCTTCCTCTTTGGGGAAATACCGACGTAGTTCTAGCAGACATCAAAAGGAATTTCTGTGGCCGTTGCCGGGTAGGATCTTCAACATCAACCAGGTTTCTAATCACAAATCTAATCTCCTCGCAATTTACATTATTTGTCATTTGCCTCTCGTTTTCCTCCTCCCACTTCACAAAAATTTGCCGTTTTATTTGCCCTTTATTTCGTTCGCCGTTTTCTCGTCAGATCTCTTATTTGTTTGGACTTGTCACCATGATTGACTTTGGTATGGCAGAAACAGATGATGGCCTAACTCCTAAAGTGGAGCGTACGGGTAATCTGGATGCCAAAATTTTTGTTTTGGGGCAAGGGAATTTTATGGGAAAAGAACATATTCAAGAATTTATCAATTGTGTCAGAAAATTAAGTCTTGATGATATCCCTATACTTAAAAAGACTAAATCTTATGCGGAGGTTATTTCAGCACTTGTTTTGAAACTTGAAACTAGATTTATTCGTACTCATCCTACCTTGCAAAGATTGTTTTATGAGTTGCCTGCTATAAAGGATCCTAAAGCTAAAAAGCTAGCCACTCTTATTTTGATGAATGAATTTGACTACATAATACGGGAAGCTAGGGAAATCTTTGATTTTTATGGCATGAATCGTGAAAAACCCGTGATTGATGAGATTCTTTATAATAGTGATTATGCTTTGAGACATTTTCTTGGAGATAACCAAATCTTTGATGAGAATCTTAAAAAGCAAGTCCCAGTTTTAGATATGATCCAACAAGTTTTTAATGATGTGAATCAACACTATTCTTGGATCACTGCCGAAAATCAAAGGGGTTATGATAAAAAGCAACTTGATAGTGCGAAGGTTTCCATGGATAATGTGTTTTATGTCTTATTTACAAAACCTCCCGACACAAATACCTCCAAGGGAAACAAGGATAAGAGTGACAAAACTTAGATCCTACGCGTTATGCCAAGCTAGGGGCGTAAAACGATAGCGCTTGTTGGGAGGCAACCCAATGAATATATTTTTTTTGCTTTTTGCTTTCTGTTCTTCAGTGTTGGCACAATTATGCTACTATTATGATTGTGTTTTTTGTGTTTTATTTAGTGTTTGTGCCAAGCAAGACCTTTGGGAAGACTTGGGTGAAAGTTTATTTGATCTTGCTGAAAAACAGAAACTTTTGCGCTCACGAGATTCGTTGTCATTTTTAACAGAAGAGTGATTTTAAGTTGATTCTTTTTGCAGAGGATTAATAGAAAAATTCCTCAAGTCAACCAATTTATTTCATAACTTTTGGAGTTACATAAGTATTCGAAATTTTCAGATTGCTACAGACTGTTCTGTTTTTGACAGATTCTGTTTCTTTGCGTTGTGTGCTTGTTTTGATGATTCTATGGTTTTATTTGATGAGTTTTTGCAATAGAAAAGTTGTAATACAGTAGATATAATGCAAAAACAAAATAAGAATAGGTTTGCTACAGTACTTATAGTAGTGGTTTGGTTTCTTATACTAACGGATCTCACGAAGGTTTTTGTTTGAGTTTTGTGTGATTGAAGTTTTCAAGTTTTGGGTTATCTTACAATGGATGAAGGAATAAGGATAAGCAAAAGGCAAAGCTTGGGGATGCCCGAGGCACCCCAAGATAATATGCAAATAAGTAGCAAGCAACTAAGCTTGGGGATGCCCCCGAGTGGCATCCCCGCTTTCTTCTAACGACCATCGCTATTTTACTTGAAACTATATTTTTATTCGTCAAATGATATGAGTTTTGCTTGGAGCGTCTTGTATGATATGAGTCTTTGCTTGTTTTGCTTTGTGTTTTAAGTGTTAAATCCTTGCTCGACACACCTTAATGAGAGAGCCAAATTTTTTGCTATGCTTGCTCCTATGCTTCACTTAAATTTTTAGAGCAATGAATTTGCTCTAGTACTTCACTTATATCTTTTTGAGCACGGTGTGCTTTGTTAATTTTGAAGAAATGCTCTCATGCTTCACTTAGATTTATTTGGGAGTTAGTAAATTTTTAAGAAATTCTCGCTTGCTTCACTTAGATTATTTTGAGAGAAAGAAAGAAAAAAATATGCTCATGATCTTCACTTATATTTGTTTGAGCTTATCAAAAGCAACACATGAAAATAGTCCCAAAGTGATAGATATCCAAGGAGGATATAATAAAAACTTTCATGAAGATCATTGGACAAAATAAACTTGATTCTTAGTAATGGTTTTGAGATATGACGATATGATATGTGAGTCATGTTGATGAGTAATTGTGCTTTAGTAAGAATATTGATGTTAAGGTTTGTGATTCCCTATGCAAGTAAGAAAGTCAATAGTTATGCAATGAAATTTATATCCTACTTATGGTGCATTATTCAGTGTTACTTATGCTTAATGCTTGGGTACGAAATTTTTCCCTTTTTGGTTGGTTGCTTCTCAATCTTTTTGCTAGCCTTCATTTTGCACTAAGTATGATCACTACTTGTGCATCCAAAACTCTTTAAACCAGTCTTGCCATATGAGTCCACTATACCTACCTATATGCGGTATTTCCATGCCGTTCTGAGCAAATTTGCATGTGCCATCTCTAATATTGAAAATAAATTTCTCTTTTGTGTGCTCTACTACTCGCGAGGCGGTAAAGGGTAGCCAATATTTTCCATGTTAGATGTGTTATTCTAACAATGAGTGTTTATTCACTTGTCATTGCACGAGAGTACGAGAAAGGTACTAGGGATGCCCAGTCCCAAAATGAATAATTAATTTACTTTATGTTATCAAATAATAAATTCCTTGGAAAGTGTTGGTATGGAGGGCACCCGTGGATACGGCTAGCCATGGAAAGTGAAAGTTATGGTGGAAAAAGGAATAAGCTTTATTTTTTGTTTGGGAACCACCTATGATGTATCTAGCATGGAAAGTGTTGGGATGCTCCAAGTCATTTTCGTTGGTAGGAAAAGTATGCCTCTCAAAAATAATTTTTATCTCTCAATTTAAGCTTTGAGCTTTGGCACCTCTACAAATCACTACTTCCCTCCGCGAAGGGCCATTCTTTTACTTATGCAATTTTTATTTTGAATTTGAGTCTCCATGTTCTCTTATAAAGCACCAACTAAGGGGCACTATGATCGTATTTGAGCATTGGGTGTAGCTAATATTCGAGTGTGTTTCATCAATGGATCAATGATTGAGCATGATGGGCTAGGGATAACTTGCTTTAGTGTTGATATTTTGAAAGACGTGGTTGCTTGTTGGTATGCTTGAGTATTAAAGTCTTCATGTCAAAACTAGACTATTGCTTTGAATCATATAAAAGTCCATATGTCCATGCTATAAAGAAAAGAAATGTGATGAACATGTTAGGCAGCATTCCACATCAAAAATTCTGTTTTTATCATTTACCTACTCGAGGATGAGCAGGAATTAAGCTTGGGGATGTTGAGACGTCTCCAATGTATCTGTAATTTTTTTGTTGTTCCATGTTGTTATATTATCATTCTTCGATGTTTTACAACCATTTTATAGTCATTTTATATCATTTTTTGGTACTAACCTATTGACTTAGTGCCCAGTGCCAGTTGCTGTTTTCTGCATGTTTTTTACATCGCAGGAAATCAATATAAAATGGAGTCCAAACGCAACGAAACTCCTGGAGGATTTTTTTGGGGCCAGAAGAAAGCCAGTGGGCCAAGGAAGCACCTAGGGGGCTGCTCGAGGGGAGCAGCACCCACCAGGGCACGCCCAAGTGGGTGCTGCCCACCTCAGGTGCCCCCTGATACGTATCCAATGTATCTACTTTTCCAAACACTTTTTGCCCTGGTTTTGGACTTTAACTTGCATGATTTGAATGAAACTAACCTGGACTGACGCTGTTTTCAGCAGAATTGCCATGGTGTTATTTTTGTGCAGAAATAAAAGTTCTTAGAATGACCTGAAACTCCACAGAGTCACGCTTTCGAATTAATAAAAAATATTGGCGAAATAATCAACAGAGGGGGACCCACACCCTGTCCACGATGGTGCAGGGCGCGCGCACCCCCCGGGGCGCGCTCCCTGCCTCGTGGGCCCCCTGGACCTCCACCGACCTCAACTCCAACTCCATATATTCACATTCGGGGAGAAACAAAATCAGAGAGAAGGATTCATCGCATTTTACGATACGGAGCCGACACCAAGCCCTAATCTTCCCCGGGAGGGCTAATCTGGAGTCCGTTCGGGGCTCCGGAGAGGGGAATCCATCGCCATCGTCATCATCAACCATCCTCCATCACCAATTTCATGATGCTCACTGATGTGCGTGAGTAATCCCATCGTAGGCTTGCTGGACAGTGATGGGTTGGATGAGATTTACCATGTAATTGAGTTAGTTTTGTTAGGGTTTGATCCCTAGTATCCATTATGTTCTAAGATTGATGTTGCTCTGACTTTGCCATGCTTAATGCTTGTCACTTGAGCCCGAGTGCCATGATTTCAGATCTGAACCTATTATGTTTTCATGAATATATGTGAGTTCTTGATCCTATCTTGCAAGTTATAGTCACCTACTACGTGTTTTGATCCGGCAAACCCCAGAGTGACAATAGTCGGGACACTTCCCGGTGATGACCGTAGTTTGAGGAGTTCATGTATTCACTAAGTGCTAATGCTTTGGTCTGGTACTCTATTAAAAGGAGGCCTTAATATCCCTTAGTTTCCAATAGGACCCCGCTACCACGGGAGGGTAGGAGAAAACATGTCATGCAAGTTCTTTTCCATGAGCACGTATGACTATATTCGGAATACATGCCTACATTATATGGATGAACTAGAGCTAGTTCTGTGTCACCCTATGTTATAACTGTTGCATGATGAATTGCATCCGACATAATTATCCATCATTGATCCATTGCCTATGAGCTTTTCACATATTGATCTTTGCTACGTCACTTCTCCATTGCCACTGTTACGATTGCTACAAAACTGCTACTGTTACCTTTGCCACCGTTACCGTTACTCCCATACTACTTTGCTACTGAATACTTTGCTGTAGATATTAAGTCTTTCAGGTGTGGTTGAATTGACAACTCAGCTGCTAATACTCGAGAATATTCTTTGGCTCCCCTTGCGTCGAATTAATAAATTTGGGTTGAATACTCTACCCTCGAGAACTGTTGCGATCCCCTATACTTGTGGGTTATCAAGACCTTTTCCTGGTGCCGTTGCCGGGGAGCATAACTCTATTCTTTGAGTCACTTGGGATTTATATCTGTTGATCACTATGAGGAACTTGAAAGATGAAAGAACAAGGATTTTCCCCTCAACTACGAGGGGAGGTAAGGAACTGACATCTAGCTCTGCACTTGATTCACCTTCTGTTTTGAGTAAACTTGCGACACCTACACCTGCTATTGATTCTAATATGTCGCATTGTTATTGATGATGCCACTTCTGCTATGCATGATGCTTATGATGAAACTACTTCTCTGCTTGATAATACTATGCCATTAGGTGAATTTCTAGATGAACAACTTGCTAGGGTTAGAGAGAATGAAATTATTGAAACTGATGATATTGATGAAAGTGATGATGAAGATTCCCCCCTAGATATGAATTGCATGTTGTTTCTGAGGGTTATGTTATGGATGAAGAAACTGCTAGAGACCTTTTTGCTTGCAATGATAGATATGATCTTAAGAAACTATTAGGTAAGCTGAAAGAAAAGTCTCCGAATGCTAGAATGAAATATGACCCTGCTTTTGCTACTTTACCTATATGTGTCACTGATAAGGATTATGATTTCTCTGTCGATCCTGAATTAATTACTTTGGTTGAATCATCATCCTTTCTATGGCTATGAATCTGAAGCTGTTGTGGCACATCTTACTAAATTGAACGATATAGCCACCCTATTTACTCATGAGGAATTTTTTTGCTATTACTATATTCTTAAATTGTTTCCTTTCTCATTAAAGGGTGTTGCTAAGATTTGATTTAATTCTCTTGCTCCTGGTTGTGTGCGTAGTCCCCAGGATATGATTTATTACTTCTCTGCCAAATATTTCCCTGCTCATTAAGAAACAAGCAGCAGTAAGGGGAATATTTAATTTTGTGCAAATTGAAGAAGAGAGTCTCCCACAAGCTTGGGGGAGGCTTCTCAGATTACTTAATGCTTTGCCTGATCATCTCTCAAGAAAAATGAAATACTTGATATCTTTTATAATCTACTAACCGATGCTTCCAGAGAACACCTGGATAGTTGTGCTGGTTGTGTTTTCAAGGAAAGAACTATTGAGCAAGCTGAATTGCTATTGAATAATATATTGAGTAATGATAATGATTGGACACTTCCTAAACCAAATCCTAAGCCAACTCCGAAGAAAAGGGGTATTCTACTTCTTAGTCCTGGAGATATGCAAGAGGTAAATAAATCTATGAAAGAAAAAGGTATTAAAGCTGAAGATGTTAAGAATTTACCATCTATTGAAACAATACATGGTCTTGATAAACCAACACATGTAGTAAAGGTAAATTCTCTCTATAGATTTGATAAGTGTGAAATCCCATCTACTAAGTTTGCTAGCCAATGCTTGGATGAATTTGATGATTTTATTGTTAAACAAGAAGACTTCAATGCTTATGTTGGTAGACAATTGAAACGTAATCCTTATATGGTTGAACACTTGAGTGATTATATGTCTAGAGTTAAAGGTGACCTTAAGCTTATTAGTAAACATGCCTCCATGGTTACCACTCAAGTAGAACAAGTGCTTAAGGCACAAGATGATTTGCTCAATGAATTAAATAATAAGAATAATGATAATGTTGTTAGAGTTATGACTAGAGGTGGTAAAATGACCCAGGAACCTCTGTATCCTGAGGGCCACACTGGTAAGTGTCGGTGCTATAAAAACGGTTTAAAACCCCTTCCCGCGATGGCATTTGGAACCGTCACCTAGTGAGTGTGGGCGATTAGGGGGTCCTTCCCACATGATCCAGAAACCGTCGGGGATAGGGACCCTACAGTACTCCTTTTCATTTGTGGTCGCATTGCCATCACAGTCGGTATTCTATGGTGCTACGTTTACGATGCCCGGCCCATCACAAACGGTTCACTATTATAGAACGTGTATGATAAGCATACAATCACACACATTCGCTGTTCACAAACTGTATGCGATAACTAATTAAGAAGATTAGCTAATCATCGTACGAGTGTCGGATAGGATTATGAAACGTCGGACCGTCGTAACATCGTCGTACACGACAACTATCACACACGCTATTCGATGGTGCAACATTTACGATGCATACTTCATCAGAAGTAGTTCATGGTTGCGGATCGTGTACGATAAAGCAACTATCTCACACGCTATTCTGTGGTACAACGTTTATGATGCATAATTCATCAGAAATAGTTCATGGTTGCGAATCGTGTACGATAAGGCAACTATCGCAAACGGTTAGTTTGCCAGCACCGTTTGTCATATTGTCTGACATCGCACACGCTTTGCAAAAGGCAATTGTGTGCACGCTTGCACACGTTTCCTCTCCGTGAACCGTCTCGGATTATGGTGTATATCGCAAACGTTTGTATTTTACCAACTGTGTGTGCCGTAACAACCTGGAGAGCATAATTTCATCGTAATTTAATTGCTGCTATATCAAATTGAAATTGAAATTGAATGTATGCTATAGGTTTATTCATATCCATTAGGTTCAGACAACCAATGAATTATTCGATTCATAGGTACACATCAAGAGTTGCATAAGAACCAAATGAAGAATGATGAACCACAATTGTATACTTGTACTATTAAAGACGGTAAAGAAAGATGCGAAATACATTCTGGCTGCTGAATAAGGTGAAGCGGAATGCCCATATTGTGCACTCCTCCATTTAGAAGGCACGCACGACTCTAGTCCAACCCCTTGTGATGGCCGACCGCCCACCCTTCACTGTCTTCATGGAAACATCTAGATAATCATCGTGTTCTGGTAGAAATACTTTAAACTTTGCATGCCCACCAATCATGTAGTTTGACAGGTAATCTTTAGTAAACTGCTTTGGGAACCACTGCAAAGGAAAAAAGATTCAGACATTGTCATCTAACAGAACTCATTATGGGCAGTAAAAAGAAGGCTGCAGAGTTCTTACTTACTATCCTGCAGTTCGCTGTTGTATTGATAAAGTGTAAACAAATAGTTTAACTTTTGACCCCTTTTACTAACAATCTTTATCAGCTTCCTCACTTAGTGTTGGTTCATCGATATCTCATTTCCCCATACGCAGAAAGGGTCGAAGCGCGGATCTTTACCAATGACATATGTACCTAAAAGCACCAAGTTAATATTAGAAGATAAACACCAATTGCACAATGATGTAGTACAACACTCTTATATAATATCTTATAACATCCAATATACTCACATATTAGATGAATTAACATCTTATATTATGGGCCGAAAGGAGTTTATTGCATTCTTACAAATTATCGGTTGATTAACTGCCGCTGTATCCATGGGCTAGAGTTAGTTTGAGCTAGTTCGGGCTCGAATAGCCCTTAAGTATATCTAAACATGAGGGCTAGTTTGAGCTAGTTGCATCTATAACTCACCCAAAAAAACTATCCAACCCAAGAGGTGCTAATTGGAGCTAGTTCTCGTAGTGCATTTATTGTCAATCTAAGTACCTAATCCTGTCATCCAAACACCTCTTTGGATGGAGTTAGTTTAGGGTTAGTTGAAAGGATTGATATGGTTGACTAGAAGGGGGGGGGGGGTGAATAGGCAACTAACAATTTTTAGCTTTTCTTTACCAAATAAAACTTTGCATCAAAGTAGGTTGTCTAGATATGCAACTAGGTGAACAACCTATATGATGCGACAACAACGAGTACACAAGAAAGTAAGGGAAACAACACAAGTAAGCTTGCAAAAGTAAAGGCGCGAGATAGCCAAGAGTGGAGCCGGTGGAGACGAGGATGTGTTACCGAAGTTCCTTCCTCTTGAAGGGAAGTACGTCTCCGTTAGAGCGGTGTGGAGGCACAATGCTCCCCAAGAAGCCACTAGGGCCACCGTATTCTCCTCACGCCCTCACACAATGCGAGTTGCCGTGATTCCACTATTGGTGCCCTTGAAGGCAGTGACCGAACCTTTACAAACAAGGTTGGGGCAATCTCCACAACAATTGGAGGCTCCCAACAACACCACGAAGCTTCACCACAATGGAGTATGGCTTCGAGGTGACCTCAACCGTCTAGGGTGCTCAAACACCCAAGAGTAACAAGATCCGCCAGGGATAAGTGGGGGGAATCAAATCTCTCTTGGTGGAAGTGTAGATCGGGGCCTTGTCACCCAATCCCCAGCAAATCAACAAGTTTGATTGTCTAGGGAGATAGATCGGGCGAAAATGGAGCTTGGATCAACAATGGAGCTTAGAGGTGGAAGAGGTAGTCAACTAGAGGTAGGAGACGCCCCTTTTATAGTCATGGAAGAAATCCAACCATTATCCACTTAGACCAGCCTGCGACATGCGGTACTACCGCTCCAGGGGCGCGGTACTACCGCGAGGCCACGTGGTACTACCGTGGAAGACCACGGTACTACCGCGGAAGCTGCAGAGACTATACCATAGGCAGAACTACCGTGAGTGCGGTACTACCGCACCCACCCGCGGTACTACCACGAGGCAGGTAAGACCAAGTCTGGAATCGGCACGGATGAATAAAAATACATCCGTGCCTACTTCCGCTGTCAAAGAGACGATGCAAACATTCGTCACGGTACTACCGTCCATAGGGCACGGTACTACCGTGTGGGTGCAGATGTAAAAAATTACATCCGCCCCTACTACCATGAAGCCACGGCACTAGGCCAGGGTACCACGGTACAACAACTTGGAGGGAGCGGTACTACCGTGGGCACCAGCGGTACTACCGCCCTAGACGTGCGGTACTACTGTGTGGACGCGGATGTAAAAAATTACATCCGCTCCTACTACCGCGATGCAGCGGTACTTAGCCTAGCAGCCACGGTACTATGACTCCGAGGGAGCGGTACTACCGTGGGCTTCCGCGGTACTACCACGCAAGGGCACGGTACTACCACGAGTGCCTGCGGTACTACCGCTCCGGGGAGCAGTACTACCGCAAGCTCAGCAACAGTAGTCCAGACATTCACATAGAGGATAGACGGGGAATGCTCCAAGGTGCAAGGGAAAGGGGGAGACAATGAAGAAAACATGTACGTGATGATTCCTCCAGAACCTTTCCGACGCGGACCCCCTCTTAATAGTACAGCTCTCTTACGACTCAAATCCACCAGAAAGAAACGTAGAACAACGCCGTCTTCAATAGTCTCGAGGGGCACCGAATCGTCTCGTGCCTAGTGATGAAGCGTCTAAGAAACTCAAGGCACACGATTAGTCCGCAAATGCATTGTCATCAATCAACAAAACACCTAAGGGATAAATATGCCCTTACAATCTCCCCCCTTTTGGTGGATTGATGACAATACGGGATTTGTACATAGATGAGATAATATTGAGCAAAGGCAAACCCCTCCTCTCTAAAATATAGACGGGCTCCCCCTAGATGTGTGCAATCTAGATGGATGCTTTGGACTGCATAGCACACAAACTAGGATCAACACTCCCCCTATTTTTTAGAGACAAAGGCAAGATAGCTAACATCTAAACAGAGCATAGCACAAAGGTAGCACAATATATCACAAGCTTGCTAAGATAGATAGAGTGCATATGTCTTACACCATATGAAGTAAAGCAACCCAAAGCAACTAAAACGAGGTTCAAACGAGAAAGCAGCAAACACACCGAACACGAACGACACATGACTTGCAAATCCCTACACTCTCCCCCCTTTGGCATCGAGACGCCAAAAAGGCAGAGAGGACACCTACACACAAGGGGTGGCTCAAGCAGGGAACTCATCCCAACGCCCGTCATCAGACTCCTCGGCGGCAGGAATGGACTCCTCGACGTCCTCCTCAGAATTAGTCCATCTGTAGCCTTGCTTCTCCATCCACTCGGCCTTTGGAGTGATGCGATCCTCAGAACCACCAGACACTTCCTCGCCATACAGCTGCAAGATCTTCATGTCCCGGCGGCGACTCTCCTTAGATGCCACGTGAGTCCTGTACTGCCCCTTGGCTTGCATGCAAAAAAGAGTCTTCATCTTGTCCTTCAGCTTCTTGGCCCACGAGGGCATAGAGGAACTCTGGGAAGACCGAGCAGAACGACCCTCAGCAACATCCTCAGCGCCGGCATCCTCCTCATCAACAGCAGCCCTAGTAGCAGTCGCCTCAGCACGAGTAGTAGTGTTGGCCCATTTGGGCTTGACACAGAGACAAATGGGATCATGGCGAATCCAGTCAGGAGCAAGGAACTCTTCACCAGGGAACATCTTCTCCCAAGTCTTCGAGATCAGTAGAAACAGATAGGGCCCATAGATAGGCACCTTGCGGTTGAACACCGCAAACCGAAGCTCACACCACATGATGTGTGAGACATCAAGTGGCTGAGTCTGAGAAATCTGAGCCTCCTCGCATATGAGCATCATATCCACCATATAGGCATGAACATTGTCCTTGTCACCAATGCGAGGGAACAAGGAGTTGCGGAATATGCGATACATGATATCCAGAAAAGAGTTGAGCACCAACCCCGTCTTGCCATTGGCGAGCGCCTTCTCAACATAGTATGGCGCAAGCTTGTCCTTGTTGGTAGACTCAGCATTTGCATGGGGGCGAACACCCACGGGAGTGTTGAGCCCGTCATCAAGAACCTGGAGCAAATCCATGAACTCCTTCCATGTAGCAGTCAGCTTACGGCCATTGGTCATCCAGGTCATCCTCCGCTCCTCATCAGGGTGAAAGTATATTGAGGCAAAGAACTAATAGATAAGATCAGGGTCATAGTCAAGGTGAAAGGATATCACATGCTCAATACCAAACTGCTCCACCAAGTCCAGAGCTTCTCCAAAGTACTCATGAAACTTGTCCTTCCTCATGTGATGCATTTCAATCCATTTCACATCCACGTAGGTATTCTGCTTGTTCTTGATGACATCCAAATAAATGAGAGTCTGTTGCTTGTTCTGAAACAGCTCACAACCTCTAACAGAAGAACGAGGGTTCACATACGGGTGGAGTTGCCTAAGATAGACATACTCAGATTGGGATATCTCGTCCATCCCCTTAGCGGGCTCCTTGTTCTTGCTAGCGGATGTCTTGACATGGCGCTTGGGGGCAGTGGAGCCCTCTGGTGCTTCACCTGGGTTGCGCAGACGCTTGGAGCCAGTGTCATGACTGGGATTGGAATGGTGAGAGCCACCACCTGAGACACACACGCAAAACACCCATGAAACGCAAAGAGGATCAATGCAAAGACCACAAAAAAGCACAAGAAACACATAAAAAGTATACGTGAAAGTTGCCATGAGATAGATGTGAGCCACGGTAGTACTGCCAGAGCCTGCGGTACTAAAATTTTAGTACAGCTCCAAGTCGCGGTAGTACTGTGCGAGGTCACGGTAGTACCGTGGTGGGAGCGGTAGTAAAGTTTTAGTGCCGCAGTGAGCGTGGTAGTACCGCGCCAGATGGGCGGTAGTACCGGACAAGCTGTAGTACCGCGCCAGTCGGGCGGTAGTACCGCGCCACGTCAGATCCAAACGACAGTTCGAATCTGAAAAGAACCGCGAAACCACGGCGGCGCTACGGTGATCAAATCTAGCACAGGACAAAAATACAAGTATAATTCCTACGCAAAGCTACACTCCTTCATCCTACTCTTGCATAGATCTAGCCTAAGGATCTCTAGAACACACAAGTCTCCCCCAAAAACCTAGAGGAAAAGAACACAACAAAAACGAGAAGGATTTGGGGAAAGACCTTGGTCCATAGCAAGAGCACGTGGTGGGGAACGATCCCACCGGACGGAATCACGGGAGGACAGCCGGAGGCGGAGATCCGGCGACGAACGCCGGCTCCGTTCTTGAGCGTGGGAGAGAGAGAGAGAGAGAGAGACGATGTGGGGGAACTGCGAATGGGTATGGGGGAGTTAGAACTCCCCCTGCCCGTCCTTATCCCCACGCGTCCAGGACGCCGCGGTAGTACCGCATATCATCGCGGTAGTACCGCTCGGGGGAAGTACTGCACCAAAGCGGTAGTACCACTCACCCAGGCGGCAGTAAAAAATTACTGTCGCGTGTGGGCGGTAGTACCGTGCTCCCCATGCGGTAGTACCGTGGCTGGCTGCGGTGGTAGTACCATAGCTGGCCGCGGTAGTACCGTGAGCTCAAGACAAAGCAGGTTTCAACACCAGAAGAAGGTCTTTGCAAGGAAACTTTTCACACTAAGGACACTACAAGAACACACACAATTCAGAGGCAGAAAGACAACAAGAAACCACCAGCGACATAACCTCTCACAAGGAGAGAGCGGTGGCCGGAGCCACCTATGTTTGAGTTAGATGGTATGGCACCGCGAAGAATTATCCTTGGGCCCATGACCAAAACTCGTCTTTGAAGCACAAGTACCATCAAACATGGCTAATGTGAAAGAGTTGATCTATTTATGCATAATGGGGGGGGGAGGGAAAGTTCATTGAGAGAACAACACTCCCCCTATGTCCATGCCTACACCTAAACTAGACAACAAATTGAGTGTGGTGGGGGTGCAAGGGTTCAAGTCACATTGCTCAAATCAATGATATTTAGCTCATGCCTTAACTCGCGAAATCTTGCTTCATCCAAGGGCTTCGTGAAACTATCTGCAAGGTTATCATGAGTGTTGACATACTTGAGCTTGATCTCCCCTCGCCTAATGTGATCCTGGATGAAGTGATACCGAATCTCAATATGCTTCGTCTTGAAGTGTTGCACCGGGTTGAGAGAAATCTTGATGGCACTTTCATTATCACACCAAAGAGGCACTTTGTCACAAATGACACCGTACTCCTTCAAAGTTTGCCTCATCCATAAGAGTTGTGCACAACAACTACCAGCCGCCACATATTCCGCTTCGGTGGACGAGAGAGACACAGCACTTTGCTTCTTGGAAAACCAACTCACCAAAGAGCAACCAAGAAATTGGCACCCTCCGGAGGTGGACTTCCTATCCACTTTGTCTCCCGCCCAATCGGAATCCATATATCCTTCAAGCTTGAAGTTTGCCCCTCTTGGGTACCATAAGCCAAAGTTTGGGGTATGAGCCAAATATCGAAAGATTCGCTTGACCGCCACATAGTGACTTTCCTTTGGTGCGGCTTGAAACCGTGCACACATTCCCACACTCAACATGATATCCAGTCTAGATGCACAAAGTTAAAGCAAGGAACCAATCATGGAGTGATATACCTTTTGATCCACCGCTTTACCATTGGGATCAATGTCAAGTTGGCACTTGGTAGGCATTGGAGTAGAAGCCGGCTTGACATCACTTAGCTTGAATCTTTTTAGCATGTCTTGAGTATATTTGGCTTGGTTGATGAAGGTTCCTTCCCTTCTTTGTTTGATGTCAAAACCAAGGAAGAACTTCAACCCTCCCATCGAAGACATCTTGAACTTGGAGGTCATGATAGCGGCAAATTCCTCATTGAAAGTTTTGTTAGGGGAACCAAAGATAATATTATCAACATATAGTTGGCATACAAACAACTCCCCTTTGACCTTCGTAGTAAAAAGAGTGGGATCAATTTGCCCCACCTCAAATCCACGATCTTGTAGCAACTCGGTAAGGTGGTCATACCCCGCACGTGGGGCTTGTTTAAGGCCATAGAGTGCCTTATCGAGTTGATACACATGATCCGGGAAGTAGGGATCCTCGAACCCGGGGGGTTGCTTGACATAGACCAACTCATTAATAGGACCATTAAGGAAAGCACTTTTCACATCCATTTGTTGGAACTTAAAGTTGTGATGGGAAGCATAAGCAATCAACAAACGAATGGATTCAAGGCGAGCAACGGAGGAAAGGTTTCACCATAGTCGATACCCTCGACTTGGGAGTAGCCTTGTGCTACCAATCTTGCCTTGTTGCGAATGATGTTCCCATGAGCATCTTGCTTGTTCTTGAAAATCCACTTGGTTCCAATGACGTTGTGGTTCCCCGATGGCCTTGGCACCAATCTCCACACCTTGTTGTACTCGAAGTTGTTGAGCTCTTCATGCATAGCATTGATCCAATCCGAGTCTTCGAGCGCCTCATAGACCTTTTGGGGTTCAACAGAAGAGACAAACGCGTGATGTTCACAATAGTTTGCTAATTGTCTACGAGTGCCTACCCCCTTTCTTAGGATTCCAACCACATTCTCCATCAGATGAACTTTGGTGGTGAGTTTGGAAGCGATCTTCACGGCACGACGCTCTAATTCCTCCTCGGATGTGGAAGGACGAGGGTTGACTTGATCATCTTGGGCGCCGTCTTGAGCTTGTTCTTGATCTTGAGCTTGCTCATGATCTTGAACTTGCTTGAGGGGGAGAACTTGACCTTGGGCATCATTTCGAGATTCACCATCATCTTGAGATAGATCTTGCCCTTGGTCTTGTTCACGAGGTTGAGGGCCTTCACTTTGTTCTTCGGAAGCATGTGGGTCTTGAGGAGGTGATGGCTCCACTTGAGTGGAGCATTGCCCTTCTCCTTCGTCCACAAGGGGTTACTCAATGGGTAGAATATGACCAATACCTATTCTTCTTATGGCTTGGGGAGGAATTTCATCACCTACATCACAAGTACCACTTTGCTCCACTTGGGAGCCGTTATTTTCGTCAAACTCCATGTTACACGTCTCCTCAATGAGTCCGGTGGACTTGTTGAGAACACGTTAAGCATGGGTGTCGGTGTCAAAACCGGCGGATCTTGGGTAGGGGGTCCCGAACTGTGCGTCTAGGCGGATGGTAACAGGAGACAAGGGACACGATGTTTTTACCTAGGTTCGGGCCCTCTCGATGGAGGTAAGACCCTACTCCTGCTTGATTGATATTGATGATATGGGTAGTACAAGAGTGGATCTACCACAAGATCAAGGATGGTAAACCCTAGAAGCTAGCCTATGGTATGATTGTTGTTATGTCCTATGGACTAAAACCCTCCGGTTTATATAGACACCGGAGAGGGCTAGTGTTACACATATTCGGTTACAATGGTAGGAGATCTACATATCCATATCGCCAAGCTTGCCTTCCACACCAAGGAAAGTCCCATCCGGACACGGGACAAAGTCTTCAATCTTGTATCTTCATAGTCTTGGAGTCCGGCCGACGATGATAGTTCGGCTATCCGGACACCCCCTAGTCCAGGACTCCCTCAAAAGCCCCTGAACCAAGCTTCAATGACGACGAGTCCGGTGCACATATTGTCTTCGGCATTGCAAGGCGGGTTCCTCCTCCGAATAATTTATAGATGATTGTGAACACCAGGATAGTGTCCGGCTCTACAAAATAAATTCCACATACCACCGTAGAGAGAATAATATTTACACAAGTTCAATCTGCTGACGCATTTTGTGGCGTGACGTCACACCACAACCAAGCCTTTACTCGAATTGTTTTTATTATACCACCTCAGCGCGTTTAGCGAAGCGGTTTCCTTGGCACGTCTTGTCGAAGTAGAGATCGTGTTCCCCTTATTCCGGGATTCCCATCAATACGGACGAGGGTAACCCAACCGCGCCATTGATCGCGGCGCTTGGGAGATAAGCGAGTTTTACCAGGCGGTGGGGGCGATAGTTTAAATCGCCCATATATAAGGGGATAAGGATCCACCTTTTTACCTACGCCTTCTTCCTCCTTTGCTTATCCATCTCCGCGCACTTGAGCTCCAGCGCCCAAGTCCGCACATCTCACCTCGACCTTCTCCAGCCATGTCCAGAGCGGGAGGCAAGTGGATGGCCTCCTCCGTTATGGAGGGGCACAGCAAGAAGCTGCGCAGTGCCGGATATCTGTCCAGCGACATTGCGCACCGGCTCCCCGACGAGGGACAGCTCATCCCCACCCCCGGGCCCCATGAGAGGGTGGTATTCCTTCCCCATTTCCTCCGCGGACTGGGCTTCCCACTCCACCCCTTTGCCCGGGGGCTCATGTTCTACTACGGCCTGGATTTCCATGATCTGGCCCCGAATTTCATCCTCAACATCTCGGCGTTTATCGTTGTGTGCGAGGCCTTCCTCTGCATCCAGCCCCACTTCGGCTTGTGGCTCAAGACCTTCAACGTCAAGCCGAAGATTGTGAAGGGCAGCCAAGCGGAATGCGGAGGCGCCATGGTGGGCAAGATGCCCAACGTCACTTGGCTCGAGGGCGCCTTCGTGGAAACCATCAAAGGGTGGCAATCGGGGTGGTTCTACATCACCGAGCCGCGTGACCCTGAATGGGCAGCGGCCCCCGAATTCAGATCTGGCATCCCCATGCGGCTCACCTCCTGGAAAGAGAAGGGCCTGCTATGGGGTAGTTAGGAAGAGCTGATCGGACTCCAGTCCTGTCTTCAAACCCTGGTGAACAAGAAGCTCAACCTTGTCAATGTGATCCAGGTCATGCTCGTCCGCCGGATTCTCCCCTGCCAACAACGGGACTTCAATTTGTGGGAGTTTGATCCGGCACAGCACCGGAACTTGAGCAGGCTCTTCGACACTACGCACGAAGATGCCTGGAGGGTGCTGTTCAAGGGCGCCGAAGCTTCCGCATCCGCTACCGAAGATCGTGGATTCAGCTCGCGGCGTCTGGCGGCGAGGTAAGCCATGTTATCCTTTATGGGACACTTGCTTTTCATGTTTTGACTTTATGCGGGATCTAAACTCCCAATACCTTTAACAGGCCCGGCAGGCGACGTCCGGACAGGTTAACTGTCCGGCTCCCCTTCCAGAAGACCCAGCGGATGCCCGTTTGACAGGGCTGCTGGTCCCGGCACTTTACGTAGTGCCGGAGAAGAAGGCCAAGAAGGAGGCCATGGGAACCCAAAGGAGTTCCTGGCATCAGGTGGTATCGGACTCATCGTCCGATGACTCCGAGGCGGACTCCTCCCACGAGGACGAGGAGAAGAAGAAAGAGGCCTCTCCCCCAACGGGGGGAGAGAAGAAGAGGAAGGCCTCCCCAACGAGGAAGGCCAAAGGGTCCAAGAAGGGAAGGACCCTTCCCCCGGACTGTTCCACCAACATCGGCGACGGCAACGAGGAGTGGCCCTCAAGGGCCAAGCCCCTAGCGAGATCGTAAGTATCCGGACTCCTAGATGATTTATAATTTTTCTTTTTGTCGCATGGTGTCTTTCTAATGCCGCATACAACCCTATAGTCCGCCCAAGGACGATCTTCCCGCTTCGTCGAGCGGGTCCTTGGGCACGTCGGATATGGATTCTCTTCCGACTGCCTCCACCTCCCATGATGCTGATGACACCGAGGTGGGATCCCGGGAAGGGACCCACCAGGAGGAGGAGGCCCCGGAGGTGCCGCAGGGCAACCTCCCGGACTTTGCACCAGACTCCGCACCGGAACCTGCAGTGGTTCCGGAGTCCGGCGGGCGGCCCCTTCATAAGAAGGGCAAGACTGTGATACCGGCGGCCTCCGTCCAACCGGAGGCGCCGGATAACTTGCTGGAGGTGCTCAACGGCGCTTCCATCGAAGAAGAACACCGCACTGTCATGAGTGCGGTGATTTAGAAGGTTTAGCTCGCCAAGAGCGGGCTGACCGAGGCCTACAGCAGCCTTCTAACAGGCTTTGAGGTAAGAATTTTAAGATATGTAATATAATACCGCATAGACAGTAGCCCCGGATGCTCGGTTCGGTGTTCGGAAACAAAAGCCGGACTGAGGATCTAAAAAGATATACGCAGGAGTCTTAAAAAAATATGTCCATATGGGAATGCAAGCTGCTTGCCTGACCTCTGCCAGACCGATCGCTGGAGGTCAATACCTTGAAGCAGAGCCTCGAGCGGTCCGAGAGCGAGCTCGGCCGTGCCAAGAAGCAGCTCAAGGACAAGGAAGGTGAGTAACACCGTATTAAAGTTGTACCTTACATAAAAGGATTTGGTTGCAAGAGAAATAACAAGGATAACATGGGTACTCCAGGGGCCACGAACGAGGTGGCAACCCTGAAGGAGGCGGTGTCCGCGGGCCGAACGTAATGCAGCCGCGGAACGAGCCGAGCGAGAGAAGCAGGAGGCGTGGGTGGCGGAGGTACAGCAAGAGCTCAAGTCTCTCGTGGAAAAGCACGAGGGTTTGGAGCGTGACTCGAAGACTCGAGAGTCTGAGCTTGCGTCGGCTCTTGAGAGTGCCAAAGCCGCTAAGGCCGATACCCACAAGGCCCTCTAGGAAATCGAGGATTTGAAGAAAATAGCGGCGGGTAAGGCATTCTTCATGCAAAGCAAGCATGTTAAAGTGAATTACCTGTTACTTACCCGAATTCAGAGCTCTCCAGGAGCATTCGCAGATCTGCCCATGGCGTGTCCGATCTTGCCGCTTTCTCTGAGCCGAGGAGGGAGCTCGACGGAGAAGGTATTCTGGTCTCGGTATGCTAAGGCGGACATCCGTGCCCTTTTTAGCGACCAGTGAAGCAGCTGGTCGAGATCCTAAGGTGGCGAACAGGCCATGAAGGGTTTTATAGTTCGGCTATGGCCCAAAGAGGCCATGCACAGGAGCTACTTCGGCTGGTGCGGCGGCTGGTGGATGCGTGCCTGGGTTGAAGTCGTCAAGCACTCCGCTTTGCATTGAAGGTGCCGTCGGGCCTTGCCCGTGCTAAAGTGCACCGGGCAGGATGGATCTTGAAGCTTGTGACGGACGCGCCACCGCCGGGCAAGGAGTATCGCTGTCGAGATGTATTATAAGGGTGTCTGAAGGGTGCCCGCATGATTGCGGGTGAGTGCTCCAAAGATGTAATATTTGAGTAGACTTGCATTTTGTTATCCTGCGTCGCTGAAAACTTTGTTCATGTGCGCTAAGCAACGCTTGTTAATTTAAAATATTACCTTCAGCGGCCGTTTATCAAATCGAGAGATGGCAAGTCGTTGGCTTCAGCCCCCATGCCACGAGTTCAGGGTGTTCGGATAAATTTGAGCACTCTTGTTCCCATTTTGGGTCCATCTAGGAGGCGCTCAACACAACGAACGAGGCAACCGGACTTATAATGCTTGAACACTCTCACTTAGCCATAGAATTCTATAATTTTAAATTTGGTGAAGCCCCTAGTGTTCGGAAGGTCGAATTGGGCGCTATCACGCCTAGGCGGACAAAGCGGTTCCTCGCTCTAAGTGGCATAAGTCTTTAGGGACTCGAAAAACCTCTCGAACAGCGACCGGCTCTCGCCTCATCATGACGGTCGTTTTAGCTTTCTCCATCGAGGCGCTCGCCCAGCTCAATCTGGGCGCAATCGCGATTGTTCTCCCAGCGCTACCTTAGCCGATACAGCGGAACGTAAGGTACCAAAACATGGGAGCCGGGCAAACCCAACTATTGACCCAAGACATGATTCGGAGCCGATGCATATAATGCTATAAGTTCGGGGTGCCGCACTTGTGAAAGTGTTCGAACTTATCACACCATAATGTGGGGAACTTAAGCCCCTGGTGTATTTAGCCGTACCAAAGTGTACGGGTGCAACATGTCATAAATGAACATATGTATAAGAAAGGAATGCAATTATAAGCAAAAGAGCGATGGATTGTTTATTCAAGAAGTACTGCCATGAATGCAGAACAATACAAGTAGTGCGATAAGCAAGGGTTGGGACTATTAAGCATGTCCCCCTCCAGGCGTAGGCTGCGGAATGGTGTATAAAACAGATTTAATGCTTGTAATGGAGACCACCTGGATACTCGTCGTAGCCTTTCTCCTTCCCTGGCTGTTGCATCGTGAGTTCGGCAGGTCTCTTCGGACGACAGGCCTCCGTGAGCGGAGTCCTGTGGGTAAGAAAAAAGAAAAAGGAAAAAAGATGACACACTTGGGAGCCCCTGGTGTGGTTAAGCCGCATTTTGGGCCTGTTGTGGTCGTGCCCCTCCCCCTATGCCCATGGTATCTCCAGAGCGTAATGATGTATGCGAAGGACCGGTCTTGCAATTTCGCAAGGGCTGGGGTTGGGGCCGCATTGCTACGCGTGCTCGGAACATGCCAGGTGGTCTTGTTGTAGGTTACTCTGGGCGCGTTTAGCCGTGTCCGGCCGTTTAACGGCCGGACTCGAGAATTGCCTTAAGGGGCTGCTTTGCACTTCTGTCGCGAGAGCCGCTGTATGTTCCTCCGTTCGGAGGGAGCGTTCAGTGTTTCTGTTGACCGTGATGACTCCTCGAGGGCCTGACATCTTGAGCTTGAGGTATGCGTAGTGCGGCACCACATTGAACTTTGCAAATGCGGTTCGTCCGAGCAGTGCATGATAGCCACTGCGGAACGGAACGATGTCGAAGATTAATTCCTCGCTTCGGAAGTTATCCGGGGATCCGAAGACCACCTCCAGTGTAACTGAGCCTGTATAGTTGGCTTCTACACCTAGTATGACGCCTTTGAAGGTCGTCTTTGTGGGTTTAATCCTTGAGGGGTCTATGCCCGTCTTGCGCACTGTATTCTGGTAAAGCAGGTTCAGGCTGCTGCCGCCGTCCATCAGGACTCTAGTGAGGTGAAACCCGTCGACGATTGGGTCTAGAACTAATGCGGTGAACCCGCCATGGCGGATGCTGGTGGGGTGGTCCCTTCGATCAAAGGTGATCGGGCAGGAGGACCATGGGCTGAACTTCGGGCGACTGGCTCCATCGCGTATACGTCCCTGAGTGCACGCTTCCGCTCCCTCTTGCTTTGTGGCGGGATTTAGAGCGGCGCCGCTGACGCCGGCGCTTAGGCTCTTTCCTCGAGGGGTCTTCCTCCGCTTTTCCATCGCCGTTCCCCTCCTTTGGGGTGTCCACCATGTATATGTTGTATGACGAGGTGGCTTTCCAGTGCCCAGTAGGCGCTGGTTCTTGGTCGTCTCCAGCATCGTCGTCCATACCGTCGATGTCTTCGGAGTCGAAGTCTAGCATGTCGGTTAGATCGTCAATAGTGGCTACTAAGTGGGTGGTGAGTGGGATTTGAATTTCTTCGTCGTCCGCATCCCAACCGTCCTGACTGCAGTCCGGCCAGGGCTCTCCTGATAACGAGAGATATTTTAGCGAATTCAGGATGTCGCCGAAAGGTGAGTGTTGAAAGATGTCCGCAGCGGTGAACTCCATGATCGGCGCCCAATCGGATTCGATTGAAGGGGGTGCGGGAGGTTCGGAGTTCGGTGAGGAGCCCAGCACCTCGAAGTCACGAGCTTCACAAGGGACAAGGTCAGTATTCGGCTCCATCGCCGTAGAGGTTGCAATCCCCGAGGCGGTGTCTAGCCACCCGTCCTCGATCTGCGCAGCCGGCTCCGAATTAAGGGTCGGAGCGGACTCATGTGTGGCCTCCAGGGCACTGTCCGACAACAGAGCTAGATCATGCCCATCGTGATAAAGGCGCGCTCTGTCAGGGCTCGAATCCATCGAAGATCAAGTCTCCTCGGATGTCGGCCGTGAAGTTCAGACTTCCAAATCGACTGACGGCGGGGCATAGCTT
Organism: Aegilops speltoides; assembly: GCA_021437245.1. Lineage (NCBI taxonomy): Eukaryota > Viridiplantae > Streptophyta > Magnoliopsida > Poales > Poaceae > Aegilops > Aegilops speltoides. Next base: position 41,800,654 of record CM038147.1, on the reverse strand, counting down.
CGATCTGCTCCGGATGGCCATGAATTGACTGCGAGTGCAAAGCCGCCGAATCTGAAGATCTGTCCGGGAGAAAAGTCTCACCGGGCTGCGTCGTTGTTGTTGATGATCGGTGGCGACGAGGAACTCTCAATGAAATCACCAATGTCGGTGTCAAAACCGCGGATCTCGGTAGGGGTCCCGAACTGTGCGTCTAGGCGGATGGTAATAGGAGACAAGGGACACGATGTTTTTACCCAGGTTCGGGCCCTCTCGATGGAGGTAAAACCCTACTCCTGCTTGATTGATATTGATGATATGGGTAGTACAAGAGTGGATCTACCACGAGATCAAGGAGGCTAAACCCTAGAAGCTAGCCTATGGTATGATTGTTGTTATGTCCTATGGACTAAAACCCTCCAGTTTATATAGACACCGAAGAGGGCTAGGGTTACACAGAGTTGGTTACAATGGTAGGAGATCTACATATCCGTATCGCCAAGCTTGCCTTCCACGCCAAGGAAAGTCCCATCCGGACACGGGACGAAGTCTTCAATCTTGTATCTTCATAGTCTTGGAGTCCGTCCGACGATGATAGTTCGGCTATCCGGACACCCCTAGTCCAGGACTCCCTCAATGGGAGTTTGTAGCATAGCCAACAAATATGCCCTCATAGGCTCTAGCCTCAAATTTAGACAAACGAACACCTTTCTTGAGCACCCGGAAGTACTTGAGATTGGGCTTGTTGCCGGTGAGTATCTCATAGGGAGTCTTGTTCAAGCCTTTGCGGAGATAGAGCCGATTGGATGGATGACATGCGGTGCTGATGGCTTCGGCCCAAAGTTGTATGGAGACTTGAACTCCGCCATCATGGTCCTTGCCGCATCCATCAACGTCTGGTTCTTCCTCTCCGCAACACCATTTTTTTGAGGGGTATATGGTGCAGCATATTGATGCTTGATCCCCTCATCACTAAGAAACTCATCCAAGGTGTAGTTCTTGAACTCGGTGCCGTTGTCACTTCTTATTGTCAAGATCTTTGCATTATGTTGACGTTGAGTTTCATTTGCAAAGTCGATGACGGTTTGTTGAGTCTCACTCTTCCTCTTGAAGAAGTATACCCAAGTGTATCTTGAATAGTCATCCACAATCACCAAGCAATACTTTCTACCTCGAAGACTATCAAATGATGGGGGCTCAAAGAGATCCATGTGAAGGAGCTCCAAGGGTCTCTTCGAGTAGATGATGGTCATGGGAGGGTGAGCCTTCTCATGAAGCTTTCGTTCAATACAAGCACTGCAAGCACGATCTTTGGCAAAACTAACATTTGTTAGTCCACAGACATGGTCCCCCTTGAGAAGACTTTGCAAAGATCTCATATTGACGTGGGCTAAACGGCGATGACAAAGCCATCCCACGTCAACTTTAGCCATTAGGCATGTCGCGGTCTTAGTGGGTCGCTCCGAAAAGTTTATCACATAGAGACCGTTCTCGACATGCCCAACAAAGGCTACTTTAAGAGTCTTGCTCCACAAGAGGGCCACGGTATCAATGTCAAAGAAAGTGGCAAAGCCCATGAGTGCAAGTTGACGAACGGAAAGTAAATTGTATGCAAGGGACTCAACAAGCATGACTTTCTCGATCGTTAGATCATGAGAAATGACAACCTTGCCAAGACCCAATACCTTAGAATGCGAGGCATCACCCCACTCGACATTGGTGGGCATAGATGGAATCTTTTGCACGTCCACCACCAAGTCCTTGCTTCCGGTCATATGATTTGTTGCTCCACTATCGAGCAACCATGATCCTCCACCGGAAGCAAACACCTACAAGAGATCAATGCTTGGTTTTAGGTACCCATTTCGTAATGGGTCCTTTGATGTTAGTAACAAGGGTCTTAGGAACAAAAATAGACCATTCAATGTACTCATAAGGAGAACCAACAAATTTAGCATAAACATGTCCATCACTAGCACGCAACAACACATATGACGGGTTAAAGTTGCTGGCTTTGTCGGAGGATATGGTTTTGCCCTTTTGGACATCAACTCCCTTCACTTTTTCCTTTTTCTCCTTAGGAGCACCCTCTCCCTCTCTCACAAAAGTTTGCTTGAGAGGAGGAGGACATTTGGTCTTGTCGTTCTCCTTCTTACTCTTGGACTTGGGTGGAAACCCAATTCCCTTCTTGGCCACAACTTCCTTTCGATTGCTCAAAAGGTCGTTGAGGTTCTTCTCACCTTGAATGCAAGTCACAAGCCCTTTCTCAAGTTGATCCTTCAACTTGGCATTCTCCTCCACAAGATGCACATGATCACAACATGGGTTAGTATTAAATGCATTATCAATTAATACCATATGAGGGAAGGTGGCCTTTTCCTTGGTTACCTTAACTTGGAGTTGAGCATGAGACTCCTTGAGGTTAGCGTGAGCACCCTTCAAGACCTTGTGGGCCTTGTCAAGTATCTCAAACTCCTCTTTGAGTCTAGCATGATCAACCCCAAGCTTAGCCTTCTCGGAAGTTAGCACACGAGACATGACAAGAGCATGATCAAGATCTTTCTTTAACTTAGCATGGTCATCGTTGTATGACTCCTCAAAAGTCAAACGATGCACACGCTCTTCCTCAAGAGCATTAGAGAGATCCGATATCTCATCGGAATAGTCACGACTATGACCTTCCATCTTAGAGATGGTTTCTTCGTGAGCCTCGATCATGTCATTGGCCTCACCAAGTTGTTCCAAGAGAGCAACAAAATGCTTCTTGGATTTGCCCTTGAGCTTACTCATAAAAGACTCAAATTCATTCACTTCCTCATTAGACCCATCATGTTCATCAATGCAATCCTCCAAGGAGGGATTAGTAATGATGGTCGTTTTGATGTTGGGGGTTACCTTGTTGGAAGCTTTAGCCATGAGGCACTTGGCGGTGATGTTCTCGTTGGGTGAATCAAAGACAGACACCCGGGGAGTAGTAGCAATAGCAACGGACGCCATGGCCATCGCTTCTCCATTTTCATCATCATCGTCAGCCTCATGGTATTCTTCTTGAACCACCAAACCACGAGTAGGAGTCTTCTTGGCGAAGTTGTTCTTGTTGGGGAAGGACTTGGCTTTGTCTTTTCGGATGAACTTGCCACCATTGTCTTCCCGCTTCTCGTAAGGACAATCCACAACGAAATGGCTCACATTGCCACAGTTGAAGCAAGTTCTAACTCGTTGCTTGCCCTTGATGCCATTTGAGTTGTTCTTGTTGAAGTTGGGTCTTGTATTCTTGCTCCAAAATTGTCTTGAAGCAAGAGCCATGTGCTCATGATAATCATATTTGGTGTCTTCGGGGTTGCTCTCCTCATCTTCCTCTTCTTCCTCTTCTTCCACACTAACCTTGGCCTTCAAAGCAAGGTTTGGCTTCTTTGCCCTTTGAGAACGGAGCACCGCATTGTCGGCGGTCTTGTCCAAGATGCTCATTGCGACGAACTCATCCAACACTTCACTTGAGGTCATGGTGTGGAAGTCCGGTCTTTGACGAATGACGGAGGACATGGCCTTGTTGTAGGGCATCATGGCCTTGAGGAACTTGCGCTTGATCCAATTGTCATCTGTGTCCTTGCTCCCATGATCTCGGAGTGAGACCGCGAGTTTGGTTACTCTAGGAGCTCACGAGGTTCTTCATCTTCTTTCATTGCAAACTCATCGGCTTCATCTTGTACCACTTCATAGTTGGAGCGTTGAATGCTCGCACTTCCTCGATAGAGAGACACAACGCATTGCCATGCGTCTTTAGCCATGGCATGAGGTCGAAGATGAGGGAGATCTTCGGGAAGGATTGCATCTTGGATGATGAAGAGAGCATTCTCATTGAATTGATTATCCACCACTTCTCTTGGGGTGAAGTTGCTTCGGTCATGTGGATAGAAACCTTCTGCAATGATTCTCCAAAGGTTAGTATTCACATGCTTTAAATGACGCTTGAAGAGATACACCCAAGAATCAAAATCCTCATTTTTCACAATCTTAGGAGGAGGACCGACATGATTTAAATGAGTAGAGGGAATCGGTCCTCCATAAATTGGAGGTTCCACATGGGCAAAGATGCCGGTGCCATTTCTACCACTAGTAGAAGGACTCTTTTCACTATTAGCTTCCCCCTTGTCGGAGGTAGCATCCGTCACCTTGTTAGTGGGATCACCCACTTTCATCGGCGAGGTGGACCGTTTGAGTCCTTCAAGAAATTTAGTAAGCATGCTTTCAACCATGGTCATCATGGAGTCTTTCAATGTGTCTAGAGCCACATTGAGTTCCTCACGAGAGACCGAGGTTCCCCCATCGGCCGTAGACGAGATAGGATTCACACCAGAGTGCTCCTCCGCACCGTCTATGGTGTCAACCATACTCTTCAGATGGCAAAGTCCTTAATAAAGAGACGAGGCTCTGATACCAATTGAAAGGATCGATATGGTTGACTAGAGGGGGGGGGGGTGAATAGGCAACTACAAATTTTTAGCTTTTCTTTACCAAATTAAACTTTGCATCAAAGTAGGTTGTCTAGATATGCAACTAGGTGAACAACCTATATGATGCGACAACAACAAGTACACAAGCAAGTAAGGGAAACAACACAAGTAAGCTTGCAAAAGTAAAGGCGCGAGATAACCAAGAGTGGAGCCGGTGGAGACGAGGATGTGTTACCGAAGTTCCTTCCTTTTGAAGGGAATTACGTCTCCGTTAGAGCGGTGTGAAGGCACAATGCTCCCCAAGAAGCCACTAGTGCCACCGTATTCTCCTCACGCCCTCACACAATGCGAGATGACGTGATTCCACTATTGGTGCCCTTGAAGGCGGTGACCGAACCTTTACAAACAAGGTTGGGGCAATCTCCACAACAATTGGAGGCTCCCAACAACACCACGAAGCTTCACCACAATGGAGTATGGCTTCGAGGTGACCTCAACCGTCTAGGGTGCTCAAATACCCAAGAGTAACAAGATCCACTAGGGATAAGTGAGGGGAATCAAATCTCTCTTGGTGGAAGTGTAGATCGGGGCCTTGTCACCCAATCCTGAGCAAATCAACAAGTTTGATTGGCTAGGGAGAGAGATCGGGCGAAAATGGAGCTTGGAGCAACAATGGAGCTTAGAGGTGGAAGAGGTAGTCAACTAGAGGTAGGAGACGCCCCTTAGTCATGGAAGAAATCCAACCGTTATCCACTTAGACCAGCCTGCGACACGCAGTACTACCGCTCTAGGGGCGCGGTACTACCGCGAGGCCACGCGGTACTACGTGGAAGACCACGGTACTACCGCGGAAGCTGCAGAGACTATACCATAGGCAGAACTACCTCGAGTGCGGTACTACTACACCCACCCGCGGTACTACCGCGAGGCAGGTAAGACCAAGTCTGGAATCGGCATGGATGAACAAAAATACATCCGTGCCTACTTCCGCTGTCAAAGAGACGATGCAAACATCCGTCACGGTACTACGTACACAGGGCGCGGTACTACTGTGTGGGTGCGGATGTAAAAAATTACATCCGCCCCTACTACCGTGAAGCCACGACACTAGGCCAGGGTACCACGGTACAACAGCTCAGAGGGAGCGGTACTACCGTGGGCACCAGCGGTACTACCACCCTAGACGTGCGGTACTACCGTGTGGGCGCGGATGTAAAAAATACATCCACTCCTACTACCGCGATGCAGCGGTACTTGGCCTAGCAGCCATGGTACTACAACTCCGAGGGAGCGGTACTACCGTGGGCTTCCGCGGTACTACCGTGCAAGGGCACGGTACTACCGCGAGTGCCTATGGTACTACCGCTCCGGGGAGCAGTACTACTGCAAGCTCAGCAACAGTAGTCCAGACATTCACATAGAGGATAGACGGGGAATGCTCCAAGGTGCAAGGGAAAGGGGGAGACAATGAAGAAAACGTGTACGTGATGATTCCTCCGGAACCTTTCCGACGTGGACCCCCTCTTAATATTACGGCTCTCCTACAACTCAAATCCACCAGAAAGAAACGTAGAACAATGCCGTCTTCAATAGTCTCGAGTGTTGGGGAACGTAGTAATTTCAAAAAAATTCCTACGCACACACAAGATCATGGTGATGGCATAGCAACGAGAGGGGAGAGTATTCATCCACGTACCCTCGTAGACCGTAAGCGGAAGCGTTAGCACAACACGGTTGATGTAGTCGTACGTCTTCACGATCCGACCGATCCAAGCACCGAACGTACGGGGCCTCCGAGTTCAGCACACGTGCAGCTCGATGACGATCTCCGGCCTCCGATCCAGCATAGTTCCGGAGATGAGTTCCATCAGCACGACGGCGTGGTGACGATGATGATGTTCTACCGGCGCAGGGCTTTGTCTAAACTCCGCGACGATATGACCGAGGTGTAATATGGTGGAGGGGGGCACCGCACACGGCTAAGGAACGATCCGTAGATCAACTTGTGTGTCATGGGGTGCCCCCTGCCCCCGTATATAAAGGAGCAAGGGGGAGGGGGCGGCCGGCCAAGGGAGGGCACGCCAGGGAGGAGTCCTACTCCCATCGGGAGTAGGACTCCCTCCTTTCCTAGTCCAACTAGGAGAGGGGAAGGAAGGGAAGGAGAAGGAGAAGGAAGGAGAGGGAGGAAGAGTAGGAAGGGGGCCGCCCCCTAGTCCAATCGGTTTGGGCTAGGGGCCACGCCTGCCTCCTCTCTTCCACCACTTGGCCCATGAGGCCCATTGCTTCTTCCTCGTATTCCGTAACTTCGTCGGTACTTCGAAAATACCCGAATCACTCGGAACCTTTCCGAACTCGAATATAGTCGTCCAATATATCGATCTTTACGTCGACCATTTCGAGACTCCTCGTCATGTCCCCGATCTCATCCGGGACTCGAACTCCTTCGTACATCAAAACTCATAAACTCATAATATAACTGTCATCGAAACCTTAAGCGTGCGGACCCTACGGGTTCGAGAACTATGTGGACATGACCTAGAACTATTCTCGGTCAATAACCAATAGCGGAACCTGGATGCCCATATTGGTTCCTATATATTCTACGAAGATCTTTATCGGTCAAACCGCATAACAACATACGTTGTTCCCTTTGTCATCGGTATGTTACTTGCCCGAGATTCGATCGTCGGTATCCAATACCTAGTTCAATCTCGTTACCAGCAAGTCTCTTTACTCGTTATGTAATGCATCATTCCGTAACTAACTCATTAGCTACATTGCTTGCAAGGCTTATAGTGATGTGCATTACCGAGAGGGCCCAGAGATACCTCTCTGACAATCGGAGTGACAAAACCTAATCTCGAAATACGCCAACTCAACATGTACCTTCGGAGACACCTGTAGTACTCCTTTATAATCAACCAGATTCGTTGTGACGTTTGGTAGTACCAAAGTGTTCCTCCGTAAACGGAGTTGCATAATCTCATAGTTACAGGAACATGTATAACTCATGAAGAAAGCAATAGCAACATACTAAACGATCAAGTGCTAAGCTAACGGAATGGGTCAAGTCAATCACATCATTCTCCTAATGATGTGATCCCGTTAATCAAATGACAACTCTTTTGTCCATGGCTAGGAAACATAACCATCTTTGATAAATGAGCTAGTCAAGTAGAGGCATACTAGTGACACTATGTTTGTCTATGTATTCACACATGTATTATGTTTCCGGTTAATACAATTCTAGCATGAATAATAAACATTTATCATGATATGAGGAAATAAATAATAACATTATTATTGCCTCTAGGGCATATTTCCTTCAGTCTCCCACTTGCACTAGAGTCAATAACCTAGTTCACATCGCCATGTGATTTAAAACCAATATTCATATCTGTATATGATTAACACCCATATTTCACATCGTCATGTGACCAACACCCAAAGGGTTTACTAGAGTCAATAATCTAGTTCACATCGCTTATGTGATTAACACCCAAAGTGTACTAAGGTGTGATCATGTTTTTCTCGTGAGAGAAGTTTAGTCAACGGGTCTGTCACATTCAGAGCCGTATGTATTTTGCAAATATTCTATGTCCACAATGCTCTGCACGGAGCTACTCTAGCTAATTGCTCCCACTTTCAATATGTATCCAGATTGAGACTTAGAGTCATCTGGATCAGTGTAAAAGTTTGCACTGATGTAACTTTTACAACAAACTCTTTTATCACCTCCATAATCGAGAAACATCTCCTTAGTCCTTACTAAGGATATTCTTGACCGCTGTCCAGTGATCTACTATTAGATCAAAATTGTATTCCCTTGCCAAACTCAGAGCAAGGTATACAATTTGTCTGGTTCACAGCATAGCATACTTTATAGAACCTATGATTGAGGCATAGGGAATGACTTTTCATTCTCTTTCTATTTTATGCCATGGTCGGGTCTTGAGTCTTACTCAACTTCACACCTTTGATTAACAGGCAAGAACACCTTCTTTGACTGTTCTATAATGAACTATTTCGAAAATTTATCAAGGTATGTACTTATTGAAAAAATCTTATCAAGCGTCTTGATCTATCTATATAGATCTTGATGCTCAATGTGTAAGCAGCTTCACTGAGGTCTTTCTTTGAAAAAACTCATGTCAAACACTCCTTTATGCTTTGCAGAATAATTCTACATTATTTCCGATCAACAATATGTCATTCACATATACTTATCAGAAATGCTGTAGTGCTCCCACTCACTTTCTTGTAAATACAGGCCTTTCCAAAAGTCTGTATAAAACCATATGTTTTGATCAACTCATCAAAGCGTATATTCCAACTCCGAGATGCTTGCACCAGTCCATTGGTGGATTGCTGGAGCTTGCACACTTTGTTAGCATCTTTAGGATTGACAAAACCTTCTGGTTGCATCATATACAACTCTTCTTTAGTAAATCCATTAAGGAATGCAGTTTTGACATCCATTTGCCAGATTTCATAAAATGTGGCAATTGCTAACATGATTCGGACAGACTTAAGCATGGATACGAGTGAGAAAATCTCATTGTATTCAACATCTTGAACATGTCAAAAACCTTTTTGCGACAAGTCGAGCTTTGTAGATAGTAACACTACTATCAACGTCCGTTTTCCTCTTGAAGATCCATTTATTTTCTATGGTTTGCCAATCTTTGGGCAAGTCCACCAAAGTCCACACTTTGTTCTCATACATGGATCCTATCTCCGATTTCATGGCCTCCAACCATTTTGCGGAATCTGGGCTCATCATTGCTTCCTCATAGTTCGTAGGTTCATCATGGTCTAGTAACATGAATTCCAGAACAGGATTACCGTACCACTCTGGTGCGGACTGTTCTTTGGAAGACCTACGAGGTTCTGTAGTAACTTGATCTGAAGTTTCATGATCATCATCATTAGCTTCCTCACTAATTGGTGTAGGAATCACTGGAACTGATTTCAGTGATGAACTACTTTCCAATTTGGGAGAAGGTACAATTACCTTATCAAGTTCTACTTTCCTCCCACTCACTTCTTTCGAGAGAAACTCCTTCTCTAGAAAGGATCCATTCTTAGCAATGAATGATTTGCCTTTGGATCTGTGATAGAAGGTGTACCCAATAGTTACCTTTGGGTATTCTATGAAGACGCACTTCTCCGATTTGGGTTTGAGCTTATCAGGATGAAACTTTTTCACATAAGCATTGTAGCCCCAAACTTTAAGAAACGACAACTTGGGTTTCTTGCTAAACCACAGTTCATATGGTGTCGTCTCAACGGATTTAGATGGTGCCCTTTTAACGTGAATGCAGCTGTCTCTAATGCATAACCCCAAAACAACAATGGTAAATCAATAAGAGACATCATAGATCGCACCATATCCAATAAAGTGTGGTTACGACGTTCGGACACACCATAACGTTGTGGTGTTCCAGGTGGCGTGAACTGTGAAACTATTCCACATTGTTTTAATTGAAGACCAAACTCAGAACTCAAATATTCGCTCTCGCGATCAGATCGCGAAACTTTATTTTCTTGTTACGATGATTTTCCACTTCACTCTGAAATTCTTTGAACCTTTCAACTATTTCGCACTTATGTTTCATCAAGTAGATATACCCATATCTTCTCAAATCATCTTGTGAAGATCGAAAATAACGATACTTGCCACGAGCATCAACACTCATTGGATCGCATACATCGGTATGTATTATTTCCAATAAGTCAAGAGCTTGTTCCATTGTTCCGAGAACGGAGTTTTAGTCATCTTGCCCAAAAGGCACGGTTCGCAAGCATCAAATGATTCATAACCAAGTGATTCCAAAATCCATCTTTATGGAGTTTCTTCATGCGCTTTACACGATATGACCCAAACGGCAAGGCCACAAATAAGTTGCACTATCATTATTAACTTTGCATCTTTTGGCATCAATATTATGATTATGTGTATCACTACGATCGAGATCCAACAAACTATTTTCATTGGGTGTATAACCATCGAAGGTCTTATTCATGTAAACAGAATATAAATTATTCTTTAACTTCAAATGAATAACCGTATCACAATAAACATGATCAAATCATATTCATGCTCAACGCAAACGCCAAATAACATTTATTTAGGTTTAACACTAATCCCGAAAGTATAGGGAGTGTGCGATGATGATCATATCAATCTTGGAACTACTTCCAACACTCATCATCACTTCACCCTTCAACTAGTCTCTGTTTATTATGTAACTCCCGTTTCGAGTTACTAATCTTAGCAACCGAACAAGTATCAAAATACTCAGGGGCTCACTATAAACACTAGTAAGGCACACATTAATAACCTGTATATCAAATATACCTTTGTTCACTTTGCCATCCTTCTTATTCACCAAATATTTAGGGCATTTCCGCTTCCAGTGACCATTTCCTTTGCAGTGTAAGCACTCAGTTTCAGGCTTTGGTCCAGCTTTGGGCTTCTTCACGGGAGTGACAACTTGCTTGTCATTCTACTTGAAGTTCCCTTTCTTTCCCTTTGCCCTTCTCTTGAAACTAGTGTTCTTTTCAATCATCAACACTTGATGCTCTTTCTTGATTTCTACCTTCGTCGACTTCAACATCACGAAGAGCTCGGGAATCGTTTTCATCATCCCTTGCATACTATAGTTCATCACGAAGTTCTAGTAACTTAGTGATGGTGACTAGAGAATTCTGTCGATCACTATCTTATCTGGAAGATTAACTCCCACTTGATTCAAGCGATTGAAGTACCCAGACAATCTGAGCACATGCTCACTAGTTGAGCGGTTCTCCTCCATCTTTTAGCTATAGAACTTGTTGGAGACTTCATATCTCTCAACTCGGGTATTTGCTTGAAATATTAACCTCAATTCCTGGAACATCTCATATGGTCCATGACGCTCAAAACGCCTTTGAAGTCCCGATTCTAAGCCATAAAGTATGGTGCACAAAACTATCAAGTAGTCATCATATTGAGCTAGCCAAACGCTCATAACGCCGCATACCGCTCTCGCAATAGGTCTGTCACCTAGCGGTGCATTAAGGACATAATTCTTCCGTGAAGCAATGAGGATAAACCTCGGATCGCGGATCCAATCCGCATCATTGCTACTAACATTTTTCAACACAATTTTCTCTAGGAACATATCAAAATAAACATATGAAAGCGACAACGCAAGCTATTGATCTTACAACATAATTTGCAAAATACTTCCAGGACTAAGTTCATGATAAATTTAAGTTCAATTAGTCATATTACTTAAGAACTCCCACTTAGACAGACATCTCTCTAGTCATCTAAGTGATCACGTGATCCAAATCAACTAAACCATAACCGATCATCACGTGAGATGGAGTAGTTTTCAATGGTGAACATCACTATGTTGATCATATCTACTATATGATTCACGCTCGACCTTTCGGTCTCCGTGCTCCGAGGCCATATCTGCATATGCTAGGCTCTTCAAGTTTAACCTGAGTATTCCGCGTGTGCAAAACTGGCTCGCACCCGTTGTAGATGGACGTAGAGCTTATCACACCCGATCATCACGTGGTGTCTGGGCATGACGAACTTTGGCAACGGTGCATACTCAGGGAGAACACTTCTTGACAATTAGTGAGAGATCATCTTAAAATGCTACCGTCAATCAAAGCAAGAATAAGATGTATAATAGATAAACATCATATGCAATCAAAATATGTGACATGATATGGCCATAATCATCTTGCGCCTTTGATCTCCATCTCCAAAGTACTCACATGATCTCTATCGTCACCGCACGACACCATGATCTTCATCATCTTGATCTATATCAATGTGTCATCACATGGTTGTCTCACCAACTATTGCTCTTGCAACTATTGCTATCATATAGCGATAAAGTAAAGCAATTATTTGGCACTTGCATCTTATGCAACAAAGAGACATCCATAGGGCTTCTGCCAGTTGCCGATAACTTCAACAAAACATGATCATCTCATACAACAACTTATATCTTATCACGTCTTGACCATATCACATCACAACATGCCCTGCAAAAACAAGTAGACGTCCTCTACTTTGTTGTTGCAAATTTTACGTGGCTGTTACGGGCTGAGCAAGAACCGTTCTTACCTACGCATCAAAACCACAACGATAGTTCGTCAAGTTAGTGCTGTTTTAACCTTCGCAAGGACTGGGCGTAGCCACACTCGATTCAACTAAAGTTGGAGAAACTGACACCCGCCAGCCACCTGTGTGCAAAGCACGTCGGTAGAACCAGTCTCGCGTAAGCGTACGCGTAATGTCGGTCCGAGCCGCTTCATCCAACAATACCGCCGAACCAAAGTATGACATGCTGGTAAGCAGTATGACTTGTATCGCCCACAACTCACTTGTGTTCTACTCGTGCATATAACATCAACGCATAAAACCTAGGCTCTGATGCCACTGTTGGGGAACGTAGTAATTTCAAAAAAATTCCTACGCACACGCAAGATCATGGTGATGGCATAGCAACGAGAGGGGAGAGTATTCGTCCATGTACCCTCGTAGACCGTAAGCGGAAGCGTTAGCACAACACGGTTGATGTAGTCGTACGTCTTCACGATCCGACCGATCCAAGCACCGAACGTACGGGGCCTTCGAGTTCAGCACACGTTCAGCTCGATGACGATCTCCGGCCTCCGATCCAGCAAAGTTCCGGAGATGAGTTCCGTCAGCACGACGGCATGGTGACGATGATGATGTTCTATCGGCACAGGGCTTCTTCTAAACTCCGCGACGATATGACCGAGGTGGAATATGGTGGAGGGGGGCACCGCACACGGCTAAGGAACGACCCGTAGATCAACTTGTGTGTCATGGGGTGCCCCCTGCCCCCGTGTATAAAGGAGCAAGGGGGAGTGTCGTGGGAAACGAACACCTATGGGGCAGGGCCCCTTCTCGGTCCGGCAGGGAGCGGAGGGCGCACGAAGAGCAGATCGAGGCGAGGCACGCGAGGGATTTTACCCAGCTTCGGAGCTCTCCGGAGAGATAAAACTCCTACTGCTGCTTTGTGTTTGTATTGTGTTCTTGCTCGAGAGTGTGAGCGTTCTGTAGTTTCGAATGAGTCGAACCCCCTCTACATCGCGCATGGGCCTCCTTTTATAGGCTAAAGGGGTCACCGACAGGTGGCAATGCAGTCAGGGGTAGAAATGTAAAAAGAGGGGTTGGTACAACTGCTGCTATAGCGTATCCTACCTAACTCTGATGGCAGGAGACAAGGGCATTTAATGCCCGTCCGGTCGCCCAAACAGTGCAGAAAACGACTGTTTGGGGCGCCACCGCTTGCCACAGTGGCCTTCTCGTCATCTCCACTTGCCACCTCGCACCGCTTGGCTGCCTTTTCCCGCCACGCGCGCTGAACAGTCTGCGGCGACACATCGACGGATGCGCTGGAGCATAGGCACAGAGTGGTAGCCGCGCCGCAAGCGCCTTGCATGATCGTTGTCTTGTCGCGCCCGGGAGCTTGTCGCTCGCCGGGTCTTGCCGGGACGCGCGGCGCGTCACGGCGAGTTTCTTGAAATGCCTTGGTAGGCCTTCCCGGCAAGCTCCTCTTGCAGGGGCCTTGTCCTTTCCGGCAAGCTCCTCTTGCCGGACTCTTGTCTTCTCAGTTTAAAACACTTTGTTCTTGAATGGCATAAATAGGAACTACGGAGGATCTTGGCGGACACCCGGCAAGCCTTGCTGCGGAGCGCTGCGACTTCCCGTGCACAAGTTCGGGATACTAAGGTACCCCTACTTTTAGTACACCGACAGGAGCCCCCGGGCCTGGGCCACACACGGTGCCGAGCGCTGTTGGGCCAGGCCCAAAACAGGGCACGGGCACACGCGGCCTGAGTCTACACCAAATCTAACTCCGTATCCACCGCGCCCTCCCGTAACGGCACGCGTCGAATGCGGTGTCGTGGGAGAGATCGTGGGTGATTCTTTAATCGAGAAAGACGTAATGTTCGCCTCTCCTCTTTATAAGCAGGGGGAGCAGGGGCCGTTCCCCCACCTTCGCCACTTGCGGTTTCTTCTTCAGAAAGCTCCACCGCTCCCCTCTGCTTCCCAAGCCGAAAGAGAGCAGTGCTCCGCCGCCCGTCGCCGCCGCTCTCTTCCATCCCTTCCGCCATGGTTCCGAAGACCGGAAAGAGTGCAAAGTCGGCCGAGGCGCTGCGGCTTGAGGCGCTGCGCAAGGAGCGACCACTTTTCCCCCCCGAGCTCACCGCGAAGGCGCTGCGGGAGGAGTTCTATCTCTTCTGGTCGACGGAGATGCGGGCGCATCCGCGCACGCAGGCACTCTCCGCCGAAGCTTCTACTTCGAAGCGGTGCCCAAAAGGGTACTACTTCTTCCCATTGTTCTTCTATTGCGGGCTCTGCCCGCCCTTTTCCGATTTCTTCTGCGACATCATGAACACATACGGGCTCCATCTCCTTGATTTCACCCCCAACGCCGTTCTGACCATGGCGGTTTTCGCGCATCTTTGCGAGAACTTCATCGGAATCCACCCCAACGTAGCCCTTTTCCGCCACTATTTCATGCCCCGGGTCGAGAAAGGAGAGCCCTTGTCTGGCTGGATCGCCTGGATCTCGAGGACCGGCAAGAAGGAGGTCTATCTGGAGGGGGAGCTCCGCAGCAAATGGGATGAGTGGAGGGCCGAATGGTGTTGCATTGTTGACGCAGATCCGCAGCCATTCACCAATTTGCGCCAAACCCGGATAGTGCGCGGCGGCGACTGGAGCGCTCTGGCGGTGGACGATGCCAAGCTAAAGATCGCCACCACCCGGATCCTGCGGCTCAGGCTTGCCGGGCTCACTATGGGGGCTGTTGGCGCGGACTTTCTTCGCCGCCGCATCGCCCCTCTACCGGAGAGGGGGAGGCCCGCCTGGCTGTTCGGGGGCCCGGCGGATATCATGAGGCTGCGCCCAGGCCTCAATTTTAACTTCACTGTTTTGGAGTTGGATGGGATGCTCAAGGAGCTGTTCAAGCACGACCCCAACCAACCGGAGTGGTTCAGGCTGCCGCAGGGCGTCGTCCCGCTGTGCAACAACTCCCAGCTTGATCGCATCCGCGCAATGATGCCGGAGTGCGACTCGCACGGGATTATCCCAACTTGGCGGGAGCCCTCCGACGACATCGTGCGGCAATTCTTCGACGGCTTGGTGGAGGTAGCAGTCCGTGCCGACGAGCAGAGGCTCCTCACCCGCGACACCACCGATGACGAGATGCGGTACATCGCCACCAGGGCGGAAGAGGCGGCGGCAGCCGCCGCCGCGGGCGAGTTTGGTTTCACGTTGGAGGAGGCAGAGGCGGCCGAGGCGGCAAGCCTTGCCGACCGAGAGGACCTTGTCGGGGAGGTCGTTGGCGAAGGAGAGCCCAAAGCCGAAGCGAGCGAGCCCGCCGAGGGCGCAAGCGGCCAGCCGTCTTCGAGTAGCTTGCCGCGGGCGGAGCCCCCGGCGCAGCCCCCAGCCCAACAAAGAAGGCGCCTCCGTAGGACTGGAGACATGGCAGGGCGACAGGCAGGCCAACAGCCGCAGCGCCGCGGGACACGCTCCACCGCGGCAAGCACCATTGCCGCGGGAGCATCTCATGCCGTGCCGGCAACTGGGGCAGGGTCTTCCCGAGCCGCCACACCTGATCCTGCCGCAGCTCCCGCCAAGCGTCCAAGGGAGCCCACTCTTCCGCCTCGTCACGCTGAAAGAGTACCGGACTTCGACCTCTCCGCGCTGAGCTCCGACGAGGAGGAAGAAGAGGAGGAGGAGTAAGACTTTCTCCTTGTTGTACTTATATTTCTTCGATTTATGTTGTTTCTTGTCTTGTATCTGATCTGCCTCACTCTGAACCTCGTTCCATTTCAGGACTCTGGCCGAGAGAGCGGCGAAGAGGGCCAAGGTCCCCGTGGTTGTCATCGAGGACGATCCTGCTGTGATGGTAGAGGACGCGTCTGAGACCACCTTGACGGACCCGGCAACCTCTCCTCGAAGCAGCCCCAGCGCAGCCCCCAGCGTAAGTATTTGTTCACTTCCCGTTGTGGGGCGCGCATGGGTGCTCTTTCCTTGCTGATATCTCGATTGTTGATTTGCTTGTGTAGGAGCAGAACGGGCCCATCAGGAACAACCAGAAGCCGCTCCTGAGGTGCTATTTGCTTACGCCGCCAAGGGGCGATTCCCCGACAAGGGAGCGCTCTCCGGCAAGGGAGAGGTCCCCGGCAAGGGACGGGACCGGTGAACCTTGGGTGGTGGAGCCTATGACCACAGAGCCCAGCACAGGTAACCCTCCTTGTCGGAAAATTTTCCCTTGGGTTCTTCTTCTTCTGATCTTCTTTTTGGATATTTGCTTGACTTTTCCCGATGGAGACTGAGGCCACCGGCGAGGAGGATGCACGCGGCAACACTGATGATGCCGCCGCCACCGAGGAAGAGGCCGGCGCCGACGATCCCGCCGGTGAGGAGGCCGCCAAGGCTACTGGCGCAGGAACTGGCGAGGGGTCCGGCGATCGTACTGACGACCCTGAGGGCGCAGGAGCGCAAGGCGCTACACCGACCGCCGACCCCTCTGCCGCTGATGCAGCACCGGGCTCCGAAGAGCCCCAGCCCGGCGCCTACTTGAAGGCCGGCGAGGGTGTCTTCATCAAGCTTCCCTGGGTGTCGAGCTCCAGGGCGCCAGTTGAAGGAGAGGCATTTGACGGGGAAGTGCTCGCCTCTGCTTGGCTGACAGTGGTTGATGCACCAAGCAGCAGCAGCGGCGAGTCCGAGGAGGAGCAGCTGCTCCGGAAGTTGGTGTCGCTCTACCGTGCCCGACAAGCGAAACTGGAGTCCCCGGAAGCGCTTGTCGCGCAGGCGGGAGTTGACATAGAGAAGCATGCGGAGGAGCTCCAGAGCCGCAACCAAGAGGCCCTCCGGTCCACTTCGGAGGAGAGGGCGCAGCTTGTCAAGGCGCGGAAGGCCTTCCTCCTCGAGAAGGCAGAAGCTGAGGAGCAACAGAGGCTTGTCGCTGGAGAGATGTCCACCCGGGAAGGTGAACTGACGCAGCGGAAAGTCAATCTGGACAGCTACGAGGAAGAGCTCGCCGCACGCGAGTAATCACTTGGCGGGGCACTCAAGGAAGCAAAGGATGCTGCCGGAGCTGCCGAGGCCGCCAAGAAGGAATTGGAGGCGAAGATGACGCAGCTGGAGGCTGATTTGAAAGGGAAGGATGAGGAGCTTGCCGCGCTCCAGCACGAACGCGAGAAGGATGCCCTCGCTCATGGCGATCTGCAAGTTCAACTTGCCGATAAGGTCAAGGAACTGAACGCCGTCAAGGACTCAAATGCTGATCTGGAGCTGAAGCTGGTCACGCTGACTGAGACGCTGGAGGGCGCCAAGAAGCGAGAAGATGACTTGAAGAAAGAGATCAAGGCCAACGAGGAGCTGCTAATGAGGGCCGCCGAGACTCAAAACACCTTCAGGGCTACGGTGGAGCTCTGGACGGAGAGCCTCGTCAACATTGCTGCAACCATCGACGAGGAGCTGGCGCAACTAGACTTGGCGGGCTTCGGGTACTCCTCCGACGAGAACCTCGAGCCCAGCGTCAAGCTTACTCTGTTCTTCAAGGGCGTGGTGACGGCTCTCCAGCAGCTCCGGGAAAGGATCCCAAAGCAGCTGGCTTACGAGTCGCGCGCAATCTGCGCCAGAGTCTTGGAGAAGGTGCTGGTGAAGGTGCTCTTCCGCAATCCGGGCCTCAACCTCACCAACGTCCTCAAGAAGCTGCCGGCGGGCGCTGATCTTGAAGAACTCAAGGCCCTTGTCGCACCCATTGTGGACAAGGTGAATGAAGTCAGGAGGGTTGACGGCGACCGCGTAGATTAGGCCGCGTGTTTTCTCCTTTTTCTTGCCGCTGCTAGACATGTTATGGGAACAACGTATTAGAGCGCGGCAAGTTATTATTGTAATATAACTTTATTCTGGGTAGTACTTGCTATGTTATTTCCTTTACTTGATTCCCTCCTTTGTATGTTTTTACCCTATGCTTTTAGGGAACTTGCCGGCGCAGGCACCCTTGCCGCGAGCGCTGAGGGCGGAACATCAGCAGCCTGCTGGCGGTGTTGCCTCCGGCAAGAAACCTTGTCGAAACTAGTCGCAGCACACTTACGTTGTTGAGAGGACTCGAAACAAGGTAAGGGCGCAACTAGCTACGAGTTGGTTCCTCCGCGCATAGGTTTTCCATACAAAGCACGGTCGTTCAAGGAAGATAACTTAAAAAAAAATTCAAAACTAGTTGTGCTCAAACTTTGGCAACTTAGCTTTTCTGTCGTCTGCGTCCCGGCAAGGCTATACTTCTTTGAACGACCCCTGGTCCATACCGTTATCCTCTCCTTCCTCCCCCGGTGAACTTGTGGGCGAAGGAACCTTCTTTTTGAGAAAAAGAAAGAAGAGAAAATAAAGATATGGAGCCTTAAGGCTCGTTATTTCTTACCGGGGGTGAGTGCTGCATAAAGTGTCAGATAATACAAGCAAAAAGAAAAAGGCATGAAATTTGACAACATTTGCAGAGCATATGATCTTCATTTATGCGCGGGATCTGCGCCCGACTTTGTACAAAGGGTTACATGCAACATCGGCAAGGCTTGTACAAAAGGTGGTTGCCGGGACAGCAGGCTCCGGCAACCGCGCCTCATGGGTAAAACTTACGAAGATGCTCTATGTTCCAGGAGTTGCTCACCGGAAAGCCATCTTCGGTCTCAAGGTGGACAGCGCCGAGCCTAGTGACTCGCTTCACCCGATAAGGGCCTTCCCACTTCAGCGTCAACTTGTTGGAATTCTTGGCGGATTGAACGCGCCGAAGAACAAGGTCGCCTTCCTCGAAACTTCTGGCATTAACTTTGCGGCTGTGGTAGCGACGCAAAGCTTGCTGGTAGAGAGCAGCTCGTCTGAAAGAGCTGAAGACGATCTTCCTCAAGGAGCAGCGCGTCATCTTGCCGCAGCTGCTCTTGCTCAAGCTCATCATAAGCGAGCACTCGAGGCGATCCGTGATACGAAGTTCCGTGGGAGAACTGCCTCTGCTCCGTAGACAAGAGCAAAGGTGTCGGCGGTGGCTCGATTTGGTGTCGCCCCGATCGACCAAAGAACCACCGGCAGCCTCGATCCAGCTTTCTTCCGCACTTGTGCAGCCTGTCGAAAGTTCTGGTCTTGAGCTCGCGCGAGACTTCAGCGTTGCCCTCTCCGCTTGATCGTTGCTTCTCGTGAGCAACAGAAGCGGCGATCTTGGCGCCAAGATCTTGGACGTCTCGCATGAAGGTGCGGCTCGTGAATTGTGTGCCATTGTCGGTGATGATCCCGTTAGGGACTCAAACGCGCATAATCGACCAAGAACTTGACTCGACTGTGCTGTCACCTTCCTCATCGCTTCCACTTCCGCCACTTTGTGAACTTGTCGATTGCAACGCATAAGTACTCAAAGCCCCGACAGCTTGGGGAAAGGGGCCGAGGATGTCGAGCCCCTGCACCAAAAATGGCCAGGATAAAGGGATCGCTTGGAGAGCTTGAGCTGGTTGATGTATCTGCTTGGAGTGGTAACTGCACGCTTCACACTTGGTTACTTGTGCGCTTGCATCCCGGAGGATGTTGGCCAAAGAAACCTTGCCGAAGGCTTTGCTTAAAGGGCTCTTGCGCCAATGTGGTGACCACATATGCCTCCATGTATCTCCGCCAACAGCTCCCCGCCCATCTTCCCGGAATGCACTTCAATTTCACTCCGTTGAATCTTCTTCAGACATTATGTCATCGACAAACTGGTACATACTTGATTGCGGGCTACTCTCTCCGCTTCTTCTTGCTCTTCGAAGTTCTCCTGCTTGAAGGAAACGGACGATTTGTTGCGCCCATGCCGGAGCTTGTGGCTCTCGGCGACAAGGACTAAAGGCGAAATGCTGCTGCGGGAACATCTGCTTCCACGGCGAGAATCTGTGGCTCAGCCGAGTTGATGTTCCCGCAAGCTTGCCGGGCAAAACTTGTCGGGGTGTCTCGCTTCAATGAAACAAACCCTAGGGCTTGTCGGAGCAGATCGCCTCAAAGACTCTTTTGTGTTGATTTTGGGGACCTTCTTGGCGGCGGCTTCGGGGAGCTCTGCCGGAAAATAGTCACCAGAAATCAATTTCCTCTTCTTGCTCTGTCCAGTTGATGGTGCTACAGATGGTTGAGTCAGCTTGAGCACAAAAATTCCTGGTTCCACAGGCAACTTGAGCGCGGCGCATTTTGACAGGCCGTCTGCAATGTCGTTCTGAGCTCTTGGAACGTGTTCCATCTGTAGGTCGTCAAAATGCTCTTCCAACTTTCTCACTTCATCAATGTAAGCTTCCATCAACGGACTCTGATAATCTTTGTTTACTTGGCGGGCGACAAGTTGCGAGTCACCCCTGACAATGAGCTTCTTGATCCCAAGGTCTGCAGCGATCCTGAGTCCGGCAAGCAAGCCATCATACTCTGCAGTATTGTTTGTTGCTTGCCCCTTGGGAAAGTGCATCTGGACCACGTACTTGAGGTGCTCTCCGGTGGGTGCGACAAATAATACTCCCGCACCGGCGCCTTGCAGCGAGAAGGCACCATTAAAGTACATGACCCATTCTTTGCTTGCCTCCTTGACGGGATGCTCGCTCTCGAATTTCTTCATCGTGTTGGCGCCCATTCTGCTATAAATTCTGCCAATGCTCGGCTCAATAGTTGAAGTACTCTCAAACTTGAGGCCAAAGCTTGACAATTCCAAAGGCCCACTGACGATCCTGCCTGTTGCTTCCGGATTCTGCAATATCCTCTTCAACGGAAAGCGAGTGACAACTGTGATCTCGTGTGCTTGAAAGTAATGGCGCAGCTTCCTTGAGGCCATGAGAAGGCCAAAAAGCAACTTCTACACACCAGAGTACCTTGACCTAGCCCCCTGCAGAAGGGAACTGACAAAATAAACTGGGCGCTGCACCATCTTCTTTTGTTTCTCTTCCTCTGGCTGCACAGATCTATCCTTGTCGGGACCAGAGCTTGTCGGGGAAGCCCCCTGCTTGTCGCTGGATTCGCTTGCCGTGGCTGCTGGCTCATCGTCCGCCTCCCTTTCCGCTACTAACGCAGCACTAACCACTTGATTGGTTGCCGCTAGATACAGCAGCAACTTCTCTTGTGGCTTAGGTGCGACAAGTATTGGAGTGGAGGACAGGTACCTCTTCAAGTCCTGCAGCGCAGCCTCCGCTCGAGTCCATTTCATTGACCTGCTTTTTCAAAATTTTGAAAAATGGCGGTATGCCGCCAACAGACTTAGAGATGAACTGCCGAGAGCAAAGAACGCAGCCGCAAGCCTTCGCACATCCTTGACGCGCTTCGGTGCTTCGATCTGCTCAATGGCCTTGATCTTGTCGGGATTGGCTTCAATCCCCCGCTGAGATACAAAGAACCCGAGAAGCTTGCCGGAGGGGACTCCAAACACGCACTTCTCGGGGTTCAACTTGAGATTGATCTTGCGCAGATTTGCAAAGGTTTCGTCCAAATCCTGGATCAAAGTTGCTTTGTCCTTGCTCTTGACCACTATGTCATCCATGTAAGCTTCTACATTCCTGTGCAACTGTGGCTCAAAAGCATGACTGACTACTCTTGCAAATGTTGAACCAGCATTCTTTAGTCCGAAAAGCATCCGTACAAAGCAGTACGTGCCACATGGAGTAATGAACGCGGTCTTCTCTTCATCCTCTTCTGCCATGAAGATCTGATGATATCCTGAGTATGCATCAAGAAATGAAAGCAAATCACATCCTGCCGTGGAGTCAACAATCTGGTCAATGCGCGGCAGCGGAAATGGATCTTTGGGACAAGCTTTATTAACATCAGTGAAGTCAATACAAAGCCTCCATTGCCCGTTCGCCTTGCGCACGACTACAGGATTGGCCAGCCACATAGGATGGAGCACTTCTCTGACAAGGCCTGCTGCTTCCAACTTCTTGATCTCTTCTGCAATGAATTCTTGATGATCCACTGCTTGTTTCCTAACTCTCTTCTTGACGGGCCGTGCGTGAGGGCAGACGGCAAGGTGGTGCTCAATTACTTTCCTGGGAACACCGGGGATGTCAGACGGTTGCCATGCAAACACATCGACATTCACCCGCAGGAAAGCAACGAGCGCGCTTTCCTATTTAGGGTCAAGCGTGGCACTGATGGTGAAGGTACCACCAGTGCCGTCCTCCTTGGCGGCCACTTTCTTGGTCTCTGGTGAAGCTGTCTTTGCCTTCTTACACTTGCCGGTGGAGCTCGATGGTGCGTCCTCGACGGTAGCGCAGCACTCCGAAGAGGTGCGCTTGCCGGAGTAGGCATCAGAGCTCTTGCCGGACTTGGTCTTCTTCTTCCCCCCGGGAGCTTCAGCGGCAAGTGGTTTGCTATCTGCTGCGGCTGCTACTTCCCGGTAGATCTTGTCGGTACAGATAAGGGCATCTTTCTTGTCGCCAGGGACAGAAATGACACTTATCGGACCGGGCATCTTGAGCACGTTGTAGGTGTAGTGAGAGGCTGCCATGAACTTGGCGAGCGCTGGACGGCCGAGTATCCCATTGTAGGGCAATGGGAAATCGACGACATCAAAGGTGACTTTCTCTGTCCTGAAGTTCAGCTCGCTGCCAAATATCACTGGCAGTGTAATCTTCCCTTTGGCTTGCTCCTTCCCGGGTTGATTCCTTGGAAAGTGCCGGCCTCTTTGAGCTCGCTGTCAGGGATATGGAGCTTCTTGAGTACCACGGAGGAGATCAGATTCAGGCCGGCCCCACCGTCAACCAGCATCTTTGTGACCTTGAGGTTGCGGAGAGTTGGCAAAACCAACATTGGCAAGCACCCGACCGCAGTTATGCGATCAGGGTGATCCTCAACATCAAAGATGATGGGCGTGCTGGACCACTTTAGAGGCTTGCGCGACTCAACTGATGGTTCTGCTGCATTAACTTCACGCACCCACCGCTTGAGCTGGCGGTGCGGCAGTATCAGAAGCACCGCCGTCGACGACAAAACCTCTCGCTGCCTTCTCAAACTCCTGCTCGCCGGCCTCATCCTCATCCATCTCTTCGCTTCGCCTTCATCTTCGCCCTTGTCGTGGCCGCGGGAGGCTGTCTCTCTTGCCGCCGCTTGGCCTTGCCGCGCGCGCCCTCCCCGCCGGACGCTTCTTGCCGGATCCTCCGCCACCTTCCCGGCCTTCTCCTTGTCGCGTCGCTCAGATTTAGCTTTCTCAGCCCACAAGCTGGTCAACTTTCTTGCAGTGTCCGAGATCATGGCCCTTGGTGCGGTGGATCTTGCAGTACTGCTTGCCGGAGCCGTCCTGCTTGTCGGCGGCCACCACGGCCTCGCCGGAGTTACTGGCTTTGGCCTTCTCGGTGCCGCCTCCATTGCCGGACTGCTCGACGACCAGCACATCTTTAGCTTTCCTCTTTCTGTTGTTCCGCCGCCGGTTTTTCTTCGCCGGGGCGGCATCCTCACTGTCAGACCCTTCTGCTCCTGCATTCTCTTCGGGGAGTTTCCTCCCCTCTTCAGCAATGCACACTTGTCGGCCAGGGCATATAGCTCACTGACGTCTCTAATCTTGCACATCGCCATCTCCTCCCTCATCCTGCGGTTTCGCACGTTCTGATGAAACGCGCTAATGACCGCGGCAGGGTGGACGTCTGGGATGTTGCGCTGCACTTGGCTGAATCTCTGTATGTACTTGCGCAGGGGTTCTCCTTCCTTCTGGGCGAACAGATGAAGATCGCTTTCCTGGCCATGGGGCTTGTGGCCGACTGTGAAGGCGCGGACAAACTGATGGCACAGATCCGCCCATGAGGAGATGGAGTCGTCCGGCAAGTGCATGAGCCACGATCTGACGTTGGGCTTGAGCACCAGCGGGAAGTAGTTGGCGAGGATCTTCTCGTCGCGCCCTCCGGCCGCCTGCACCGTGATGGTGTAGACACTGAGGAACGGAAGTATCCTGCCATCATACTTCTCGGGTACATCTGGCTTGAAGTTCTTGGTACTGGGCCACTGGACTCGCCGCAGCTCACGGGTGAACACAGGGCAACCTGCCGCGTACGGCAAGTCGCCTAGTTCCCCTGGCGCATGCGTGTCGACAGTGGGTCCAGCGCGCTGTTTTGATTGACGTCGCGCTTCTCTTCGACGTTCGATTCGAGTGCGAGCGTCCTCTTGCTGCCGTTCTTGAAGAACTTGGCGCTGATCACGACGAACTCGTGGATCTGACGACGCCGTGGAGTCGGTGTCGAGGTTGACCTGGCGAGTCGGTGATCTTGGCCTTCGGGGCAGGGAGTGCACGGTGGTGGAACCCCCACCGGTCTTGTCGCCACCGGCTTGCGCCTGGGCGTCTTGCTGCGGCTTCGACGTGCTTGGTTGCCGGGGAGTGTCGCTGTTGGTGAAGCGGACGAGGCTCTGAATGGTGATCCTCCAATCGTCGATCTTGTCTGGCGCTGGAGGGTAGTCTAGTAGCAGTTGGGCTCGGGCCAACGCTTCTTCTGGGGTTTTTGGCGGCGGGGGCGAATGACGCGAGGAGCGGGATATGCTCAAACTTCTAACAGTGTTAGAAGGAGCAACATCTCGTCCAGGCGACCGTGCCGCGCTCGTGCCAACATGTTGACGTGCATATTGGCGTTGAGCGTCCCGTGATCCACCAGCTTGGCCTTGTTCTAACGCGAGCACGGTGCTAGGAGCACCATGGCGTTGTCGATCCCGCACCTCCTGAGAGGGGTGCGGTGCATGTACGGACGCCGAAGCTTGCGGGGCCTTGTCCTTGGATCTGGTGACAATGTGAGCTCCCCCATCGGCGCCCGTTCCTCCGCCGGCGTCTACCCCACCGCCCGTTTGCTCCGGTGGCGGTGGGATCAACGTGGACGGAGCGGCCACCTCCGAAGCCTTCTTCTTCGGTGGCATGTCGATGAAAATGTTGATGCAGCGCGCGCGAACACCGGATCAGGTTTGCACAACCTCGACACCCCCTACCTGGCGCGCCAAAGATGTCGTGGGAAACAAACACCTATGGGGCAGGGCCCCTTCTCGGTCCGGCAGGGAGCAGAGGGCGCACGAAGAGCAGATCGAGGCGAGGCACGCGAGGGATTTTTACCCAGCTTCGGAGCTCTCCGGAGAGATAAAACTCCTACTGCTGCTTTGTGTTTGTATTGTGTTCTTGCTCGAGAGTGTGAGCGTTCTGTAGTTTCGAATGAGTCGAACCCCCTCTACGTTGCGCATGGGCCTCCTTTTATAGGCTAAAGGGGTCACCGATAGGTGGCAATGCAGTCAGGGGTAGAAATGTAAAAAGAGGGGTTGGTAGAAATGCTGCTACAGCGTATCCTACCTAACTCTGACGGCTGGGGACAAGGGCATTTAATGCTCGTCCGGTCGCCCAAACAGTGCAGAAAACGACCGTTTGGGGCGCCACCGCTTGCCACGATGGCCTTCTCGTCATCTCCACTTGCCACCTCGCACCGCTTGGCTGCACAGCTTCCCACCACGTGCGCCTGGAACGGTCCTGCGGCGACACGTCGACGGATGCGCTGGAGCGTAGGCACAGAGTGTGGCCGCGCTGCAAGCGCCTTTGCCGCGATCGTTGTCTTGTCGCTACCGGGAGCTTGTCGCCACCGGTCTTGCCGAGATGCTTGTGGCGTCATGGCGAAGTTTCTTGAAATGCCTTGGTAGGCCTTCCTGGCAAACTCCTCTTGCCGGGGCCTTGTCCTTCCCGGCAAGCTCCTCTTGCCGGAGTCTTGTCTTCTCAGTTTAAAACACTTTGTTCTTGAATGGCATAAATAGGAACTACGGAGGATCTTGGCGGACACCCGGCAAGCCTTGCCGCGGAGCGCTGCGACTGCCCGTGCACAAGTTCGGGATACTAAGGTACCCCTACTTTTAGTACACCGACAGGGAGGGGGCGGCCGGCCAAGGGAGGGCGCGCCAGGGAGGAGTCCTACTCCCACCGGGAGTAGGACTCCCTCCTTTCCTAGTCCAACTAGGAGAGGGGAAGGAAGGGAAGGAGAAGGAGAAGGAAGGAGAGGGAGGAAGAGTAGTAAAGGGGGGCCGGCCCCCTAGTCCAATTCGGTTTGGGCTAAGGGGGCCGCGCGCCCTCCTCCTCCTCTCTTCCACCACTTGGCCCATGAGGCCCATTGCTTCTTCCTCGTATTCCCGTAACTCCCGGTACCCCGAAAATACCGAATCACTCGGAACCTTTCCGAACTCGAATATAGTCGTCCAATATATCGATCTTTACGCCTCGACCATTTTGAGACTCCTCGTCATGTCCCCGATCTCATCTGGGACTCGAACTCCTTCGGTACATGAAAACTCATAAACTCATAATATAACCGCATCGAAACCTTGTTGCGTGCGGACCCTACGGGTTCGAGAACTATGTAGACATGACCTAGAACTATTCTCGGTCAATAACCAATAGCGGAACCTGGATGCCCATATTGGTTCCTATATATTCTAAGAAGATCTTTATCGGTCAAACCGCATAACAACATACGTTGTTCCCTTTGTCATCGGTATGTTACTTGCCCGAGATTCGATCGTCGGTATCCAATACCTAGTTCAATCTCGTTACCAGCAAGTCTCTTTACTCGTTATGTAATGCATCATTCCGTAACTAACTCATTAGCTACATTGCTTGCAAGGCTTATAGTGATGTGCATTACCCAGAGGGCCCAGAGATACCTCTCCGACAATCGGAGTGACAAAACCTAATCTCAAATACGCCAACTCAACATGTACCTTCGAGACACCTGTAGTACTCCTTTATAATCACCCGCTTACGCTGTGACGCTTGGTAGTACCAAAGTGTTCCTTCGGTAAACGGGAGTTGCATAATCTCATAGTTACAGGAACATGTATAACTCATGAAGAAAGCAATAGCAACATACTAAACGATCAAGTGCTAAGCTAACGGAATGGGTCAAGTCAATCACATCATTCTCCTAATGATGTGATCCCGTTAATCAAATGACAACTCTTTTGTCCATGGCTAGGAAACATAACCATCTTTGATAAACGAGCTAGTCAAGTAGAGGCATACTAGTGACACTATGTTTGTCTATGTATTCACACATGTATTATGTTTCCAGTTAATACAATTCTAGCATGAATAATAAACATTTATCATGATATGAGGAAATAAATAATAACTTTATTATTGCCTCTAGGGCATATTTCCTTCATCGAGGGGCACCGAATCATCTCGTGTGTAGTGATGAAGCGTCTGAGAAACTCAAGGCACAAGATTAGTCTGTAAATGCATTGTCATCAATCACCTAAACACCTAAGGGATAAATATGCCCTTACATTAGTCATGAGCTAGAAACTAACTCTAACCGCTAAGCTAAGTTGAGTATCCAAACAGGGCTGTGTTGTTGTTGTTGTTGTTGTTGTTGTTGTTGTTGTTGTTGTTGTTGTTGTTGTTGTTGTTGTTGTTGTTGTTGTTGTTGTTGTTGTTGTTGTTGTTGTTGTTGTTGTTGTTGTTGTTGTTGTTGTTGTTGTTGTTGTTGTTGTTGTTGTTGTTCTGCTGCTCTTCTACGTGTATCTAGACATCATCAGAACATTAAGGTAACACTCTTCCTTGTTGCTATATAGCCTAGGATTGCATATGTAGACATTAAGTACAGTGCATGTTGCTATGTAGCCTCAGATATATTACATATGGCCCTATTTAACCTAACGATAAATGGGTTGCAGATATATTCAGTTAAAAGTCAGATTCACCGATTAGTCCCTTATCAGCCCCCGGCCTATATGGTACCAGCTATCGATATCCTAACAGTGAGGATATATAAGCCATGGGATGAAACTAAC
Source organism: Aegilops speltoides (assembly GCA_021437245.1). Taxonomy (NCBI): domain Eukaryota; kingdom Viridiplantae; phylum Streptophyta; class Magnoliopsida; order Poales; family Poaceae; genus Aegilops; species Aegilops speltoides. The sequence continues at coordinate 41,772,385 of CM038147.1, read as the reverse complement.
CTCGATGGAAAACAACAGTCGTTCCCAAAATTGTCCTGTGTAGGGACATCAAGAAGCATGTTAAGCACAACAGGCTAAACATCAACCCAAATTATCCATGGCAGACAAAATAATCTCCAAAAGATAGCTTCAGTGTGTAGGTTTAAGCACGCTAGTAAAGCAAAACAAGTGAAAAGGTGTGTTAACTGCAACAGGCCTAACATTTAACAACAAGCAAACATAGTCGTTCAAACTGGTATTGTGCTAGTCTAAGTACACTAGTTATTGTTAAATATAAATGGAAAGGCGTGTTTAACTACAAGATGCAGCAATCAAATGTAGTCATTCATGCCCTGTTTGTTTTAGCTTCGCTTGGATTTTAATCACCTAAGGATTCGCTTCAGTGGCGAAGCTGTTTCTGTGAATCAGCTTCACCACCGAAGTACACTTTGAGGTGCTTCAGGAAATTGCACTAAAAATGACACAAATCCAGATTCGGCTTCACTGGCAAAGCCGAATCTGGTCCCAGAATCCAAAACAAACAGGGCCATAGTGGTATTGTTGAAAGTGGTACTGATGAAATTGAACTGCATAGTTCATACTTGCACATATAGAACATCACATTGTGAATAACTGGAATAAAAAAGGCATACTACGAACAACCAAAGATAGCATTTGAAGCCGGACATATGCTAACTACAAACAACAGAACAATCAAAAAACTTTTAAAGAGGCATATGCTAGCTATAACAGGCTTAACAACAAGCACATATATGCATTCCTATTGGTATGTTTAAAACTGGATTGATGAAATGTACTGCACAGTAAATAATTGGACATACAGAGCATCAAATTGTGAACAACTGAAATAAACAAGGCATACTACAAACAACCCGATTTAGCAATTAAAACTGGACATATTCTCACTACACTACAAAAGGGACTCGACAAAACAAATCATGGGTTGCCCCCTGTGAAGAGGCACGGCAAAACAAATCATGGGTTTCCTCACTTGTCACAGATGGGCTCGTTCCCGTGGGAAGAGAACGGACCCTGGATGCACTCCATGTTGTCGCAGATGGGCTCCTTCCCCATGGAAGAGCACGGCTGTAGGGTGTCCTCCCTGATGTCGCAGACAGGCTCTTTCCCCTTGGAAGAGCAGATGGGCTCTTTCCCCTTGGAAGAGCCGGAGAGGGTGCCCTCCTCATGGTTGCCGTCGATGAGGTCTAACTTGGAAGTTGTGGATCCCAAGCCAGCGTCGCAGAACATGTCCTTCAGAAATGACAAAAGGGGCTCGATGACGATGTAGGATGGCAAGTTGTTGACAGCGAGCCAGAGGAGATCAGCGGCGAGGCCATGCATGAGATCGGCGGCGGTTGAACCCAAGGGGTTGGGGGTGGGCCACTTAACCTGTGACATAGCCCGCCTCAGGCAGTCCCTGTCCATGACCTCGATTTTGTAGCCGGCGGAAGAGACATGCCCACATACTCTAGCCTGCTACTTGAGTTCCTGCCGCCAGTAATGGTTGTCAGCTTCCTCGGAGACGTCGGGCGAAGAGACCGTGATACACCTCTTTTGGGCCAGTCGCTCCTCGAGCTCCACGGGAAGCGTAGCCGGGCTTAGGCTACGACACTCTGGATTGGGGGATGGGGATCTGAGGGAAAAGGGGCGTTTGGCAGGCATCATCTAAGAAACTCAGGGTGGCCTTGGTATGGATACCGGTGGGTAAGCTGCACGGGCAAACTGGCAGATGTTGACAATGGAGGTCTCATGGCAACAAGCGGCGGGGGGGGGACCTTGCTAGGGTTTCGAGCGAGGAAGGGTGTGCGTGTGTGTGTGCGCGTGCCCGAGGAGGTTTTGGTGTGTGTGTGTGTGTGTGGAGGGGGCAGGGGGTGTGTTTGAGGAAATGACGCGGGTACTGAAAATTTTACAACGCGGGGGTCAAACACGGGAGTAAAATGCCGGGGCTAATGAAAATTTTGATGATGGTGCATCCCATACGGTCCGGAGATTACAACCGTGTTTTATGAAACAGAAAAACCCTCGAGGCAGGCAGATATTTTCTAGGGGCAGGCGGGATTGGGAACAAGAAACATCGCACACGGTCCAGAGATAACAACCGTGTGTTATGAAACACAACAAACCCTCCTCAAGGCGGCCAGATATTTTCTAGGGATGTAGTGGGATTGGGAAGAAGAAATATCGCACACGGTCCGAAGATAACAACTGTGTGTTATGAAAAAGAAAAACCCTCGAGGCGGGCAGATATTTTTGAGAGGGGGGGCCTCGTGGAGTCCAATGTACTATGCGGATGTGTGCGTGAGAGGGGCGCCAGCATGGCACGTGGTTAGTTTGAGTGAACCGTATCTGTTGTGTCATCCGACTTGTCTAATGTTCATAAATTTGGTGAAAAATGACGCGGGAGAGGGTCAGAACATGAACACGCTTGCATGTGGACCAAATTTATATGTATGAAAAGGGCGGTTTGATTTTCAAATACCAAATGCAACTTCGATGTCGCACCTATCTCACAAAGCACACGATATTTCTTGCCCCCCTCGTGTCGGCACGAAGGGAATCCTAAGCTATGAATGCATGCCCCGCCCCCCGCCCCAACTGAGGCTCACCTAGCAAAGTGCGAAGTAGCTAGCAACCCCCCTCCCTCGTGTCGGCACGAAGGGAATCCTAAGCTATGAATGCATGCCCCGCCCCCCGCCCCAACCCAGGCTCACCTAGCAAAGTGCGAAGTAGCTAGCAGCCCCTCCTCCCTCGTGTTGGCACGAAAGGAATCCTAAGCTATGAATGGATGCCCCCCAACTGTGGTTCACCTAGCAAACTACGAAGTAGCTAGCAGCCCCCCTCGTGTCGGCACGAAGGGAATCCTAAGCTATGAATGCATGCCCCCCAACCGAGGCTCACCTAGCAAAGTGCAAAGAAGCTAGCAGCCCTCCCTCCCTTGTGTCGGCACGAAGGGAATCCTAAGCTATGAATGGATGCCCCCCAACCATGGTTCACCTAGCAAACTGCGAAGTAGCTAGCAGCCCCTCATGTCGGCACGAAGGGAATCCTAAGCTATGATGCCCCCAACCGAGGTTCACCTAGCAAAGTGAAAAGTAGCAGCCCCCCCCCCCACACACACACTTTTAAGTCGGCGAGCCAAAGAGGCATCTCACCAAGATTGATCGTAAAATGGACAAGGAATAATCCACCTTGGTCATACAACCTCTCTCTTGTTGCTGGTCAAAGTGATGGTCGGCCATGCGACCCCAGATAGGCTAGCTCGCCAATAATCACGCAAGTAGCTAGCTAGTCCCCAAAGACAACCACTTCATGCGTGTGGCACAAACATATTTATGGATCAGGTGTGTTTTTTAGTACACAATGGAACAACTTTGATGTGGCACCATGATTTCGAACAAGAAATCCCCACACTGAGTGAGGGTTAGGTTGATGATGCATATGTATGTTACACCACACTTCAAGCTGATGACGGGGATTCATGCATGCATGCACGTGCATACTATATGCGCTCAAACTTTAATTAGGTCTGAATCTCACCATGACCTATACTACGATAACATGAACCAGATGAAGATTATCCGCCATGGTAACCTATCTTGTTGTCGGTCAAGGTGATCATGGATATCCACATGGGCCCACGAATATATATAGGCTTGTCGCCGATAACCACGCGAGGGAGTGTACCATTCGAAGACAACCACTACATGCATATGTATGGAGGTGATGCGTGCATGCATGTCTTAATACCATTTCACAGCATTGATGTGGCGCGTGCATCGGAAATCGTACACTCTCCCCACAAAGAGCGAGATCGGTTCATCACATGTCGTTGTACTAGCCACTTCAACTCGTTCCCCACAAAGCAATATCACGTGTCAGGCAAAAAAATATCCCCCTCCTAATTAAGTCAAATTAACCACTCTCATTGTCAGCCAAAAAGTAGTGATGGACCAAGCAGGCCCACAAATGGAAAGCATCGATATCGCTGATAACCGCTTAAGTGGGTGTGAGAGGACAACCACCATCACTTTGCAAGTGGGCCAAACATATGTTGAATATAATACATAAAATGCACAACTTTGATGTGCCACACATGCCTAAAAAGCTGTAAACCATGCACCCACACAGAGCGAGGTTCATGAAGCGTACTACATATGATGGTCCCCTTCCCCCTCTTCGACGCATACTAGATGCTCCTACCGTAATACAACCCAAAAAGAATCTCATCGATGGTGAAATTAATTAACCTCTCTTGATGTAGCTAGGTCAAAGTGATGCACATATGCATCGACGATGGCCTCGTGGGCCCACAGATGGAAGCGTCACAAGTGAGTGTCCTAGCTAGGATAACCACCTGCATGCATGTGGCGCAAAGAGGTCTTGTGTGATGTTTGAATAGCCATTTTCACAATTTTGATGTGGCACATGCCTCGAAAACCGACAAGTCCCGACAATGAGTGAGGTGTACTTGTTCACGGACGCGCACATATGGTATATATATGCTAGTCCCCTCCCACCTCTTCGACGTGTACTATATACCACCATAACAAAAACAAAAAAGATTCTACCTTGCTGGTCAAATTAACCTCACTATCAGTTGTTCGTCAAAGTGATGGACGATGACCTCGCGGGCCCACAGAAAGTGTCATACGTGAGTATCGAGTGTCGTGTAGGACAACCATCGACTGCATGTGGCAAAAACATGTATGTATGAAAGGGTTGTGTAATGTTTTAAATTACGAATTCACGACTCTGATGTGGCACCGGCCTGCCTAACAAAACAGCCAACCGACACGGTGGCTCACAACTTGTAGTGTACTGCGAGCCACTCGCCACCTCCAGACGCACACACCCACACACACACACACACACACACACCGTGAATCCACCGCAACTTCGGTGCATGTTAAATTAATTATCCCGCGGTGGACATATATATGTTACCAAAGGAGGGACGTTTTAATTTTGAAAACAATCAGAGATCATTAAGGCGTTTTAGTACATTAATTGATTGATTTTCTATGGGTATAATGTGCAAAAATCAAATTTGAGCTACATGCACACGTGACAGTGCACCTAAATGGATTGCAAAAACACATGTGTTTCACTGGGTTCGTGTTTACTCCCCGTGCAACAAATTTCAACAATCTTGATTTTTAAATTCTAGTACATCCAAAACTTATTTGAAGTTCATGAGACTTATTGTGTTGTCATATGGACACCAATACAAAGTTGCATTGTACTTTTTTTGGTCAAATCTGAGACCAGTTTTGATGTAATCTTTATCTAATTACAAACAGGAGATTATTAATAATTGGGAACCAATGTCCCAAACGGACTATTTATTCGAACCGTGAGCGTTAGACCAACAATGGATACGTGTCATGCTTTGGTTAAGCAAAAAATAAAGCGGCGTCATTAATCATCCAAATAGAAAACAATATACGTGCCGCCACGCGACCCGTGTACCGTGCGAGCTGGCGTGAGTTGACGAGACACATGCAAACAGTCCGCCGCGCAGATAGACTGGGAGGCGTGCGTGTAGGTGTGTGAATTGACGGAGGCATGCTCACTGCACAGTGTCATCAGGAAGCGTGTGAGTAGCTGTGTGAAATGATGGTAGGCATGCCAGCAGTCCGGTGCGTGGGCTCACTGGGAGGCGAGCCAGCGGGTTGACCGCGGCCCGCCTCTCTCCCACTACTCCATATTAATGGTGCGCCCGAGCAGCCGCACCCCCCATCCTCGCCACACACATAATCCCCTCGCTCCGCTTGCATCCTCGACGCCGCTCTCAGTCATCAAAGCCGTCATTGTATGAGGATGCCGCCGAAGCACCCCATCGAAGGGAGTGGTGATGTCGGGGCTGCTAAAGCAACGGAGCACGGCGTGGAGATGGAGACATAGGTTGCCGTCGTAGACGGCGTCAAGCTTCCACAGCCAGAGGCGGAGTTCCACACCGACTCTGGTGACGACTCGAGCGACCACTCTAGTGATGACTCCGACGACGACGGACAACTGGTTATTCATCTATACCCATTTATGTGTCAAATAGATCCCAAGGTTTCTCTGGTTACTCCTGCCTCCCCCTTTTTGGAATAGAAATCCTATGGTTATGTTCTCCCAATCCATGAAATATGAGTAAGTTTTGTTAGATCCGTGTAGTTGAAAGGATCGATACAGTTAACTAGAGGGGGGTGAATAGGAAACTAACAATTTTTAGCTTTTCTTTGCCAGATTAAACTTTGCATCAAAGTAGGTTGTCTAGATATGCAACTAGGTGAGCAACCTATATGATGCAACAACAATAAGCACACAAGCAAGCAAAGGATATAACACAATATAACTTGCTCAAGTAAAGGTGAGAGATAACCAAAAGTGGAACCGGTGGAGACAAGGATGTGTTACCAAAGTTCCTACCCTTTGAGGAGAAGTACGGCTCCATTGGAGCGGTGTGGAGGCACAATGCTCCCCAAGAAGCCACTAGGGCCACCATATTCTCCTCACACCCTCACACAATGCGAGATGCCGTGATTCCACTATCGGTGCCCTTGGAGGCGGCGACCGAACCTTTACAAACAAGGTTGGGGCAATCTCCACAACTGAATTGGAGGCTCCCAACGACACCATGAAGCTTCACCTCAATGGACCATGGCTCCATGGTGACCTCAATGGTCTAGGGTGCTCTAACACCCAAGAGTAACAAGATCCGCAAGGGATTAGTGGGGGGAATCAAATTTCTCTTGGTGGAAGTGTAGATCGAGGCCTTCTCAACCAATCCCTAGAGAATCAACGAGTTTGATTGGCTAGGGAGAGAGATCGGGTGAAAACAGAGCTTAGAGCATCAATGGAGCTTGGGAAGAAAGAGGTCAGTCAACTTGGAGAAGAAGACCTCCTTTTATAAGGGGGGAAACAATCCAACCGTTACCCCCCATTTAACGCCGCAAAGAGCGGTACTACCGCTAGGGGCAGCGGTCCTACCACTGGGATCAGCGGTACAACCGCTCCCCCTCGCGGTACTGCCGTGCAGACAGGGAAGGCCAGAGGCGGAGCAGGATCTGGACCCAGGGCGGTACAGCAGCGGTGGTAGGGGCGATACTACTGCTTGCAAGCGGTACTACCACCTCTACTGCCGCTGCCAGTGCCGTAAAACCCGACACGAGAGGCGACACCCTCGAGTCGAGGCGGTAGGAGAACAGAACAACAGCGGTACTATGGCTGACAGCCCCCAGGCGGTACTACCGCTACGTAGCGGTATTGTCGCCTGTGGCTCTTGAGCGGTACTACCGCTGGGGTCCGCGGTACTACCGCTGGGACCAAAATTCTCAGGAAGCAAGGAGGGATCCTCCATCGAAGCGGGAAGGCTCCGTGGGTGCAAATAGGATGTGTACGTGTTGATTCAACCCTAGCCTTACCAATGCGGACCCCCTCTTGATAGTACGGTGACTCCTACGAAACAAGTCCACCAAAACTGAAATGAAAGAGCTACACCGTCTTCGCTTAAAACTCCGAGGGGAAGGAATCGTCTCGTGCTTGAGGATGAATCTCTGAAATACTCAATGCACACGATTAGTCCGCAAAAGCATTGTCATCAATCAACAAAACTACATAGAGAGAGACATGCCTTAACAATCTCCCCCTTTTTGGTGGATTGATGACAACCCGGGATTTGCACAAAGGTAGGACATGAAAGTAAAATGAATCCCATAACTACAAAATATTGACGGGCTCCCCCTGAATGTGTGCACCTAATTAGAGGTGCCTTTGGAATGCTAGGCACACACACTAGGATCAACACTCCCCCTATATTTTATAGTCCGACAGCAATAGCAACAAGTAAAGATACATATAGCTTGGATGCAGAAGGGTAGGTGTGAGCAAGGTATATAGCAGGATAAGCATGCAACTCACATACTACCAAAGTACTCGACAAACATAGATAATAAGGGATAAGGTAGTATGAGAGACTAACTCTTCAGTCCCCAGCACAACGTTAGGATAAACGCGCGCCCAAGCCTTCTCAATTAGCAACATGATGAACGGACCATAGATAAGGCACTTGCGCTCAGAGATGGCTGAGATTAGTTTAGACCACATGACATGAGAAATATCTAATGATTCTTCAGTGTTTTCCTCCTCACGCTGGAAGAAGAGAAGCATGTCCACGAGAAATGAGTGAACCATATACAAGTTGCCAATACGAGGGAAGAGAGTCTCTCGGAAGATGCGATGAAGGATGTCCAGAAAAGCAGGCAATTCATAGGCCTCCTTCTGAGTCACGGGGTGAATCTTCAAAGTACAGTAAGGCCAGAGAGTTGCTTGTGAGTGGAAGTTGCATTGCGGTGAGGGCAAAAGCCAACTGGTTTCTCAAGTCCTTGATCTTCAACCCCAAGTAACTCCATGAAGGCCTTCCAGTTGACAGAAAGCAGCTTGCCATTTGTCATCCAAGTCAGAGTCCTTTCCTCATCAGTTCCAAGATGGACCGTGGCATAAAACTGAGTCACTAAATCAGCATCAAAATCCTTGTTGAATTGCATGATCCTGAGGATGTTCAGCTGAGAACACATCTGAAGGGCTTCGCCAAAGTAAGCAGGATCCTTCTCCATAACATCAATGTCGATGGAGCGAACATCAACATAGAGATTCTTCTTTGATTTGATCACATCAAAGTAGATGGCAAACTGAAAGCGGTTCCAGAACGGGCGGTTGACCAAAGTGGGTTCTTGATCTTCCGCATAGGGGTTGCGGCGATGCCTTTCCCAGAACTTCTTGGCATTCATCTCTATCACAGTCTTGCCCCTAGGCTTCGGCTTGTTTGTAATAGTCTTCTTGTGCTGAGAAGGAGGTTGAGCACTTGAGGATGCAGCCGGTGTCTCAGAGGTGCGATAGCGCTTTGAAGTTGAACACCCGAGGTTGACACGGTGGACATGCTGCTCAGAAGGGCCATCACCTGGAACCAAACATACGAACAAAAGAAACAACATGAAAGAAAGAGCATAAGCCACCAAACAAAAGAACATGGATCAAAATTTGGTACAAGTATGATGGAAGTGGGCATCCAGCGGTAGTACCGCGATCAGGAAGCGGCAGTACCGCCTGAGCGGTAGTACCGCCTGAGCGGTAGTACCACTCCAGGCGGGGGAACGATGGTTCCCTACTGCCGTGGACAGATCCGGCACTACCGGGATGCCAAATTCAAAATTAATCCTACCAAATACCAATCCAAACAGTGTAGACGCCTTCTCCATCCTACTCAAGCCTTGATTTAGCCAAAAATCGAGAAAAGTGATGCCTATTGCCCCTAAAGACTAGATTTGAAACCTAGGCACAGAGAGAACGGGAACGGGGGCAATACCGGCATCCATGGCAAGATGACAAGGTGGGGATCGATTCCACCGAAGGAAATGGAGAGGGACGGCTCGGAGACGGCGGCCTGCCGGAGCCCTCCCACGGCGAGTCGGTGCTGGCGAGACGAAGAGGACGAGTGGGTTGTGCGAACGGGTATGGGGGAGAAAGAAAACTCCCCCTGCCCCAACATAAGTCCCAAGGCCCGCCCCGCAGCGATAGTACCGCTGGGGTGGGCGGTAGTACCGCTTGATGACCATCAGTGGTAGTACCGCGCACCACGAGCGATAGTACCGCTCAACCACAAACTCAAGGACTAGACACACAAAAGGTCTTAGCCCAAAAAGGAGAACGGACCGACGAGAAAGGAGAGCAAACAAACAGGCAAAAAAACACCAAAGAGAAGACAAGAAATACACTCCTCTCCAAGAGAGGGCGGTGGCCGTGGCCACCTATGTTTGAGTCAGGAGGTATGGCACCACGAAGATTTTAACCTTGGGCCCATGACCAAAACTCATCTTGGAAGCACAAGTACCATCAAACATGGCTAATGTGAAAGAGTTGATGGTTATCTACAAGGTTATCATGAGTGTTGACATACTTGAGCTTGATCTCCCCTCGCCTAATGTGATCCCGGATGAAGTGATACCGAATCTCAATATGCTTCGTCTTGAAGTGTTTCACCGGGTTGAGAGAGATCTTGATGGCACTTTCATTATCACACCAAAGAGGCACTTCGTCACAGATGACACCGTAATCCTTCAAAGTTTGCCTCATCCATAGAAGTTGAGCACAACAACTACCAGCAGCCACATACTCCGCTTCGGTGTACGAGAGAGACACACAACTTTGCTTCTTAGAAGACCAACTCACCAAAGAGCAACCAAGAAATTGGCACCCTCCGGGGGTGGACTTCATATCGAATCTATCTCCTGCCCAATCTGAGTCTGAATAGCCCAAAAGGTTGAAGTTGGCTCCTCTTAGGTACCACAAGCCAAAGTTTGGGGTATGAGTTAAATATCAAAAGATTTGCTTGACCGCCACACAGTGGCTTTCCTTAGGTGCGGCTTGAAACCGTGCACAAATTCCCACACTCAACATGATATCCGGTCTAGAAGCACAAAGGTAAAGCAAGGAGCCAATCATGGAGCGATATACCTTTTCATCCACCGCTTTACCATTAGGATCTATGTCAAGTTAGCATTTGGCGGGCATTGGAGTGGAGGCCGGCTTGACATCACTTAGCTTGAATCTCTTGAGTGTATTTGGCTTGGTTGATGAAGGTGCCTTCTCTTCCTTGATTGATTTCAAACCCTAGAAAGAACTTCAACTCTCCCATCATGGACATCTTGAACTTTGAGGTCATGAGAGCGGTAAATTCCTCATTGAAAGCTTTGTTAGGGGAACCAAAGATAATATCATCAACATATAGCTAGTTGGCATACAAACAACTCCCCTTTGACCTTCTTAGTAAAAAGAGTGGGGTCAATTTTCCCAATTTCAAACCCACGATCTAGGGTGCTCAAACACCCAAGAGTAACAATTTCCGCACGGGATTAGTGGGGGAAATCAAATTTCTCTTGGTGGAAGTGTAGATTGAGGCCTTCTCAACCAATCCCAACAGAATCAACGAGTTTGATTGGCTAGGGAGAGAGATCGGGCGAAAATGGAGCTTAGGGCATCAATGGAGCTTGGGAAGAAAGAGGTCGGTCAACTTGGAGAAGAATACTTCCTTTTATAAGGGGGGAAACAGTCGAACCATTACCACCCCCATTCAGCCCCGCAAAGAGCGGTACTACCTCTGGGGGCAGCGGTACAACCGTTGGGATCAGCGGTACTACCACTCCCCCTCACGGTACTGCCATGCAGACTGTGAAGGCCAGAGGCGGAGTAGGATTTGGATCCAGGGCGGTACAGCAGCGGTGGTAGGGGCGGTACTACTGCTTGCGAGCGGTACTACCGCCTCTACTGCCGCTGCCAGTGCCGCAAAACCTGACACGAGAGGCGACACCCTTGATTCAAGGCGGTAGGAGAACAGAACAATAGTGGTACTATGGCTGAGAGCCCCCAGGCGGTAGTACCGCTGCATAGCAGTACTTCCGCCTGTGGATGTTGAGCAGTACTACCGCTGGGGTCCGCGGTACTACCGCCGGGACCTAAATTCTTAGGAAGCAAGGAGGGATCCTCCATCGAAGCGGGAAGGCTCTGTGGGTGCAAAGAGGATGTTTACGTGTTGATTCCACCCTAGCCTTACCAATGCGGACCCCCTCTTGATAGTACATTGACTCCTACAAAACAAGTCCACCAAAATTGAAACGAAAGAGCTACACCGTCTTCGCTTAAAACTCCGAGGGAAAGGAATCATCTCGTGCCAAAGGCTGAATCTCTGAAATACTCAATGTACATGATTACTCTGCAAAAGCGTTGTCATCAATCACCAAAACTACATAGAGAGAGACATGCCTTAACAGTAGTGTACTGATTGTTTGAATGGTACAAGTGATAAGTGATTAGTTGTTTCATCTATGGAAATGATTTCTGCTAGTAATCTGACTAGGGTTAATTAGTGTTTGTGCCAATAATTCCTAGCCAGGACTTGATAATTTATTTTGAATGACCTACATATGTTTGTGCCACTATTTTCTTCAAGATTGGTCTGTACATAGACGAATGTGCTCAAAACTCAAACCATAATATCTGGATATGTATAAATAAATAGCCATAAATTCCTAATCCCACTTCACGGCATGTAATCGTTGATTTGATGCCTATTTTTAGCAACTGCCAAATGTTCCCTAGAGATTAGTTTGTAACCATTAATTTGATGCCACATTTTTTTAACTATTTTTATAGGTGCTGTCTGACGATGTGGACAGCGAGAATGAAGATGTCCAGAGGAGGTACAAGAGGCAAATACTAAGGGAGCTTTATGCGGGAATGCATAACAGGCGTATTAGGACTTGGAACGGCGACTATCGATGCCCATTCTGCAACCACAAGCTTGATGACGCGTATCAAAGTGTTCTGGCGCATGCAAGAGGACGGGCCGTTGGCTCCTTCAAAAAGAAGTATGCTCGCAGGGTGAAGCACGACGCGTACGCCGAGTACCTGGAGAAGCTTTGGGATCGTACCGGCTTGTGAGATGAGATGTGGGATCGAACTATATATGTATGCTTGAGCATGCTTAATGACAGTTGAACTATGCTTGTGTACGTGTATGCTTATTATCTATGTCTGAGTATGTTTAATCTATGTTTACTTATGTCTAACTATGGGATATGGATGCAATCAGTTCGGTTGATGGAATCTACCTTCGTCCTCGTCTATTGGCCCCCTTTGTACTTTGTGTTAAATGTTGACCAAAGATTTAACTGACAAAATGTTAGTGCATGTCAGCAAAAATTATATCGTTGGATGCGTATTTGAACGTAGTGTTCAATCATATAATTTTTGGTGACATGCATAAAAATTTCTTAGTCAAATATTTGGTCGAAATTTGGTACAAATTACAGAGGGGGCCAATAAACCAGGACAGAGGTAGTACGTCAATCGTACACGGTTCCCAAAATTGGAACCGTGTGCAATGACTTTCATTTTGCCAGTTGCTTCAATCACACACGGTTCCAAAATTGGAAGCGTGTGCAATGGCTTTCATTTTGCTTCTTGCGTCAATCACACACGGTTGGCTCTAGCAAACCGTTGCCTCCGAAATTCTTTGTGTGACAGAAAAGCCTCACCACCCAATTCAAAAAAGAAAAAAGAAAACCCTCGCCATCCCCACATCACAAAAACCCTCACCCCGCCCGCCATCCCATGCCTCCGGTCCCCATTCATACCTGCACAAGCTCCTCCGCATTTATGCATGGCACCGCCTATCACGGCGGTAATTACTTAGCTCTACGCCTGCCGCCGCCGCCAGGCTGCCGGCAAACCCCACCGCTTTTCGCCACTTCCGCTTGTCGCCGCCTATCGCCATCAAATTTCTCGACGCTGCTCGCGGTCGACCCAGCTCCGCTCGGTTGGGGAATCTGCGTTGTGAGGGTTTTTTCTCATGGACGACAAGGTAACTAATTTAATGAGATATTATCTCATATCTCATCCCAGTTCGTCTGCCTCCTTTAATCACCCGGCGGAAATCACCGTGAATTCATTTTTGTTCGTGCTGATTTGAGGGTTTTCTTTCATTCATAGAGTGTACAGTGCGCCAACACATCAGGACTGAGGGAGTCCTGGACTAGGGGGTGTCCGGATAGCCGAACTATCATCATCGACCGGACTCCAAGACTATGAAGATACAAGATTGAAGACTTCGTCCCGTGTCCGGATGGGACTTTCCTTGGCGTGGAAGGCAAGCTTGACGATACAGATATGTAGATCTCCTACCATTGTAACCGACTCTATGTAACTCTAGCCCTCTCCAGTGTCTATATAAACCGGAGGGTTTTAGTCTGTAGGACACAACAACAACAATCACAACAATCATACCATAGGCTAGCTTCTAGGGTTTAGCCTCCTTGATCTCGTCGTAGATCCACTCTTGTACTACCCATATCATCAATATCAATCAAGAAAGAGTAGGGTTTTACCTCCATCGAGAGGGCCCGAACCTGGGTAAAAACATCGTGTCCCTTGTCTCCTGTTACCATCCGCCTAGACGCACAGTTTGGGACCCCCTACCCGAGATCCGCCGGTTTTGACACCGACATTGTTGCTTTCATTGAGAGATCCTCTGTGCCGTCGCATATAGGCCCGATGGCTGCTTCGATCATCAACCACGATGCAGTCCAGGGTGAGACTTTCCTCCCCGGACAGATCTTTGTATTCGGCGGCTTTGCACTGCGGGCCAATTCGCTTGGCCATCTGGAGCATATTGAAACCTACGCCTCTGGCCGTCAGGTCAGATTTGGAAGTCTGAACTTCACGGCTGACATCCGCGGAGACTTGATCTTCGATGGATTCGAGCTACAGCCGAGCGCGCCGCACTGTCACGATGGGCATGATTTAGCTCTGCTGCCGGACAGTGCCTTGGAGGCCGCACGCGAGCCCACTCCGACCCTTAATTCGGAGCTGACTGCGCATATCGAGGATGGGTGGCTAGACACCGCCTCGGGGGCTGCCATGTCTACGGCGATGGAGCCGAATACCAACCTTGTCCCTTGTGAAGATCGTGACTCCGAGGTGCCAGACTCCTCGCCGGACTCCGAACCTCCTGTGCCCCTACCAATCGAATCCGATTGGGCACCGATCATGGAGTTCACCGCCGCGGACATCTTTCAGCACTCGCCTTTCGACGATATCCTGAATTCGCTAAAATATCTCTCGCTATCAGGAGAGCCCTGGCCGGATTGCGGTCAGGACGGTTGGGATGCGGACCACGAAGAAATTCAAAGCCCACCCACCACCCACTTTGTAGCCACTCTCGACGATCTAACCGACATGCTAGACTACGGCTCCGAAGACATCGACGGTATGGACGACGATGCCGGAGACGATCAAGAACCAGTGCCTACTGGGCACTGGAAATCCACCTCGTCATACGACATATACATGGTGGACATCCCAAAGGATGGGAATGGCGATGGAACAGCGGAGGAGGATCCTTCCAAGAAACAGCCTAAGCACCGGCGTCAGCGGCGCCCCTCTAAATCCCGCCACAGCAAGAATGGAGATTCCGGCACCGGAGATAATAACACCCCAGACAGCATCGAAGACAACACCCTCCAGCAAGATTCAGCACAGGAGGACGGAGAAGCCAGCCCTCATGAGAGAGCGGCAGACGAAGAGGTAGAGGACGATAATTACATGCCTCCCTCCGGAGACGAGGCAAGCCTCGACGAGGACGAATTCGTCGTGCTTGAGGATCCCGTCGAACAAGAGCGTTTTAAACACAGGCTTATGGCCACGGCAAATAGCCTAAAGAAAAAGCGGCAACAGCTCATAGCTGATCAAGATCTGCTAGCAGACAGATGGACTGAAGTCCTTGCGGCCGAAGAGCATGAACTTGAACTCCCCTCCAAAAGCTACCCCAAACGCAAGCTGCTCCCTGATTAGAGGAGGAGGCATATAAACCTGCATCACCAGCGCACAATACGGCTGACCAACCACCTCGTGGCCGCGACAGAGAGGCCTCTAGGCCCTCCGCTAGAACCGTACCCCGGCACCGCTCGAAAAGCATAAAGCCACGGGGGAATGCGCCGGACTTGCAAGGCATATTGGAGGATAAGGCAAGACAATCAAGATCGATCTACGGATCGCGTGGGCGCCCCACGATGCGCGACGACTACCGTCGCGCGGATCTGGCTAACTCTGGCGGGGCCAAACCACGATGACAAAGCTCGCTTGAGCTACGTCGTGATATAGCCCAATATAGAGGCGCCACACACCCACTATGCTTCACAGATGAACTAATGGATCATCAAATCCCCGAAGGGTTCAAACCCGTGAATATTGAATCCTACGATGGCACAACAGACCCCGCGGTTTGGATCGAAGACTATCTCCTCCATATCCACATGGCCCGCGGTGATGATCTTCACGCCATCAAATACCTCCCACTCAAGCTTAAAGGACCAGCTCGGCATTGGCTTAACAGCTTGCCAGCAGAATCAATTGGGTGTTGGGAGGATCTGGAAACCGCATTCCTTGATAACTTCCAGGGCACATATGTGCGACCACCAGACGCCGATGACCTAAGCCACATAATTCAGCAGCCAGACGAATCGGCCAGACAATTACGACACGGTTCTTAACAAAGAAAAATCAAATCGTCGACTGTCCGGATGCAGAGGCTCTTGCAGCCTTCAAACATAACGTCCGCGATGAGTGGCTTGCCCGGCACCTGGGACAGGAAAAGCCAAAATCCATGGCAGCCCTCACATCACTCATGACCCGCTTCTGCGCGGGAGAGGACAGCTGGCTAGCTCGCAGTAACAACCTCAGCAAAAATTTGGGCAGTCCGGATGCTAAGGACCGCAATGGCAGGTCGCGTCGCAATAAGAACAAACGCCATGTCAACGGCGACAATACTGAGGATACAGAAGTCAATGCCGGATTCAGAGGCTCCAAACCCGGTCAGCGGAAGAAGCCATTCAAAAGAACTACTCCGGGTCCGTCCAATTTGGACCGAATACTCGACCGCTCGTTCCAGATACACGGCACCCCCGAAAAGCCAGCTAATCACACCAACATGGATTGTTGGGTCTTCAAGCAAGCAGGCAAGCTCATTGCCAAAAACAATGACAAGGGGCTGCATAGCGATGACGACGAAGAGACCTGGCCGCCGAACAATCGAGGACAGAAGGGTTTCCCCCCACAAGTCCAGACGGTGAACATCATATACGCAACCCACATACCCAAAAGGGAGCGGAAGCGTGCACACAGGGATGTATATGCGATGGAGCCAGTTGCCCCGAAGTTCAACCCATGGTCCTCCTGCCCGATCACTTTTGATCGAAGGGACCACCCCACCAGCATCCGCCACGGCGGATTCGCCACATTGGTTTTAGACCCAATCGTCGATGGATTTCACCTCACCAGAGTCCTGATGGACGTGTTGGGGAACGTTGCAGAAAATTAAAATTTTTCCTACGGCTTCACCAAGATCCATCTATGAGTTCATCTAAGCAACGAGTAACGGGAGAGAGATTGCATCTACATACCACTTGTAGATCGCGTGCGGAAGCTTGCAAGGTGATGATGGAGTCGTACTCGAACGTGATTCAGATCACCGATGCCAAGTGCTGAGCGGACAGCACCTCTGCGTTCAACACACGTGCGGGACGACGGCGTCTCCTCCTTCTTGATCCAGCAAGGGGAAGGAGAGGTTGAGGAAGACAGCTCCACCGGCCCGACGGCGTGGTGATGGTGGAGAAGCGATACTCGGCGAGGCTTCGCCCGAGCTCTTACGGAGGAGGAGATGTGTTGGGGAGGGAGGGCTGCGCCTTGGGAGTTGGTACAGCAGCCCCCTCCTCCCCCTTTATATAGGCACCACAGGGGTGGCGGCCCTGAGATCCAATCTCCAGGGCGGCGGCCAAGGGGTGGAGTGCCCCCAAGCCGGTGGGCGCCCCCCCCTAGGGTTTCAACCCTAGGCGCGAGGTGGGCCTAGAGGCGCACCAGCCCTTGTGGGCTGGTTCCTTCCCCTTCAGCCCATGGGGCCCTCCGGATAGGTGGCCCCACCGGTGGACCCAGGACCCTTCCGGTGGTCCGGTACTTTCTAGAAACCCCAAACTTTCCGATGGCGAAACACCACTTCCTATATATTATTCTTTACCTCCGGACCCTTCCGAACTCCTCGTGACGTCCGGGATCTCATCAGGACTCGAACAACATTCGGTGGTCACATACTTGACTTCCTACTAACCCTAGCGTCACCGAACCTTAAGTGTGTAGACCCTACGGGTTCGGAGACACGAGACATGACCGAGGCGACTCTCGGGCAATAACCAACAGCGGGATCTGGATACCCATGTTGGCTCCCACATGCTCCTCGATGATTTCATCGGTTGAACCACGATGTCGAGGATTGATCAAACCACGTATGCAATTCCCTTTGTCAATCGATGCGTTACTTGCGAGACCCGATCGTCGGTATCCCAATACCTTGTTCGGTCTCGTTACGGCAAGTCACTTTACTCGTCTTAGTAATGCATGATCCGTGGCCAACACCTTGGTCACATTGAGCTCATTATGATGATGCATTACCGAGTGGGCCCAGAGATACCTCTCCGTCATACGGAGTGACAAATCCATCTCGATCCGTGTCAACCCAACAGATACTTTCGGAGATACCTGTAATGCACCTTTATAGTCACCCGATTCGTTGTGACGTTTGATACACCAAAGGCACTCCTACGGTAACCGGAGTTACGATCTCATGGTCGAAGGAAGAGATACTTGACATTGGCAAAGCTTCTAGCAAGCGAACTATCGATCTTTTATGCTATGCTTATGATTGGGTCTTGTCCATCACATCATTCTCCTAATGATGTGATCCGTTATCAACGACATCCAATGTCCATAGTCGAAACCATGACTATCTATTGATCTGTGAGCTAGTCAACTAGAGGCTCACTAGGGACTCATTGGGTCTAAGTGTTCACACGTGTATTACGATTTCCGGATAATACTGATTATAGCATGAACAAAGACAATTATCATGAACATTGAAATATAATAATCCTTTTATTATTGCCTCTAGGGCATATTTCCAACAGTCTCCCACTTGCACTAGAGTCACCAATCTAGTTACATTGTGATGAATCGAACACCCATAGAGTTACGGTGTTGATCATGTTTTGCACGCGAGAGGTTTAGTCAGCGGATCTGCGACATTCAGATCCGTGTGCACTTTGCAAATCTCTATGTCTCCATCTTGAACATTTTCACGGATGGAGTTGAAGCGGCGCTTGATGTGCCTTGTCTTCTTGTGAAACACAGGCTCCTTGGCAAGGGCAATAGCTCCAGTGTTGTCACGAAAGAGTTTGATCGGCCCGACGCATTGGGTATGACTCCTAGGTCGGTGATGAACTCCTTCACCCAAATCGCTTCATCGCTGCCTCCGAGGCTGCCATGTACTCCGCTTCACACGTAGATCCCGCCACGGCGCTCTCGCTTGCGGCTGCACCAGCTTCTTGCTCCACCATTCAACATATACACGTATCCGGTTTGTGACTTAGAGTCATCGGATCTGAGTCGAAGCTAAGCGTCGGCGTAACCCTTCTGACGAGCTCTTCGTCTCCTCCATAAGCGAAACATGTCCTTTGTCCTTTTCGGTGCTTCAGGATATTCTTGACCGCTGTCCGGTGTTCCTTGCGGGGTTACTTTGGTATCTTGCAACCAAACTTACGGCAAGGTTTACATCGGGTCTGGTACACAGCATGGCATACATAATAGATCCTATGGCTGAAGCATAGGGGATGACACTCATCTCTTCTTTATCTTTTGCCGTGGTCGGTGGCTGAGCTGAGCTCAATTTCACACCTTGTAACATAGGCAAGAACCCCTTCTTGGACTGATCCATTTGAACCTCTTCAAAATCTTATCAAGGTATGTGCTTTGTGAAAGACCTATGAGGCGTCTCGATCTATCTCTATAGATCTTGATGCCTAATATATAAGCAGCTTCTCCAAGGTCCTTCATTGAAAAACACTTGTTCAAGTAGGCCTTAATGCTGTCGAAGTTTTGTATCATTTCCCATCAAGAGTATGTCATCTACATATAATAGGAGAAATGCTACTGAGCTCCCACTCACTTTCTTGTATAACGAGCTTCTCCATAAGTCTCATAAACTAAACGCTTTGATCATCTCATCAAAGCGAATGTTCTAACTCGAGATGCTTGCACCAGTCCATAAATGGATCGCTGGAGCTTGCATACTTTGTTAGCGTTCGAGGATCGACAAAACCTTCCGGCTGCATCATATACAGCTCTTCCTTAAGATGTCCATTAAGGAATGCCGTTTTGGCGTCCATCGCCATATCTCATAATCATAGTATGCGGCAATTGCTAACATGATTCGGACGGACTTAAGCTTCGCTACGGGAGAGAATGTCTCGTCGTAGTCAATCCCTTGAACTTGTCGATAACCCTTAGCGACAAGTCGAGCTTTATATATGGTAACATTACCATCCGCGTCCGTCTTCTTCTTAAAAATCCATTTATTTTCTATCGCTCGCCGATCATCGGGCAAGTCTGTCAAAGTCCATACTTTGTTTTCATACATGGATTCTATCTCGGATTTCATGGCTCCAAGCCATTTGTTGGAATCTGGACCCGCCATTGCTTCTTCATAGTTCGAAGGTTCATTGTTGTCTAGCAACATGATTTCCATGACAGGGTTGCGTACCACTGCAGTGCGGAACGTGTCCTCGTGGACCTTCGAAGTTCAAGAGTAACTTGATCCGAAGTACCTTGATCATCATCAACGTTTTCCTCTTGATTGGTGTGGGCATCACGAGAGCGGTTTCTGCGCTGCACCACTTTCCCGTTCGAGAGGTAGTACTTCATCGAGTTCTACTTTCCTCCCACTTACTTCTTTCGAGAGAAACTCTTTCTCGAAAACATCCGTTCTTTGCAACAAAGATCTTGCCTTGGATCTTAAGTAGAAGGTATACCCGACAGTTTCCTTAGGGTATCCTATGAATCGCATTTTCCGACTTGGGTTCGAGCTTTTCGGGTTGAAGTTTCTTGACATAAGCATCGCATCCCCAAACTTTTAGAAAGCGACAGCTTAGGTTTCTTCCCAAACCATAATTCATACGGTGTCGTCTCAGCGGTTTAGGCGGTGCCCTATTTAAAGTGAATGTAGCTGTCTCTAGGCGTATCCCCAAAATGATAGCGGTAAATCGGTAAGAGACATCATAGACCGCACCATATCCAATAGAGTGCGATTCGACGTTCGGACACACCGTTTATTTGAGGTGTTCGGTAGGCGTGAGTTGTGAAACGATTCCACATTTTCTTAAGTGTGTGCCAAATTCGTGACTTAAATATTCTCCTCCACGATCTGATCGTAGGAACTTTATCTTTCTGTCACGTTGATTCTCCACCTCACTCTGAAATTCCTTGAATTTTTCAAAGGTCTCAGACTTGTGTTTCATTAAGTAGACATACCCATATCTACCCAAGAGGCAAGGTTCGCATGTGTCAAACGATTCATAATCAAGAGACTCTAAAAGTCCATCAGCATGGAGTTTCTTCATGCGCTTGACACCAATGTGACCAAGGCGGCAGTGCCACAAGTATGTGGGACTATCGTTATCAACTTTACATCTTTTTGCATCCACACTATGAACATGTGTAATATTACGCTCGAGATTCATTAAGAATAAACCATTGACCATCGGAGCATGACCATAAAACATATCTCTCATATAAATCGAACAACCATTATTCTCAGACTTAAATGAGTAGCCATCTCGTATCAAGCGAGATCCGGATACAATGTTCATGCTCAAACTTGGCACTAAATAACAATTATTGAGGTTTAAAACTAATCCGTAGGTAAATGTAGAGGAGCGTGCGACGGCGATCACATCGACCACGGAACCATTCCCGGCGCGCGCGTCACCTCGTCCTTTGCCGGTCTCCGTTTATTCCGCAGCTCTGCTGTGAGTTACATATGTGAGCAATGGCACGGTATCAAATACCGGGAGTTACTACTGATCTTGGTAAGGTACACATCAATTACATGTATATCAAATATACCTTTGGTGTTGCGGCCTTCTTATCCGCTAAGTATTTGGGGCAGTTCCGCTTCGATGCCCTTTCCCTTGCAATAAAAGCACTCAATCTCGGGCTTGGGTCCATTCTTTGACTTCTTCCGGCAAGCTGGCTTACGGGCGGCAACATCCTTGCCGTCCTTCTTGAAGTTCTTCTTACCCTTGCCCTTCTTGAACTTAGTGGTCTTATTGACCATCAACACTTGATGTTCCTTTTTGATTTCAGCCTCTGCTGACTTCAGCATCGAGAACACTTGAGAATGGTCTTTACCATCCCCATGTTGTAGTTCATCACAAAGCTCTTGTAGCTTGGTGGGAGCGATCGAGGATTCTGTCAATGACCGCCTCATCTGGGAGGTTAATGTTCAACTGGGTCATCGTCGTGCAACCCGGACATCTTGAGGATGTGTTCACTTGTGAACTGTTCTCCTCCATCTTACAAGCTGTAGAACTTGTCGGAGACATCATATCTCGACCGGGCATGAGCTTGGAAAACTAGTTTCAGCTCTTGAACATCTCATATGCTCCGTGATGCTCAAAAGCGCTTTTGGAGCCCGGTTCTAAGCTGTAGAGCATGCCGCCTTGAGCGAGGGAGTAATCATCGGCCACGAGTTTGCCAAGCGTTCATAACGTCTTGGTTCTCTCGGGACGGGCGGCACCTAGCGGTCCTTCTAGGACATATTGCTTCCTAGCAGCTATGAGGATGATCCTCGGGTTCGGACCCGATCCGTATAGTTCTGCCATCATCTTTCAGCTTGGTTTTCTCTAGGAGCGTTGAAGTTCATGTTGACATTAGCGTTGGCCATTGATCTACAAGACATATTTGCAAAGGTTTTAGACTAAGTTCATGATAATAAAGTTCTTAATCAAAATTATGAACTCCCACTTAGATTAGACATCCCTCTAGTCATCTAAGTGTTACACGATCCGAGTCGACTAGCCCGTGTCCGATCATCACGTGAGACGGACTAGTCATCGTCGGTGAACATCTTCATGTTGATCGTATCTTCCATACGACTCGTGTTCGACCTTTCGGTCTCCGTGTTCGAGGCCATGTCCGCACATGCTAGGCTCGTCAAGTTAACCCTAAGTGTTTTCGCTGTGTAAAACTGTCTTACACCGTTGTATGTGAGCGTAAGGATCCATCACACCCGATCATCACGTGGTGCTTAGAAGCGACGAACTGTAGCAGCGGTGCAGATTAGGGAGAACACTTCTTGAAATTTTATAAGGTATCATCTTATTTACTACCGTCGTCCTAAGTAAACAAGATGCATAAACATAATAAACATCACATGCAATTATATAGTTGTGACATGATATGGCCAATATCATCAAGCTCCATTGATCTCCATCTTGGGGCTCCATGATCATCTTGTCACCGGCTTGACACCATGATCTCCATCATCATGATCTCCATCATCGTGTCTTCATGAAGTTGTCACGCCAGCGACTACTTCTACTTCTATGACTAACGCGTTTAGCAATGAAGTAAAGTAGTTTACATGGCGTTCTTCAATGACACGCAGGTCATACAAAAATAAAGACAACTCCTATGGCTCCTGCGGTTGTCATACTCATCGACATGCAAGTCGTGAATCCTATTACAAGAACATGATCTCATACATCACAATTCATCATTCATCACAACTTCGGCCATATCACATCACATGATCAATCGCTGCAAAAACAAGTTAGGCGTCCTCTAGTTGTTGTTGCATCTTTTACGTGGCTGCGATTGGGTTCTAGCAAAACGTTTTCTTACCTACGAATCACCACAACGTGATTTTGTCAACTTCTATTTACCATTCATAAGGGCCCTGTTCATCGAATCCGCTCCAACTAAAGTGGGAGAGCAGACACCCGCCAGCCACCTTATGCAACTAGTGCATGTCGATCGATGGAACCGGTCTCACGTAAGCGTGCGTGTAAGGTTGGTCGGGCGCTTCATCCCACAATACCGTTGAGCAAGAAAAGACTAGTAGAGGCAAGTAAGATGACAAGATCAGCGCCCACAACAAATTGTGTTCTACTCGTGCATTAGAGAACTACGCATAGACCTAGCTCATGATGCCCTTTGTTGGGGAGCGTTGCGAGAAAATTAAAATTTTCCTCGGCTTCACCAAGATCCATCTATGAGTTCATCTAAGCAACGAGTAGCGGGAGAGAGATTGCATCTACATACCACTTGTAGATCGCGTGCGAAGCTTGCAAGGTGATGATGGAGTCGTACTCGAGCGTGATTCAGATCACCGATGCCAAGTCTTGAGCGGACAGCACCTCCGCGTTCAACACACGTGCGGGACGGCGGCGTCTCCTCCTTCTTGATCCAGCAAGGGGAAGGAGAGGTTGAGGAAGACAGCTCCACCGGCGGCCGACGGCGTGGTGATGGTGGAGAAGCGATACTCAGGCGAGGGCTTCCGAGCTCTTACGGAGGAGGAGATGTGTTGGGGAGGGAGGGCTGCGCCTTGGGAGTTGGTGCAGCAGCCCCCTCCTCCCCCTTATATAGGCACCACAGGGGTGGCCGGCCCTGAGATCCAATCTCCGGGGCGGCGACCAAGGGGTGGAGTGCCCCCAAGCCGGTGGGCGCCCCCCCCTAGGGTTTCAACCCTAGGCGCAGGGGGTGGGCCCTAGGGGGGCGCACCATCCCCTTGTGGGCTGGTTCCCTTCCCCCTTCAGCCCATGGGGCCCTCCGGGATAGGTGGCCCCACCCGGTGGACCCCCGGGACCCTTCCGGTGGTCCGTGCTTTTACCGAAACCCCGAAACTTTCCCGATGGCCGAAACACCACTTCCTATATATTATTCTTTACCTCCGGACCCTTCCGGAACTCCTCGTGACGTCCGGGATCTCATCCGGGACTCCGAACAACATTCGGTGGTCACATACTTGACTTCCTACTAACCCTAGCGTCACCGAACCTTAAGTGTGTAGACCCTACGGGTTGGGAGACCGCAGAACATGACCGAGGCGACTCTCGGGCAATAACCAACAGCGGGATCTGGATACCCATGTTGGCTCCCACATGCTCCTCGATGATTTCATCGGTTGAACCACGATGTCGAGATTGATCAAACCACATATGCAATTCCCTTTGTCAATCGATGCGTTACTTGCGAGACCCGATCGTCGGTATCCCAATACCTTGTTCGGTCTCGTTACGGCAAGTCACTTTACTCGTCCGTAATGCATGATCCGTGGCCAACACCTTGGTCACATTGAGCTCATTATGATGATGCATTACCGAGTGGGCGAAGATACCTCTCCGTCATGCGGAGTGACAAATCGATCTCGATCCGTGTCAACCCAGAGATACTTTCGGAGATACATAATGCACCTTTATAGTCACCCGATTCGTTGTGACGTTTGATACACCAAAGGCACTCCTACGGTAACAGGGAGTTACGATCTCATGGTGAAGGAAGAGATACTTGACATTGGCAAAGCTTCTAGCAAGCGAACTATCGATCTTTTATGCTATGCTTATGATTGGGTCTTGTCCATCACATCATTCTCCTAATGATGTGATCCCGTTATCAACGACATCCAATGTCCATAGTCGAGAAACCATGACTATCTATTGATCTGTGAGCTAGTCAACTAGAGGCTCACTAGGGACTCATTGGGTCTAAGTGTTCACCGTGTATTACGATTTCCGGATAATACGGTTATAGCATGAACAAAGACAATTATCATGAACATTGAAATATAATAATCCTTTTATTATTGCCTCTAGGGCATATTTCCAACAGAGACGGCGGCCTGAACCTGCTTTATCGGGACAGAGTCGCAAAGATGGGCATAGACCCTCAAGTTAAACCCACAAAGGCGACCTTCAAAGCGTCATACCAGTGTAAAGCCAATTATGCAGGCTCGATTACTTTGGAAGTGGTCTTGGATCCCGGATAACTTCGAAGCGAGTTAATATTCGACATAGTCCGTTCATGCGGCAGCTATCATGCTCTGCTTTCGGACGGACGCGTTTACAAAGTTCAATGCGGTGCCGCTTTCGCATACCTCAAGATCAAGATGCGGGCCCTCGAGTCATCACGGTCAGCGGAAACACGGGCGCTCTCTCGAGCGGAGGAACATCTGGCGGCCCTCGCGGCGAAGTACAATGCAGCCTCTTAAGGCAATTCTCGAGTCCGGCCGTTAAGCGGCCGGACACGGCTAACGCGCCGGAGTAACCTACAACAAGACCACATGGCACGTTCTAAGCACGCGTAGCAATGCAGCCCCAACCCCAGCCCTTGCAAAATTGCAAGACTGGTCCTTCGCGTACATCATTATGCTCTGGAGATACCATGGGCATAGGGCGAGGGGCACGACCACAACAGGCCCAGAGTGCGGCTCAACCACACCAGGGGCTCTCAAGTGTGTCATTCTATTTCCTTTTTCTTTTTTCTTACCCGCAGGACTCCGTTCACTAGAGGCCCTGTCCGGCAGTAGACCTGCCGAACTCACGATGCAACAGCCAGGGAAGGAGAAAGGCTACGACGAAGTATCCAGGTGGTCTCCATTACGAGCATTAAATCTGTTTTATACACCATTCCGCAGCCTACCCCTAGAGGGGGACATGTTTAATAGTCCCATCCCTTGCATACCGCACTATTTGTATCGTCAAGCATTCATGGCAGTACTTCTTG
Source organism: Aegilops speltoides (assembly GCA_021437245.1). Lineage (NCBI taxonomy): Eukaryota > Viridiplantae > Streptophyta > Magnoliopsida > Poales > Poaceae > Aegilops > Aegilops speltoides. The sequence goes on along the minus strand of CM038147.1, from coordinate 41,746,180 downwards.
AATAAACAATGCATCGCGTTTTGCTTATAATTGCATTTCTTTCTTATACATATGTTCATTTATGACATGTTGTACCCGTACACTTTGGTATGGCTAAATACACCAGGGGCTTAAGTTCCCCACATTATGGTGTAATAAGTCCGAACACTTTCACAAGTGCGGCACCCCGAACTTATAGCATTATATGCATCGGCTCCGAATCATGTCTTGGGTCAATAGTTGGGTTTGCCCGGCTCCCATGTTTTGGTACCTTACGTTCCGTTGTATCGGCTAAGGTAGCACTGGGAGAACCACTGCGATTGCGCCCCAGTTGAGCTGGGCGAGCGCCTCAGTGGAGAAAGCTAAAACTGACTATCATGATGAGGCGAGAGCCGGTCGCTGTTCGAGAGGTTTTTTCGAGTCCCTGAAGACTTATGCCGCTTCGAGCGAGGAACGGCTTTTGTCCGGCCCAGCGTGGATAGCGCCCGAATTGATCTTCGAATACTAGAGGCTTCACGAAATTTAAAATTATAGAATTCTATGGCTAAGTGAGAGTGTTCAAGCATTATAAGTCCGGTTGCCTTGTTCGTTGTGTTGAGCGCCTCCCTAGATGGACCCAAAAATGGGAATAAGAGCGCTCAAGTTTATCCAGAACACCCCAGCACTCGTGGCATGGGGGCCGAAGCCGACGACTTTCCATCTCTCAGATTTGATAAACGGCCGCACAGAAGGTAATATTTTAAATTAAATAGCGTTACTTAGCGCATATGAACAAAGTTTTTAGCGCACAGGATAACAAAATGCGAGTCTACTCAAATATTACATCATTGGAGCACTCACCCGCAATAATGCGGGCGCCCTTCAGGACACCCTTATAATACATCTCGGGTGTGCGGTACTCCTTGCCCGGCGGTGGCGCGTCCATCACAAGCTTCTCAGCATCCATCTTGCCCCAGTGCACTTTAGCACGGGCAAGGGCCAGACGGGCACCTTCAATACAGGCGGAGCGCTTGACGACTTCAACCCAAGGATGCGCAACCACCAGCTGCCGCACCAGGCCGAAGTAGCTCCCAGGCATGGTCTCTTTGGGCCATAGCCGAACTATAAGGCCCTTCATGGCCTGTTCGGCCACCTTGTGGAGCTCGACCAGCTGCTTCAGCTGGTCGCTAAGGGGCACCGGATGTCCGGCCTCAGCATACTGAGACCAAAATACCTTCTCCGTCGAGCTCCCCTCCTCGGCTCTGTAGAAAGCGGCAGCATCGGACACTCTGCAGGGCAGATCTGCGAACGCTCCTGGAGAGCTCCGAATTCGGGTAAGTAACAGGTAATTCACTTTAACATGCTTGCTTTGCATGAAAAATGCCTTACCCGCCGCTATTTTCTTCAAATCCTCGATTTCCTAGAGGGCCTTGTGGGCATCGGCCTTCACGGCTTTGGCACTCTCAGGAGCCGACGCATGCTCGGACTCTCGAGTCTTCGAGTCACGCTCCAAACCCTCGTGCTTTTCCACGAGAGCCTGGAGCTCTTGCTGTACCTCCGCCACCCGCGCCTCCTGCTTCTCTCGCTCGGCTCGTTCCACGGCCGCATGCGTTGGCATGAAACCGCCTCCTTCAGGGTTGCCACCTCGTTCGTGGCCCCTGGAATACCCACGTTATCCTTGTTATTTCTCTTGCAACCAAATCCTTTTCTGTAAGGTACAACTTTCATAAGGTGTTACTCACCTTCCTTGTCCTCGAGCTGCTTCTTGGCATGGCCGAGCTCGTTCTCGGACCGCTCGAGGCTCTGCTTCAAAGCATCGACATCTGCAGTCAGTGCGGTAGAGGTCAGCAGCACAGCCTGCAATCCCATATCGATATATTTTTTAAGACTCCTGCGTATATTTATTTAGATCCTCAGTCCGGCTTTTCTTTCCGAACACCAAACTGAGCATCAGGGGCTACTGTCTATGCGGTACTATTTTACATATATTAAACTTCTTACCTCAAAGCCTGTTAGAAGGCTGTTGCGAGCCTCGGTCAGCCCGCTCTTGGCGAGTGAACCTTGAATCACCGCACTCATGGCAGGTGCGGTGTTCTTCTTCTGATGGAAGCGCCGTTGGCGCCTCCGGCCAAGTAATCCAGCGCCTCGGTTGGATGGAGGCCGCCGGTGTCGCGATCTTGCCCTTCTTCTGAAGGGCGCCCGCGGACTCGGAACCACTGCGAGGTTACAGTGCGGAGTCCGGTGCAAAGTCCGGGAGGTTGCCCAGCGGCACCTCCGGGGCCTCCTCCTCTTGCTGGGCCCCTTCCCGGGATCCCACCTCGGCGTCGTCGGCGTCACGAGGTGTGGAGGCGGTCCCGAGAATCCATATCTGACGTGCCCAAGGACCCGCTCAACGAAGCGGGAAGATCGTCCTTGGGCAGACTTCAGTGTTGTATGCGGCATTAGAAGGACACCATGCGACAAATTATAAATCGACTAGGAGTCCGGATACTCACGATCTCACCAGGGGCTTGGCCCTTAAGGGCCACTCCTCGTCGCCTTCGCCGACGTTGGCGGAACAGTCCGGGTGAAGGGTCCTCCCCTTCTTGGACCCTTCGGCCTCCCTCGCTGGGGAGGCCTTCCTCTTCTTCTCCCCCCCCCCCCGCTAGGGGAGAGTCCTCTTTCTTCTCATCATCGTCCTCGTGGGAGGAGTCCTCCTAGGAGTCATCGGACGATGAGTCCGATACCACGGCGCGGGAACTCCTTGGGTTCCGTGGCCTTCTTCTTGGCCTTCTTCTCGGCACTCGTAAAGTGCGAGACCAGCAACCTGTCAAGCAGGCGTCCGCTGGAGTCTTCGGAAGGGCGGACGGTTAACTTGTCACGGGCGTCGTCTGCCGAACTGTTAAAGGTATTGGGAGTTTAGATCCGCATGAAGTCAAAACATGAAAAGAAAGTGTCCGTAAAGGATAGCGTAGCTTACCTCGTCGGTGGGCGCTGCGAGCTGAATCCATGCGATCTTGATGGCGGATCACGGGGCTTGGCGCCCTTGAACAGCACCCTCAAGCATCTTTATGCGTAGTGTCAAAGAGCCCGCTCAAGGTGCAGTGCTGTGCGGATTGAACTCCACAAATTGAAATCCCGTTCTTGGCGGGGAGAATCCGTGAGACGAGCATGACTGGATCACATTGACAAGCTTGAGCTTCTTGTTCACGGGGTTTGGAGGCAGGATGGAGTCGGTCGGCTCCTCGAACTACCCATAGCAAGCCCTTCTCTTTCCGGAGGTGAGCTGCATGGGGATGCAGATCTGAATCGGGGCTGCTGCCCATTTAGGGTCCTCTGGCTCGGTGATGTAGAACCACCCGATTGCCACCTTTTGATGGATTCCATGAAGGCGCCCTCGAGCCAAGTGGCGTTGGGCATTTGCCCACCATGGCGCCTCCGTACTCCGCTTGGCTGCCCTTCACAACCTTGACTTGACATTGAAGGTCTTGAGCCTGCGAAGTGGGGCTGGATGCGAGAGGAAAGCCTCGCACCACGACGATAAGCGCCGAGATGTTGAGCATGAAATTGGGGCTAGATCATGGAAATCAGGCCGTAGTAGAACATGAGCCCCGAACAAAAGGATGGGCGGAAGCCCGATCCAGCGGAGGAAATGGGAAGGAATACCACCCTCTCATGGGGCCCGGGGGTGGGGATGAGCTGCCCCTCGTCGAGGAGCCCGTGCGCGATGTCGCTGGACAGATATCCGGCGCCGCGCAGCTTCTTGATGTGCCCCTCCGTAACGGAGGAGGCCATCCACTTGCCTCCCGCTCCGGACATGGTTGGAGAAGGTCGAGGTGAGATGTGCGGACTTGGGTGCTGGAGCTCGAGTGCGCGAGATGGATAAGCAAAGGAGGACGAAGGCGTGGGTAAAAAGGTGGATCCTTATCCCCTTATATATGGGTGGACGAGACTATGCGTCCCCACCAGCCTGGTAAAACTCGCTTATCTCCCAAGCGCCACAATCAATGGCGCGGTTGGGTTACCCACATCCGTATTGATGGGAATCCCGAATAAGGGAACACGATCTACCTTGACAAGGCGTGCCAAGAAGCGCCGCTAAACCGCTGAGGTGGTATAATGAAAACGATTCGAGTAAAGGCTTGGCGTGGGTGGCGTCACGCCACGAAATCGTCGTGATTGAACTTGTGTAAATATTATTCTCTCTCGGTGGTATGTGGAATTTATTTTGCGAGCGGACACTATCTGGTGTTCACAATCTTCTATGAATTATTGGGAGGAACCCGCCTTGCAATGCGAAGACAATATGCGCGCGGACTCGTCGTCATTGAAGCCTGGTTCGAGGGCTACTGAGGATTCTGGACTAGGGGTGTCGGATAGCGAACTATCATCATCGGACGGACTCCAAGACTATGAAGATACAAGATTGAAGACTTCGTCCCGTGTCCGGATGTGACTTTCCTTGGCAAGGAAGGCAAGCTTGGCGATACGGATATGTAGATCTCCTACCATTGTAACCGACTCTATGTAACCCTAGCCCTCTCTGATGTCTATATAAACTGGAGGGTTTTAGTCCGTAGGACACAACAACAACAATAGCAACAATCATACCATAGGCTAGCTTCTAGGGTTTAGCCTCCTTGATCTCGTGGTAGATCCACTCTTGTACGACCCATATCATCAATATCAATCAATCAGGAGTAGGGTTTTACCTCCATCGAGAGGGCCCGAACCTGGGTAAAAACATCGTGTCCCTTGTCTCCTGTTACCATCCGCCTAGACGCACAGTTCGGGACCCCCTACCCGAGATCCGCCGGTTTTGACACCGACAAGGACCTTGCGACCTCCGCAGCAGATTCCATCTCACCGTACCAGATGACTTGAGCATGTGCGCGGTATGTTCAATATCACCCTAAATCGGTTCGCATGGCCTAATTTCCTGAAGATATTCTAAATATTGCTACATTTGGATAAAAGGTGCCACATGCACCATATACGTCAAAATATTCAAGTGAAGTGTTGGATGAGTTTTGACAAGGATAACTCGCGAAATCTTGCTTGATCCAAGGGCTTCATGAAAATATCTGCAAGGTTATCATGAGTGTTGACATACTTGAGCTTGATCTCCCCTCGCCTAATGTGATCCCGGATGAAGTGATACCGAATCTCAATATGCTTCGTCTTGAAGTGTTTCACCGGGTTGAGAGAGATCTTGATGGCACTTTCATTATCACACCAAAGAGGCGCCGTCACGAGATGACACGTAATCCTTCAAAGTTTGCCCCATCCATAGAAGTTGAGCACAACAACTACCAGCAGCCACATACTCCGCTTCGGTGTACGAGAGAGACACACAACTTTGCTTCTTAGAAGACCAACTCACCAAAGAGCAACCAAGAAATTGGCACCCTCCGGAGGTGGACTTCCTATCCAATCTATCTCCTGCCCAATCTAAGTCTGAATAGCCCAAAAGGTTGAAGTTGGCTCCTCTTAGGTACCACAAGCCAAAGTTTGGGGTATGAGTTAAATATCGAAAGATTTGCTTGACCGCCACACAGTGGCTTTCCTTAGGTGCGGCTTGAAACCGTGCACAAATTCCCACACTCAACATGATATCCGGTCTAGAAGCACAAAGGTAAAGCAAGGAGCCAATCATGGAGCGATATACCTTTTCATCCACCGCTTTACCATTGGGATCTATGTCAAGTTGGCATTTGACGGGCATTGGAGTGGAGGCATTGGAGTTGGCATTTGTCTTGAGTGTATTTGGCTTGGTTGATGAAGGTGCCTTCTCTTCCTTGATTGATTTCAAACCCTAGAAAGAACTTCAACTCTCCCATCATGGACATCTTGAACTTTGAGGTCATGAGAGTGGGAAATTCCTCATTGAAAGCTTTGTTAGGGGAACCAAAGATAATATCATCAACATATAGCTAGTTGGCATACAAACAACTCCCTTTGACCTTCTTAGTAAAAAGAGTGGGGTCAATTTTCCCAATTTCAAACCCACGATCTTTCAACAACTCGGTAAGATGCTCATACCACGCACGTGGGGCTTGTTTAAGGCCATAGAGTGCCTTGTCAAGTTGGTACACATGATCGGGGAAATAGGGATCCTCGAACCCCGGGGGTTGTTTTGACATACACAAACTTGTTAATAGGACCATTAAGAAAAGCACTCTTCACATCCATTTGTTGTAGCTTGAAGTTATGATGAGAAGCATAAGCAATCAACTAACAAATAGATTCAAGGCGAGCAACGGGAGCAAAGGTTTCACCGTAGTCGATACCCTCGACTTGGAAGTAGCCTTGTTGCGGACAATAATCCCATGAGCATCTTGCTTATTCTCGAATATCCACTTGGTTCCAATGACATTATGGTTCCCCGTTGGCCTTGGCACCAATCTCCACACCTGGTTGTGCTCGAAGTTGTTGAGTTCTTCATGCATGGCATTGAGCCAATCCGGATCCTCGAGTGCCTCATAGACCTTTTGGGGTTCGACACAAGAAACAAATGCATGATGTTCACAATAGTTTGCTAATTGTCTACGAGTGCTTACCCCCTTTCTTAGGCTTTCAAGCACATTCTTCATGAGATGATCTTTGGTTGTGAGCTTGGATGCAATCTTAGCGGCACAGCGCTCCAATTCCACCTCAGGAGGGAGATGAGGAGTGGAAAGTTGATCATCTTGAGCGCCATCTTGAGCTTGTTCTTGATCTTGAGCTTGCTCTTGAACTTGAACTTGCTCGGAAGGGAGAACTCGATCTTTGGCATCACTTGGTGGATCACCGCCATCTTGAGGTTGATCTTGCCCTTGATCTTGTTCATTTGGTTGAGGTCCTTCACTTTGTTCTTCGAAAGCGTGTGGGTCTTGGGTTGGTGATGGCTCCACTTGAGTGGAGCATTGTCCTTCTCCTTCAGCCACAAGGGGTTCCTCAATGGGTAGGGTAGGACCAACACCCATTCTTCTTATGGCTTGGGGCGGAATTTCATCACCTACATCACAAGTACCACTTTGCTCCAATTGGGAGCCGTTATTCTCGTCAAACTCCACGTTACACGTCTCCTCAGTGAGTCCCGTGGACTTGTTGAGGACACGGTAAGCATGAGAGTTTGTAGCATAACCAACAAATATGACCTCATGAGCTCTAGCCTCAAATTTAGACAAACGAACATCTTTCTTGAGAATGAAACACTTACAACCGAACACCTGGAAGTACTTGAGGTTGGGCTTGTTACCGGTGAGTATTTCATATGGAGTCTTGTTCAAGCCTTTGCGGAGATAGATCCAATTGGTTGCATGACACGTGGTGTTGATGGCGTCGGCCCAAAAGTTGTAAGGAGAGTTGAACTCCGCCATCATGGTCCTTGCCGCATCCATCAACGTTCGGTTCATCCTCTCTGCTACACCATTTTGTTGAGGGGTGTATGGTGCTGGATATTGATGCTTGATCCCCTCATCACTAAGGAACTCATACAAGGTGTAGTTCTTGAACTCGGTGCCGTTGTCACTTCTTATTGTCAAGATCTTTGCATCGTGTTGACGTTGAGCTTCATTTGCAAAGTCGATGACAGTTTGTTGAGTTTCACTCTTCCTCTTGAAGAAGTATACCCAAGTGTACCTTGAGTAATCATCGACAATCGCCAAGCAATACTTTCTGCCCCCAAGACTATCAAAGGATGGAGGCCCAAAGAGATCCGTGTGAAGGAGCTCCAAGGGCCTCTTCGAGTAGATGATAGTCGTGGGAGGGTGAGCCTTCTCATGTAACTTTCCTTCAATACAAGCACTGCAAGCATGATCTTTGGCAAAGCTAACGTTTGTTAGTCCACGGACATGGTCCCCCTTGAGAAGACTTTGCAAAGATCTCATATTGACATGGGCTAAATGGCGATGCCAAATCCACCCCACATCAACTTTAGCCATTAGGCAGTCGCGATCTTAGTGAGTCGCTCCGAAAAGTTAATCACATAAAGACCGTTCTCGACATGCCCAACGAAGGCTACTTTAAGAGTCTTGCTCCACAAGAGGGCCACGATATCAATATCAAAGAATGTGGAAAAGCCCATGAGTGCAACTTGACGAACGAAAAGTAAATTGTATGCAAGGGACTCAACAAGCATGACTTTCTCAATCGTGAGATCATGAGAAATGAAAACATTGCCAAGACCCAATACCTTGGAAGACGAGGCATCACCCCACTCGACATTGGTGGGCATAGATGGGATCTTGTGCATGTCCACCACCAAGTCCTTGCTTCCGGTCATATGATTTGTGGCTCCACTATCGAGCAACCATGATCCCCCACCGGAAGCAAACACCTTGTTGGTGGCTTTGGCCATGAGGCACTTGGCGGTGATGCTCTCGTTGGGTGAATCGAAGAGAGACACCCGTGGTGTTGTGGCAATGGCAATGGAGGCCATGGCCATGGCTTCACCATCTTCATCATCATCATCATCATCCTCATTGTATTCTTCTTGTGCCACCAACCCTTTGGTTGGAGTCTTCTTGGTGAAGTTGTTCTGGTTAGAGAAGGACTTGGCTTTGTCTTTTCGGATGAGCTTGCCACCATTGTCTTCCCGCTTCTCGTAAGGGCACTCCGCAACAAAGTGGTTCACATTGCCACAATTGTAACATGTTCTCACACGTTGCTTGCCCTTGAAGCCACTTGAGTTGTTTTTGTTGAAATTGGGCCTTGAGTTCTTCTTGCTCCAAAATTGCCTTGAAGCAAGAGCCATGTGCTCATGGTAATCATATTTTGTATCTTCGGGGTTGCTCTCCTCATCTTCCTCTTCATCCTCTTCTTACACACTAGCCTTGGCCTTCAAGGCAAGGTTGGGCTTCTTTGCTCTTTGAGAACGCAACAACGCATTGTCGGCGGTCTTGTCCAAGATCCTCATCGCCACAAACTCATCCAACACTTCACTTGAGGACAAGGTGTGGAAGTCTGTCCTTTGACGGATGACGGAGGACATGGCCTTGTGGTAAGGCATCATGGCCTTGAGGAATTTGCACTTGATCCAATTATCATCTGTATCCTTGCTCCCATGATCTCGGAGAGAGACCGCGAGAGTGGTTAATCTCCGGTAAAGCTCACGAGGTTCTTCATATTCATTCATTGCAAACTCATCGGCTTCATCTTGCACAACTTCATAGCTGGAGCATTGAATGCTTGAGCTTCCCTTGTAAATGGAAACAACATGGTGCCGTGCTTCCTTGGCCACGGAGAAGGGTCGGAGATGTGCAATATCTTCGGATGGAATTGCATCTTGGATGATGAAGAGAGCATTCTCGTTGAATTGATGGTCCGTGGCTTCTATCGGGGTGAAGTTGCTTGGGTCATGCGGATAGAAACCTTGCTCAATAATTCTCCAAAGATTAGTATTAACATGGTTTAAATGACGTTTAAAGTCATAGACCCAAGAGTCAAAATCCTCATTTTTCACAATCTTAGGAGGAGGACCAACATGATTCAAATGAGTGGAGGGAACCGATCCTGCATATGTAAGTGGAGGTTCAACTTGGGCAAATATGCCGCTACCATTTCTACCACTAGATAAAGGAACTTTATCACAAGAAGCTTCCCCCTTATCGGAGTTAGCATCCGCCACCTTGTTAGTGGGAGCGGCCACTTCCAAAGGTGCGGTGGATAATTTAAGGCCATCAAGAAACTCTTTGAACATGCCTTTGACCCCGATCGTCATGGAGGTTTTCAATGTGTCCAAAGCCACATTGAATTCCTCACGTGAGACCCGGGATCCCCCATCGACAATAGATGAAGACAGATTCACATCGGGGTGCTCCTCCTCACTATGTATGGTATCAACCATACTCTTTGGACGGTAAAGTCCTTAATAAAGAAACCTGGCTCTGATACCAATTGAAAGGATCGATATAGTTGACTAGAGGGGGGTGAATAGGCAACTAACAATTTTTTGCTTTTCTTTGTCAAATTAAACTTTGCATCAAAGTAGGTTGTCTAGATATGCAACAGTGAGCAACCTATATGATGCAACAATGATAAGCACACAAGCAAGCAAAGGATATAAGACAATATAGCTTGCACAAGTAAAGGTGAGAGATAACCAAAAGTGTAACCGGTGGAGACGAGGATGTGTTACCGAAGTTCCTTCCCTTTGAGGGAAAGTACGTCTCCATTGGAGCGGTGTGGAGGCACAATGCTCCCCAAGAAGCCACTAGGGCGACCATATTCTCCTCACGCCCTCACACAATGAGAAATGCCATGATTCCACTATTGGTGCCCTTGGAGGCGGCGACCGAACCTTTACAAACAAGGTTGGGGCAATCTCCACAACTAAATTGGAGGCACCCAACAACGCCACGAAGCTTCACCACAATGGACTATGGCTCCGCAGTGACCTCAACCATCTAGGGTGCTCAAACACCCAAGAGTAACAAGATCCGCAAGGGATTAGTGGGGGAAATCAAATTTCTCTTGGTGGAAGTGTAGATTGAGGCCTTCTCAACCAATACCAAGAGAATCAACGAGTTTGATTGGCTAGGGAGAGAGATCGGGCGAAATGGAGCTTAGAGCATCAATGGAGCTTGGGAAGAAAGAGATCGGTCAACTTGGAGAAGAAGACTTCCTTTTATAAGGGGGGAAACAGTCGAACCGTTCAGCCCCGCAAAGAGCGGTACTACCTCTGGTGGCAGTGGTACAACCGTTGGGATCAGCGGTACTACCACTCCCCCTCACGGTACTACCGTGCAAACTGGGAAGGCCAGAGGCGGAGCAGGATTTGGACCCAGGGCGGTACAGCAGCGGTGGCAGGGGCGGTACTACCGCTTGCGAGCGGTACTACCGCCTCTACTACCGCTGCCAGTGCCACAAAACCTGGCACGAGAGGCTACACCCTCGAGTCGAGGCGGTAGGAGAACAGAACAACAGCGGTACTATGGCTGAGAGCCCCCAGGCGGTAGTACCGCTGCATAGCAGTACTTCCGCCTGTGGATGTTGAGCGGTACTACCGCTGGGGTCCGCGGTACTACCGCCGGGACCAAAACTCTCAGGAATCAAGGAGGGATCCTCCATCGAAGCAGGAAGGCTCTGTGGGTGCAAAGAGGATGTTTACGTGTTGATTCCACCCTAGCCTTACCAATGCGGACCCCCTCTTGATAGTACGTTGACTCCTACGAAACAAGTCCACCAAAATTGAAACGAAAGAGCTACACCGTCTTCGCTTAAAACTCCGAGGGAAAGGAATCATCTCGTGCCAAAGGATGAATCTCTGAAATACTCAATGTACATGATTAGTCTGCAAAAGCGTTGTCATCAATCACCAAAACTACATAGAGAGAGAGAGACATGCCTTAACAGTAGTGTATTCATTGTTTGAATGGTACAAGTGATAAGTGATTAGTTATTTCATCTGTGGAAATGATTTCTGCTAGTAATCGGACTAGGGTTAGTGTTCGTGCCAATAATTCCTAGCCAGGACTTGACAATTTATTTTGAATGACCTACATATGTTTGTGCCACTATTTTCTTCAAGATTGGTATGTACATAGACGAATGTGCTTAAAACTCAAACCATAATATCTGGATATGTATAAATAAATAGCCATAAATTCCTAATCCTACTTCACGGCATGTAATCGTTGATTTGATGCCTATTTTTGGCAACTGCCAAATGTTCCCTAGAGATTAGTTTGTAACCATTAATTTGATGCCACATTTTTTTAACTATTTGTATAGGTCTTTGTCGGCGATGTGGACAGCGAGAATGAAGATGTCCAGAGGAGGTACAAGAGGCAAATCCTGAGGGAGCTTTATGCGGGAATGCATAACAGGCGTATTAGGACCTGGAACGGCGACTATCAATGCCCATTCTGCAACCACAAGCTTGATGACGCGTATCAAAGTGTTTTGGCACATCAAGAGGACGGGCCGTTGGCTCCTTCAAAAAGAAGTATGCTCGCAGGGTGGAGCACGACGCATACGCCGAGTACCTGGAGAAGCTTCGGGATCGTACCGGCTTGTGAGATGAGATGTGGGATCGAACTATATATGTATGCTTGAGCATGCTTAATGACAGTTGAACTATGCTTGTGTACGTGTACGCTTATTATCTATGTCTGAGTATGTTTAATCTATGTTTACTTATGTCTAACTGTGGGATATGGATGCAATCAGTTCGGTTGATGGAATCTACCTTCGTCCTCGTTTATTGGCCCCCTTTGTACTTTGTGTTAAATGTTGACCAAAGATTTAACTGACAAAATGTTAGTGCAGGTCAGCAAAAATTATATCGTTGGATGCGTATTTGAACATAGTGTTCAATCATATAATTTTTGGTGACATGCATAAAAATTTCTTAGTCAAATATTTGGTCAAAATTTGGTACAAATTCCAGAGGGGGCCAATAAACCAGGAGAAAGGTAGTACGTCAATTGCACACGGTTCCCAAAATTGGAACCCTGTGCAATGACTTTCATTTTGCCAGTTGCTTCAATCACACACGGTTCCAAAATTGGAAGCGTGTGCAATGGCTTTCATTTTGCTTCTTGCGTCAATCACACACGGTTGGCTCTAGCAAACCGTTGCCTCTGAAATTCTTTGTGGGACAAAAAAGCCTCACCACCCAATTCAAAAAAGAAAAAAGAAAACCCTCGCCATCCCCACGTCACAAAAACCCTCACCCCCGCCCGCCATCCCATGCCTTCGGTCCCCATTCATACCTGCACAAGCTCCTCCGCATTTATGCATGGCACCGCCTATCACGGCGGTAATTACTTAGCTCTACGCCTGCCGCCGCCACCAGGCTGCCGGCAAACCCCACCGCATTTCGCCACTTTCGCTTGTCGCCGCCTATCGCCATCGAATTTCTCGACGCTGCTCGCGGTCGACCCAGCTCTGCTCGGTTGGGGAATCTGCTGTAGTGAGGGTTTTTTCTCATGGACGACAAGGTAACTAATTTAATGAGATATTATCTCATATCTCATCCCAGTTCGTCTGCCTCCTTTAATCACCCGGCGGAAATCGCCGTGAATTCATTTTTATTCATGTTGATTTGAGGGTTTTCTTTCATTCATAGAGTCTACAGTGCGCCGACACATCAGGACCTTGCGACCTCCGCCGGACATTCCATCTCACCATACCAGATGACTTGAGCATGTGCGCGGTATGTTCAATCTCACCCTAAATCGGTTCGCATGGCATAATTTCCTGAAGATATTCTAAATATTGCTACATTTGGATAAAAGGTGCCACATGCACCATATACGTCAAAGGGGATTTCCCCCCTCTTCTTTCTATATTAGGCAAATTAATGATGTATTGTTCTTTCGATTACTCTCATATTTCCATGACATCATGTTTACCTTATCTGTTAAAATATAGATTTTTGTCCTTCGATTTCAATTGTTGTATAGTTCTTCAATTTGGGCCCATATTTGCATGTTACCATATTTTCTTTAACAATCCTACCATTTTCTGCAGCGCATCCTGATACATCTCCAACGTATCTATAATTTTTTATTGTTCCATGCTCTTATATTACCTGTTTTGGATGTTTATGGACTTTACTTTACACTTTTATATCATTTTTGGGACTAACCTACCGGAGATCCAGCCCGAATTGCTGTTTTTTTGCCTATTTCAGTGTTTCGAAGAAAAGGAATATCAAACGGAGTCCAAATGGAATGAAACCTTCGGGAATGATCTTTTTGAAACAAACGCAATCCAGGAGACCTGGAGTGGACGTCAAGAAGTAACCGAGGCGGCCACGAGGGTGCCCGGTGCGCCCCGCACCCTCGTGGCTCCCTTGACCTACCTCCTTCGCCTATATATATCCGTGTACCCCGAAAACATCCAGGAGCACCACGAAAAACTATTTCCACCACCGCAACCTTCTGTATCCGCGAGATCCCATCTTGGAGCCTTCGTCGGCACTCTGTCGGAGGGGGAATCGACCATAGAGGGCCTCTACATCATCCCCAAGGCCTCTCCGATGAGTTGTGAGTAGTTTACCACATACCTTCGGGTCCATAGTTATTAGCTGGATGGCTTCTTCTCTCTCTTTGAATCTCAATACAATGTTCTCCTCGATCTTCTTGGAGATCTATTCGATGTAACTCTTTTTGCGGTGTGTTTGTCGAGATCCGATGAATTGTGGGTTTATGATCAAGTTTATCTATGAGAAATAATTGAATCTTCTTTGAATTCTTTTATGTGTGATTGGTTATCTTTGCAAGTCTCTTCGAATTATCAGTTTGGTTTGGCCTACTAGATTGATCTTTCTTGCAATGGGAGAAGTGCTTAGCTTTGGGGTCAATCTTGCGGTGTCCTTTCCCAGTGATAGCAGGGGCAGCAAGGCACGTAATGTATTGTTGCCATCGAGGATAAAAAGATGGGGCTTATATCATATTGCTTGAGTTTTTCCCTCTACATCATGTCATCTTTCTTAATGCATTACTCTGTTCTTCATGAACTTAATACTCTAGATGCAGGCAGGAGTCGGTCGATGTGTGGAGTAATAGTAGTAGATGCAGAATCGTTTCGATCTATTTGTTATGGACGTGATGCCTATATACATGACTATGCCTAGATACTCTCATAACTATGCACTTTTCTATCAATTGATCGACAGTAATTTGTTCATCCACCGTAATACTTATGCTATCTAGAGAGAAGCCACTAGTGAAACCTATGGCCCCCGGGTCTATCTTTTATCATATAAGTTTTCCATCTACTTTTATTTGCATCTTTTACTTTCCAATCTATATCATAAAAATATCAAAAATACTTATCTTATCTTTTTATCACTATCGGATCTCACTTTCGCAAGTTTCCGTGAAGGGATTGACAACCCCTTTATTGCGTTGGTTGTGAGGTTCTTGTTTGTTTGTGTAGGTGCGTGGGACTTTTGAGGAGCCTCCTACTGGATTGATACCTTGGTTCTTAAAAACTGAGGGAAATACTTACGCTACTTTGCTGCATCACCCTTTCCTCTTCAAGGGAAAACCAAGGCAGTGCTCAAGAGGTAGCACATCCCTTGCTATGCAAAAGATTATGTAGTGCACAATTTTTCCCTTTACATAGATCAAGGCTGCACGGATGTCATACTGCACACAAACCATGGATTTACCATCGTTGCTACTGTATTACTTGATGAACGTGGTGACTCCTATTTTGGCGCAGGCTTTTGGAAAGAAATTTCTAAGTTTTATGTACTGAAAGCTGGCATTAAAATTGGACTGCACATAAAAAGGCCTGGTCATGAGATATATGCTAACTTCTCCGACAAAATCATCTGTCCTGAGTTTGTTCGAAGTAAGTTATCTTTTCAACTATCTACATGTTGACTTACCCAACAATGTTAAATGAATAGTGTAGTATTTAAACAACCAATTGTTATTCCCTTTTCTTACTATATTCATACCTAATAACTTCTAGTTACCAATACACTTTTCTATTGCCCTATTTTAACTAAATATTCCCTGTACTCTCATTTCTATCAGAAAGCTCCGCTGACAAGGAGACTCTGGAGGTGGAGAATGGGTCTGCTAACAAGCGGAGGCGGGGCAAGCTAGAACCGCAAGCGACTCCAGTAGGCATAGACTTCATCAGCAGCCTCCCCGATGATATGTTGACAGTCATCATCTCCCTCCTCCCGATCAAATGTGGGGCGCAAACAACCATCCTTTCCCGGCGGTGGTGCCCCCTATGGAACTTCACCCCTCTCGACCTCACCGACACCCACGAGCTCTGCCATGGCTATATCTAAAGCTTGGATGCATTCTCCAAGATCCTCGGCAGTCACCCTGGCCCAACCAGAGGCCTTAGAATGGGCAAGTTCCATTCCAACGGTAGGGACCGAGCCAAGCTTGATGATTGGTTCGGATCCCCCACACTCGGTCAGCTCGAGGAGCTCACTTTTGATAATGGGCATATGCGCTTGCTGCCAACGTCCACACTCCGCCTCGCGCCCACGCTGCGCGTCGCCAAGTTCAAGAACTGCTGTCCCCCCCCTTAATGACGTGCCCGCTCTTATTCTACCATGACTGAAGCACCTCGAGATCATCGCTGTCTGCCTCTGAAACGGTTACATGGAGCGCCTGCTTTGTGGCTGTACTGCACTCGAGTACCTTCGTCTTCAGGCGATCAATGGGTTGAGTACATTCCACATCATATCCATGACTCTCCAGACTATTTATATGTGTTGCTGGTTCGGCAGGAAGACATCACAAGATGTGTACCACGGTATGGTCATTGGGGACACACCTACACTTGAGAGATTACTTGTACTTGATCAAGTAGGTCCAACAAGAATCAATGTCATTTCTGCGTTGAAATTGACAGTGTTGGGCTACTCGTCTGACCAATACTCCAAACTTGTTATTGGATCCACACCCGTTCAGGTACAACAGCCGCCTTCTACTTCTCCTTCTACAAATTAACATTATTTTTCTAATTTTGAAGATGTTTGTTCATCTGTCATTCAGAAAATGATTTCAATAAGCCTGACCGTGAATCTACGCACAGTGAAGGTCTTGGCACTAGAATCTATCGGCCCCAACCTGGAGAAAGTTGTCACTTTCCTGAGATGCTTTCCGTGCCTAGAGAAGCTATATATCAAGGTGATGTTCATTTCCTGTTAAATGTTAACCATAAGGGAGTTCAATTTGGGACACCTTTTTCCAAGTTTACAATGACAATGTGCTATGATTTTTGAAGGATTCTTTTGGAGGATTTTAGTACAAACATGTCTGCTTTTCCAAGTTTACAATGATAATGCTTGATCCATATGGTTACAATCCATATGCATTTCTCCTTTGGATTCATCTGTACTAGTTTTCTTACGGAACTTGTCATCCACTCAAACATCTTGTGAAGATGGAAGATGACATGTTAATGCCCATGTTAATCATGTCAGTTCGAAGATGGCATGTTAGTGCATTTTACAAATCCTGCAAACCAAATAGGCCTGTAGTAGTGTTCAAAACTGCATCTAGGCACTAACACGTTTTCTTCTTTTGCAGATGAGATTAGGCCTAGTGGTGGATAATGTGATACAGTATAACAATCATGTCGAATGACTAGATCTGCATATCTCAGAAATTACTTTGAACTCCTATCGAGTGACCTTACGGAGATTATATTAGCGGGTTCTTTGTTGTCGAGCAAGGTCTTTGAAGGTAATGAGGTTTGCCCTACATTTATTTCGGAAAAATGAATGGTTTGTTGATCAGTGCCGGCGCCTGCGGCAGAATGGAATAGGCTCCAAAAATGTTGAATTTCATTTTGGAACTTCAGATGACAAAGTAATCGGAACTCATCGTGTCAACCCCATACATGACTTTTCAGTGGCTGGCCCCTTTGCAAAAGTTGTGAGGTTTCAAAACTAGACTTATAAGTGGTAATATTAGTTTGAACCTCTCTAATATCCATGTTCAGCGGATCAGCGCGAGCGTTTGCAGCTGATGAGCTGAATTTCATTTCTAATATCAGTCTGAACCTTGTAATCTTCGAATTTGAGCCATATAACTCTGGAATTTGAACCTTGTAATATTTCGAGCCTTTGTGGTACAATTGTTGAAATGACATCGTATGAGACTTGTATATTGGTAGCACTATTTTGAACTTAATATGCAATGGTCTTAGATTTGATTTTATTAACCATTCTCGAATTTGTTTACCTTGTCGATCTCACACCACACGATCTGTATAGCTAACTCGACTGCGATCTTGGACATTATTGCACACCGTTGGTTTCTTCCACCGTGTGCCCTGTAGAGCGCAGAATTAGTTATCACACTCGAGTGTCCATCATCACCCTTCTGTGTAACTTTGACCTCATCACCCACGGGTAAACTTACGACCGAAGTCATTCCACATACATTGTTTTTAGAAAGCTTTTTGCCAATAAACACCCACGATTTGTCCCTCTTCTAGCCGACGCGTGGCAACCCAAGCTGGTCGGGAAGCTTGCACGATAAACTGTTTGGTAGTGCGGGAACAGGCTCACTGACGGTACATTTCGTGCCTCTTCGAGCCCACACATGGTCAAACTACGGTGCGGTGTTGTCAAGCGTGCACTGGAATCCTCACTGCGGTGCGGTATTGTCAAGCGTGCACTGGAATCCTCCACTATGAACGCAGTGACAAGATGTGACGATCAGGCCAGCTGGCCCTCATTTGTTATAACGGCTATTTAACCCTTGTGTCTCTTCAACCTTTCATCACGCCCCACCATTGCAAGAAGCACACTCACCATGACAAATTCTTAGAGAGTATCCTGCGCGGCTCCAATGGCGCTCAGAGTGGCTGCCGACGACGAGCAGCAGTTCACCATCCATGCCGTGGTGGACACCCACCGAAGGCTCGAGGAGCTCTCGGTGGTGTACACCAACCACGCGATCTGGGTGGAGCACTCCATCCGCATCATGGAGTTGTTCCTTGCCGACGAGAAGTACAAGGTGGTCGGGTTTGACATCGAGCACACCCGCGCTCGTGCTGGGTCTTGTCCCAAGGTCGTCGTTGCCCAGATGTGTGTGGGCCACCACTTCCTCATCTACGATTACTGCCTGGCCAGAAGGCCTTGCGAGCGTTTTGCCAGGTTTGTCAACAGCCCCCACTACATGTTCACTATGGTCGACATCACCAACGATGTCAAGGTGCTCAGAATTGGGCATCGCTGCCGAATCTTGTTGACATCAAAGGCAAATACAAGATCAGGGGCAGCAAGGAGCATGAGAAGGACTCCTTTGGTTCACCTCCTTCGAGGCCATCATCGACCCTAGCAGAGACATGAAGGATTCCTGCAACAACGACAAGCGTGCCTGGCACTCGGCCTGGATGAAGAAACTCGACAAAGATCACGTTGTGTACGCGACCAAGGAGGCGTACACATGCTACGACATGTACAGGCGGATCATTGACAAGAGGAAGTGCCTCCTTCCCCAAAAGGGCGAGGGATCCAGCCGGAAGCAGAGCAATGTCAAGTGTCGTCGCAACAAGAAGTAGATGATTACATCCTCGTTTCTCCTAGTTTAGTATGCATGCGATTGCTTACTTTGGTGTGTGAAAATGTTATCTGTGTAGTCACTTGTCTAATTGTATGCTTAATTTGGTTATGCAATGTTGTCTTTTTAAGTATATTTGTTGATGCCCTGTAGACAAAGAAAATCACATCGCTCACGGACTAAACAAGGGAACCCGTTGGTGATGATTTCATCAATCACTGACGATTGTATACCAGCAATCGTTTGCTCACAACACACACGGCTTGTTAACAGGAATCGTCTGTGTTGTTATCGGTCTTCCCACATATTTCTGATTATAGACCTTTTTGCCGAGTATCACACACATCTTGTTAAGTTGAACCGTTTCTGTTCTCTTGGCTCAACGCAAATAGTTCATCCGAGTGAACTGTATGCCGTATATCGGACACACCTTCATCTGGCTGCCCGTTTCTATTGTTCTGCCTCATCACAAACAATTCATCCGAGTGAACCGTATGTTGTGTATCGCACACGCCTTCATCTGGCTGCCCGTTTCTTTTGTTCCTCCTCTTCCCAAATAGTTAATTGAACTGAACCGTATGCCCTGCATCGCTCACAGAACCAAAATCTGAACCGTGTTTGATGCATACGTCATCGCAAACGTTTTGGACATTTTTGACGGTTCTCTGACACCACCGTTTGAGATTATTGCATTGCACACAGTTTCTCGAAGGGTCTATGATCGTAGTGTCGCGTTAGTAGCATCCTGCAGTAGTGCCTGGGGAGTCCTGGATTAGGGGGTATCCGGACAGCCGGACTATATACTTTGGCCGGACTGTTGAACCGTGAAGATACAAGACTCAAGACTTCGTCCTGTGTCCGGATGGGACTCTCCTTGAAGGAAATATGCCCTAGAGGCAATAATAAAGTTATTATTTATTTCCTTATTTCATGATAAATGTTTATAATTCTTGCTAGAATTGTATTAACCAGAAACATAATACATGCGTGAATACATAGACAAACAGAGTGTCACTAGTATGCCTCTACTTGACTAGCTCGTTAATTAAAGATGGTTATGTTTCCTAACCATAGACATGAGTTGTCATTTGACTAACGGGATCACATCATTAGCAGAATGATGTGATTGACTTGACCCATTCCGTTAGCCTAGCACTTGATCGTTTAGTATGTTGCTATTGCTTTGTTCATGGCTTATACAATGTTCCTACAACTATGAGATTATGCAACTCCCGTTTACCGGAGGAACACTTTGTGTGCTACCAAACGTCTAGCGTGGCTGGGTGATTATAAAGGTGCTCTACAGGTGTCTCCAAAGGTACATGTTGGGTTGGCGTATTTGAGATTAGGTTTTGTCACTCCGATTGTCGGAGAGGTATCTCTGGGCCCTCTCGGTAATACACATCACTTAAGCCTTGCAAGCATTGTAACTAATGAGTTAGTTACGAATGATGTATTATGGAGCGAGTAAAGAGACTTGCGTAGCGAGATTGAACTAGGTATTGGATACCGACGATCGAATCTCGGGCAAGTAACATACCGATGACAAAGGGAACAATGTATGTTGTTATGCGGTTTGACCGATAAAGATCTTAAGTAGAATATGTAGGAGCCAATATGAACATCAGGTTCCACTATTGGTTATTGACGGAAGCAGTTCTAGGTCATGTCTACATAGTTCTCGAACCCGTAGAATCCGCACGCTTAACGTTACGATGGCAGTTATATTATGAGTTTATGAGTTTTGATGTACCAAAGGAGTTGAGTCCCGGATGAGATCGGGGACATGACGAGAGTCTCAAAATGGTCGATATGTAAAGATCGATATATTGGACGACTATATTCGGAGTTCGGAAAGGTTCCGAGTCATTGGTATTTTTGAGTCTGGAGATTCTGAAATTCGCGGGGAGTATATGGGCCTTATTGGGCCATACAGAATAGAGGAGAGAGGCGAAAGGAAGGAGGCGCAGCCCCTCTGTCCGAGTGGAGAAGGGTGCAGCCCCTTTTCCTTCCTCCTCTCCCCTCTTTCCTTCTCTCCTACTCCAACAAGGAAGGGAGTCCTACTCCCGGTGGGAGGAGGACTCCTCCTGGCGCGCCCCTCCTGGCCGGCCGAACCCCTCCCCCTGGCTCCTTTATATACGGGGGCAGGGGGCACCTCTAGACACACGACACAAGTTGATCTACGGATCATTCCTTAGCCGTGTGCGGTGCCCCCCTCCACCATAATCCACCTCGGTCATATCGTCGCGGAGTTTAGGCGAAGACCTGCGCCGGTAGAACATCATCATCGTCACCACGCCGTCGTGCTAACGGAACTCATCCCCGACGCTTCACTGGATTGGAGCCCGGAGGACGTCATCGAGCTGGACGTGTACTAAATACGGAGGTGCCGTACGTTCGGTGCTTGGATCGGTCGATTCGTGAAGACGTACGACTACATCAACCGCGTTGTCATAATGCTTCCGCTTAACGGTCTACGAGGGTACGTAGACAATACTCTCCCCTCTCGTTGCTATGTCATCACCATGATCTTGCGTGTGCGTAGGAAATTTTTTGAAATTACTCGTTCCCCAACATGGCATCGAGCCTAGGTTTTATCGTTGATGTTATATGCACAAGTAGAACACAAGTGAGTTGTGGGCGATACAAGTCATCTTGCTTACCAGCATGTCATACTTTGGTTCAGCGGTATTGTTGGATGAAGCAGCCGGACCAACATTACGCGTGCGCTTCGCGAGACTGGTTTTACTACCGTGCTTTGCACACGGTGACTAAGCGGGTGTTAGTTTCTCCAACTTTAGTTGAACCGTGTCGCTCGCCCGGTCCTTGCGAAGGTTAAAACAGCACTAACTTGCGAACTATCGTTGTGGTTTTGATGCGTAGGTAAACGGTTCTTGCTAAGCCCGTAGCAGCCACTTAAAACTTGCAACAACAAAGTAGAGGGCGTCTAACTTGTTTTTGCGGGGCATGTTGTGATGTGATATGGCCAAGGCGTGATGCTATATTTTATTGTATGAGATGATCATGTTTTGTAACGAAGTTATCGGCAATCTGGCGAGAGCCATATGGTTGTCGCTTTATTGTATGAAATGCAAGCATACATAATTGCTTTACTTTATCACTAAGTGGTAGCGATAGTCGTAGAAGCAACAGATGGCGTAAACGACAACGATGTTATGATGGAGATCAAGGTGTCGCGCCGGTGACGATGGTGATCACGATAGTGCTTCGGAGATGGAGATCACAAGCACAAGATGATGATGGACATATCATATCACTTATATTGATTCCATGTGATGTTTATCCTTTATGCATCTTATCTTGCTTTGATTGATGGTAGCATTTTAAGATGATATCTCACTAAAAATTATCAAGAAGTGTTCTCCCTGAGTATGCACCGTTGCCAAAGTTAAATCGTGCCCGGACACCATGTGATGATCGGGTGTGATAAGCTCTCGTCCATCTACACGGGTGCAAGCCAGTTTTGCACACGCGAGAATACTCGAGTTAAACTTGCGAGCCTAGCATATGCGAGATATGGCCTCGGAACACGAAGACCAAAAGGTTGGCGTGAATCATATAGTAGATATGATCAACATAAAGATGTTCACCATTGAAGCTACTCCATCTCACGTGATGATCGGTTATGGTTTAGTTGATTTGGGTCACGTGATCACTTAGATGACTAGAGATGTCTGTCTAAGTGGGAGTTCTTAAGTAATATGATTAATTGAACTTAAATTTATCATGAACTTAGTAGTGATAGTATTTTGTTTGTCTATGTTTGTTGTAGATAGATGGCTCGTCTTTGTTGTTTCGTTGAATTTTAATGCGTTCCTTGAAAGCAAAGTTGAAAGATGATGGTAGCAATTACGGACTGGGTCCGTAACGAGGATTATCCTCATTCTGCCGAAGAATTACGTCCTAGAAGCATCGCTGGGTGCGAACCTGCTGCGGGAGCAACACCGGATGTTGTGAGCGTCGGCAAAGCAAAGTGATGACTACTCTATAGTTCGATGTGCCATGCTTTACGGCTTAGAACCGGGTCTTCAACGGCGTTTTGAGCGTCATGGAGCATATGAGATGTTCGGGAGTTGAAGTTAATATTTCAAGCAAATGCCCGGATTGAGAGATATGAAGTCTCCAATAAGTTCTACAGCTGCAAGATGGAGGAGAATAGTTCTGTCAGTGAGCATATACTCAAAATGTCTAGGTATAATAATCACTTGATTCAACTGGGAGTTAATCTTCCGGATGATAGCGTCATTGACAGAATTCTCCAATCACTGCCACCAAGCTACAAGAGCTTCATGATGAACTATAATATGCAAGGGATAAGCAAGACAATTCCCGAGCTCTTCGCAATGCTAAAAGCTGCGGAGGTAGAAATCAAAAAGGAGCATCAAGTGCTGATGGTCAACAAGACCACTAGTTTCAAGAAAAAGGGCAAAGGGAAGAAGAAGGGGAACTTCAAGAAGAACAACAAGCAAGTTGCTGCTCAAGAGAAGAAACCCAAGTCTGGACCTAAGCCTAAAACTGAGTGCTTCTACTGCAAGCAAGCTGGTCACTGGAAGCGGAACTGCCCCAAGTATTTGGCGGATAAGAAGGATGGCAAAGTAAACAAAGGTATATGTGATATACATGTTATTGATGTGTACCTAACTAGAGTTAAGTAGTAGCACCTGGGTATTTGATCTGGTTACATTGCTAATATTTGCAACTCGAAGCAGGGACTACTGGAATAAGCGAGCATTGGCCAGGGCGAGGTGACGATGCGGCGTGGGAAAGCGGTTCCAAAGTCGATGTGATCGCGATCGACACGCTACCTCTACATCTACCTTCGGGATTAGTTTTAGACCTGAATAATTGTTATTTGGTGCGGCGTTGAGCATGAACATTATATCTGGATCTTGTTTGATGCGAGGCGGTTATTCATTTAAATCGAGAGAATAATGGTTGTTCTATTTATATGAGTAATATCTTTTATGGTCATGCACCCTTGAAGAGTGGTCTATTTTATTAAATCTCGATAGTAGTGATACACATATTCATAATGTTGAAGCCAAAAGATGTAGAGTTGATAATGATAGTGCAACTTATTTGTGGCACTTGCCGTTTAGGTCATATCGATTGTAAAGCACATGAAGAAACTCCATACTGATGGACTTTTGGAATCACTTGATTATGAATCACTTGGTACTTGCGAACCGTGCCTCATGGGCAAGATGACTAAAACACCGTTCTCCGGTACTATGGAGAGAGCAACGGATTTGTTGGAAATCATACATACAGATGTATGTGGTCCGATGACTATTGAAGTTCGTGGTGGATATCGTTATTTTCTCACCTTCACAGATGATTTGAGCAGATATGGGTATATCTACTTAATGAAACACAAGTCTGAAACATTTGAAAAGTTCAAAGAATTTCAGAGTGAAGTGCAAAATCATCGTAACAAGAAAATAAAGTTTCTGCGATCTGATCGTGGAGGAGAATATTTGAGTTACGAGTTTGATCTTCAATTAAAACAATGTGGAATAGTTTCACAGCTCACGCCACCTGGAACACCACAATGTTATGGTGTGTCCGAACGTCGTAACCGCACTTTATTGGATATGGTGCGATCTATGATGTCTCTTACTGATTTACCACTATAGTTTTGGGGTTATGCATTAGAGACAGCTGCATTCATGTTAAAAAGGGCACCATCTAAATCCATTGAGACGACACCATATGAACTATGGTTTAGCAAGAAACCCAAGTTGTCATTTCTTAAAGTTTGGGGCTGCGATGCTTATGTGAAAAAGTTTCATCCTGATAAGCTCAAACCCAAATCGGAGAAGTGCGTCTTCATAGAATACCCAAAGGAAATTGTTGGGTACACCTTCTATCACAGATCCGAAGGCAAGATATTCATTGCTAAAAATGGATCCTTTCTAGAGAAGGAGTTTCTCTCGAAAGAAGTGAGTGGGAGGAAAGTAAGAGCTTGATAAGGTAATTTGTACCTTCTCCCAAATTGGAAAGTAGTTCATCACAGAAATCAGTTCCAGTGATTTCTACACCAATTAATGAGGAAGCTAATGATGATGATCATGAAACTTCAGATCAAGTTACTCTGAGAACCTTGTAGGTCTTCAGTCGTTCCGCACTTTTGAGTGATGCGGTAATCCTATTCTGGAAGTCAAGTTACTAGACCATGATGAACCTACGAACTATGAGGAAGCAATGATGAGCCCAGATTCCGCAAAATGGCTTAAGGCCATGAAATCTGAGATGGGATCCATGTATGAGAACAAAGGGTGGACTTTGGTGGAGTTGCCCGATGATCGGCAAGCCATATTGTATAAATGAATCTTCAAGAGGAAGACGGACGTTGATAGTAGTGTTACTATCTACAAAGCTCGACTTATGCAAAAAGGTTTTGACAAGTTCAAGGTGTTGACTACAATGAGATTTTCTCAAGCTGTAGCGATGCTTAAGTATGTCCGAATCATGTTAGCAATTGCCACAATTTATGAAATATGGCAAATGGATGTCAAAACTGCATTCCTAATGGTTTTCTCAAAGAAGAGTTGTATATGATGCAACGGAAGGTTTTTCAATCCTAAAGGTACTAACAAAATGTGCATGCTCCAATGATCCATCTATGGACTGGTGCAAGCATCTCGGAGTTGGAATATATGCTTTGATGAGTTGATCAAAGCATATAGTTTTATCTGAACTTACGGTGAAGCTGTATTTACAAGAAAGTGAGTGGGAGCACTACTGCATTTCGATAAGTATATGTGAATGACATATTGTTGATCGGAAATAATGTAGAATTATTCTGCAAAGCATAAAGGAGAGTTTGAAAGGAGTTTTTTCAAAGAAAGACCTCGGTGAAGCTGCTTACATATTGAGCATCAAGATCTATAGAGATAGATCAAGAAGCTTGAAAAGTTTTTTCAATGAGTGCATACCTTGACAAGATTTTGAAGTAGTTCAAAATGGAATAGTCAAAGATAGAGTTTCTTGCCTGTGTTACAAGGTGTGAAATTGAGTAAGACTCAAATCCTGACCACGGTAGGAAATAGAAAGAGAATGAAAGTCATTCCCTATGCATCAATCATAGGTTCTATAAAAGTATGCATGCTATAGACCAGACCTATTGTATACTCTGCCATGGTTTGGCAAGAGAGTACAATAGTGATCTAGGAGTAGATCACTGGACATTGGTCAAAATTATCCTTAGTGGAATAAGGATATGTTTCTCGATTATGGAGGTGACAAAAGGTTAGTAAGTAAAGGGTTACGTCGATACAAGTTTTAGCACCGATCCGAATGACTCTAAGTCTTAATCTGGATACATATTGAAAGTGGGAGCAATTAGCTAGAGTAGCTCCGTGCAGAGCATTGTAGACATAGAATATTTGCAAAATACATACGGCTCTGAATGTGATAGACCCGTTGACTAAACTTCTCTCACAAGCAAAACATGATCATACCTTTGTACTCTTTGCGTGTTAATCACATAGCGATGTGAACTAGATTATTGACTCTAGTAAACCCTTTGGGTGTTGATCACATCACGATGTGAACTATGGGTGTTAATCACATGGTGATGTGAACTATTGGCGTTAAATCACTTGCTGATGTGAACTAGATTATTGACTCTAGTGCAAGTGGGAGATTGAAGGAAATATGCCCTAGAGGCAATAATAAAGTTATTATTTATTTCCTTATTTCATGATAAATGTTTATAATTCATGCTAGAATTGTATTAACCGGAAACATAATACATGCGTGAATACATAGCCAAACAGAGTGTCACTAGTATGCCTCTACTTGACTAGCTCGTTAATTAAAGATGGTTATGTTTCCTAACCATAGACATGAGTTGTCATTTGATTAACAGGATCACATCATTAGGAGAATGATGTGATTGACTTGACCCATTCCGTTAGCCTAGCACTTGATCGTTTAGTATGTTGCTATTGCTTTCTTCATGACTTATACAATGTTCCTAGAACTATGAGATTATGCAACTCCCGTTTACCGGAGGAACACTTTGTGTGCTACCAAACGTCACAACGTAACTGGGTGATTATAAAGGTGCTCTACAGGTGTCTCCAAAGGTACATGTTGGGTTGGCGTATTTCGAGCTTAGGTTTTGTCACTCCGATTGTCGGAGAGGTATCTCTGGGCCCTCTCGGTAATACACATCACTTAAGCCTTGCAAGCATTGTAACTAATGAGTTAGTTACGGAATGATGTATTATGGAGCGAGTAAAGAGACTTGCGATAGCGAGATTGAACTAGGTATTGGATACCGACGATCGAATCTCGGGCAAGTAACATACCGATGACAAAGGGAACAATGTATGTTGTTATGCGGTTTGACCGATAAAGATCTTCGTAGAATATGTAGGAGCCAATATGAACATCCAGGTTCCACTATTGGTTATTGATCGGAAACAGTTCTAGGTCATGTCTACATAGTTTTCGAACCGTAGGGTCCGCACGCAAACGTTACG
This sequence comes from Aegilops speltoides, assembly GCA_021437245.1. Classification (NCBI taxonomy): domain Eukaryota; kingdom Viridiplantae; phylum Streptophyta; class Magnoliopsida; order Poales; family Poaceae; genus Aegilops; species Aegilops speltoides. Next base: position 41,718,747 of record CM038147.1, on the reverse strand, counting down.
ATGACGGTTATATTATGAGTTTATGAGTTTTGATGTACCGAAGGAGTTAGTCCGGATGAGATCGGGGACATGATGAGGAGTCTTGAAATGGTCGAGATGTAAAGATCGATATATTGGACGACTATATTCGGAGTTCGGAAAGGTTCCGAGTCATTCGGGTATTTTTCGGAGTACCGAAGAGTTACGGGAATTCGCCGGGGAGTATATGGGCCTTATTGGGCCATACGGGAATAGAGGAGAGAGGCCGAAAGGAAGGAGGGGCGCAGCCCCCCTCTGGTCCGAATTGGACAAGGGGTGCAGCCCCCTTTTCCTTCCTCCTCTCCCCCTCTTTCCTTCTCTCCTACTCCAACAAGGAAGGGGGGGAGTCCTACTCCCGGTGGGAGGAGGACTCCTCCTGGCGCGCCCCTCCTGGCCGGCCGAACCCCTCCCCCTGGCTCCTTTATATACGGGGGCAGGGGGGCACCTCTAGACACACGACACAAGTTGATATACGGATCGTTCCTTAGCCGTGTGCGGTGCCCCCCTCCACCATAATCCACCTCGGTCATATCGTCGCGGAGTTTAGGCGAAGCCCTGCGCCGGTAGAACATCATCATCGTCACCATGCCGTCGTGCTGACGGAACTCATCCCCGATGCTTCACTGGATTGGAGCCCGGAGGACGTCATCGAGCTGGACGTGTGCTGAACACGGAGGTGCCGTATGTTCGGTGCTTGGATCGGTCGATTCGTGAAGATGTACGACTACATCAACCGCGTTGTCATAACGCTTCCGCTTAACGGTCTACGAGGGTACATAGACAATACTCTCCCCTCTCGTTGCTATGTCATCACCATGGTCTTGCGTGTGCGTAGGAAATTTTTTGAAATTACTACGTTCCCCAACACTCCTTTGCGTGGAAGACAAGCTTGGCGATCCAGATATTATGTTTCCTTCTTTGTAACCGACTCCATGTAAACCCTAGCCCTCTCTGGTGTCTATATAAACCGAAGGGTTTAGTCCTTAGAGACAGAATCATAATCATCATAGGCTAGCTTCTAGGGTTTAGCCTCTACGATCTCGTGGTAGATCAACTCTTGTAACACTCATATCATCAATATCAATCAAGCAGGAAGTAGGGTTTTACCTCCATCGAGAGGGCCCGAACCTGGGTAAGACATCATGTCCCTTGCCTCCTGTTACCATCAGCCTTAGACACACAGATCGGGACCCCCTACCCGAGATCCGCCAGTTTTGACACCGACATTGGTGCTTTCATTGAGATTTCCTGTGTGTCGTCGCTGCGAGGCTTGATGGCTACTTCGATCAACAACAACATGGTCCAGGGTGAGACTTTTCTCCCCGGACAGATCTTCATGTTCGGCGGCCTCGTACTGCGGGCTGAAAGTGCAACTAATCCCCGGGTGGTTTTGGTAATTAATAACAACATATATATCATTGAACTAATAGTTTCTTGAGAATCATTTCAGAAAGTTCAGTGATATGGGTATGGCAAGGACTGAAGATGTGGACCCCTCAAAATGCTAAGGCAAGCATTGGCAAAAGCTCAAGACTCCATTTTTGGTTTAGTGATCCAAGATCACATTGAGTCTATAGGAAAGCCAATACTATTAAAAGGGGATGACGTTATGTTAATGATCTGGTTGCTCAAAGTGCTTAGTGATACATCTCCTAAACTATCAGCAACTCTCACTTCCATAATACACTCATAAGTAATCTCGGTCCCACCGATTTTCCAAACTCAGTCACACCGAGATGAACCACCTCAGCCATATAGCCAAACCCTAGAAATCTCGGATTTTCCGATTACGAACTCGGTCTCACGAAACTTGAGTTGCCAAGCTTACAGAACCTACATCATCAAATCGGTGTCACCGAGATGATGAAGTCGGTCCCACCGAGATTGGCAAGCTCTTGTCTTTACGAATCGGACTCACCGAGTTTGTATTTTCGGTCCCACGAAAATCCCAACGTTCACATGATTTGAATTTTCGATTTCACCGAGTTGTCAACTTCGGTCCGACCGAGATTGGTCAAATGTGTAACGGTTGGATTTTGTGTGGAGGCTATAAATACCCTCCACCCCTCTTCATTAGTGGAGAGAGCCATCGAAAGTACTACCACTCCTACCTTACATTTACGAGAAGAGAACTACCTACCCTTGTGTTGAGATCAAGTTGCTCCACTCCCACCATATGAAACTTGATTTCTAGCCTTCCCAAGTTGCTTTCCACTCAATCCTTTCTTCCACCACAGCCAAATCGGTGAGGAGAGTTGAGTGTTGGGGAGATTATCATTTGAAGCACAAGAGCAAGGAGTTCATCATCATCAACACCATCTATTACCTTTTGGAGGTGGTGCCTCCTAGATTAGTTAGGTGTCGCTTGGGAGCCTCCGTCGAGATGTGGAGTTGAACCAAGAAGTTTGCAAGGGCAAGGAGATCGCCTACTTCGTGAAGATCTACCCCGAGTAAGGCTAGTCCTCCGTGGGCGTATGCCATGATGGCATAGACAAGGTTGCTTCTTCGTGGACCCTTCGTGGGTGGAGCCCTCCGTGGACTCTCGCAGCCGTTACCCTCCATGGGTTGAAGTCTCCATCAGCGTGGATTGGCGATAGCACCACCTATCGGAACCACGAGAAAAATCTCCGTGTCTCCAAATTGCGTTTGCTCTTCTCCACCTCTCTTTACTACATGTGCAATTTACTTTCCGCTGCCTATACTCTAGAATTGCATGTGTAGGGTGATACTTGACTTGATCATCATTGTGAACTTGCCAAAAACTTGTCTTTATCAAAAGGCTGAATTTTTATATTGTCAAGTAGTCTAATCACCCCCACAGAGACATACTTTCGATCCTACAAGTGGTATCGAGCTTTGGTCTCCATTGTATTGGTTTCCATTACATTGGACTCCATAAGCTTGGTTTCACAACCTAGGAGAGTATGGCGTCTAGTGAGGTAATTTTAAGTAGAGGTCCTTACTTTGATGGTTCAAACTTTGCTAGTTGGAAGCATAAAATGAAAATGCATATTCTTGGTCATAACCCAGCCGCATGGGGCATTATTTGTGTTGGTTTGCAAGGTGAATTCTTGAGGAAGGAAAAGTTCCGCATCGCGGCTTCTAGCGGATGAATTGCGGATGTTGCAAAACAATGCTCAAGCTTGTGACATTCTCTTCAATGCTTTGTGTCGAGGAGTTCAACAAAATCAGCCGTCTTGAGAATGCAAAAGAGATTTGGGATACTTTGGTTGAAATGCACGAAGGTACCGAGTCCGTGAAGGAATCAAAGCTAGATGTTCTTCAAGGTCGACTTGACAAGTTCAAGATGAAGGAAGGTGAAGAATCGCTGAAATGTACTCTAGGCTTGCTCTCATCACCAATGAGATTGCCGGCTTAGGAAGCGAAGAAATGACCGACCGATTCATCATCAAGAAGATTCTCGAGCTTTGGATGGAAAGTATGACACCGTGTGCACTTTGATACAAATGATGCCAAACTACAAGAATCTCAAGCCAACCAAGTCATTGGAAGAATTGTTGCTCATGAGATGACACTTAAGGATAAGGAAGAGCTTCACAACAAGTCAAGTGGTGCTTACAAAGCTACATGTGATGCTCCCACAACCTCAAGTGACAAGCTAGTTTCCAATGAAGAGATAAGCCTAATGGTGAAGAACTTCAACAAATTCTACAAGAGTAGAAGCAAAGAAAGAAGCTCAAAGTCTAGATCATATGATGAAAAGAGATCTTCTAGTCGTGATCGAAACTGCTACAATTGTGGAAGACCCGGACACTACTCAAATGAGTGTTCGGCTCCCCACAAGAGAAGAGAAGAATCTCCAAGAAGAAGAAGCTCAAGAGATGAGTCACCTCGGAAAGAGAGAAGGAGTAGAGATGATCGTTATGAACGAAGACCCTCTCGGAGAAGCAAGGATTCGGAGAGGAAGGACAAGTCATCAAGGAGCTACACAAGAAGAAAACATCAAGCTCATGTAGGTGAATGGGTCTCCGGGTCCAACTCCGACAATCAATCCGAAAGAAGCTATCACTCCAACTCCGACTATAGTCAAGATGAAGGTGTTGCCGGTCTTGCTCTCGTGTCCTCCAACTCCAACTCCTACGACTTATTTGATTCACCAAATGAGGGAATTGGAAGATGCTTCATGGCTAAAGGCCCCAAGGTATCACACCCTGAATTCATTGACTTTGATAGTGATGAGGATGACTTGCTTGGTGAAGATGAGCTCTTACATGATAAATCTAGTGAGCCTAGTAATGATGAACATGCTAGTAGTCTTTATAGTCGAGAAGAGTCGAATGACAATGCTATGAAGGAGATTGAGCGTCTAACTAAAGAACTAAACACTCTTAAGTTAGCTCATGAAACAACTCAAGAAGATCATAGAGAGCTCCTAAGATCTCATGAGAAGCTACGCTTGAAGCTCACTCTAGAGCAAGAACATGAGTTTCTAAAAGCTATCAATGACGATCTTGAAAGAAGAGTTCTTCATATCTTGCCAAACGACTTCTCTTGTCTAATTTCTTGCCTCCCATTAAAACTAAGCATGACAAGCATAAGAAAAATTCTTCATCTAGTAGTAACAATAACCATGCTAAATCCAATATTGTTGCTTCTAGTAGTTCTCTTGATTCCACTAACAATGTTTCAAGCCAAGTTACACTTGAGCAAGAAAATAGTTTATTGAAAGGGATTATAGAGAAAGGTGTCTACAAGAGCCTTGCGGAAGCAAGAACTTTGAGAAATTGTTACTTAAGCAAGGAAGGCACAGGAAGAATCAAGGAATTGGTTTTGAGCGAAAGTTCAACGCCGAAGGTGTTGAATGGGAAGAAGGTCAATATCCTCCAAAGTTTGTTTCTCAAAAGGAGAAGTACAATCCTACTTCTTCCAATGTGGAACAAGCTCAAGATGACCTTCCACCACAAGACCACAAGCTAAAAGGCAAGGACAAGCTTCAAGAGGAGATTGATGCATTTATTGAAGCACCTCAAAGCCATGGTCAAGTGGGTTCCCAAGGAAACGTCAAGTTCTACTTCGTCAAGCTCAACTACAACCCCAAGGATTCCCATCAAGATGATGTGGATCCCGAAGAAGAAGAACTAGAGAGTTCTTGAGGGTGACTCCGCCAACATACTTCACTCACATTCATTTTGGCAAGAACTTGTGCAATCAACTTCCACATCTTGCACTAGTTCATGGAGTCACAAACCCTCTTGTTGGTAAGTCAAGGGACAAGGTAATCATTGCTTTCATGGACATCATCTATTGTGATCTTCAATCTATGTCCATGGATATCCTTGTTTGTTCCTTGTGGGACTAACCCATGTAGGTATTGAAAGTGCCGAATCCAAAGGATTGCTCCCAACTCTTGATGATCTTCATCAACATTGAGCATCCACATCTTCAACATCTACATGAAGTCTTCTCGACAACCCAAGGTTAGTTTGACCCTTTAAAGGGGTTCTCACATCTAGGGGAGCTTTGCTCTAAAGAATTGAGCTAAAGCATCTTCAAATGATGTGAACACATCAATACTTTATGTAAAAGTGGTAACCCCACTTGTGCTTAAACGATGAGTATGACCTATGATCAAATGTTCTCATTTGACTCCTAAGTCAATATACTCATATATAGATGACCTAGTCATCGACAAATTGTGTGTTAGTTGCTAGAGTTTTGATTGTGCATGTTTGACACATATTTCATTTGCTATCTTATTGTGTGAGCATGTTGGATGCATGATTTTATCCATTCAAGGACATCCATTTGTTGCTTTGGTCTTTTTGATTTTTCTGACCAAATGGATGGACAAGAATGCCTAAGTTCCTCCCCTAGCTATCTATGCTTTCTTGTCTCAAATTCTATTCATGCTTATATCACAAACTTTGAACAAGTCATTTTCGGACCCTCCAAGTGAGGAGCACTCGGAGCCACCGATCCGACAAAGGCTAAACTTCCAAAACCTTCTAAGTGATTTCGGTCAGACCAACCCACTCAAACTCGGTCAAACCGAAAGCATTTAGACTGATCTAGGTTTTCACCTCGGTGAAACCGAGTTGTGATTTTCGGCGTGACGAAGTGTATAACGCCTGCGATTGTCCATCTCGGTGCCACCGAGTTTTACAACTCGATCCCACCGACAGCAAAGGGGTATATATACTCCGAGGGCAGCGCGTTGATTTCTACTTCAAACGCCGCCCCCACCCCCTTGCTGCCATCGCTGGTCTCCGGATCGTCTCCATAAATCGCTTTGTCGCCCTCGCCGCAGTCTCCGTCGCCGTCAGCGGATATCTTCTCCGGCGCCGTTGCCGCCGTGAAAACTCCACCAAGTTAGGGTGAGTTTGATCCCACTCATGTTCCCATCTCCGATTCAATGCACGTTTGGTTTGCACGTAATCTTGCCACGATTGAAATCTTCACGAACACAGATTAGTTCCTTTGAGCGAAATTCGAGAGAAAGTTTTAGGGTTAGGTTTCCGCGAACACATCTCGGTGAGACCGATTTTACATTTTCGGTATGACCGATTTGGCCTCTGGCCATTACCTTTGCACCTTCGGTCCAACCGAGTTGTGCAAATCGGTGTGACGAAATGAGGATTTAGTGAAACCCTAGTGTTTTCGGCGGGACCGAAACCCACTTGGTCCAACCGAAAGTGGTGTAAAGCTTCTGTTTGAACACTTGGATTCGCGAATTTTAAACTCGGTCGACGAAATGTCTTCGTGAAAACCTAAAACTGAAATTTGAACTCATTTGTTTGCAAAATTTCTGCGATTTGTGATAACTCTTCTACTCTGCCTACACCTTATCTATTCACGGGTTGTCACCATGTCGATGCAGTGACAGCTAGAACAGGTCGAGTCACCAATAGCGAGATATTCGAGGCGGGCACTAGTCCCGATCCCAAAGAGCTCATCGATGATGGTGAGAGGAGTACACCAAGTGGTTTGCCTCCTGCAGCCACCGGGCATGAAAGAAGAAACTTCGGATGAAGAAGATTCTGATTTTGTCATTGTGAAGAGGTCACCTCAAAGCCCAAGAGGAAAGTTGTTGCCAAAGAGCCTCAAGGTCAGCAGACAAAGAAAGGCACCAAAAAAGTCAAGCAATCCACTGTTGCTAAGAAGCTGAGTATGGAAGAGGAAACTACGAGCAAAGTGAAGAAAACTTCCAAGAGGAAGAGGTTAGTGCATGATGCAGCAGAGGAAGATGAGGATGAGGAAGCACCCCAGCCTCCTCAGAAGCCTAAGCTCATGGGTGATGCCATCGAGGCAGGAGCTACTTCAAAGCCAAGCAATCTGCTCCAAAGAAAGGCAGCTCCAAAGAAAGCCTGCTGCCAAGCCCAAGAAAACAGTCAGGAACATTCCAGCATCAGAGAAGAACAAAGATGATGTGCCACCAGCTGTGTCAGATGATGAAGCACCAGTTCTGCTGAAACTTCGTCCAAAACTGCCAATCCACAATGATGCTCATCCTCAAGCTGAGAACATGAAGGAAAGAAAAGATAGAGGTCTCAGGCTATGGAGACAGTCTGACCCATATGCCGTGAGAAGAAGAACTGCTGTTGATCCCAGATTCCACACCAGAGAGCAGCAGGACTTCTATGAGACAGTGCTAATGGATAAGAAGCCCATAGTGGCAGACACCAGATTCGTTGATTGGAAATACATTGGCATGAAAAGCACAGAGACTTCTTTCCACATGTGCATGAAAGCTTCACTTGCATGTGGTGTTGCAGATTTTGTTGGTCGAAGTTGACCAGTTGGAATGATGAGATGATTATGCAATTCTATGCCACAGACTCATTTCTATCCGGATGGAAAGATCACATGGATGGTGAAGGCCAAAGATTCTCTTCAACTGTTGAAGAATGGGTAGAACTTCAATGCTCGATTACAAAGAGAGGATGATGTTGATGTATATGGTATTCCCAAGAAGAACCATGAATCCATGAAGAATATGTACAAGGAGGTTCGACTAAAGATTTGGGAATATGGAAGCTTGGCTCGGTGTATTATCTCGAGCAGGTCTACCTACCACAAACACTATTACGAGGCATACCTTGATGCCCAAGTGCGGAGATCATCGCATGATCGAGAGGATACTCTATCAACATGCTGCATATACTTGATGAGAAGGCACCTTTCAAGGTGATGGACTTGATAGTTGAAACTATTAAGAGGATTGCGGTGACGAGAAAAGGTCGTGTGGATTTGCCCGCATATTGGATGCTTATCAATGCCAAGTTTGGCACGGGCACATTCTTGTTGGATAGAGAACACTTACCACTGCAGCCTGAGCATGAGGACAATGATGTTGTGATGGATGAGGAGGATCCAACTTCTGTTGAGGTCAAGAAAAGATTGAAGCTGCCAAGAAAGCCAAAGCTGAGAAGGAAGCGGCGGCGGCAGCTAAACCAAAGAGTGTTGGAGAACAGCTACTTGAAGCTACCCAAAGGATTGAGCAGCGCTGCAGCCAGCATTATGCAGTCTCGGAGAGCCTAGAGAGGATTGTCGAAGACAAGATCCATGCTCTGGATGTGAAGTGATGAAGTGCAAATAATCACAACAAGCTTGAGGCGGATATTGAGGAAGCAAAGAGGGAGAAGGAAGAGCTCATGCGTGAGATGCGGATGACCTAGTCCAGATGCTTATCAGCAGATCGCTCCGGTTCCCACAGGACCCGATCATTTGCTATTCGATGGAGACACGGGACTACAGCTTGGCACCTCCCACAGCTCCATCAGTTACTCGGCTCCAGCTCGGTGACCACTCCTCCAAAGCCAGACATCGGCTGAAATCTTCGCCGATGCTGCCATATCAACTCCATCAACCCGACAGAGCCGCCAGCAGAGTCCCTAGTGACGTTTAGCTCTATGCCTTTTCGAACTTTTTGGTAACTTGTTGCCAACACTACAGGAAACAGCTAGTTTGCCGTCAGTGAGCATCTTTGCCGTCAGCTTTTCATCGGGGTAGACGGCAAAGAGCACATTACCGTCATTCTTTGTCGACAAAGAATGACTGACGGCAAAGATAACTTTGCCGTCTGCGATTTCTATTATAAGCGGCAAAAAAACTTTGCGTATCGATTTCTATTACAGACGGCAAAGAATACTTTGCGTATCGGTTTTTATTACAGACGGCAAAGAGCACTCTTTGCGTGCATGCTCAAAAGCGATGACAAAAACTTTTTGCCGTCTGTAAAAAATGGCGACGGCAAAGAAGAAACACCTCATGGATCGATCCCGGATCGATGAGGTGGCACGATCCACACCCCACGATGCATCTCTCTCCCACACCCCCAACACGTTCTCTCTCTCTCTCCACGTTCTCTCACCCTCAGCCGACCCCACCACTGTCTCTCTCCCTTATCCCCACGTTCTCTGTTTCACGCGTCTCTCTCTCTCTCACGTAACTCACCTCGAGCCGGCCTCGTCCCCCATCCCCATCGAGCCGGCCCCGTGCTCTCTCCTCCATCGAGCCGGCCACGTCCCCCATCCCTGCCATGGAAGCCGCCGCCGGCCTCCTGCCTCGCGGCGCCGCCCGTTCCCCCAACGCCCACACCCGGAGGCCTCGCGCCGCCCGTTCCCCTAACGCCCCACGCCGGAGGCCTCGCGCCGCCGCCCGTTCCCCAGTGCCCCACGCCGGAGGCCTCGCGCGACCTCCTCCCTCTGGCGTCTCCTCCCTCCAGCGCCTCCTCTCTCCGGCAAGCTGCACGGCGCAGACTGCGTGAACAGCGCGGGCGGCACGACGGCTTCCTCACTCCGGCGAGCAGCGTGGGTTACTCCCTCCATCGCCTCCTCACACCGGCAAGCAGCCTTGAGCGGCCGCAGCCAGCGGCGGCCTTGGCGCTGGCAGTGGCGGCGCGGCCTCCTCGCTCCAGCGAGCAGCGGGGCCCGCGGTGCGGGCTCCTCCCTCCGGTGCCTCCTCACTCCGGCAAGCAGAGCGAGCGCGACCTCCTCCTTCCGGCGCCTCCTCACTCCGGCGTGGCCTCCATCCAGCGTGACCTCCCTCCGGCAGCGGGGCTTTTCTCCGGTGAGGTCGGGCGCGTCCAATATCTCTTCTCCGGTGAGGTCGGCATGGTGAGCAGCTTGGCTGTTGGGCGCGTGCGGGCGGCAAGAATCTCTGCTCCGGCGAGCTTTGTACGAGATGATGTGGATGTGCGGTGACGAGAGTGTTGATCTATTTTTTTTAATAAAAAAGAATGGTTTGCCGTCTGTGATGTTTCTGCCTAACGGCAAAGAAGTAATCTGGCTCACGGCAAAACACTGACGCCGTCCGTTAGGGTCATTAGTCTGTTAGGTTACTTTTCTTTGCCGTCTGGACAGTCTAGTTGACGGCAAACAGTATAGACTGACGGCAAAATCTTTGCCGTCATGCAGAAAAAATAGCAGACGGCAAAGTATTCTTTGCCGATTTATCTTCTTGTCGACTTTGCCGTCTACTTCCTGACGGCAAACTCTTTGCCGTCTGGAATTACGTCTTTGCCGTCTGTAATCCACAGACGGCAAATTAACTATTTCCTGTAGTGCAAAGGGGGAGAAATTGTATAGATCATAGGACTTCGAGAGAGAGAGTGCTTTTGTCTTTGCGCTTTTGCTCTTTCGTTCATTTGCTGTTTATTTGAGATACTTTTGGTTTTCGTGACATTCCGTGTGCTTGATACCACGTTTGATCCCACCTTAATGAGTGCTTGGTCGTACTATGCTTTAATGTGTGCTTAATGCTTATCATATGCTATTCCTATCTTGTATGACCATTTACTCATGTCTTGGTGATTGGGTGCATGCTATTCATTCTTATCATTTTGTGCGCTCCACCAAGATGTATGTGACATGGAAGAGTGACCCATGATCCTAATCGATTGTGCATTTGCATTCAAGCATAAATCTTAAATAATGCACAAATTTAGGGGAGCTCTTGCTTATCACATACTTCTCAAAGCGACGATATTATTCATTGATTATATCCTTTGTCGAAGCTTTGATCTATATGTTGTCATCAATTACCAAAAAGGGGGAGATTGAAAGTGCAACTAATCCCCGGGTGGTTTTGGTAATTAATAACAACATATATATCATTGAACTAATAGTTTCTTGAGAATCATTTCAGAAAGTTCAGTGATATGAGTATGGCAAGGACTGAAGATGTGGACCCCTCAAAATGCTAAGGCAAGCATTGGCAAAATCTCAAGACTCCATTTTTGGTTTAGTGATCCAAGATCACATTGAGTCTATAGGAAAGCCAATACTATTAAAAGGGGATGAGGTTATGTTAATGATCTGGTTGCTCAAAGTGCTTAGTGATACATCTCCTAAACTATCAGCAACTCTCACTTCCATAATACACTCATAAGTAATCTCGGTCCCACCGATTTTCCAAACTCAGTCACACCGAGATGAACCACCTCAGCCATATAGCCAAACCCTAGAAATCTCGGATTTTCCGATTCGAACTTCGGTCTCACGAAACTTGAGTTATAAGCTTCAGAACATTCATCATCAAATCGGTGTCACCGAGATGATGAAGTCGATCCCACCGAGATTGGCAAGCTCTTGTCTTTACAGAGTCGGACTCACCGAGTTTGTATTTTCGGTCCCACGAAAATCCCAACGTTCACATGATTTGAACTTTCGGTTTCACCGAGTTGTCAACTTCGGTCGACCGAGATTGGTCAAATGTGTGTAGCAGTTGGATTTTGTGTGGAGGCTATAAATACCCTCCACCCCTCTTCATTCGTGGAAGAGCCATCGAGAAAGTACTACCACTCCTACCTTACATTTACGAGAAGAGAACTACCTACCCTTGTGTTGAGATCAAGTTGCTCCACTCCCACCATATGAAACTTGATTTCTAGCCTTCCCAAGTTGCTTTCCACTCAATCCTTTCTTCCACCACAGCCAAATCAGTGAGGAGAGTTGAGTGTTGGGGAGATTATCATTTGAAGCACAAGAGCAAGGAGTTCATCATCATCAACACCATCTATTACCTTTTGGAGGTGGTGCCTCCTAGATTAGTTAGGTGTCGCTTGGGAGCCTCCGTCGAGATGTGGAGTTGAACCAAGAAGTTTGCAAGGGCAAGGAGATCGCCTACTTGTGAAGATCTACCCCGAGTAAGGCTAGCCCTCCGTGGGCGTGAGCCATGATGGCATAGACAAGGTTGCTTCTTCGTGGACCCTTCGTGGGTGGAGCCCTCCGTGGACTCTCGCAGCCGTTACCCTCCGTGGGTTGAAGTCTCCATCAACGTGGATTGGCGATAGCACCACCTATCGGAACCACGAGAAAAAATCTCCGTGTCTCCAAATTGCGTTTGCTCTTCTCCACCTCTCTTTACTACATGTGCAATTTACTTTCCGCTGCCTATACTCTAGAATTGCATGTGTAGGGTGATACTTGACTTGATCATCATTGTGAACTTGCCAAAACTTGTCTTTATCAAAAGGCTGAATTTTTATATTGTCAAGTAGTCTAATCACCCCCCCTCTAGACATACTTTCGATCCTACGGGCCAATTAAGCAGCCATCCGGAGCAGATCGACGGCTATGCCCCGCCACCGTCGGGTTGAAACTCAAACCACACAGCCGATATCCGCGGAGACTTGATCTTCAACGGGTTCGGGCCTGTGCCAGGAGCGCAGACATTCACGATGAGCACGGCTTAGACCTGCTGTCGGACAATGCTTGGGATATCGCCCCTGCAGAAGTCCCGGACCTAAATTCGGAGCAGATTGCGTTGCCCGAGGACGGGTGGATGGACCCCACCCCGGAGGCCGCACACTCATCGGCGGTAGAGCCGAACACAGACTTCAATCCAAGGAAGCCTGTGACACCGGACCCCCGGACGCGTATCCGGCTATAGGTTCCAGCCTGCGCACCTCCGAACCCGCCGAACCTGGTTGGGATCCGATAATGGAGTTTACCGCTACGGATATCTTTCAGTACTCGCCCTTTGGTGACACACTGAACTCGTTAAAATCTCTCTCTTTGTCAAGAGACTCTTTGCGGAACTATGTCCGGCTCGAGTGGGAAGCAGGCGACGAAGGAATTCGTTGCCCACCCACCACCCATTTCATTGCAACGATCGATGATTTAACCAATGTGCTTGACTTCGACTCTGAAGACATCGACGGTATGAACGATGATGTAGGAGAAGAATAGGAACCACCGCCCACGGGGCGGTGGACAGCCACCTGCTCATCTGATATATATATGGTGGACACTCCGAAGGAAACCAATGGCGATGAGGAAATGGAGGATGACCCCTCAGGGAAGAAAGCTACGCATGGGCGTTGTCAACACCGCTCCAAGCCCCGCCACAACAATACCGGCACAGGAGACGAAAACAATCTGGATGGTGCCGAAGATGAATACAATTCTGATCAGCCTGCCTTCAAGCAGGTCGGACTGGCAACGGACGGATATTTGGAGAGGGACAACTACATGCCCCCCTCCGAAGACGAGGTGAGCCTCGACGATGATGAATTCGGCGTGCCTGAGGATCCCGCGGAACAAGTTCGCTTTAAGCAACGGCTTATGGCCACTGCGAGGAGCCTGCAAAAGAAGCAATAGCAGCTCAAAGCTTACCAAGATTTGCTCACTGATAGATGGACCAAGGTCCTGGCCACCGAGGAATACAGACTTGACCGCCCCGACAAAGGGCACAAACGGCACAATTCACTACCTCAACCTAAGAAGGAGAACCTAAGGCACATACCCCGACGCCAATATACCACCATGGTCCAGGACAATTCGCACAAAACACGAGGCGACATCCTCAAGCCTCGTTGCAATCGTCATAAACGTCAAGTCAGGGAAGTTGGTACCAAATTCAGCGGCCCCCAGTCCGGTCAGCGGAAAAAGAACAGCTCAAGCCCATCCGGCCCAAGCAGCATACTCGATCAACCATGTGAAATTCATGGTACCCCCAGAAGGGCGGCCAAGCATACCAATAGAGAATGTCGGATCCTCAAAACAAAACGGCCAGTCGTGCGCCAGAAGCATGTGAAGGGAGGTCTCAAACAACGAAAGACCAATCAAACACGGTGAGGTCAAAGGAAGATCCCCCCACAGTACAAAAATAGGGCCGATCGTCTCTAATCGCATCGACCGTCCGGACAAACATCAGCCATAGCAATTTTATTGCACTCACTATCTACCCAATAGTTTGGGGGCTCCATCTTACACGAGCCCCCACGGGCATAAAACTATCAATAACATCTCCTCAAAGATGCCAGGTGCAAAGGCCAAGTTTTAACTGGCCCACCATACTAATGGTTGTCTTCGGATCACCAAAAAAATACCACGCCGAAGAATAAGTCTTCGGCATTGTCCCCTTATACAATAATTACCACAAACTATCGGGACGAACCACGTCGGCTAGATTCAACGGGGTACAACATCAGGCCAGTCCCGCGTGAAATAGTCACAATTATGGGCAAGGTCGAACCCCACCCTTAGAGTGGAAATCATACCGCTGCCGGAATAGCAAGTCGTGCCTGCTTATCAAATTTTGATTCGGCATCCAACTACCCAGACACCGATTGAGGAGTCCGAGCTACTCTATGGCATGATAACCTGGTTCAGCCAGGCTCCAATCGAGCACCCGCGGTTCAGCCACAACAGTACATGCAGCTGCCTTTAAGCATTTGTCTTTACAGACTAACTCTCGTGCAGAACAGGACTGGCGATGCGGAATCAGCTCGGACGCACAAGGCAGGAACACATAAGGCAGTCCGGATACACCTCAGATCCACACACAGCCTCCTCCAGTCCGGCCACGACAGGTTCCGCCAAAAACACTTCTTTTCATAAGCATAAACCGCACTCATATGCATAGACATGTCACTCTACTACAATGCGTAGACTTAAATAACACTTACCGGTCGTCGTTTCTCATTGACGCCTTTTTGTAACAAACGGCACCCACACCTCGTGTTACGCCCCATTATGCCAGGGGCTTCATAGTACTCATGATATGGCAACAAAGTCCGACCACCTTTTCGGTCGCTCGGCACCCCGAACTTATAGCACTATATGCATCAGCTCCGAATCATGTCTTGGGTCATTAGTTGGGTTTGCCTGGCTACCATGTTTTGGTACCTTACGTTCCGCTCCATTGGCTAAGGTAGCGCTAGGAGAACTACTGCGATTGTGTCCCGGTTCTTTCGGACGAGCATCTTAGTAGAGAAAGCTGAAAACTGAATGTCATGATACATCGAGAGCTGGTCAGCTGTTCGAGAGGTTGTAAAATCTTTAAAGATTTATTCCACATAATGCCATTATAAATGCAAAGTGCGATGGATCGGTCTTCCGATCAGGCGCCGAAAGAGCCCTAGTACGGTCTTCCGAACACCAGGGCTGCGCCCACCATACTCGAATTCCTATGGCTAAGTGAGAGTGATAAAGCCCTATAGTCTGATTGCCTGGTTCGTGGTGAGGAACATCTCCTTAAAAGGACCCAACAATGGGATAAAGAGTGTTCAAGTATGTCCCGAACACCCCCGTACTTTTATGTGGGGGCAGAAGCCAACGACTGGCCAACTCTCAGGATTTATATACACTAAACAGCCGCACAGGAAGAACAAACGTTCGAATAAACAGGCAATAAATAATAAAAGTGCCATTATCCCGTATTACAAAGAATGGCAAGACTGCCTTGAGGGAAAATAGTGTCTTCGGTACACTGATCCGCCACAAGGCGGGCTCCTTTCAGGACACCTTCGTAGTATAACTCAGGTTTGCGATGCTCCTTACCCTCCGGTGGTCCCTTAGTCATCAACTTCTCAGCATCAAGCTTCCCCCGGTGCACCTTCGCACGGGCAAATGTCATGCGTGCACCCTCTATGCAGACCGATAAACGCGACATCGAGCCGAGGGCAAGCACCAACAATCCGCTTCACGAGTCGAAATGCGCTGAATTGGCTCCACGGGCCACAGCGGACAACTAAGTCCTTCATGGCTAGTTCGATCGCTTTGGTGCAATTTGACCAGCCGCTTGGTGATCGATCGATAATGGCACGGATAATTAAATCGCCAAATCTGCGACCGAAATGCTTCTCCAGAGACTTCTTCTCCTCGATCCGGTAGAATTGGGCAACATCGATATGCTGCGGTAGATCCATCATAAGCCTGGAGAAACAAGAATTCAGCTTGTCTCTTATAGTTCCTCCCATTACTATGTAAAAATGACCTTGAGTACAAAAGGCCTTACCAGCCGCAACCTTCCGGGCCTCCTGAATGTCCCTCAGGGCACCTCGGGCTTCTTCCCGAGCATCCTCAGCGGCTTGGAGAGCTTGGGCGAGTTCGGATTCCTTCCCTGCTAGACTCTGCTCCAAGCCCTCGCTTTTCTTCACGGCCTCCTGGAGTTCTCGCTCAGCTTCAATGACCCTAGCCTCGTGCTTCTCACGAAGAGCCTGTTCGGCGGCGGCCTTATTGTCGGCTTCGGCCGCAGCCTTCTTCAGTGCCTCAATTTATTTTCGCCCTAGAGCATACAATACAAATATTTTCGTCAGGCACAACTTCTAATTCGTGCTCAACTTAGCACAAGGTCTCGACATACCTTGCTTGCCCTCCAACTGCTTCTTCACGCGGCCAAGTTCCTCTTCGGCCCGGTCCAGACGCTGCTTTAGTCCGGACACCTCCGCACTATGAGCGGCGGCCGTCTCTGCAGACGCCTATTTTCAAACAAAGGGATACACGTCATTAACTGAGTCTCCTGCACAAAGGAAAACATTTGATCCCTTGTCCGGCTTTATTTCGCCGGACAGTGCATCAGGGGCTACTACTCATATTATGACAATCTCCCAAAGGTTTCTTAAAAACATACCTCAAAGCCCTTTATAAGACTAAGGCAGGATTCATTCAGTCCGCTCTCATCAGACTGAATCTTTTCAATATACGCACCCATGAGGGCACGACGTTCATCAACGATAGACGCGCTTCTTAGCGCTGTCGACAGGCCGCTCGGCAGCTCTGCTTGGACGGAGGTCGCTGGCAGAGTAGGCAAGCCTTCCCCGTCAAAGGTGGCTGCTCTCCCGATCCTGGAGCTTTAAAGGTCTCCAGGATCGTGTCCGGCCGCGGTCCAAACCTAAGATCGCCCCCGCCATCGACACGCATGGGAGCCTCTGCTCCCGTGTATCCGGCCCCAGGGATACGCCCCCTGGTTCAGGTCCCGCTGAGACGACACCTCGGTGTCGCGCCTAGGCTTCGGGGAAGGGGCCTCTGGAGGCGTCTCGCTCGCCAGGGCATCTGAGCTCAGCGAATCCTCTGATGAGGACTGTCCGGCGTTAGTTAAAACTACTACATCCTAATGACCTCGGGCGGTGTGTGCGGGTTTCATATAGTTACGAGTTTACCAGGGGCTGGGCCCTGGGATCCCACTCCGGGCTGCTATCGGCAGCCGTGGTGGACGCCTCGGGGAGGGAACCTTTCCCCCTCTTGGGCAATTCGGCCTCCAGGGATGAGGAGGCCGTCCTTTTCTTCCCTCCCCCTGCGGGGGACTCATCTTCTTCCTCCTCCTCTTCATCTTCGGAGGAAGGATGGTCGCTGGAATCCTCGGATTTTGCGTCCGAAGCATCACGACGACGAAGGCCACTCCGGGTCTTCTTAACCTTCTTGGAGGCCTCTTTCTTCGGTGCCTCGTAAGGCGCTGGGACCAGCATCTTCGTCAGAAGAGGTCCGGCCGGTTCCTCCGGCAGCGGGGCCCGACAGTGTATCCGCTCCACCTTTTTCGTCCATTCCTGGGATTATTGTAGAAAGCATGATAAGTGCGCCTCCCTCGGGATATGCCGGCTAGAACACGAATGGACAGAGCACAGCAATGACTTAGCAGACTTGCAGAGTGGGATAGTTGATACCCGCGGTCCTCGGCGGAGCCCAGCCACGGTTTTCTGGACTTGAAGACACCTTCCAGATGTCCTTGTGGGAGGAGCCATAGAGCTCCCGTAGCGTCTGGTGTTCGGCCGGGTCGTATTCCCACAAATTGCAAGCTCGACGCTGGCAAGGGAGAACCAGGCGAACTAACATCACCTGGACTACGTTGACGAGTTTGACGTCCTTGTCGACCATGCTATGGACGCGCATTTGGAGCACTGACAGCTTGTCGGATGAGGACCAGTTCAGACCCTTCTCGGGCCAGGACGTGAGCCGCAGTGGAGCTCCGGATTTGAATTCGGGAGCAGCGGCCCACTTTTTACCACGCGGTTCAGTGATATAGAACCACTGCTGCTGCCACTCCTTGACGGAATCATTGAAGGTGCCCGTCGGCCATACGACCTTGGGCATCTTGCTTACCATGGCGCCACCGCATTCGGCGTGCTCGCCATTCACCACCTTGGGCTTCACGTTGAAGATTTTCAGCCATAAGCTGAAGTGGGGCGAAATACGAAGAAAAGCCTCACATACGACGATGAACGTCGAAATGTTAAGGAAAGAATTGGGAGACAGATCATGAAAATCAATCCCGTAATAATACATGACACCGCGAACAAATGGGAGAAAGAGAAACCCGAGCCCGTGGACAAAATGAGGAAGAAACACGACCCTCTCGTGGGGCTCCGGAGTGGGTACGATCTGTCCCACCGGTGGAAGACGGTGGCCGATTTTCTTGGCCAAGTACCCGGCCTCTTGGAGCTTTTTGATATCTCTCTCCTGGACGGTAGAGGCCATCCATTTGCCTCTTGCTCCAGATCTAGACATCTTCGGAGGACCTCTCTTCGGTGGAGAAGAAGAGTGTTGGGGCACTAGGGCTCAAGCAGAGGGGAATGGACTAGCAGAAGGGAAAGGCGTGTGTAAAAAGGAAGAGACCTTATCTCTTTATAGAGGCGGTAAAATCTTTTGCGCCTCCCCACTTTCCTGGTGGAACCCGCTCAACCTCCACTCGCCGCAATTAGCGGTGCGTTTGGGCTACCCATACCCGTATTGATGAGAATCCCGGAATAAGGGGACACGATCTCTGCTTCGGCAAGACGTGCAGAGGAAACCGCCTTGCCATATGCGCTGAGGCTGGTTGTGGGAAAACGGTTCGAATAATGACTCAATCGTAGTGTCATGTCGCGTCGCCTAAAAATTGCCAGCAGATCAGATTTATGAAGTGATATGCTCTCTACGGTGGTATGTGAAGATCATCTTGCAGAACCGGACATGGTTTAAGTGTTCAATAACTACTTTGGAGTATTCGGAGATGGAACCCGCCTTGCAATGCCGAAGACAAAACTACGCGCCGGACTCATCGTCATTGAAGCCTGGTTCAGGGGCTACTGAAGGAGTCATGGATTAGGGGGTATCCGGATAGCCGAACTATATACTTTGGCCGGACTGTTGAACCGTGAAGATACAAGACTCAAGACTTCGTCCCATGTACCGGATGGGACTCTCCTTTGCGTGGAAGAAAAGCTTGGTGATCCGGATATTATGTTTCCTTCTTTGTAACTGACTCCATGTAAACCCTAGCCCTCTCCGGTGTCTATATAAACTGGAGGGTTTAGTCCTTAGAGACAGAATCTTAATCATCATAGGCTAGCTTCTAGGGTTTAGCCTATACGATCTCGTGGTAGATCAACTCTTGTAACGCTCATATCATCAATATCAATCAAGCAGGAAGTAGGGTTTTACCTCCATCGAGAGGGCCCGAACCTGGGTAAAACATCGTGACCCTTGCCTCCTGCTACCATCAGCCTTAGACGCACAGATCGGGACCCCCTACCCGAGATCCGCCGGTTTTGATACCGACAGTGCCATCCTAAGAGAACTGAGCAAGATTCTCAAAGAACTAATATTGATGCACCTAGTCCTTCTAAGAAAAAGAAAAAGAAAAAGAAAAATGATAGGACTTTGCATGCTTCGAGTGAACCTGATGTTGACACACCTGAGAATCCCAATGATCTTTCTATTTCTGATGTTGAAACACAATCTGGTAATGAACATGAACCTAGTGATAATGTTAGTGATGATGTTCATGCTGATGCTCAACCTAGCAATAATAATGAAGTAGAGATTGAACCTCCTGTTGATCTTGATAACCCACAATCAAAGAATCAACATTATGATAAGAGAGACTTCGCTGCTAGGAAGCACGGTAAAGAAAGAGAACCATGGGTTCAGAAACCCATGCCTTTTCCTCCTAAGCCATCCAAGAAAAGGGATGATGAGGATTTTGAGCGCTTTGCTGAAATGATTAGACCTATCTTTTTGCGTATGCGTTTGACTGATATGCTTAAAATGAATATGTATGCCAAGTATATGAAAGATATTTATACAAATAAAAGAAAGATATCGGAAGCTGAAATTTCCACCATGCTTGCTAATTATACTTTTAAGGGTGGAATACCAAAGAAACTAGGAGATCCAGGAGTACCAACTATACCATGCTCCATTAAAAGAAACTATGTTAAAACTGATTTATGTGATCTTGGAGCCAGTGTTAGTGTTATGCCTCTCTCTTTGTATCGTAGACTTGATTTGAATAAGT
Source organism: Aegilops speltoides (assembly GCA_021437245.1). Classification (NCBI taxonomy): domain Eukaryota; kingdom Viridiplantae; phylum Streptophyta; class Magnoliopsida; order Poales; family Poaceae; genus Aegilops; species Aegilops speltoides. Next base: position 41,698,269 of record CM038147.1, on the reverse strand, counting down.
TGACACCTACTGAAATCTCTTTGCAAATGGCTGATAAATCAACTGCTATACCCGTCGATATTTGTGAGGATGTGCTTGTTGTGGTTGCAAACGTTCTATTTTAACGGACTTTGTTATTCTTCATATTCCCGAGGATGAAAGTATGTCGATTATTCTTGGTAGACCTTTTCTAAATACTGCAGGGGCTGTTATTGATTGCAACAAAGGCAAGGTCACTTTTCATGTAAATGGTAATGAGCATACGGTACACTTTCCGAAGAAACAACCTCAAGTTCATAGTATCAAGTCTATTGGAAAAATTTCAACGATTATTATTGGAGGTTTTGAATTCCCTCTTCCTATTGTCAAAAATAAATATGATATTCTTATTGTTGGGGACATGCATATCCCCATTGAGATAACCTAGTGTTATTCGAAAATTCTATGGTTTCATGTTATTCGGAAGAAGTTTGTTAACAAGACTTGATCAACCTTGTTAGTGGATTCCTTTTGAAGAGCATGAGATGAATGAAGTTAGAAAGCACAACTCTCTGTACCCTCCTTTTACTTTCTATTATTTAGATTAAATAAAGCAAAAATACTATTTTCTGTCTATTTTCTGAATTATCCATGCAATAAAAAAATACCCCAGAAATTAAAAGTTCCCCAAATGCCTTGAAAATGGAGTATGATTTTTTGTAGAATATTTGAGAATTTCTGGAACTTAGAACACACCAGGGGGACCCACCAGTTGGTCACGAGGGTGCAGGGCGTGCCCCCTGCCTCATGGGCCCACATGGACCAACTCCACTTATTCCAGCACCCACACACTTCGTATCCCTCCAGAAAAAATCATCCCGTAGCTCAAACCCATGTTCTAGCTCATTTTGCTGCCATTTTCGATCTCCTTGCTCAAAGCTCCATTCACAAAACTGCTTTGGGGGATTGTTCTTCGGTATGTGACTCCTCCAATGGTCCAATTAGTTTTTGTTCTAGTGCTTTATTTATTGCAAATTTTTGTTGCTGAGATGACCCTGTTCTTGAGCTTGCATGTCAAATTTATATGGTCTAAAGTAGTTTTAATGCATGATATAGCCTCTAGGCACTTGTGCGAGTAGTTGCTATCAATCTTGTTGAGTTTGGTTCACTTTTATTTTGAGTCACTAAAATTTTTAGAAATTTTTCAGAGGAAGAAAAATGTTTAGGAAAATGTGCCAAGGTGGTTCTTCAAGGAAGCAAGAACCAAGGCTCGCGATACATGAGCCGGACCTTGAACCACCAAGGGAAGGTCAAGTGCGGCCTTGTGAATGGCCGTCGGAAGAGTTTATGGTCCAAGCAGGCTTCAAGGATGAATTTGATGCATATGTACGTAATGCTGATCTTCAGGACTTCGTATCAGATAAGTGCCGACAATACTGTTACCTCACTGATTCCTTTGTGAGGAGGTTTAAATTTTCATCCACGCGCAACACTCACACTGTTTTATTTGACCTCTATGATAAATCATATACCATGGACCTTGAAGATTTTAACACTACTTGCAAAACCCCACAGTGGGGCATATTTAGTGAGCCTCACAAATCTAAATATAATGATTTCCTTGCTAGCATCACCGTGGGAGAAACTAGAATATTACACAAGCTACAATAGGGAGCATTCATTTTCCTGCCATACATTACTTTGGTCTCTTTATAGGTAGATGCATTATCGGCAAGGATGAGCTTAGCCACATGTGCATCCTAGATCTTAGTGTCCTCAAGGGTGCGGTATTAGGTGGTAAACAATATAACTTGGGGGGCATTGTTGCACGGAGGTTACATCTTAATGCTAAAGATGGAGATTTATTTGGTGGAATTTATGCAACTCGTTTAGCTGATTCTCTTGGTGTATCCATAAGTAAAAATGATATTGGGTTGCCACCTGCTTTTCTAGAATATAATGCTATGGTTCGCCATCAGTTTCTTGAGAGGAACGAATAGTCCCTCCAGTACCGACTAATCTTTGACAGAGGTCATGATGTCCATGTTACTCTTCCTTCTCCTGCCTTCTGTAATTTTCAGGAAAATGGGAGACGTTTTATAACCAGAGAGGAGGCAAACGAATATGAGAGAAAGATGGAGGCTGCTCGCCTCCATGCTGCAGCCCTTCAGGCAGCAGCTGCTGCATCTCAGTACAACCCCGACTACAACTTTGGATATCCGCCAGGCCAGCTGTGGCTTTTGACCAACTTAGGCCAAAAGCCGAAGCTTGGGGGAGTACATACTTCTCACCGACATTACATTCATGTTCACACACTCATTCTAGTTGTCGGTGTTCGTACTTTTTCATTGTACTATCCATGCTAGTTTATTTTCTTTTCTTTCTTTATTCTTGTGTGTTTGAAAAACTTTGAGAAAAACCAAAAAAAATAGTTGTAGCTTTTAGTTAGTTTACTTTCCATGCTTGTAGTAGTAGCATTAAAAGAAAACCCAAAAAGATTTATCATTCTTCTTTTGCTTGTTGGGAGCTTTCCCGTGTAAATAGTTTTACTCTTTCTTTGAATTTTTTCTCTTTTCTTTGGGGCTCGAGAGGAGAAGACCACGATGAAAATGCTGAGTGGCTCTCATATGCATTATTGTTGATCTAACCAAGAGCCCATATTACCTTGTCTTCTCCTTTGTATTAAATGCTTGCAGATTCCGGCTTAGTCCAATGCACGTGCACTATTATTATTATCCACACTGTTCAGTCGTGCAAGTGAAAGGCAATAATGGTGATATATATATATGATGAAATGATTGAGATGAGAGAAGCTAGTATGAACTCGACCTATCTTGTTTTTGTAAATATGATTAGTTCATCATTCCTGATTCAGCCCATTATGAATGAAACGTGTTTACAATGACAATTAGAGATTATAGTTGCTCATGCCATGCTTAATTAGCTAGGAGTTTATAATGGTTTACCTTGCGTGGCAACATGCTAATAAAATGGTTATGATGTGGTATGATAGGGTGGTATCCTCCTTTGAATGATTCGAGTGGCTTGACTTGCCACATGTTCACGCATGTAGTTGAAACAAAATCTACATAGCCTCCACGATATTTAAGTTCATGGTGATTTATATCCTACTCATGCTTGCACTCATTGTTGGTTAATCTTAATGCATGTTCATGACTGTTGTCGCTCTCTAGTTGGCCGCTCCCCAGTCTCTTTCTAGCCTTCACTTGTACTAAGCGGGAATACTACTTGTGCATCCACTTCCATAAACCTTAGAGTTGTTCCATATGAGTCCACCTTACCTTCCTATATGCGGTATTTACCTGCCGTTCCAAGTAAATTTGCATGTGCCAAACTCTAAACCTTCAAATGAAATTCTGTTTTGTATGCTCGAATAGCTCACGTATCAACTAGGGCTGTCTATATCTTCCATGATAGGTAGGTTATTCTCATGATGAGTGGGCTCCACTCATCATTCATGAGAAAATGGCCGGTAACCGGGATGCCCAGTCCCATGCTCAAATCAAATCAAAATAATTGCAAACAAAACTCCCCCAGGATTGTTGTTAGTTGGACGGTACCCGTTGTTTTGGGTCAACCATGGAATGTGCTCGTTGGTGGTGGGGGAGTATAAACTTTACCATTTTGTTTGGGAACCACCTATAATGTATGTAGCATGGATGATATCGAGATCTCTTGGTTGTTATGTTGGCAATGAAAGTATGCCGCTCAGAATATTATTTATCTTTGTTTCAAAACTCGAGCTCTGGTACCTCCGCAAATCCCTGCTTCCCTCTGCGAAGGGCCTATCTATTTACTTTTATGTTGAGTCATCTTATTCTTATTAAAAAACACCAGTTGGAGAGCACCATTGTCATTTGTATGCATTCCTATTAATTTACATTGAGTATGACTGTGAATGGATCTCTTTTGCCATGAATTACAATGTCTAGTCAGTCCTTGATCTTCAGGGGTGCTCTGCATTTATGTTTTGCCGTTTCGGAAAGGGCTAGCGAGATACCATCTTGTTATATCATATTATGATTGTTTTGAGAAAGTGTTGTCCGAGATTTATATTGCTCGCTAGTTGATTATGCTATCGATATGAGTAAATGTGAGACCTAAGTGTTATTGTGAATGTGGTTAGTTCATAATATTTGCTAAAAACTTGAATGCTGGCTTTACATATTTGCAACAACAAGATCAAACAGAGTTTGTAAAAGTTTTTCTTTATCACTTTCAGTTTGTCAACTGAATTGCTTGAGGACAAGCAAACGTTTAAGCTTGGGGGAGTTGATACGTGTCCAACGTATCTACTTTTCCAAACACTTTTGCCCTTGTTTTGGACTCTAACTTGCATGATTTGAATGGAACTAACCCGGACTGACGCTGTTTTCAGCAGAACTGCCATGGTGTTATTTTTGTGAAGAAATAAAAGTTCTCGGAATGACCCGAAACTCCACGGAGTCACATTTTGGAATTAATAAAAAATATTGGCGAAAGAATCAATAGAGGGGGACCCACACCCTGTCCACGAGGGTGCAGGGCGCGCCCCCTGCCTCGTGGGCCCCCTGGACCTCCACCGATCTCAACTTCAACTCCATATATTCACGTTCGGGGAGAAAAAAATCAGAGAGAAGGATTCATCACGTTTTACGATACGGAGCCGCCCCAAGCCCTAATCTTCCTCGGGAGGGCTGATCTGGAGTCTGTTCGGGGCTCCGGAGAGGGGAATCCGTTGCCATCGTCATCATCAACCATCCACCATCACCAATTTCATGATGCTCACCGCCGTGCGTGAGTAATCCCATCGTAGGCTTGCTGGACGGTGATGGGTTGGATGATATTTACCATATAATCGAGTTAGTTTTGTTAGGGTTTGATCCCTAGTATCCATTATGTTCCAAAATTGATGTTGCTATGACTTTGCCATGCTTAATACTTGTCACTAGGGCCCGAGTGCCATGATTTCAGATCTGAACCTATTATGTTTTCACGAATATATGTGAGTTCTTGATCCTATCTTGCAAGTTATAGTCACCTACTACGTGTTATAATCCGGCAAACCAATGAGTGGCAATAGTCGGGACACTTCCCGGTGATGACCGTAGTTTGAGGAGATCATGTATTCACTAAGTGCTAATGCTTTGGTCCGGTACTCTATTAAAAGGAAGCCTTAATATCCCTTAGTTTCCAATAGGACCCTGCTGCCACAGGAGTGTAGGACAAAAGATGTCATGCAAGTTCTTTTCCATAAGCATGTATGACTATATTCGAAATACATGCCTACATTGTATTGACGAACTAGAGCTAGTTTTGTGTCAGCCTATGTTATAACTGTTGCATGATGAATTGCATCCGTCATAATTATCCATCATTGATCCATTGTCTATGAGCTTTTCACATATTGATCTTTGCTATGTTACTTCTCTGTTGCCACTGTTACGATTGCTACAAAACTGCTACTGTTACTTTTGCCATTGTTACCGTTACTTCCATACTACTTTGCTACTGAATACTTTGTTGCAGACATCAAGTCTTTCAGGTGTGGTTGAATTGATAACTCAACTACTAATACTCGAGAATATTCTTTGGCTCCCCTTGTGTCGAATCAATAAATTTGGGTTGAATAGTCTACCTTTGAAAACTGTTGCGATCCCCTATACTTGTGGGTTATTAAGACCTTTTTCTGGACATTTTATAAAATTTCTAAACATTTTTTGAAAACATGAACATAAGAAAATATTTGAAAATGAGAACATTTTTTTTGAATTGACTGAACATTTTTTAAAACATCACCATTTTTTGAAATTGTGAACAAAATGAAACAAGAACATTTTTTGAGATTCTTGAAAGACTTTTTGAAACACGGACACTTTTTAAAAGTGTGAACCAAATTTAAAAATGGGAACACTTTTTGAAATTGAGAACAAATTTTGAAAACAAGAACATGTTATAAAATTCCGAATAGATATTGGATATTGTCAAACAAAAGAATATGAAAAAATGGAAGAGCAAAAAAAAAGACAAGAAAACAGAAAAATAAAATAAAAATTTTAAACAAAAAAAGAAAAAGAAATATAAAAAGAAAAGAAACAAAAAGGGAAAATGGGGAAATAGAAAAAAATCAGTTCAGGAACCTCCTAGAAGGTTCCTAAAACCAGAAAAAATTGGCTGGGAACCACCTAGAAGATTCCCAAAACCGGACTCGCACAAACGTTTCAACGGGCCGGCCAACAAGAACGCTGGTCGATCTCCCCCTGTGTGTCCGATGGACTACTTGTCGCAACGATCGGCGAATAGGAATTTTGCTTCTCGAATCCACTCAAGATCGGAGACATGCTTGCTAGCGGGGACACACTCCTCCGTCAATGCTTTAATTCCCTCCTCCACCCCCCCCCCCCCTTCCTGCCTCGTTGCCACTACGAAGCAGTTGGTTGGAGACAGGACAGGAGGGGAGCATCGCCCGCGAATGGAGAGAGAGAGGATATAAAATAATTATGTACTTAAAGAGATTGAAATAAAATAAAATAATTGAAATCACAGCTAAAAATGTCTCCCCATGTTGATCACTTTTTTGAAATATCTGTCACTCCACTTGTTTGCCTGTTGGGTAGTGGAATCCACAATTTATGTCGTAGTCAAAACAACCCGTGATTTTTTAAGTTTATTTAACACAAAAGAGAAAAAAATGTTTAATGGGTCATGGAAGTGCATCAAGTGCCCCTTAGTGGTTTTGGAGTAATGAAGACAAATAGATTGAGGGACTAATGTGGTTGTGGGTGTACATAGGAGTTATAGTCCATGAAGATTTGATTTAACCCATGGAAGACGACCCCTAAAAATATATTTATTCAAGTAAAGAATTTGGTGATGAAATTGGTATGACTCCTGAAGAAATTGATGTGAAGATTTTGAAGTTTGAAGACTTTTGTTTTCGTTGTTTCTCTCTTCTTATTTTGAGTGATAGGAAAAACTGTACTATTAAAGGGGGCGGCGTGAATCATAGTTCACATTTCCAAAAGTGATGCTCAAACCTATACATATACAAGCCGCTTCGAGTGAAACCTTTGGAAATCTCTGGAACAGTGATTTAATTTGCTAGCAACAATGGCGAGATTCATTTGATCAGCGATTTAATTTGGTCGGTGAGGAGTTCAATTTAAATCGGTTTGATCTGCCTATCGTGAGGAAATTGAGTGCCCCGACGAAATTGAGAGTTTGATTTCTGACCGTTGCTGCTCCGCGTGCCAGCTGTCTGGTGAATCCTTATCCTGCCAATGGTCATGTCTGAGAAGGGTATTTATGACAACTCATGTTGGGTTGCCCCTGACTATAAATAGCCGCCCCCCACAAATACTAGTTGGTTGGATGCTCGAGAGAGAATTTGACATTTGTCATTTGAGAGCAATCCATCATCCGATGACTTTGAGAGAATCCAAGTGAGAAAAATCAAACAGGAGGCAAAGTGATTGAGCATCACTGAAGAGATTGATCTATGTGATCTGGCGCCTATTACCTTTGCAGACTATAATTCTTGCAGATGGTTAGGCGTCATATTCTGAGCACCATTAGTAATTGTTGGGGGTGACGGCCGATTGAACAACACATAATTGAACAAATCAATATACTATTTTTTCATCTATGTTTTATCCCTCCATCATTTCTCTCTCTCGTTTTTCACTGTTCCTCGAGTTTGAGAGCTGCGAATCCCAAGGCTCTAGGTGCGAGCGAATCAACCTAGGGAAGCCCATAGCCGCCGCATTCTCTGACGGGGTCCTCCCGGGCGTGCGGGGTTTTGGGGTCTAAAAAGCACCCGCTGACTGTTCTGCGTATCACGCTATCGGTCGGGTCTCCTTGAACGTGAGCTGCGGTGCACCACCCTGACGTCGAGGGTACACGTGACGTGTTCGTGTGTCAACACATATTAGCTTCTCTCATTTCTGACGAACTAACTATTTGCTCAAAATCACCCAAACCTAACGTCCGCGAGATATTCGGGTGATTGTTTTTCTTTCTCTACGAGCATCTCCAACAGGCGCCGGACGCACCGCGTGCCAAAAACTACTTTGTCGCGCGCCCATCGCCTGGTTTGGCGCGACGCGCAGTGGTGGCTCCAGCGGCCACGCTAAAATGCAGCACGCGCATGCTACAACATTTTTTTATATGAAAACTTTGCATAAATATAAAACAATACATAGATCTAGCATAAAATACGATACATAGTTCATAGCATAGATAAAACTACGGTGAAACTAGATAGAAACTACGGATACAAAGGTATTTTACATCGTTCGAAAGCATAGATAGATAGAACTACGGTGCAACTAGATAGAAACTACCGTGCAACGCGAAACTACGGTGACTCCCAGCCGCCATCATCATCACCATCATCATCCTCGGTGGTGTCGTCCGAGGTGTCGAGCCACATGTCTTCCAACGCAGATCGTTGGGGGAGAAGATCGACTGACCGCTGTTCTCGATGATATCGCACTGCGATAAAGCCAGGGCCTTGCGCCGACGCCTGTCGGCACGCTCCGCGTGGCGCCTTGCCGTCCTTCCTGCCCAGAACTCATTCTCGGCAATGACGTCCTCCGGGTGGCGACAACGCCACTCCGCCATAACTTTTCGTCCTCCTCGGCGATGAGGCGGGGCTCTTACCGCCGCGTGGTCGCCGCGGTCCTGGTCGGTGATGAGACACGGCGGAGGGGCGACGCGCTGCGCCTGCTCACGCGTGAAGACATCACGGAAGTTCATCTGTGACCGGGGCCTGTCCAAGCGCCACGCCGCCACGTCGTACGCGCGGGCTGCCTCGTGCGCGCTCCGGAACAAGCCGAGGCTGAGCCGAACGTCGCAGTACCGGATCTCGGCGGAGTACCACCCGTTGGGGCGCTCGCGGACACCGCGGTAGCCCGAAGAACCACGGCGGTGCGGCGACATGGTGGCGCGGTGGTGGCGGGAAAAGTGGCGAGGTGGCGAGGCGGCGAGGTGGCGAGGGGAGGGCACGTGCCTGTGTGTTGTGCACATGGCGAGCGCGGGATTTTATAGGCGCATGATAAGCAGCGCGACAAATCTATAGCGCCACGTGCCGCTTTGTAAGTTCCCGCCACCGCTGGAGCGCGCGAAACCAGCCGGCGCGCGCTAAAACCCAACTTTACCGCGTGGGCACGCCTTTTGCTGCGCCTGTTGAGAGAACTACAACGGGCCAACCCAAACGGACGGCGATTTCGTCCGCTTTTTGTCCGTTTGGGTCGGCCGCCCGCCTGGCATCCGCCCTGTTTTTCATATGGGTCGACAACGCGCCCAACGCGCCGACCCATATGTGCAGGCATGGCCGGTTGGCCGACCAATTTTGCATTGCATTCAACATATTGTGAAATGAAAATTTAAAACAAACAAAATAGTCCGCCCAAATAAATAGTATAGTTTTTACAGGCCAAATAAAAATAAAAAAGTTTCACATAGTTTTATGAACGAATAAAAGTAGATACATCTATTGGTTGCCAACATGAGTCCATGTATGCTCAACCAAATCATTTTGCAGTTGCACGTGAGTTTCCCAATCACGCATGTCTTCATGAAACTGAGTGAACAGCTCAAATGTTGCCGCTACTCCATGCTCAGGCACAACATTCTTACCACAGGCGAAAGCCTTGATCGTCAGGCGTTAGGCGCTTGTCTTCTCTGATCATATTGTGCATGATCACTGGCGATCATCACCTCTCATAGTTTCTGCGTGCTCCAAGTATTAGCGGGATGCGAGCGATGCCCCATCGAGATTGCAAAACACCAAAGGCACGCTCGACATCCTTTCTAGCACTCTCTTGCTCTTGGGCAAATCTTTTCCTTTTCTCTCCAACGAGTCGGGTATTGTCTTTCTGATGGTGGTCCATCGAGGATAGATACCGTCACCCAAATAGTACCCTTTGTCATAGTTGTGGCGTTGATAGTAAAGTTCACCGGTGGGCTGTTGCCTTCGGCAAGCCTAGCAAACACCGGCGAGCACTGAAGCACGTTGATATCATTGTGTGATCCAGCCATGCCAAAGAAAGAGTACCAGATCCAGAGATCTTGAGGCGCCACGGCCTCTAATATGACGATGCAAGCCACGACATGTCCCTTATCTGCCTTTGCCAAGCGGAAGGGCGGTTCTTCCACTCCAGTGCATGCATTCTATCTTGCCAAGCATCCCGAAAGCCCTGCTAGCATTCGCCGTAACAAGCGGGTTGTATCTGCGGTATCGGCTCTCTCAAGTACTCGAGGCCAAACACGGCAATCACAGCCTTGCAGAACTTATCTGAGGACTCTAGGCATGTGGACTTCGCTCATACAGACGTCTGTCAATGAGATCACCGGGCACTCCGTATGCAAGTATTCGGATGAATGGCGGTGCATTTTGATAAGAGGAGAAACCAATCTTGCCGACAAAGCATCCTCTTTGCACTCGAAGTAGTCATCATAGCCGACCACTCCCTCTCTATCTGGTTGAAAACATGCCTACTCATACGGAATCGGCGGCGGAATTGGTGATGTTTGAACAACGGGTTTGTTGTATCAAAGTAGTCTTTCCATAGAAGGAAATGCCCGCTCTCTCGGTTACGATTCAACGCCGGAAGATGGCCCGAAATTGAGCCACGGAACAACGGTCACTGGTTGTTGAGGTGGTGATGGACCAACACGCACTGGTAGAAAACAGGGCATTTGTCCCGGTTCGTAAGGGCCTTTAGTCCCGGTTCATGAACCGAGACTAATGGGTCGTTACTAATATCTCACCCCATTAGTCCCGGTTCAAACACGAACCGGGACGGATGGTCCTCCACGTGGCGGTCGCCAAGCCCGAGCGAGGGCCTTTGGTCCCGGTTGGAGGCACCAACCGGGACCAAAAACATCCACGCGTCGACATTCGATGGCTGGGGTTTTGTTTTTTTAAAGGGGTTGGGGGTTTTGGGGGTTAATTTAGGTGTTTCATATATTGTGTTAGCTAGCTAATTAATAGAGAAAGTGTCCTCTCTTATGTACGTGGCAGTCGATGCTATGTACTATATACATAAGTGATCGAGAGAACCATTAGTCTGAAGTTAAGTCATGCATACTGAGAGAAGTGATCGATCGACCTCTCCTTCTCAGAGATTGCTCGAACAACAAGTTTTAGTATCATGTATCCGGCGCTCTGGCTACATACATGTACAATATGTAAGATCTCTTAATTACAATCCCTAGCAATTGAAATCAACTTCCACATGGTATTCTCGGCTTTATTGATGGCGTGGTCAAGAAAGAATCCCGCCAATTCCTCTTGAATTGCTTTCATGCGATCTGGTTCTAGGAGTTCATTCCACATCGCCACGTGTAATTTGAAGAAGGGGTTAATTAATACATATATATGAATGAAACTTAACGAAAATGATGGTGTAATAAAATGAAATTGTGAATATTATTGCTTCGCACTTCATATTGTCTTTGAGAGTAGCCCTTTGTTTTTCAAAGTCGCGTTGTGGATGAACTTCGCTGCGTAGTTTCCATGGAAATCATTCCTTGTTCCTGCCACAAGCACTTTCGAGAAATAGAGGTCGATCAAACTAATAATGAAGCATTATAAATGGCATTGATGAAAGTATAGCTATAGAATCAATGGGAGATCACGAGCAACTAGCTAGCCATAGTACTTACTTTCGGGTATGTATATCGCGGCTCCTTGGCGATCCGAGCTTCTGCGGTGAACTGTTTTCAAACCACTGCAAGACAAAGAAAATAATTATTATTACTTGAGATATCGGAAATGAAGAAAAAGTTGCCGATATGGTGCGACAATGATCGATTGAACTTACTTGTTGAGCATTTCAGGTCATGTCCGCATTTTGGGATCTTTCCGTCTCGAGTCTAAAGGCGGTTACTAGTCCCGCTCAAGCTTAATCTCCATAAGAACATAGTGGTACCTGCGCACGCATGCATAACTCATCAATTACATTACTATAACCTCGCTCGAGTAATAAGGGAAACCGAATATGCACACGACAGTAACACTTACTTGCCGTTGTAAGGAAAGAGTATGGTATCTTTGTTTTGATTTTTGATCAACGATCGTAGCAAGTTGTCCTCGGCCTCTTTTTCGAGCTTTTTAACCAGAAATTCATCTATGATATTTGTGTTAATGAACCCAATATCATAAATTTCTTTTTTTTGCACTCGACGATCTTCAATCTGCGTAATATATTGAGGATAATTAATTATAAATACATGCAATGAAAGAGCCGAGCTATATAGAGAGACTTAATGACAAGAATAGTACTTACAGGCAGTAGCAAAATACCGTTAATTTATCGAGGGCCTTTTGATTGAAGAACACGAAGAACTCCTCAAATGGAACACACAACAGATCAGTTCCAATGAGGTCGTGCTCCTCTTTAATGTTCAGATACAAACTATTCGTCCCCCCAGACTCTCTGTAGGTTTTCATGTACCAAGTATGGAATCTTCGCATCATCGTTGTTAGAGATTTTTCATCTTTGACGAGAGGCTTTCCATACTCGTATCTGTGTTCGTCCACCTCCATGAAATCAGGAAGTGCATTGTCAGGCAGGTAATCTTGTAGATTGCCATAACTGGCCACCATCCCCGGAGCATTAGCGAAGATGTCGCCGCTAGACACATTGAGCGGGGGGCATGATTGGTTTGCTTGTTTGCCGAGCTGGTCAATTTTTTTCGCAGCTGCTCATTCTCTTGACCTTTGATGTCTGACAGTATTTCCCGACCGCTCCGCTTGGCGATATATACATTCGATGTCGCTCATAGTTGGTTCTTGGCGGAGACTTTGCGGTTTCCTCACGGCATCGAGTGCGCTTTGCTTTCACGGATCTACCTTCTCCTCCGGAGGTGGATGTCTCTTCTTTCACTCCTTCAAAGAACTCCTTCACATGGGTCCGCACGATCGTGTCGTTTTCCTCCTCGGTCCTCTCGTATAGTAACTTCTCTAGAGGCTTGAGAGGTGGACCGTATCAGTATTGCCTCCGCCTCTGGTTGTCTTTGCTAGGCGCTGGAGCGAGCGGAGGCGGCTGCGGCATCTGTCTTCTTCGTGCTTGCTTCTGAGGCGGAGGAGAAGGACTACGACGCCCGGAGCAGCAGGGCGGCGGCGGGTCTCTTCCGCCCTTCTTGGCGGGCGGAGAAGGAGGAGGCTCTTGGCTGCTCGGGAGGCGTCGGCCTGGCGGAGAAAGGAGGCGGAGTGCCGCCACGTCTTGGGAGAAGGAGGCGGAGTGCCGCCACGCATGCCCCGATCGTCACTCATGGGGAGGAGGCGGTGGAGGAGGCGGAGTGCCTGACTCGCCCGAAGGAGGAGGAGGCGGAGGTGTCGATTCGTAAGGTTGATGAGCTCCTTCCGCCATAGGCATGGAGTCTTGAGCGAGAACCCAGCCTAGTCTCCCCTTCACGATGGGATGGTCAGCGGGAGGTCCTCAAATCCTCTCATTATTTCATCCACCATCACCTTAGCATATCCTTTTGGAATCGGGTGGCAGTGATAAGTTGCGCCGGGTCCACTAGGATAAACAGAGCCAACAGCCGCCTTGACCTTCAAATTCATCCATCGTGCCATAATGTGGCAATTTTAAGACTCTGTGATATCATCTGCAGGATAGCTGGCAGGAGCCGTCAAGACATGCTCCGGCTGAAGCAGCTCGGTGGAAGCCACGCTTCTTCTCCGCTGAGATGGCGGGGTAACCGGGGAAGCTTTGGCGGTCGTTTGCTGCGATCTGCTGCTTCTCATTCCTTCTCGTTCCTCTAGCCCCATTACCCTTTCGTGCGGCGCTGCGGTTGGCCTGCTCGGTTTCTTCCTCCTCTCGTGGGTTTTGTAACCCCTGCGTCCGGAAAACCAACCTTCCACGGAATGGAGCTGGCGTGCCTCGTGTCCGTCCGGGTGCTCGAGGATTCGAGGGCCATTGTGAGCTCGTCCTTCTCCATGTCTGGAACAAGCGTCCCTCATTGCGCTGCATTGATATAGTGCGAAGGTTCTTGGTAGTATTTGCGGTTGCTCGTCGTCCAATAGCACTTCCACGTCTGAGGTCCAAGGTTCCGCCAGCCCGAAGAACCAAGTTCGGCAGCGGTGCAGCGATTACATTGTCTCTGGTTCAATCCCTTTTTCAAGAAGATCAAGCTCAGCCTTGGACCACTTAGGCCGGGCTTTGAGGTAGCCACCTGACCCCGTGCAATGGTGAAGCATATTCTTCGCAGCATTTTGCTTGTTTGTCGCCGACATCTTCTTACTCTTTTCCGATCTTGTGGGCCACAAATGCGGGCCAGTGATCTTTGATCTTCTCATATTTGCCAATGAATTCTTCTGTATTTTTTTTGTCGACAAACTTGTTCAGCTCTTTCCTCCACCTCCTGAATAGGGTTGTCATCTTCTTAAGAGCACAAGACTTGATTAATTGCTCTTTAACTGGCTTCTCCGGATCCTCCTCTGGCGGTAGGGTTAAATTTGCCTTCAGCTGAGCCCCTTCTTTCTGCATATCATTGACATAAGACACCTCAGGGTCTTCCTTCTTAGGCTTATACCATTGTTGGATGCTGATCGGGATCTTGTCCCTAACAAGAACCCCGCACTGAGCAAAAAATGCGCGCTTTGTCCGGATGGGTTCAATCGGTTCGCCGTCGGGCACGATTTCTATGATCTCAAACTTTTCATCCGAGCTCAACTTTTTCTTTGGGCCTCGTCTCCTTACCGAAGTTGTGCTCGATCCGGATGGCTAGAAATTATAATGAAGAAAGACGAGAGTAATTAATATGTGTACATATACCAAAACAATGGATGCATCAATTAACTAGTCAGCACGGGCTTAACTAATATATATATATACCTCGTCGGACTCGGTTCGGTCACCGGAGCGATCGGCCACGGTCTCCTTCTTATACCTCCATTGTGTCATCAGACCATCATGAACATAGTCCTCTTCTTGTACCGGCATTAATGGGCCGAAGCCATCATGAACATAGCCCTCTTCTTCACCCAGTCCTTCCTGACCATCGGTGTCGTTGAGAAATGACGCAACTTCATCACTTCCTTGTGCGATTATGTCCCCCAACATCGCTTCCGTTTCTTCGTCTCGGGAGTGCTCCATAGTTTCTGCAAATATTTACAACATGTCAATTATTCAAACATGGTACAGATGGATATATATATATATATATATATATATATATATTAGTGGCAAACGTAGAACTAGCTAGCTAATCACAATAAGGAATCATGTTAGTGGCCTCGACGCTGCTTCTCTAGGGTTTGGGGTCGCCTCGACACAACGCTTCAAGGGTTTGGGGTGGCCTCGACGACAACGCTCTTTTAACTTGGTAAATTTGGGTGGCCTCAAGAGAGTTAATTTGTCGGGTAGGGGCTGTAAGTGCATCTAGTGCCCCTTAGTGATTTTGGTGTATTGAAGACTTAT
Organism: Aegilops speltoides; assembly: GCA_021437245.1. Classification (NCBI taxonomy): domain Eukaryota; kingdom Viridiplantae; phylum Streptophyta; class Magnoliopsida; order Poales; family Poaceae; genus Aegilops; species Aegilops speltoides. The sequence goes on along the minus strand of CM038147.1, from coordinate 41,682,877 downwards.
AGGTTAAGTATCTGATGCGTTTGTGAGTGTACACAGGTCTATAAGTCTATGAGGAGTTTGATATTCTGAGAGAAAAGTCGACCCTAAAAATGAAGTTCTTCAATCAAGACTTTGATATTACGAAGACTTTACGAAGACTTTGAAAGTGAAGAAATTGGTGTGACCATGAAGACTTAATATTCATTCGAGGAATATGAAGCGTGAAGACTTTTGTTTTCGTAGTTTCATTTTCTCTTTCTTGAGTCATAAAACACCGTCTTTGTTAAAGGGGGTCGAGAAATACTAAGGAAAAATTTCCGTGTGATGCTCAACTCAAATCCTACACCTACCAATCCCTTGAGTGAAGCCATTGGAAATCTCATACTGATTCGATCAAATTCTTGATGTGAGAGACGCAGTTCTTACAGTCCTTGATGAATTCTGCATGATCGAGGAGTTAAAATTCGCCAGTCTTGAATTGCCTACGATGAGAACATGATAGCCACGAGGACTTTGAGAGTCACATTTCCGACCGTTCTTTGTCTTTGCGGCGGCGGACAAAATATCTTATCCACCTAACGGTCATATCATTGAAGGGCATTTATGTCTTATCATGTCGGGCTGCTCCTAGGCTATAAATAGCCGCCCTACAACCACTAGTTGGTTGGCTGCACCGAGAGAACTTGACACTTGTCATCGAGAGCAACCCATCCTCAAGGGACTTTGGCGAAAATCATCAAGTGAGGAAAATCCCAAAACCAAACCCCACAAAACCCAAAGTGATTGAGCATCATGAAGAAATTGATCTGCGTGGATCCGGCGCTTATTACCTTTGAAGGCTGTGCTTCTTCCAGACGGTTAGGCGTCAAGGTCTAGAACATCAAGAGGAATTGTGGATCGCCGAGTGACCAAATCTGTGAAGGTTTGGAAGTCGCTGAAGACTTACCACGCGTGATTGGACGAGGCTGCGTGGTCTTAGTTCAAGGAGAATACGGTGAGGACTGGGTGTCTGAGTTGCGGCTCGAGGCTCGGGTGTCGGGAATGTGTGTCCTCGAGTTTAAATACTCAGCCGCTCAACAGACGTATGGCCGAGACAATGAGTTGGAACTGGTTTACAAATCATTGTCTTCACCAATGGACCGGTTCTATTTCCTCAACTTATTCATTTCCTCATTACGTGTAGCATGTTGTTCATATCGTGGCTTGAAGACTTTGGTGAAGACTTTCACAAATTCCTCGAGTTCAATTTCTTGATCTGTTTGTCTTCATCTTGTTATCCTGTGTTTACGCTTTGATTACTCTGTTCTTAGTCATCATTTCATCATCTTGACTATGTGTGTATCTGTTATGTTTACCTCTGAGTACATATTCCGCTGCAAGTAGTTCTTCGCTAAGGAATTTCCTCACCGGCAAATTCCTCAGTGAAGAATTTCATAAAAATCGCCTATTCACCCCCCCCCTCTAGTCGATATAACGCACTTTCAGGGGCGCGGCGGGAGGGGGTAGGAGACCATCATTTTCTCTCTAGGGTTTGGGTGTCCTCGAGAGTTTTGGTCGAGCGAGAGGGTCGAGGGGGGTGCTGCCGTGGTATAAGTTATCACGGTCAAGAGGAGGTATATATATCGACCGCCCCTCATGTCGAAGTTTTCTCGAGGGGGTTATATCGACAACGATGCGACATACATATACATGGGAAAATAATGTTATCGGGGAGGGGGTATCGGTACCCCCCCTCGTGTTGAAGTTTCTTCTTTCTCCGCTATTCCTTTCTTCTTCTTCTCCTCTTCTTTTTCTTGTTCTCCCTCGAGAAAGGAAAATAAGGAAAAGGAAGAAAAGAGGAAGAAGGAAGAAGGAAGAAGAAGAAAAAAGAAGAAGAAAAAAAAGTTCTATTTTTTCTTCTTCTCCTCTTCTTTTTCTTTTTTTCCTCTTCTTATTTATTTCTCCTCTTCTTCCTCTCCTCTTCTTCTCCTTTCTTCCTCTTCTTATTTTCCTTTTTCCTCTCATTCTTTTAGTATTGGTTGTTTTAAAAAAATGTTCAAATAGAAAATTTCAAAAAAAGGTTTTGCCTAATGCATTGTTCATATGAATATACAAACATTTGCATATTCTACAATAATTAATATCACCAAAAGAAATCTATGAACAGAAAAAAATTCTAACTTTTCTAAAAATCTATCTTTTGCATATATGAAAACATTAATACACATATGAACAAAAAATACATATATGAACAAAAACATGCTCTGAACAATTTTTTTATACATTTTGAACATCTACATACACATAGCCACATACATACACATATACATTATATATATATATATGAACAAAAAAACTAAACTAATAAAAATGAAAAAAAGCAGAGCCGCATAGCCACATACATACACATATACATTATATATATATATATATATACATATATATATATATGAACAAAAAATTAAACTAATAAAATGAAAAAAAAAAAAAAAAGCCAGGCGCGTGGCGGCTCACAGGCCAGGCGGCTAGCGATAGCGATGGCGACAGTGGGAAGCGACGAGGCGCCGGTCTTGTGAGGCGGAGCTGGGCGAGGCTCGAGGCACGCTGTGACGGGACGACGGTCTCGAGGCGGCACACACAACAGAGACGAGGAGGTGGGCTCGGGAGGCCTGCGATGTGAGGGACGAGGGCAGCCTTGAGCTCGGGAGGCCGGCGACGAGGACAGCCTTGAGCTCGGGAGGCAGGCGACGAGGACAGCGCAGCTCGGGAGGCGACGGCCTTGGCGGCGTGGCGGCGGCGAGTGGAGCAACTGGCGGCGTCGAGGAGGCCGCGTCGTCGAGCAATCAGGGCGATGAAATTCTGAATTTTTGCAAAGCCATTGGTCGGTTCGTGAAACCAACGGGACTAATGCACCCTTTAGTCGGTTGGTGCCACCAACCAGGACCAAAACCCTCTTTTCGGCAGCCGAAGGGTGGGAAGCGGCAGCCTTTGGTACGGTTGGTGCCTGGCACCGACCATCTGCTTTAGTCGGTTGGTGCCACCAACCAGGACCAAAACCCCTGTCTTTGCCTGTCGGGGCCAAAGTTTAGTCCCACCTCGCTAGTTGAGAGGGCGCGCATGGTTTATAAGCCCCACCGCCGCACCCTCTCGACTCCTCTCCACCGCAGAGCTTCAGACCTCTCTGCGGGCTGAATCTGGCCCATATTAGGGTTTCTAGTCGTATTCAGGCCGTGGGGGCCCGATGGGAGGCATTTTTTGTTTTCTTTACTTATTGTTGCTATTTTTATTTGTTTCAGTTTTTTGTTTTGTCTTACGCATTATTTATTTTCTTTTGTCTTTTGCTTTATTTTTAATTCTTTTTGCTTTTAGTTTTAGGAAAATTATAAACTTTACATTAGTGCCATTAGTTTTCAAATTTGAAAACACTTTTTTTTTTTTTGTTTTCTTTCTTGCTTTATTTATTTTATTTTGTTTCTACTTACAACAAAATATTTATTGTTGCTATTTTTAATTATTACGAGGGCGAACCATAAGACATTAAAGCATTTCAAATGAACTACGAAAAAGTTGAAAGTTGGCATGGTATCATAAATTGACCCACATAGCATGTGCATGTACAAAACGGACAATGGTATCATACTAAATCGGTTACAAAGTTGGCATGGTATCATCATAATAGTTGGGAGAAAGTCTTCACTTTTTCTTCGCTTGTGTAATTGCTTATTATGTCGTAACCATGGATAATCTTCATTGTTTATCGGGATCTTTGGGGTTTGCCTTGACTTTGAAGGAGGAATTTCATGAAACTTTTCATAATCTTGAGACATGTCTGTCTTGCCCTCCACTCCCACGATGTCCCTTTTTCTGAAAGAACTATGTGGCGCTTTGGCTCATCGTATGATGTATTAAGCTTCATATCTTTTCTCTTTCTCGATGCAGTAGACATGTCCTTCACATAGATAACTTGTGCCACATCATTGGCTAGGACAAACGGTTCGTCGATGTACCCAAGATTTTTCAGATCCTTGTTGTCATTCCGTCTTGTGGGTCTACACACCCGCCTCCTTCAGATTGACCCATTTGCACTTAAACAAAGGGACCTTAAAATCATGTCCGTAGTCAAGTTCCCATATGTCCACTATGTAACCATAATATGTGTCCTTTCCCTCTCGGTTGTTGCATCAAAGCGGACACCGCTATTTTGGTTGGTGCTCTTTTGATCTTGGTCGATCGTGTAAAATGTATTCCCATTTATCTCGTATCCTTTCCAAATCAATACAGTCAAAGATGGTCCCACGACAACAAGTACAGCTCATCACAAACAGTGTTGTCACCTCCGAGGCGTGCTTCCAACCAACTCTTGAAAGTCTGATGTGTTCACATGTAATCTAGTCATCGCCTTTGCTCCGGTGTTTGGGCCTTGAGACATTCTTGTGTTCATCGACATACGGGTCACCAAGGTAGAGTTACAGTAGAAGCGTGTAGTGTGCTTGAGACCAAGAATATCCGTCCTGCATATTATTGAGTCCCTTCCAAGCGTGCCTTTTCGGTCAGTCTCCCCTCATACCGCGATTTAGGGAGACCTATCTTCTTAAGGCCGAGGAATGAAGTCGACACAAAACCCGATGACATCCTTTGTTTGATGGCCCATGGAGATGCTTCCTTCGGCCTAGCAGATTCTGAGACATATTTCTTTAGGACTCCCATGAACCTCTCAAAGGGGTACATATTGTGTAGAAATACGGGGCCTAGAATGACAATCTCGTCAACTAGATGAACTAGGACATGCGTCATGATATTGAAGAAGGATGGTGGGAACACCATTTCAAACCCGACAAGACATTGCACCACATCACTCCTTAGCCTTGGTATGATTTTGGATTGATCACCTTCTAAGAGATTGCATTGAGGAATGCACATAGCTTCACAATGGCTAATCGGATGTTTTCGATAAAGCCCCTCAATGCAACCAGGAAGCGATTGCGTCATAATCACGTGGCGATCATGAGACTTTAGGTTACGAAACTTTTTCTCTGCCATATTTATTATTCCTTTTATATTGACGACGAAGCCGGTCGGGACCTTCATACTAAGCGAGGCATTCAAAGAAGATTTCCTTCTCTTCTTTGGTAAGAGCATAGTGGCGGGACCTTCATCTTGCTTTGGAGGCATGCCGTCTTTTTCGTCTGCAAGCGTTGCGAGTCCTCCGTGCCTCACCAGTATCTTTTGTCTTCCCATACATGCCCAAGAAGCCTAGCGAGTTCACGCAAAGGTTCTTCGTCACGTGCATCATGTCGTCGAAGAGCGGACCTCTAGGTCTTTCGGTAGGGTAGGTCCCAAAATATAGATTTCTTCTTCCACATGGGTGCGTGTCCCCAAACACTCGGAACAGCTAGTCCGTTGGGACCCTTTCCAAAGATTACGTGTAAATCATTGACCATAGCAAATGCGTGATCACCGATGCGCATGGCGGGCTTCTTCGGTGATCTGCCTGCGCTTTTGAAATGCTTGCCTTTCTTTCGACATTGATGGTTGGTCGGAAGAAATCGGCGATAGCCTGTACACATTCTTCCCGCAGCTTGCGGTATATACTATCGGTGTCAAGTAAATAGTGCGTGCATGCGTGGTATCCCTAGTTTATGCATCTGAAGGTTCTTGAGAGCGGGCCAATCGTTGATGGTCACGAACAACAGCGCCTTTAGGTTAAATTCCTCTGTTTGTGCTCATCCCACGTCGTACACCGTTTCCATTCCACAGTTGTAAAAGTTCTTCAACTAATGGCCTTAGGTACACATCAATGTCGTTCTTGGGTTGCTTAGGGCCTTGGATGAGAACTGGATCATAATGTGTTGGGGAGCGTAGTAATTTCAAAAAATTCCTACGCACACGCAAGATCATGGTGATGATATAGCAACAAGAGGGAGAGTGTATGTCCACCCTCGTGAACCGTGGCGAAGTGTTATCTGGCGCTGTTGATGTAGTCGTCGTCTTCACGATCCGACCGATCCAAGCACCGAGCGTCACGGAGCCTCCAAGTTCAGACACGTTCAGCTCGATGGCGTCCCTCGAACTCGATCCAGTAGAGTGTCGAGGAGAGTTCGATTAACCTGACGGCATGGTGACGATCTTGATGTTCTACGGCGCGAGGCTTCGCCTAAGCTTGCGACGATATGACCGAGGTGGAATATGGTGGAAGGGGCACCGCACGGGTAAGGAACGATCCGTAGATCAACTTGTGTGTCATGGGGTGCCCCCCCCTATATAAAGGAGCAAGGGAGGAGGAGGCGGCCCTAGGGGAGGCGCGCCATGATGTGGAGTCCTACTAGGACTCCAAGTCCTAGTAGGAGTCCACCAAGAGGGAGGAAGGGAGAAGGAAGTGGAGGAGAAGGAAGGTGGCGGCCCCTTTCCCTAGTCCAATTCGGACTAGAGGGAGGGGGCGCAGCACCTCTTGGCCTTTTCTCCTCTTCCCACTAAAGCCCATCAAGGCCCAATACTCTTCCCGTATTGCCGTAACTCCCGGTACTCCCGAAAAATACCGAATCACTCGGAACCTTTCCGAACTCGAATATAGTCGTCCAATATATCGATCTTTCGTCTCGACCATTTTGAGACTCCTCGTCATGTCCCGATCTCATCCACTCCGAACTCCTTGGTACATCAAAACTCATAAACTCATAATATAAGCATCATCGAAACCTTAAGCGTGCGGACCCTACGGGTTCGAGAACTATGTAGACATGACCTAGAACTATTCTTGGTCAATAACCAATAGCGGGACACGGATGCCCATATTGGCTCCTACATATTCTCGAAGATCTTTATCGGTCAAACCGCATAACAACATACATTGTTCCCTTTGTCATTGGTATGTTACTTGCCCGAGATTCGATCGTCGGTATCCAATACCTAGTTCAATCTCGTTCTGCGGCAAGTCTCTTTACTCGTTCGTAATGCATCATCCGTAACCAACTCATTGGTCACATTGCTTACAAGGCTTATAGTGATGTGCATTACCGAGAGGCCGGAGATACCTCTCCAACAATCGGAGTGACAAAACCTAATCTCGAAATCGCCAACTCAACATGTACCTTCGGAGACACCTGTAGTACTCCTTTATAATCACCCGATTCGTTGTGGCGTTTGGTAGTACCAAAGTGTTCCTCGGGTAAACAGGAGTTGCATAATCTCATAGTTACGAGGAACATGTATAAGTCATGAAGAAAGCAATAGCAACATACTAAGCGATCAAGTGCTAAGCTAACGGAATGGGTCAAGTCAATCACATCATTCTCCTAATGATGTGATCCGTTAATCAAATGACAACTCTTTTGTCCATGGCTAGGAAACATAACCATCTCGATAAGCGAGCTAGTCAAGTAGAGGCATACTAGTGACACTATGTTTGTCTATGTATTCACACATGTATTATGTTTCCGGTTAATACAATTCTAGCATGAATAATAAACATTTATCATGAAATAAGGAAATAAATAATAACTTTATTATTGCCTCTAGGGCATATTTCCTTGAGTCTCCCACTTGCACTAGAGTCAATAATCTAGTTCACATCGCCATGTGATTTAACACCAATATTCATATCGTATATGATTAACACCCATAGTTCACATCATCATGTGACCAACATCCAAAGGGTTTACTAGAGTCAATAATCTAGTTCACATCGCTATGTGATTAACACCCAAAGAGTACTAAGGTGTGATCATGTTTTGCTCGTGAGAGAAGCTTAGTCAGCGGATGCATCACATTCAGAGCCGTATGTATTTTGCAAATATTTTATGTCCACAATGCTCTTGCGGAGCTACTCTAGTTAATTGCTCCCACTTTCAATATGTATCCAGGTTGAGACTTAGAGTCATCTGGATCAGTGCAAAAGTTTGCACTGATGTAACTTTTACAACAAACTCTTTTATCACCTCCATAATCGAGAAACATCTCCTTAGTCCTTACTAAGGATATTCTTGACCAATGTCTAGTGATCTACTCCTAGATCACTATTGTACTCCCTTGCCAAATTCAGAGCAAGGTATACAATAGGTCTGGTACATAGCATTAGGTACACATCAATGTCGTTGCCGGGTTGCTTAGGGCCTTGGATGAGAACTGGATCATAATGTGTTGGGGAACGTAGTAATTTCAAAAAAATTCCTACGCACACGCAAGATCATGGTGATGATATAGCAACAAGAGGGGAGTACAATAGTGATCGAGATTTGACTTTTCATTCTCTTTCTATTTTCTGCTGTGGTCGGGATTTGAGTCTTACTCAATTTCATACCTTTGCAACACAGGCAAGAACTCTTTCTTTGACTATTCCATTTTGAACTATTTCAAAATCTTGCCAAGGTATGTACTCATTGAAAATCTTATCAAGCGTCTTGATCTATCTCAATAGATCTTGATGCTCAATATGTAAGTAGCTTTTACTGAGGTCTTTTCTTTTAAAGAACTCCTTTAAAACACTCTTTTATGCTTTGCGAAAAATTCTACATCATTTCGATCAACAATATGTCACTCACATATACTAATCGAAAAGTCATTAGTGCTCCCACTCACTTTATTGTAAATCTGAGGCTTCATCGTAAGTCCATATAAAACTATATGCTTTGATCAACTTATCAAAGCGTATATTCCAACTCGAGATGCTTGCACTAGTCCATAGATGCACATTTTGTTAACACCTTTAGGATCGACAAAACCTCTTGGTTGCATCACATACAACTCTTCTTTAATAACTCGATTAAGGAATGCAGTTTTGTTTATCCATTTGCCGATTTCATAAAATGCGGCAATTGCTAACATGATTTGGACAGACTTAAGCATCGTCTGGTGAGAAAATCTCATCGTATTCAACCCCTTGAACTTGTTGAAAACCTTTTGCAACAAGTCGAGCTTAGTGGATAGTAACACTACTATCAGTGTCCGTCTTCCTCTTGAAGATCCATTTATTTTCTATGGCTTGCTGATCATCGGGCAAGTCCACCAAAGTCCACACTTTGTTCTCATACATGGATCCTATCTCAGATTTCATGGCCTCCAGCCATTTTGCGGAATCTGGGATCATCATCGCTTCCTCATAGTTCGTAGGTTCATCATGGTCTAGTTACATGACTTCCAGAACAGGATTACCGTACCACTCTAGTGCAGATCTTACTCTGGTTTACCTACGAGATTCGGTAGTAACTTGATCCGAAGTTACATGATCATCATCATTTGCTTCCTCACTAATTGGTGTAGTAGTCACGAGGAACAGATTTACGTGATGAACTACTTTCAATAAGGAGAAGGTACAATTACCTTATCAAGTTCTACTTTCCTCCCACTCACTTCTTTCGAGAGAAACTCCTTCTCTAGAAAGGATCCATTTTTAGCAACGAATATCTTGCCTTCGGATCTGTGATAGAAGGTGTACCCAACTATTTCCTTTGGGTATTCTATGAAGACGCACTTCTTTGATTTGGGTTCGAGCTTATCAGGATGAAACTTTTTCACATAAGCATCGCAGCCCCAAACTTTAAGAAACGACAACTTGGGTTTCTTGCTAAACCACAGTTCATATGTTGTCGTCTCAGCGGTTTAGATGGTGCCCTTTTAATGTGAATGCAGTTGTCTCTAATGCATAACCCCAAAAAATATTGGTAAATCAAGAAGAGACATCATAGATCGCACCATATCCAATAAAGTCTTGATTCGATGTTCGGACACACCATAACGTTGTGGTGTTCGGTGGCGTGAGTGTGAAACTATTCCACATTGTTTTAATTGAAGACCAAACTTGTAACCCAAATATTCGCTCTCGCGATCGGATCGCGAAACTTTATTTTCTTGTTACGATGATTTTCCACTTCACTCTGAAATTCTTTGAACCTTTCAACTATTTCGGACTTATGTTTCATCAAGTAGATATACCCATATCTGCTCAAATCATCTTGTGAAGGTCGAGAAAATAACGATACTTGCCACGAGCCTTCATACTCATTGGTGCGCATACATCGGTATGTATTATTTCCAATAAGTCGGTAGCTCGTTCCATTGTTCAAGAACGGAGTTTTAGTCATCTTGCCCAAAAGGCACGGTTACGCAAGCATCAAATGATTCATAACCAAGTGATTCGAAAATCCATCTTTATGGAGTTTCTTCATGCGCTTTACACGATATGACCCAAGCGGCGGTGCCACAAATAAGTTGCACTATCATTATTAACTTTGCATCTTTTGGCTTCAATATTACGAATATGTGTATCACACGATCGAGATCCAACAAACCATATTCATTGGGTGTATGACCATAGAAGGTTTTATTCATGTAAGCGAACAACAATTATTCTCTAACTTACATGAATAACCGTATTGCAATAAACATGATCAAATCATATTCATGCTCAGCGCAAACACCAAATAACACTTATTTAGGTTTAACACTAATCCCGAAAGTATAGGGAGTGTGCGATGATGATCATATCAATCTTGGAACTATTTCCAACACACATCGTCACTTCACCCTTTAACTAGTCTCTGTTTATTCGCAACTCCGTTTTGAGTTACTAATCTTAGCAACCTAACTAGTATCAAATCTTGAGGGTTGCTATAAACACTAGTAAAGTACACATCAATAACATGTATATCAAATATACTTATGTTCACTTTGCCATCCTTCTTATCCGCCAATCACTTGGGGTAGTACCTCTTCCAGTGACCAGTCTCTTTGCACTAGAAGCACTTAGTCTCAGGCTATGCTCCAGCTTTGGGCTTCTTCTCAGGAGTGACAACTTGCTTGTCTTTCCACTTGAAGTTCCCTTTCTTTCCCTTTGCCCTTTCCTTGAAACTAGTGGTCTTGTCAATCATCAACACTTGATGCTCTTTCTTGATTTCTACTTTCGTCGATTTCAATATCACGAAGAGCTCGGGAATCGTTTTCGTCATCCCTTGCATACTATAGTTCATCACGAAGTTCTAGTAACTTAGTGATGGTGACTAGAAATTCATCAATCACTATCTTATCTGGAAGATTAACTCCCACTTGATTCAAGCGATTGAAGTACCTGCACAATCGAGCACATGCTCACTAGTTGAGCGATTCTCCTCCATCTTTTAGCTATAGAACTTGTTGGAGACTTCATATCTCAACTCGGGTATTTGCTTGAAATATTAACTTCAATTCCTGGAATATCTCATATGGTCCATGATGTTCAAAACATCTTTGAAGTCGATTCTAAGCCATAAATCAGGTGCACAAAACTATCAAGAAGTCATCATATTGAGCTAGCCAAACGTTCATAACGTGCGCATCCGCTCCTGCAATAGGTCATCACCTAGCGGTGCATTAAGGACATAATTCTTACAGGCGACAATGAGGATAAACCTCGGATCGCGGATCAAATCCGCATCATTGCTACTAACATTTTCAACATAATTTTCTCCAGGAACATATCAAAATAAACATATGAAAGCAACAACGCAAGCTATTGATCTTACAACATAATTTGCAAAATACTACCAGGACTAAGTTCATGATAAATTTAAGTTCAATTAATCATATTACTTAAGAACTCCCACTTAGACAGACATCTCTCTAGTCATCTAAGTGATTACGTGATCCGAATCAACTAAATCATAACCGATCATCACGTGAGATGGAATAGTTTTCAATGGTGAACATCACTATGTTGATCATATCTACTATATGATTCACGCTCGACCTTTCGGTCTCCGTGTTCCGAGGCCATATCTGCATATGCTAGGCTCGTCAAGTTTAACTTTGAGTATTCGCGTGTGCAAAACGGCTTGCACCCGTTGTAGATGGACGTGAGAGCTTATCACACCCGATCATCATGTGGTGTCCGGGCACGACGAACTTTGGCAGCGGTGCATACTCGGGAGAACACTACTTGATAATTTTAGTGAGAGATCATCTTAAAATGCTACCGTCAATCAAAGCAAGATAAGATGCATAAAGGATAAACATCACATGCAATCAATATAAGTGATATGATATGGCCATCATCATCTTGTGCTTGTGATCTCCATCTCCGAAGCACCGTCGTGATCACCATCGCCACCGGCGCGACACCTTGATCTCCATCGTAGCATCGTTGTCGTTTCGCCATCTATTGCTTCTCGACTATCGCTCTTGCTTAGTGATAAAGTAAAGCAATTACGAGCGTTGCATTTCATACAATAAGCGACAACCATATGGCTCACGCGATTGCCGATAACCGGTTACAAAACATGATCATCTCATACAATAAAATATAGCATCACGTTTTGACCATATCACATCACAACATGCCCTGCAAAAGCAAGTTAGACGTTCTCTACTTTGTTGTTGCAAATTTTACGTGGCTGCTACGGGCTTAGCAAGAACCGTTCTTACCTACGCATCAAAACCACAACGATAGTTTGTCAAATAGACTCCGTTTTAACCTTCACAAGGACACCCGCCAGCCACCTTTAAGCACGAGTGCTCGTAGCGGTGAAACCAGTCTCGCGTAAGCGTACGCGTAATGTCGGTCCGGGCCGCTTCATATCACAATACCGCTGAACCAAAGTATGACTTACTGGTAGGCAGTATGACTTATATCCTCCACAACTCACTTGTGTTCTACTCGTGCATATAACATCAACGCATAAAACCTAGGCTCGGATGCCACTGTTGGGGAACGTAGTAATTTCAAAAAAATTCCTACGCACACGCAAGATCATGGTGATGATAGTGTATGTCCACGTACCCTCGTAGACCGTAAGCAGAAGCGTTATCACAACGCGGTTGATGTAGTCTTACGTCTTCACGATCCGACCGATCCAAGCACCGAGCGTCACGGAGCCTCCGAGTTCAGCACACGTTCAGCTCGATGGCGTCCCTCGAACTCCGATCCACCGAGTGTCGAGGAGAGTTCCGTCGACCTGACGGCGTGGTGGCGATCTTGATGTTCTACCGTGCGCGGGCTTCGCTAAGCTTCGCGACATATGACCGAGGTGGAATATGGTGGAAGGGGCACCGCTACGGCTAAGGAACGATCCGTAGATCAACTTGTGTGTCATGGGGTGCCCCCCCTGTATATAAAGGAGCAAGGAGGAGGAGGCCGGCCCTAGGGAGGCGCCCATGATGTGGAGTCCTACTAGGACTCCAAGTCCTAGTAGGAGTCCACCAAGAGGGAGGAAGGGAGAAGGAAGTGGAGGAGAAGGAAGGTGGCGGCCCCTTTCCCTAGTCCAATTCGGACTAGAGGGAGGCGCAGCAGCCCCTTGGCCTTTTCTCCTCTTCCCACTAAAGCCCATCAAGGCCCAATACTCTTCCCGTATTCCCGTAACTCCCGGTACTCTGAAAAATACCGAATCACTCGGAACCTTTCCGAACTCGAATATAGTCGTCTAATATATCGATCTTTACGTCTCGACCATTTCGAGACTCCTCGTCATGTCCCCGATCTCATCCGGGACTCCGAACTCCTTTGGTACATCAAAACTCATAAACTCATAATATAACTGTCATCGAAACCTTAAGCGTGCGGACCCTACGGGTTTGAGAACTATGTAGACATTACCTAGAACTATTCTTGGTCAATAACCAATAGCGGGACTTGGATGCCCATATTGGCTCCTACATATTCTACGAAGATCTTAATCAGTCAAACCGCATAACAACATACGTTGTTCCCTTTGTCATCGGTATGTTACTTGCCCGAGATTCGATCTCGGTATCCAATACCTAGTTCAATCTCGTTACCGGCAAGTCTCTTTACTCGTTACGTAATGCATCATCCCGTAACCAACTCATTGGTCACATTGCTTGCAAGGCTTATAGTGATGTGCATTACCGAGAGGGCCGAGATACCTCTCGACAATCGGAGTGACAAAACCTAATCTCGAAATCGCCAACTCAACATGTACCTTCGGAGACACTGTAGTACTCCTTTATAATCACCCAGTTATGTTGTGACGTTTGGTAGTACCCAAAGTGTTCCTCGGGTAAGCAGGAGTTGCATAATCTCATAGTTACGAGGAACATGTATAAGTCATGAAGAAAGCAATAGCAACATACTAAACGATCAAGTGCTAAGCTAACGGAATGGGTCAAGTCAATCACATCATTCTCCTAATGATGTGATCCCGTTAATCAAATGACAACACTTTTGTCCATGGCTAGGAAACATAACCATCTCGATAAGCGAGCTAGTCAAGTAGAGGCATACTAGTGACACTATGTTTGTCTATGTATTAACACATGTATTATGTTTCCGGTTAATACAATTCTAGCATGAATAATAAACATTTATCATGAAATAAGGAAATAAATAATAACTTTATTATTGCCTCTAGGGCATATTTCCTTCATAATGAACTTCCGCTTCATGCACATCCAAGGTGGAAGTTTATACATACATAGAGTCACGGGCCAGGTGCTGTGATTGCTGCTCTGCTCCTCGAAAGGATTAATGCCATCCGCGCTTAAAGCAAACCATACGTTCCTTGGCTCACTTGCAAACTCATCCTAGTACTTTCTCTCAATTTTTCTCCACTGCGACCCGTCAGCGGGTGCTCTCAACTTCCCGTCTTTCTTACGGTCCTTACTGTGCCATCGCATCAACTTGGCATGCTCTCCGTTTCTAAACAGACATTTCAACCGTGGTATTATAGGAGCATACCACATCACCTTCGCAGGAACCCTCTTCCTGGGGGGCTCGCCGTCAACATCACTAGGGTCATCTCGTCTGATCTTATACCGTAATGCACCGCATACCGGGCATGCGTTCAGATCCTTGTATGCATCGCGGTAGAGGATGCAGTCATTAGGGCATGCATGTATCTTCCGCACCTCAATCCTAGAGGCATCGACCTTCTTTATTGCGTATGTCTTTGTCGGGCACTCGTTATCCTTTGGAAGCTTCTTCTTCAATATTTTGAGAGCTTCTCAAATCCTTTATCGAGCACACATTCTCTGCTTCCATTGCAGCAATTCGATGACGGTCTTGAGCTTTGTGTTGCCATCTTTACAATTGGGGTAAAACCCTTTTTTGTGGTCCTCTAACATGCGATCGAACTTCAGCTTCTCCTTTTGACTTTCGCATTGCGTCCTTGCATCGACAATGACCCGGCGGAGATCATCATCATCGGGCACATCGTCTGGTTCCTCTTGATCTTCAGCAGCTTCGCCCGTTGCAGCATCATCGTGCACATCATCTGGTTCCTCTTCATGTTCAGTAGCATCACCGTATTCAAGGGGCACATAGTTGTCATCGTACTCTTCTTCTTCGCCGTTTTCCATCATAACCCTTATTTCTCCGTGCCTCGTCCAAACATTATAGTGTGGCATGAAACCCTTGTAAAGTAGGTGGGTGTGAAGGATTTTCCGGTCAGAGTAAGACTTCGTATTCCCACATATAGGGCATGGACAACACATAAAACCATTACCTTGTTTGCCTCAGCCACTTGAGAAAATCATGCACGCCCTTAATGTACTCGGAGGTGTGTCTTGAACCGTACATCCATTGCGGTTCATCTGCGTGCATTATATATAATTAAGTGTGTCAAAAATCATTCTGTAACATCATGAATAGATAATTAAGTGACCAAATTAATAGAAGTTCATCATCGCATTAAAACCAAAGTACATAAATAGTTCTCATCTAACAACATAAAGGTGCATAGAGCATCTAAATTAATTAAACCATACACTGAAACTATGTAAAACATTTCATTATGAAAACAAATGCGATCATAATACGCAACCAATGTAACAACCGATCCAGCGGCATAATGATACCAAGCCTCGGTATGAATGGCATATTTTCTAATCTTTCTAATCTTCAAGCGCATTGCATCCATCTTGATCTTGTGATCATCGGCGACATCCGCAACATGCAACTCCAATATCATCTTCTCCTCCTCAATTTTTCTAATTTTTCCTTGACAAATTGTTTTCTTTTTCAATTAAATTTAAGCTCTCGACAATAGGGTCGGTTGGAATTTCGGTTCAACAACCTCCTAGATAAATAAAATCTATGTCACGTTGGTTGGCATAATTGTCATAAACAATAAATGAACCAATAGTTATGAAAAGATAATATATACCACATCTGAATCATAGATGTGACGAGGGCGGCGAGGCGGAATACCAAAACCATCGCACTATATAAGATGCAATAATAAAAGTAAGAAAATTATACAAGTATCTATATAAACATACAAGTAAGAATTTTTTTCCTTTGGAAAGAAGATAAGAACAAGAGGCTCACCACGGTGGTGCCGGGCGACGAGATCGGCGCAGGCGATCGGCAGCGGTGAAGACGGGAGAGACGGGCGTGACGGACCGCTAAACCTAGACAAATATTGAGGAAAATGGAGCTTGGAGGTCGAGCTTGGAGAGGAGAAAGCTTAAGTAGTGTGGCTCGGGCATTCCATCGAACACCTCGTGTGCATAGGAGGTGAGCTAGAGCACTACAAAGCTCTCCCTCGCCGGCCATGAAAAAGCAGGCGATGGGAGTGCTCGCTTTCATGAGCGAGGGTATATATAAGCAACTAATTGGTCGGTTCGTGGCGAGCCGGGACTAAAGGCGACCTTTGGTCGGTTCAAGCCACCAACCGGGACCAATGGTGATGGGCGAGGCGAGGCCCATTGGTCGGTTCGTCCCACCAATCGGGACCAATAGGTCGATCGA
The DNA here is from genome assembly GCA_021437245.1 of Aegilops speltoides. Lineage (NCBI taxonomy): Eukaryota > Viridiplantae > Streptophyta > Magnoliopsida > Poales > Poaceae > Aegilops > Aegilops speltoides. The sequence continues at coordinate 41,666,247 of CM038147.1, read as the reverse complement.
GCAAGGACCAATGGCCCACGTGGCGGCCGCCCGTGGCTCCTGAACCGGGTCCAATGCCCCATTGGTCCGGTTCGGATTGAACCGGGACTAATGGGCTGACTGGCTGGACCATTGCCCCCTTTTCTACTAGTGACGGCAGCCAATATCTCCTCCTCGTCGCCGGACGGACGATTTAATCGTGGAGTCGCAAATGAAATTGTGGAAAAAGAACTTCGTCGACGAGTCCATTTTCGCACCTTGGCAAACTGTTGAACAACTTATGGGCGTCGAAGGAGGCTCGCGGCGAGGGAGACGCGGCAGCGCCAGAACCAATTTAAATGCCGACGTCAAGCGAAGTGTGGGCGTCCGGCGAGTGTAACGGCGTCCGACAGCGTCTTGATCGTATGTGGCGAAGCGGCGTCTTCTTAGTCTTAGGCGGTATGCGATGATGAAGCGGCGGCGGAACAATTGCTCCCGGTGTGGCGCTTGTGATCGGGGACAATGGCGGCGTCTTTGGCGGATGTAAGCGGCAGAATGGAGGAAGATCGCCGCAAAAATAAGCGACAGCGTCGGTGACGGAGGAGGCGGCGCGAGGTTGCTTGTTGGCGGGGAGGAGGCCAATCGCCTGAACCAGCGGACGAGGACGAGTAAGCGGCCGTAGCGCGTCGTCATGGTCATGCCGGCGCCGCCAATCGACTAAAAATGGGCCGTGAATGGGTCGCCCGCGGAGGAAAAACGGACGCGCGTCCGTTTGGATCGGCGCGTTGGGCCGCCTTTTCTGTCTACGCCGACCCAAACGGACGGCCACGGACGAAATGGGTCGCCCAATTGGAGTTGCTATGAGGATGCTCTACAAGTAGTAAAACACTTTTTTCTTATTTCGTTCAAGTGCCACGTACTAGTCCGGGTTGGCACGGGCAGGGCCCACCGTCCCACGCACACTCGTATCTTCCGTGCCGCACTCGTATCCATTTCCAAACCCAGAAAAGGAGAAAGCGTGTCGAAAGGGAAAGGGGAACCCAAGTCCCGCACGCCGCACGCCGCACGCCGAATTAATTCGTCGCCGGAATCGTCGATCCAGCAACCCAGCCCGCCGACGGAGGGAGCGTAGGGCGTCGGCGAGGAGCAGGAGGGATCGTCGGAGATGGTGACCGCCTTCTTCCTCTTCCGCGGGTACGTGGAGCAGGCGAACGTGGCGGCGGCGGAGAACCGGGGCCGCTTCCTCCGCCTCGCCGAGCCGGGCATCAACTTCTTCAACCCCTGCGCCGGCGAGCTCCTCGCCGGGATCCTCTCCACCCGCGTCCAGTCGCTCGAGACCAAGACCAAGGTTCTCTCCCCCTCGCTTCCCGTCCCTCAGGCGATTGCTCTGTTCTGTTCCCCCCTGGATTGATGGTACCCTACCCTAGATCCATCATCTTTATCACTCGCCCGTGCTAGATTCGTGATTAATACTACCTGCTGCTAGAAGCAGACGCTATTTCCTCTGCTGGGATGCTAGTAGTAACTACTGTAGTTGGATTAATTAATCCTGTTTGCCCAGCTCTCTGCAGCGTTGGGAAGAGTTGTTGCTATATGTTGAAAACTTGAAACAACCCGGGCCAAGCCTAAATTCGCCAAATTAAGATCTCTCTGCGCCCAGGACCTTGGGTCCAGTCTGGTACAGCAACCCTATCAATGCTGTCATTTTTACTAGTTTCTACTTTAGCCACATAATAATACATATATGTGTTTGCTCCTTTGCAATGCCCATGTAAGCTAGGGAGGAAATTTGTTTTGCCATTTCAGAACCAGTTCTTTTGGTGCTAGATTGTTCTTTGGGAGGTGGTTGGTAGTTAAAAACATTTGTTGAGTTACAATGAGGTTGCCGCACACATAATTGGTAGTTCAAATCTGCGCTGTGCTTCCTGTAATTCGGCCACGTGACGATTGCTTTGCTCCCCTGGATGGGTGGTAGCCTAGGTTGATCAACGCGTCACTTGCCGCTGCCAGATTCATAATTAGGAACTGCTGGAAGAGAAGCAGACGAGATTGATATGCTCATGTTTTTTAGCACAGTTAATTAATTGTTGTTGCCCAACTCTCTGTGGCGCTGGAAGAGTTGGTGCCATGAGTTGAACACCCCTGGCCAAGCATCAAACCGCCAAAGCAAATCGCCAAATTAAGAACTCTCTCAGCCCATGGCCCGTCTCTGCCCCTGTGGCCGGTCTAGCAGGCGAGCTTATCAATAATGTCATGTTACTGTTTTCTACCTTAGCCACATAATAATACATATCTTTAGTTGCGGGTTCCTATATATCCCCATGTAATAATACATATATGCAGTTGCGGGTTCCTATCTATCCCCATGTAAGCTAGTGGAGGGAATTTGTTTTGCCGTTTCCAAACCAATTCTTTCGGCGCTAGGTTGTTCTTTGGGAGATGTTTGTTAGTTCAAATCATTGTTGCGTTACAATGAGATCGCAGCAGGCACGGATGCTAGATATGGCTGCTCAACTATCTCTGAATGTGAAAAACAGAGATTAGTGTTAACGTTGTGGGATGATGTTTAATATTGATAGAAAAATTATATGTGTCAGTTGGAGAACATTGTTTGCGCAACGTTGAGTCTTCTGGACTCGAATTGGGTTTATAACCGGAGCAAACCATCCTTTTTATCTAATTTTGCTACTGATGGGAGATGCTGGAAACTTGGCCATGATGACCCAGTCGTTCACGAGTTTCTGACCATGTGATTGATCAATTGTAGCACTTAAAATCCACGTGAATGCAATGACGGCTTTGCTTATTTGTGTACTTGCTGAAATAATTGATGGTCTCCTTTTCCCTTGCAGGATATTATCTTTGTTCAGCTGATCTGTACAATTCAATACGGGTTTTTTAAGGAGAATGCAGATGATGTATGCTACAAGTTGCAGAATCCCCCAACAGCAAATTCAGTCCTACGTCTTTGATGGTAAATATTCATATCTTGCTGTGTTGTTTATACTGTTTCTTTAAAGCCTAAGCTGGTGTTCTTTCTCTGGAAAATAGTGGTCTGAGCCATAGTTCCAAGAATGGAGCTGGACAGCCTTTTTGAGCAGAAAAATGATGTTGCAAACTTGAGGAGCTTGAAAAGGTAACCCCATTGACCTGTTTTTCTTATTACATGTGCTACTTACTGCCAGAGCACATCATTACATATTTAAGTCATTCTGCCAGCTCTGAAGTCGAAAAGCGTTGAGGTCCTGATGTATAATATTATAGTCGTGTACCCTTTCTATTTTCCCTGTTATACAAGGAGCTTTTTGCATATTGTACCACACATGTACGTGTATAGTCTATGGCCACTTAGGAATACAAGTTTGAGTCGTGCCACATCGGATCTGGGGGTGTGCGTTTTAGTGCAATTGTCGCAATGTAGTGTGGTCGACGAGGCTATGTCGCTTGTGTTGTGCCCTCTGTTTGGTTTTTGATCTGGTTTCCCTTGTAAACTAGATCGATCCTCTTTTTGAATAAGATCACATTCAGGTGGACCCCCTCCCCCCACGTCGGTTTTAAAACAAGAAACGCATCCCACCCCAAATTCGACAAACAAATGTGTTCATTTTAATTTGTAAATTTGCTACCAGCCACCTTGCATGCTCACATGACTTCAATTTCTGTTCATTCATTCTGGCAAGAAAAAAGTTTTGGCAGCTACAACAATAGTTCTTGTAGCGACAATTGTAGTTATTTGCTAGTTGTAATACCGATGCTAGCACTATTTATCTAAATTTTAATTTCTGTTACTCAATCTGATGTTAGCATGAAAGTTTGTACGAGTGCGCGTCAAGATCAAACTAGAGAAGCCTGCCCCCTTTGAGGTTCTTACGGAGTGTTGAGCGAGGTAAACTACCCCTAATGTTCCATGTGCTATACAAGAAGATGCCGCCTTTTTGCGCAAATTACGATACGATTGACCATGTTATAGAACATTGTGGGGATGAGATTCATGATCGAAAGGAGTTTCAGTTTGGCGATTTTACGATGGTTCCAACTTACGGCTTGTTCTGTTTCTCGCCAAGCTTCTCCAAATCTGCATATCTGGCTTCTTCGCTAGCTTCCAGTTTCCCCTGGCGATTAGAGAGCGTTCGGGATGAGCAGCAGCTTCTCCAACGTGCCTTGGCCTGGCAGAGCCCTTCTGGCCTGTTCGGCAAGACTTGGGCCGGAAAAAACAAGCCCATTTGAAGGCCATCAGTTGGAATATAGCGTATGGATTGGAGGGAGACAGGAGTGTAACGATTAGTTGGGGTCGTGCTGCCCAAACGTTTTCTTTGGCGGTAGTAGTGTGGATGTAAATATGAACAACTCCATCTTTCCAGTTTTGTGAAGCTGGGCTGGCCCAACTCCTTTTTACACTACGTGGGTGCTTAGCTCTGAGAAGTACACTCCATGGGGCTCAGTACACTCCATGGGGCTCAGGCGTTTGGCTCAACTTCGCTAGTGGAGTTTGTGGAGTTGAGAGTTGGAGAGAATCAGAATAGGTCCTTAGATGCGTTTCCAGCCTAGAAATGTGTTCATTGCTCAGCCTCGTGGTATTACCACCTGTGGAAGAGGTGGCTGGGCTAGTAGAAGCCAAGGTGGTCGTGGAGGGAAAACTAGGCATGACTCGACCCGATGTATATGGAGAAAGATGATTTTGACCCCGCGAATGGAAATACAGGTACATGCTGTGCCAATGCAAACAAATGTTAATTTAGGGGATTCTGCAACGAAGCCACCCTGCAAGAGGTTATTGACTGCAGGCAACCCCGCGTTATCAGTAAAGGGACCTCCCTTGGTGCCGGGGGGGAATAAAGTGACAAGTCTTAAGACCATGAGGGCAAAATTGGGACGAGTAATTCAGCTCAGGGTTCTTCTTTGGAAGTTCAAGTGAAAAGGCAGAGGATGGCAGGGTGTGCCGTTCCTGATAGCGTTTTCATCGCTTCCCCATACCTACCGTGCACTCTTCGTTGCCTGCCGATTTGGATTGGCGTCCTCCCTTGTTTGCGGGTTATGTGTCACGGACTGGTTCCGCATCCCACGTTCCCTTGCTGGGCGTCCCTAGCCTTGGCGAAAGGTAGCGACGTGCACTTGGGCTCTTGTCGTCCTTGGGTAAGTTCGGGGGCGGTGCCTGAGCTTGCAACTATGGCGACAACTTGCATGGGAGCACATGATGTAGGAACAAGGCAGCACACAAGTAACTCGTAGCCAGGGAAAGGATGCCTAGTCGGACTTGCAGGCAGTGGAGAGTACACGGGAGGTGTGGGAAGGGGTGAAAATGCTAACGGGAGCGGACTGCTGCTGTCGTTAGTCAGCCTTTAGACCCAGAGCTGAGCGGCGAGGGTATGGCTATAGCGGAAGCGAGGAAGATGGGAAGAGGACACTGGGAGGAGAAAGGCATCATTCGCCATCCTATGCTTATGCATCAGCCGTGATGGTGGACGTTTTTCGGTAGATCCGGTGTTCACATTGGATCTGGTACTTGGGATGGTATGACATGGTTGTTGTGGAGTGAGGTGCCACAACTATTGTGGGTGTGTTTGGTTGTTGGCGGCGGGTCACTCTGATATGTCCACTATCGTCACGTAGTCTGAGCTCCCTTGTGTGGCTCAGTGGTTGTGAAAGCCCTGCACTTATTATGGTTGGCGCCAATGATGATGGCGATCGTGAGCGTTGTTTCCTTCCTGAAGTCTTCATTGAGGTGCTACATCCCTGTCCATCGTGATTGTCGGTTTGGCAGGGTTGCTTTATGGTCAAGCTCGGTGGATGACGGAGCGGTGACTTTAGATGATGGTTGTATGCTGAGGTGACGACTTTGGTCGACGATGCAACAACAGTTAATGGGCAGGTCTCTGAATCTACAATGCAAGAGCGACGCCCTGATGCTATGAGGGTAGCGAGTTTGTCGTCATGGTCGACGTGATCTACGGGTTCGGTCTGGCTGCTACATCTGGGCAGTAGCCTCAGATGTTTGGTGCAATATTTGTTGTTTGAAGTGTCCGTCTCTTTTGGAGAGATAGAAGCACCAAAATCCCGAAGTTCATGGTGGATCAACAACATTAAGTTTGGAGAGATAGAAGTGCTCTAGTCTAGGCCTTTGTGAAGAAATCAGCCAAATGTAAATTGGACGGCACACACTGAAGAGCAACAAAGCAACAATTTGATCTTGCACACTTGAGCACATGAAGGAAGCATGAACATTAATATGCTTGGTGAGCTCATGGTTCATAGGGTAGCACGCAATAGTACTTCTACTGTCTGACAAGAGAGAGAAGGTGTAGTGATAGAAACACCAAAATTCTCAAGCAGTCATTAGCCAAGTCACTTTTGCTGCCTAGCTCGCAACTCAGCCTCTGCACTCGAACAAAAAAGTGAAGTATGTTTATTTGTCTTCCAGGTAATGAGAAAACTACCAAGAAATACACAGTAAGTAGAAACAAACCGTGGAACTTGAGCGTGGGAAGAACAGAGGGCGAAAGAGAGTCCCATGAAGGTATAGAACACGGAGGAGGTGACTACTGGATCGAAGTGGGAGCAAAAAACAAACTGACTTAGAATGTGAATGGGATATGGAATGTTCGGAAGAGTGACATCTAAATAGACAAGGCTCCCAACAAGATGACGGTAGCGCATCAAATCAGACAAATCCTCGCCGTCTGAAGCATGGAGGTGGATGTTGAGCTCCATGGGAGTCTCAACAGTGCTTTCCAATAAAAGCAATGCGAGTAAGAAGGTCCTGGATATACTTCCCTTGGGAAATAAAGAAGCCATTAGAGGTAGTAGAAACATCGATCCCAAGGAGGCACAAGGTGGGCCAAGATCAGACATAAGAAACTAGTCACTAAGACGAGCCTTCACAAAGGCAATGTACTCAGAGTCATCGCTAGTGATGATAATGTCCTCGACATATAGAAGAGTCCGACGACGAGCTGAAAGGTGGACATACAGTGCAGGATCATGAGTACTAGTAAGAAAACCACCCATATTCACCACTAAGACGAAACACTCAAACTAGGCATGAGGGGATTGTTGGAGAGTGCGACGAATACTAGGAATCATGCCATCAGGACCAGAATACCTAGGTGGTGGCTACATGTAGACCTCATGCAACTCACCATTAAGAAAGACATTTTTGAGACATTTTTTGCATCAAGCTGAGAGATAAGCAAATGACGAATAGAAACCACAATGAGTAGTGTGCGATGAGTAGTCATGTGGGCCACAGGAGCAAATGTCTCATCTGGTCATGGCCATATTCCTGCTAAAAGCCACAGACCACATGATGAGCTTTGTCATGCTCAAGAGAACAATCAGTCTTAACATTGTAGACCCACTTACAAGTATACCTGGCCGTGGGAAACCCGGCTTCACCTGACCCGGCCCGGTCTTGCGTGTGGGCCGGGCCTGGGCCTATGTTTTGAGCCCGAAGGCTCGGCCTGGCTTGGGCTTGACATATTTGCGTTTTAGGGAAGAGGCCAGTCCCGAGGCACGACGGGTTTTTTCACTAATGGGACAGGCCTGGGCCTGAAATCTAAGCCTGACGGCCGGGACGGACCCTGGCCTACATTTTCTGCTATGGACTTTATTAGGCCCGACCCAGCCTAAGTCAGCACTTGGAGGAAGGGAAATGAGACCCCATGTGCTAGTGAGCTCACCACTGGCAATTTCCTCTGCCATGGCATGTTGCCGTTTGAGATGAACAATAGCATCACGATAAGAATTCTAGACGCCAGAATAATCGTAGCGGTCAATAGTAAGTTGATCTGGAGGGCGGTGCGTTGCCAATAGAAGGTGGCATGGTAGTCGAGAGAGATGGCGCATCAAAAGAATCCACAACACGCGGGCAACCAATGTGGTAGAGAAGAGGATGAGGGGGAATCATCGTAGAAGCCTCGGGGGACGAGCAAGGTGAGGTAGGCTTAGGTAACGAACGAGGTGGGGAAGCCGTAGGTGACGATGGCATGGGGTCTAAAACAGTAGTATCGGAAGACATGATGGGATGCATGGACGAGGACTGCATGAGTGATAGGTGTATCGGGAAAAGTGAAGAAAGAAATATCCTCAATGGGGAGGCCGAAGGAGAGAAAATCGACATGGATAGAAAGGATGACTCATCGAAAGTCACATCATAAGAAATGCGCATCCGACAACTGACAGTATCCCAACACGGATAACCCTTTTGCTCATCACTGTAACATAAGAAGACACATTCAACAAACTAAGCAGTCAGTTTGGTGCGTTCAGGGGGGGGGGAGGGGCAAGAACAATGTAGCAGTAGTCACGAAAACGGCCAACAAGACGCTCGAGAGAAATGTCAAACTGCAGAGCAAAAGATGGGATAGGTGGAAGTAGAAATCTCAACGCAAAGCATGTGCCACTTTAAGGTGACGATGCTTGCGCTCATCAGCACCATTCTGAGCATGAGCACCAAGACAAGAGAACTGAGCAAGTGTGCTCTTCTCAGCGGCGAATCCGCCTAACAAATGAGGGATATACTCACGAGCTGAATCTGCATGGAAGGCATGGATATGAGTGGAAAGCTCGATATGAACCGTGGCGGCAAACGTAAGACCATAGATAAGACCTCACTACGAGAAGACATGAAATATATCTGTGTGTCAAGAGCATCTATAAAAGTAATATAGTAACAATGGCTCCTTTCGAGGCAAAGGGAGCTGGAAGCCAAACATCAGAATGAGCAAGATCGAAAGGACGTTGAGGCATAGTCTCGCTATGAGGATAACGTAACTGAACCTGTTTACAAGCCGACAAACCTGACAGTCTAAAGACACACCGCCAGAGATAGATCCAAGAAGACCATGCAGGATTAAGGGTGGCAGATGAGAGTCACACAAGCGACCCAAGACGATGATGCCACAAAGAGCTGGTAGTCAAGGTAACACAGGCGAAGAGACTCGCAGCGGTGGTGGCGGATGAAACCAGTCAAGCTCCCGGAGACCCTGTGAGTCACGGCGCCGAGGGCCAACACCAAGTAGAGCACCCGTGTGATGATCCTAATCAAAACAAGAGGCAAAGTCGAGAATGACTACAACCAGAGTCGACAATCTAACTACCTGAAATGTGGCAAGTCAAGGAACATGAGCAAAAGAAGGAACATGACAAGACAAGGTGCTAAGAGCGCCTCGATTACCGACTGGGAGGGAAGTACCATCAGCAGTAAGAAGATGAACATGAGAATCTAGAGGTTTGAGTGGACAAAATGGGAGAATCGTGAGTCATATGAAAAGAACACCAATACCAAGGATCTATGGAAATGTACCTGAGTATGTAAAAAGTGGTCAAAGTGGCTCTTAGTACCAAAAGAATCAGTAGCAGAACCTGCAAAACTGTCGATGGAGAACTAGAAGCAGCATCTAGGAAACATTAAAGTCTCGTAATGTCCAGCATAGCCAGGGCCTCAATTGAAGAGGCCGACGAAGAAGTGCCAGGGGCTGAAGAAGCAGAAGCATTGAGTAGTTGTCGAAGTCATGCAATCTCCTGCGCGGTGAAGGACACCGTTGAGTGGTTGACGTAAAACTAGCATAAGAGGAGTGGCCACCGGCACCTGTGTAAGCCGCTAGAGGGTGTAGCATGACAAATACCGGTTGTAGAGGTCGGTGGAGGAGATGAGGTCGCAAGCACACAAGCGCCCCGAGGTACTCACCCACTGTAGGCAGTTTTGAAATAGAAACAAACTGCATGCACTGGTGAGAAACTACAAGTGGTTTCAACGAAACAATCGTCTCGATGTTTTCCTACAGGTGGTTTGAATTCTAACCGTCTGTGATGCTTTCTATAACAAGAATAACCACCTCTGTTGTGGGTATTATAGGCGGCTTTGATGTCTTGGCTCACAATCGCTTCACAGGGCCGAATTCTAATCGTCTATGATGCTTTCTATAACAAGAATAACCACATCTGTTGTGGGTATTATAGGCAGCTTTGATGTCTTGGCTCACAACCGCTTCACAGGCCGCTTGTAATGCCCGTTTTTTTACTAGTGTCGAGTCTGCAACAACAATGGACATGTTGGGCTCTATTATCTCAGAGTTGTTTGTAGAGAAGCTAGGGGGACTAGCGCTCAAGAATGCGACTGGTTTAGAGATGACTGGTCTAGCGATGATAATGGTGGTCGCCTGCTAGTATATCTGGTGGGAACACCGACACATCGTACATGAGGAAAAGGCAGGACTGGCAGCGTGTGCCATGATGAGCAACATAATGATAGTTGCAAACTCAATTGCTTGGAAGGAGCGGGCGCCAACCCTGATTCGGAAATGTACTCGGCCAGTGTCAGGCAGGTTTCAAGCTCAATGTGGGTGCCTTCCTCCATGTTAATGGATGTAATGGGTCCTTGGAGTTGTTCTTCGTGACTCGTGGCTTTATGGTCGCTATACATGCAGATACAAGTAACAAGCCCTCGATGTTCCTTCTATAAATTGAAGTGGTTCTAATGGGTCTCCAACTAGTAGAAGGAATGGATAATCAGCTACCTGGTGGTGGAGAACGACTCATTGGAGATTGTACTTCAGGTGTGGTGGTGACTCAAGGCATTGCGGGCACGAAGCATGCTGAGTATAGCTTCGCGGGCGTTTTTCTACATGTGGTTTGAATTCTAACAGTCTGTGATGCTTTCTATAACAAGAATAACCACCTTTGTTGTGGGTATTATAGGTAGCTTTGATGTGTTGGCTCACAACCGCTTCACAAGGCCGCTTGTAATGCCCGTTTTTGTACTAGTGTCGAGTCTGCAACAACAATGGACATGTCGCCTGCTAGTATATCTGGTGGGAGCGCCGACGCATCGTACATGAGGAAAAGGCGGGACTGGCAGTGGGTGCCATGATGAGTAACACAATGATAGTTGCAAACTCCATTGCTCGGAAGGAGTGGGCACCAACTCTGATTCGGAAATGGACTCGACCAGTGTCAGGCAGGTTTCAAGCTCAATGTGGGAGCCTTCCTCCATGTTAATGGATGTAATGGGTCCTTGGAGTTGTTTTCCGTGACTCGTGGCTTTATGACAGCTATACATGCAAATACAGGTAACAGGCCCTCGACGTTCCTTCTATAAAATTGAAGTGGTTCTAATGGGTCTCCAACTAGTAGAAGGAATGGGCAATCAGCTACCTCGTGGTGGAGAACGACTCATTGGAGATTGTACCTCAGGTTGGTGGTAAGTATAAGTCACTGCGGGCACGAAACATGCCGAGTATAGCTTTGCGGGCATGAAACATGCTGGGTATAGCTTCGACCAGGCTATACTTCGACCAGGCGACTATAAGGCACTATGGGCAAGAAGCAATTGAGGTTTCACATGAACTTGCTCGCTTTAGCTTCATTGAGAGATCCTGCGAGGTCCAGAGTAAGGGTTGAAACCGGATCGAATAATTGCTGGACCGAATCCGGTTCTGAATACATAGGATATGGGGAGAAAAAACGCTATCTGGCGGATATGTAACCGGATAGTGGATACCTACATGGCTACACTGGATATGCGGTGCAGGCATTATCTGCCGGATACCAAATTATCTTTATTTACGATCGGATTATCCGGTCTAAATTTTTAATTCGATTTTTATGTTAGGTTGGCCGTGCAGCTAGCCATAAAATGACAACTATTTTTCTTGAGAAACCCAAGAGGCACTTAACTCGCGATGTGGGTGCTTAGCTATTAGCTAGTTTGCCGACTTTGCGGCTTTCCTGGTCTATGCACACACCCCCATTCTTTTTTATAGCACCAACCCATGGTACCTGCGCTTAGAGGTATATGTGCGCACCATGGGAAGGGCTAGGCAATCCACATATGCACTTCAACAACCCCCTCACATGTTGATGCGGAAGTCAACATGTGAATAGACTTAGAGGTATGGGTCAAGAGGCCTATATGTGGAACAACAATTTTTGAATAAATTGCAGAACAAGGACTTGAACTCAAGTCCTTAGGCCTTGATACCATGTTGAGCTTCATGCACTAGCCAACGCAACCAAAAGTCTGAACTGATGGAAAGGGCTAACGCAATCCGCATATAGACATCACACACACGGGAGCAGCAAGAAGGCACATGGAAGGCCTTTTCTGGTCACTTGACGCTCAAGTTCGCCGCAAATGGTTTTGTGCGACACGTGCAATTGTCTTTTCGTGCGACGGAGCACTTGTCAAAATTGGTGCATAAGCCTGCCAAAGAGCTAGGCACAAGTCGTTCCAAGATTAGTTTGTCGCATGTTGGAGAGAGGACGACAACCACGTCGACAATGTACAAGCACACTCGGTGCTTGGCGCCAAGGCAGCACAGTGGCTCCAACATGCCTATGCCCTACAAAGAAGAAACAACAACACCGAAAGGGGGTTGCCTTGCCACACCCCCCGACGGTGAAGAATATGCCTTCCAGTCACGAGGGCGAAAGGATTTTTGAGGATGCCGATTGTAGAATAATGCAGACCAACTTGATGAATCTGTTGCCAAAGTCGGCGTGCCGCAAGACCTGTAGGAGGAAGGGCCATGAGATTGAACGGAATGCCTTCACAATGTCAACCTTGAGCCCGAGCATCTGATGTGCAAGGCAGCGGGCGGTGAGCTAAACCATACGAAAGTTGTCGTGAATGGAGCAACCGCGAATGAAGGCGCTTTGGTTTTCCTTGATCAGCTCGAGGAGTCAATGTGCGACACAGAGGGCAAGCTGCCTGGAGAAAAACCTGCCAAAGCTATATGACAAATAGATCGGGCGGAAGTGCTGATCACAATCAATTTTTCCTTTAGTAACAAGACGATGAGGGCACCATTGAGTTCGGTGAGGCTAACCACATAGAGCTGGTGGATGGTGGCGGTAATCTCGTGTTTAATGATCTCCCAATTGAGCTCATAAAACCGCAAGGCAAGGGACGGTACAACCCATGATTGTCGACTTGTCTACCAACATCTCCTTATCCTCGTTGGTCAAGGCGACAACATCGTCATAGGCAATGGTGACCAACGTGGTTTTTATGGTGGCGATGATACGCATGGGTGTGGAAGTAGCGTGTGTTCGTACTTTCCGTGGCCAGCATCGGTTCCTTATCCTCGTGGGAGCGCTGGCGGGCAATGGTACACTTGAGGGATGCCAAACCAAGCAACTTAAGCTTTAACTCTTTGCACAGGTCGAACTTCTTGAGGGAGAACTGTAAAGACTCTTGCACCACATTGAGTAGGAAGATGCTTTCCTTGGCCAAGAGTAGTTGTAGCTTGATGCTACCAATATTTTGATTGCTCCACGACCGCAAGGCGTTGGCCGTACGCTTTCCAGTGACACCCAAATGCTGGATTGGGTCGAGGTGCGGTTGCACATTCCAGTCATCGCAACCACCTAGTGGAAGCCATCAAAATTCGGCTAGATATCCTCGAAGTGGAACTTGTGAGCCGTAGGCGTCAAAAGCGTGGTGCACAGGATAATTGGGCAGTGATTTGACACCACGGAGAATCCAACGTGGAACAAGCAACTAGGATGTCGTTATTCCCAGTCCATTGAGCAGAACAAGCGGTCCAGCCACACCAAGGTCGGCGACCCATCTCTCATTGCTCCAAGTGGAGCGCCGCTCGATGAGGTTGATCTCACCAAGCTCGAGGTCATCGAGGAAACGGTGGAATAGGCCATCCATGTTCTGTCTAGGTTAGTGTTATGCTTATACCCCGCCTGGTAGATCAAGTTGAAGTCGTCGGTACAACCCAAGGTCCAGGGTGAGAGGAGCACAACCCCCGCGACTCTTGGAGTAAGGCGAGGCGATACACATCAGGGAAAGGACCATATATGGTCGAGAGTCACTAAGGGCCGGTTCTTTTGCAGCTTATAGTAGCTTAACTGCCAAATTTAGCCAAAAGTTCAAAAGAACTACTTTTGGGGTGTTGGGCTTAACTTATTTTCAAGTACACCTCCTTCACAGTGGAAATAAGATGGGGGTCGGGTCGCTTCCCGCAGTAGCTCACTTAAAAATGAAAAGGTATATCCAACTGCCATTGTTATTTGCACATTTTACAGCCAACATGCCACAACACTCACCTCCCATTATTCTCTCGAACAGCCAAAAGAAAATCGACTAGAATTGTTCGCCCCCTCGCACGAGAGAACAAATTGGAGCTCTTCGTCCCTCGCCGCTAGGGTTCCTGCTAGCCATCGCCACTTGAACCACCATCACATCTCAGTCCAGTCCTCCACACCCGCCATCCCTCCCGTTCCCTTCACAGCCACCACCAAAAACGAAGGGTAGTCGTTCTAACCCCCGACGTCCCCCTTTGATCCCCCGGCGCTTGGACACCGATGAGCTTCGAGGCGGCGCCTAGTTGGCCCGAGCCGATAGGAGCAACAACTCGTTCTTTTGCCCTCGCCCAAGCTGTTGGTCGTGAGCCCGAGCACCTGCTCGTCATGGGATGGTGAAAATCGCCTTTGTTCCTTCAGATGTGTCGCTCTCTGTGGGGCAGCTGAGGTTCTTCCATGACTAGTCGCTGGAGGTGATGAAGAGCATGTCGACGGCCTTCTTCTTCTAGTCCATCTCGTTGGGATGGTTTCCATCGGAATTAGATAATGAACATCTAGATTACTACTTTCTGCTCGTTGTCACCATCACTTTGCTGAACTTTGCCATTTTTGTTGCCCTTGCCAAAAACTACACGCCCAAGAGGGCTAGATAGTTGGATTCTCTTCGTGTGAACTGCACATATGGTAGGACAAAATGAGTGAGCCTCTTTTTAAAAAAATGAGTGAACTTTAAGAAAGGAAATCCTTCTCGTATTCTGCTGCTTTTTTTATTCCCTGGAATGGGTGTTTAAGCACGTGTGTGCGAGATGTGTCAGGATATGCACGCGAGGGGCGGTCTCTCAGAGTGGCATAGAACGGTTCAAATTTAAATCCCGTGATCATGGTGCGTGTCTCCGTCTTAGTTGGCAAATTATGGCGGTAGCACAAGGTGACTTTGGCTAGATGGTGCTCTTCGAGTATCGAGCTTCAAGGAAAATTTTATGTTTAACCTTCGATGGTTTTTCGGCACGGTTGAGAATGGATCTTATATTCACAAGGAGAGCACCTCTCATCAGTTTGCATCCATTGATTAAGGTAATATAGGTACCATACGTGCTATTGTTGCGAGTGTCTTTCCTTGATGGTTAGGTTTATGGTGTATGCTTTTCTTGAGAACCATGTAATACTTTAAACGATCTTCCTTATTCATATCATATTCTCAAGGACTCGTATGTGAGACAATGATGTTTGCATGATATTCGTATGTGTGACAATGATCTTCCATTTGTTCGACTATAACATTTCATGATGTTTGAAAATTGATTTTCTATTCAAAGGTGGCCTCGGAGGAGTTTGGAGTGTCCAGGGGAAGGAGAAGCGAAGCAAAGGATACCTGGTGGTGGAATGATGATGTCCACAAGGCTATTAAGGAGACGAAAGATTGTTTCAGATGCCTATACTTGGATAGGGGTGCAGACAACATAGAGCAGAACAAGATGGCAAAGAAGGCTGCAAAGCGAGTTGTCAGTGAAGTAAGGGGTCGGGTGTATGAGGACCTCTATACCAGCGGTTATGCACGAAGGAAGGCGAAAGGGACATCTATAAGATGGCCAAGATCGGAGAGAGCAAGACGAGGGATGTTGTCCAAGTCAAATGCATCAAGGACGAAGCAGACCAACTCCTGGTGAAGGATGAGATTAAGCATAGATGGCGGGAGTACTTTGACAAGCTATTCAATGGGGAGAATGAGAATTCTACCATTCAATTGGATGACTCCTTTGATGATACTAGCAGGCAATTTGTGCGGCGAATCCAGGAGTCTGAGGTCAAGGAGGCTTTAAAAGGATGAAAGGAGGCAAGGCGATGGGCCCTGATTGTATCCCCATTCAGGTGTGGAAAGGCCTCGAGGACATAGCGATAGTATGGCTAACCAAGCTTTTTCAACCTCATTTTTGGGACAAACAAGATGCCAGAAGAATGGAGACGGACTATATTAGTACCAATCTTCAAGAACGAGGGGGATGTTCAGAGTTGTACCAATTACTATGGAATTGAGCTGATGAGCCATACAATGAAGCTATGGGAGAGTCATTGAGCACCACTTAAGAAGAATGACAGGCGTGACCAAAAATCAGTTTGGTTTCATGCCTGGGAGGTCAACCATGGAAGCCATTTTCTTGGTACGACAACTTATGGAGAGATACAGGGAGCAAAAGAAGGACCTGCATATGGTGTTCATTGACTTGCAGAAGGCCTATGATAAGATACCGCGGAATGTCATGTGGTGGGCCTTGGAGAAACACAAAATCCCAACAAAGACACTGATGAGCAAGTGTTCGAACAAGTGATGTCGACACTGATGACTTCCTGGTTAAGATAGGACTGCATCAAGGGTCAGCTTTGAGCCCTTATGTTTCATGCCTGGGAGGTCGACCATGGAAGCCATTTTCTTGGTACGACAACTTATGGAGAGATGCAGGGAGCAAAAGCAGGACTTGCATATGGTGTTCATTGACTTGGAGAAGGCCTATGATAAGTTACCGCGGAATGTCATGTGGTGGGCCTTGGAGAAACACAAAATCCCAGCGAAGACACTGATGAACAAGTGTTCGAACAAGTGATATCGACATTGATGACTTCCTGATTAAGATAGGACTGCATCAAGGGTCAGCTTTGAGCCCTTATCTTTTTGCTTTGGTGATGGATGAGGTCACAAG
Organism: Aegilops speltoides; assembly: GCA_021437245.1. NCBI lineage: Eukaryota > Viridiplantae > Streptophyta > Magnoliopsida > Poales > Poaceae > Aegilops > Aegilops speltoides. The sequence goes on along the minus strand of CM038147.1, from coordinate 41,649,562 downwards.
GGATATACAAGGAGATATCCCATGGTGTATGCTCTTTGCGGATGATGTGGTGCTAGTTGACGATAGTCAGGCGAGGGTTAATAGGAAGTTAGAGTTATGGAGACAAACCTTGGAATCGAAAGGTTTTATGGTCAGTAGAACTAAAACCGAGTACATGAGGTGTGGTTTCAGTACTACTAGGCGCAAGGAGGAGGATGTTAGCCTTGATGGGCAAGTGGTGCCTCAGAAGGACAACTTTCGATATTGGGGGTCAAAGCTGTAGAAGGATGGGGATATTGATGAAGATGTAAACCATCGAATCAAAGCCGGATGGATGAAGTGGTGCCAAGTTTCTGGCATTCTCTGTGACAAGAGAGCGCCACAAAAGCTAAAAGGCAATTTCTATAGGACGGCGGTTCGACCCGCAAAATGTTGTATGGTGCTGAGTGTTGGCCGACTAAAAGGCGACATGTTCAATAGTTAGGTGTAATGGAGATGCGCATGTTGAGATTGGTGTGTGGCCACACGAGGAAGGATCGGGTCCGGAATGATGATATACGAGATGGAGTTGGGGTAGCACCAATTGATGAGAAGCTTGTACAACATCGTCTGAGATGGTTTGGGCATATTCAGCGTAGGCCTCCAGAAGCTCCAGTGCATAGCCGATGGCTAAAGCGTGCGGATAATGTTAAGAGAGGTCGGGGTAGTCCAAATTTGACATGGGAGGAGTCCGTAAAGAGAGATATGAAGGATTGGAGTATCACCAAAGAGCTAGCCATGGACAGGGGTGCGTGGAAGCTTGCTATCCATGTGCCAGAACCATGAGTTGGTCGCGAGATCTTATGGATTTTTCCACTTTCTGAATATAAAACTTTAAGAAATGAAATGGAGCGAGGGACAAGGAATAGAAACTTGATGTGCCTGCTGGGAAGGCAATTAAAAAGGAATTGGTGGTCCGCTGCCCTCCTTGGTCCTTTGAATGATTCATTTTCTTTTGGTGTGCAATAACATGACTAATGCCGACACATCTCCACTGTGGGTTTTATATTTTCACTAATCATGTCAAGTTTCCCCTTCATTGGAGTAACTACTTAAGGAATCTGTAAACCGGTTCATGGTTCCCGTAGCAAGAAAGAAGACAAATCTAAATTTCTTAATTAAGGGGGGAATGTATATTGCCATATTTAAGATTTTAATTATTGATACAGTTTATCAATAGGATCTATTGACAGTCTCTTATGCATGCATTCGGTGGTATACTCCATACATGTTGAAGCTCTTAAGCCTTTTGTACGCCACATTGTTGTTTAGGTATCAAGAGCCTTTTCTTTTGAAGGTATTGGCTTATCTTTTTGCATGAGTAATTATGTGCAAAATAATAAAGTATCACTGTCTTGACATTCAGCATTGTTTGTATCATTGGTAGCTGCCCATGAATCTACTATGAAGGTGCTGAATGTCAACTGGTAGGAGCAGACATCACCTATCAGTTTACATGAGGGGGCAAAATATTCCAAACTACTGTGATTCTATGTTCAAAAATGCTTTGTCACAACTTCACATTCTTCAGCATGAGCCCAGCATTTCTTTCGAAGTTCAAACTGTGGTCCAGACACACCGCCTTGGAAGTTCTCACAAAATCAATGCTCGTGGGAGAATTCTGAATTTGTGGGTTCTTGCTTATTGTGAGAGAACTCTGAATTTCTTGGTGGCTGATGGTGGTTGATCTCACTTTTGACTGTCAATGTCTATGCATCACAGGTTTTCTTATTGCACTTGATGCATTGTACCATTTACAGCAGATTCTCAGAATGCAGTCTAAATGAGACTCAACCTCTTAAACCAGCTCAAGTGCTCTATTCAACTCAAAACAAAGTACAGGAGACATTTGGAGGTGGCTTTTGTGGACGCGTACTACCACAATGTGCATTTCTAGTACTTGTTGAAAGGTAAACTTCTTGGAATCTTTATATCTTACAACCGAGATCATCCCCCCTCCTGCAAATTTACGCTCGTGTATCATGCTGTCTAGGTGTTATCAGATCTTAGCATTACCCCAACCTTTACTTGCAAGTGTTCGCTACGTGTATTACTTGCCAGCTAACTTCTTTAAAATTAATCTACTTTGAATGTTAAAGCCAGTTGAATTTGGATGCTTTTGTGACGATTCACCTCATGTGTGTCTTAAAAGTATTTGCAAAAGAGAAGAGAACAAAGATAGTTTTTTTTTCCGGGTAACAACAAAGATAGTTGATACGAGATTGTGCTGTCTTGCATTTCATATGCATGGTAGTCTTCAACTATTCATTGACTTTGGTTACATTTTGAGGTATCAGTTTGATGAATTATCATTTAGCATGTCTAGCTCTGCATACTAGTAGAGTTTGTATTAACATTACCAAACTGTACTTAAGAAAACCACACTGCTTCCTTGATGTTTGAATTAACTCTGCCTTTCCCTGCCATGTTATAATTAGCAAACCACAACCACTTTTCAAGCACTCAACTCCACATAATGTTATGCAGCACATATTGATTCTAATATGATCCTCCTTCGGTCTTACAGGTTGCTGTTTGCCTCGAGCGCGCTGGATTGAAGCAGCTTGAAGCACGTTTGAGTTTGAAGGAAGCTGATATCTGTCCTGCCAAGGTATGTCCGTAAATATATTTGACATTTTTTGTATCAGCACAACTGAAATTTTAATCTCTTCAGTTGTTCCAAAATTCAGTGGTTCAGTACAGTAAAGATGAGAAGCCCATGAGTTCTCCATTGACAAGGATGCTGCATTTGTGATAAACTATAAAAAGGTGAAAAAGCAAGCTGAAGGTATGTGCACTCCTCATGGCTGTTCTCATCTCTTTTTTCTCTTAACGTTATTGTCTCAAGTAGTTTGCCTGTTGGATAGTGGAATTCCACAATTTATGTCGCAGTTAAAACACTTGGAGAGTGGATTTGTAACTGAACCTTAGACTCAACAGTAGATAAACGAGTTAACTGACCACTGCAGTATCGATTATCATGCATGTTTTATGAGCTTTTGAGAAGAGTGACAGATATCATTTGTATGATCTAAAGCTAAATAATTTTGTTGTCTTTGTCTAGTTTCTTACTTTGGAGATGTACCCGCTTACAGCCAAGGATCTCTTCAGAGTACTCCCTCCGTCCCAAAATTCTTGTCTTAGATTTATCTAGATACGGATGTATCTAACACTAAAATGTGAATAGATACATCCGTATGTAGACAAATCTAAGACAATAATTTTGTGACGGAGGGAGTATTACATAAGTAGACCATGTTGATGCACTTTGAGTAAAACAATGAGCCATCAGAGTTATGATGTAATTCTGTGAACACCCTTTTTACGTGAGAAAATCCATCGTCTGATTTTTTAAGCTTAAACCTCATATGGGAGGATAGTTGTGATTTCCAAATGTTCTGATTTTCGTCATGAGAAATGGCACGGGCTGAATTTGGCAACTGTTTTGAGGAAGGAGGTCAATAGTGTTCCCATAGTCTTTATGATTCAGCCTTAGCTTTACACCTTTGTAATTTAACTCTCGAAGGTAAAACTATAATGGAAGTTATTTTGAGTGTACTGGGTTTATGTTTCTTTCCTTGCCAAGACACTGCATAAGTGCCATGACGTATATGATCTGGAGAAATGGTTCTGATACTCCTAGAGAGGCTATAGTGTATTGTACTGTTTGTTCAATAGAAAATATGGATTCATGTGTAGATCATTTGTTAGATACTGGATTATTTTCCATTTTAGGGTCTTAAATCTTAAGTTTTCATCGATCGGAAATGGTAGATTGGCTGGCAGTAGACATTATGTGCATGTTTTGTACTGTAGATGATACTGTATATATGTTTGCGCTGTTAATTTTATCGTTGCTTGACTATGATTATTCATGATCGTTCCTCTGTTTTGTTTCTCTAGGCTCTTAGCCTGCGCCGAGGCTCATCTCTGCTACGGAAGGAGGCTGCGAAAGAACTGGGGAAGCATCGCAAACTGAAAACCGGTGCATTAAGTTGGCCTCTGATGTCTTTCTGAACCCCAGTCACTTCTGTTGATCATATAGCGAAAAGACGCCAACAGCGAAGGACACGAAGAAGCAGGAGAGGAAGTCGCCCAGAAACAGTTACTGCAAGAAAAGCCGTTTGCTGCTGAGAATGTGTGCTCTGTATGGGTGCCTCTGAGAATTCTGTTTTGCTTGCTAGTTAGTGGTACCAGCTTCAGTCATGTGTGGTTTGCGTATTCGATTGATGAGCCGATCAACAGAAATATCTCAGAAACATTCAGCTGTTTTTTGCGCGGGGTGCCGTAGAGCCATACCTTTTTCAGTTTCATTGAATAGATATACAAATGTCGTCGTATGTTTTAATGAGTTAGTAGTATGAGCAGGATATGATCGTTTTGGAAACAGAGCATATGTATCCTCAACTGCACATATACCATCAGGCAGACACTGGGATTCTTAGGAAGTTACAAGATGTATGGATTGACGAACATGAAAGGAAGGGTTGCATCGACGCGAAGCAGCGAACAGTGAAGACATCAGAGTAAGGCGTGGATGATCTTCTGGTGGAGACACCAACTCTCAAGTCAATATGGATTCTTGCAAACCAAGAGGAAAACAAGAAAGGTAGAAGGATTCTTCTCCAACGGGTGACGGTCTTGTTCATTCCTACGAAGCAAAGGTCTCACTCACCCCACGAGGAGGATATTTTGTTCATTGCGGGACTTGGATATATTCGGTACAAGGGATGCCTTCATCCCACAAGAGAGCGAAGATGCAAATGTTTTTTCTTAATGGAGGCAAAAAAATTGCCTCATCGATTAATCAAGAAGAATAGAATTGCCTAGTTGATTAACGGAAAATTAGGTAAAAACTGGTACAAACCAACCACATGGACTAGTCACAAAGCATGCAAACCCAATAAGCACACGATTAGCCTGACAATCATACCCAACACACAACGGCCACCAACCTTCACGTTTCTACATAGCAAATAAACCCCCTCGATCGAAGACCACAAACACAGCCAAACCACGAAGACAAGCCAGACCATAAGGACAACCCAAGAGACTGATGACCATCCATCAAGCAACTATGGATACCTTTTCTTTGGTACCACTCATCTTGCTTTTGCTTCTGATAGTCTTCTCCACAATCGTCTTACCAGATCCAGGGATAGCCGCCTACAAACGTTTTAGCAAAGTGTGAAACTCTACCTCGAAGAGAATCGCATCAACCTTGCCAGGCACAGTTTCCACGTGGCCAATGATCATTTGCAAATGGGCGACAACAACATCAAAACCTCCATGGTCCACTAAGGCCGCGAGCGGCTAGCTAGGCTGCAAAGGAGCAAGCGCCAACATATCGACTGCACCACCGACAATGGACTCAGGCGCCCCTAGTTCACATGACATAAGTGAATTCCGCCCCTCCGCGGAGGTCACCGACGAGTCCACCTTTAGTTGCTCCATAAACAGAGGCGGAATCGGATCCCTACATAGCTCCAGAAGCTCTGGTATGATATGTAGCATCAGAGCCACAACCACATCGATGCATGAACCCTCAGAGGCAGACAATGGTTCCCTACTCTGCGCGCTAGGAGAAGACACAATGCGCCTGTTTGGGCCGGCCCATGTCCAGGTGGGCTTGTTTTTAAATTTCGTTTTCCTTTTCCGTCTTTGTTTATTTTCTACTTTAGATAATTTGGGACTTTAAAAAGTTTCGAAAATTTTAAAAATGAGAATTTTGAATTTTTTAATAGTTCATAAATGTTTGTGAATCAGAAAATGTTCATGATTTTTAAAAAATGTTCGCAAATTCAAAAATTGTTGTAATTTTGGAAACAAATGTTCAGGAAATCAAAAAATCTTCATGTTTTTTTTAAAAACTTGTATTAAAAATGTTAATGAAATTGAACAAAATTTTTGGCAATACAAAAGCTGTTCATCAATTGAAAAATATCCAAAAAATTCAAAACCGTTCATAACTTACAAAATAGTTGATTGATTCATAAATATTTGTTGATTCAAAAAATGTTCGTGAATTTCAAAAATTGTTCCACCAAAAAATTTCCAAAAATATGTTTGCCGATTCTAGAAATGTTCTCCTATTCAAGAAAAATATTATAAAAAATGTTTACAAATAGTATAAAATGTTCATGATTTTAGAAAATGCTTGAAAATCTGTAAAAAAATCTTTATGAATTTAAAAATTGATCACTATTTCAGATATGTTGACGAGTTGAAAAAAAATATTCATGATTTTCAAAAATTGTTCAGGATTTCACGAAAAAAAAGAGTGATGGTGTATCTCGATGATGCAGTAAAATGTGGTCATGGCCATTGAAGATTATGATTTTTTTTTCTTCCATTGTAACACATGGGCTGTTTTGCTAGTTTTTTCAAAAGCCATCGAGTTTTAAGTGGTGTTTGGTTCAGGGATTTTTAATCCCAGAGACTAGAAAAAGTCCCTAGGAACCAAACGGGGGGACTTTTATAAAGGGACTAGAAAAAGACTCTACTGGAGAGTCTTTTTTGATTAGTCCATGGGACTAGAAAAGTCCTAGGACTGCTGAACCAAACACCCTATAGTACACGTAAACCTTTTGTAGAAAAGTAGATATTTCCACCAGATAGTTTCTATATATGGAGATTTTACCGTGACTCTCTTTCCACCAGATATTTCATCGAGTAGCAGTAGTACTATCTCGAAATATCTTCTCTTTCCGGAAGTAGCACAGCACACTTTTCTCCCCAGCGCCACGTGGACCGTGCCCGCGCGGCCAGGACGCCCCCCACGTACGCGCACGGGGCTTCCTTCCGTGCCGCACCCGCACATAAAACAAATCAGAAAAGGGGGAAGGGGAGAAAAGTAAGCGCCGCGCACCGCAATCGGAACGGAAATCCCCCGAATCCGGCGCCGGAATCCATCGATCGAGCGATCGCCCGGCCGGACGACGAGGCGGGAGCAGGGGGGCGGCGGAGATGGTGAGCGCCTTCTTCCTCTTCTGCGGGTGCGTGGAGCAGGCCAACGTGGCGGTGGTCGAGAAGTGGGGCCGCTTCCTCCGCCTCGCCGAGCCGGGCCTCCACTTCTTCAACCCCTTCGCCGGCGAGCTCGTCGCCGGCACCCTCTCCACCCGCGTCCAGTCGCTCGACGTCAAGGTCGAGACCAAGACCAAGGTTCGCCTCCCTTCCTTGCTGCCACGTCACGATTGCTCTGCTCTGCTCTGTTCCCCCTGGATTGATGGATCGCCCTGCCCTAGATCGATCGCCGTTGTCACTCGCCGGCGCTAGATTCGCGATTAATACTGGCTGCTAGAAGAGAGGCAGACGAGATTGCTTCTGCTGGGATGCTACTAGGAATTAGTTGGTCGTGGTTGTCCAACTCTCTGCAGCGTTGGGAAGGTTGTTGCCATGGGTTGAAACACGCCTGGCCAAGCCTGGAAAAATCGCCAAATTAACAACTCTCTGCGCCCGGGGCCCATCTACGCCCGTGTCTGGTCCAGTAGAGCGACCCTATCAATGATGTCATGTTACTAGTTTCTACTTCAGTAGTAGACACATAATAATGCATATGTGTTTGCGGGTTGTTGCAATCGCCATGTAAGCTAGTGGGGAAATTTTGTTTTGCCGTTCCAAACCAGTTCTGGGTTGTCCTTTGGGAGGTGCTTGGTAGTTCAAAGATCAAATAATTGTCGTGTTACAATGAGATCGCTGCACGCAGGGATGCTAGCTATGGCCGCTCAAGTATCTCTGAATGTGAGGAAAATTAGTGTTACGTCTTGGGATGATGTTAATGTTGGCCGAGAAATTATGTGACAGAGTGTGAGAACATTGCTTGCACAATGTTGGGTCATCTGCAACTGAATTGGGTTTATAGCTGGAGCAAACCTTCCTTTTTATCTATTTTTTCTTCTGATGTTTGATGTTAGGAAACTTGGCCATAATAACCCAGTCGTTCACACATTCCGAGTTTCTGACCATATGATGGATAGGCTATAGTAGTTAAAAGTCAAAGGGAAATATGTGTCATTGAAGGGCCATTTTCATAACATCGCTGGCTTTGCTTGTTTCTATACTTGCTGAAACAACCGATGATCTCTTTTTCCCCTGCAGGATAATGTGTTTGTTCAGCTGATCTGTACAATTCAATACCGGGTTGTTAAGGAGAATGCAGATGATGCGTTCTACGAGTTGCAGAATCCCCAACAGCAAATTCAGTCCTATGTCTTTGATGGTAAATATTAATATCTTGCTGTGCCGTTTATACTGTTTCTTCAAAGCCTAAGCTGGTGGCTGGTGTTCTTTTTCTGCAAAATAGTGGTTCGAGCCATAGTTCCAAGAATGGAGCTGGACAGTCTTTTTGAGCAAAAGAATGATGTCGCAAAGGCTGTACTTGAGGAGCTTGAAAAGGTAACTCCATTAACCTTTTTTCCTTGTTACGTGTATTACATACTGCCATGGCACATTGTTACATGTATTTAAATCAGTCTGCTGGATTGATCAGCAATTTATTTTATTTGGTTTTCTTTGCCCCAATGTGTACCATTACTCTGGATTTTGGTCAAACATGCTATTCTGATGCCCACAGATGTTACTACATTTTTGCGGAAATTGGATTTATGGTTCACTTAATACCACTAAAATAGTCCAGTTCAACTTATGTCACTGCTCAGGCAAGTACATGGTTATCAAATTATAAGCACCATATTTGTTTCTTCCTTGGATGATTTGTTTTAATTTCTGAGAAAACCATATTCTTGTCTGATTTGTACAATGCTATCTGTTGCTTACCCTTATTTTTATTGCTGGTGGGTAATGCCTGTTTGTCCCCTAAAAGAACTGCTTCCCTCTGCAGTATCCACAACGCTTTGTTGTTTCTTCTTATTACACCATCTCTTGAGAAAGTGATCCTGTGTTATGTACATTGTCTTGTTCTTGGATGGTCTGCTGAGTACTGCTATTTTCTGTCTTCCCTGGAAACTTGTTAACTTGATGAATCCTACTTCTGTTTGTCCAGGTGATGTAAGATTATGGTTACAGCATTGAGCACATTCTCATGGTTGACATCATCCCTGATGCTGCTGTCCGCAGAGTGAACGACATAAATGCAGGTATAATGCGGTTTTGAGCAGTAGTGTATGTGTATGGGGAGTCCTGTTTTCAGGTTGTGCAGCCTAGGAAATGTTTATTACATGCTGGATTGTCTTCAAAACTTATCTCCGCTCTTACCCAACTCTTAAATTGCTGTCTTGTCTTCTCATGCTTCTCTGTTTGTTCTCTTATAGAGTATACTTGTTTAGGCTTTAAGTAACCAGTTTTGTTTATATGCATGTGTGCTCACTTTAACCTGTCAACCCTTGTCACACAGCCCAACGGCTCCAGCTTGCGAGCGTCTACAAAGGGGAAGCAGAGAAGATCCATCTGGTGAAGAAGGCGGAAGGGGAGGCCGAGGCCAAGTACCTGTCGGGGGTCGGCATCGCCAAGCAGCGGCAGGCGATCACGGACGGCCTGCGGGAGAACATCCTCAACTTCTCGCACTCGGTGTCGTGCACGAGCGCCAAGGAGGTGATATGATGGACCTGATCATGGTGACTAATACTTTGACACCATCATGAAGCTCGGGGACAACTCAAAGAACACCATGGTGTTCATCCCCCACGGCCCGGGCCATGTCAAGGACATCGGCGACCAGATCCGCACCGGCATGATGGAGGCGTCGAGCAGCGGCCTGTAGGCCGTGGCTGGATGGGTTTGGTTGGATGGGTTTTCTGCGTGAGGCGGGGAGAGTTGATCTGTTTATATATATTGTTAGAATTATAGTAGACTACTTATTTGTTTGTTTTTAGTGTGTAATAATACAGGCGCAGGGACTTGGTTGTGCATGAAGATTGTCGAATTCTGGTATTATATAATCATAAAATGGGGAACATTTTGTGTTAAGAGTTTACATTGGGTTTACTTCTTGTTTGAGATGTGATGGAACTATTCCGCTCCAATTTATTTGAAGTTCTAGCTTTGCACTAATTTCGCCAACGCTTTGGGGCCATGGCATGGCGACTCGCCGCTTCTGGGTCAAGAGTTGTAGCTGCCAGGAGCGGTGCGGACTCCACTGTGCATGACAAATGGTAGTTGTTCTATATCAGGCGTCAGATAGATGAGGGAACAGGACACTCCCACGTCGACCTAAATGGACTGGAAGTGTTGTGGCCCATTTACGTTGTTCTAATTTTTGTGCAAAAATATATATCAACTAAATAAAAATATCTGGAAAATATATTTATAAAAAATATACTGTTAAAATAAATTTGATGTATAAAAAAGACTTCAGAAAAAACATATGTTTTGAAAATGTTCACTTTATGTCTAAACAAATATTCACCTTATATTTAAAAAATGTTCAACGTGTATTTAAGAAGCGTTCACCATATATATATAAAGAAATGTTCAGTTTGTGTTTAAGAAATGTTCATTGTGTATTTACAAAATGTTAACCGTATATATAAAAAAAATGTTTCGCACATATTTTAGAAAATGTTGATCATATATTAAAGAAATGTTAAGAATACATTAAGAATAGTTTACCTCATTTTGAAAAATATTCTGTATAGAAAATAGTAGATTTATAAATGAAAAGAAAAAGCAAAAAAAAAGATAAAGAAAAGAAAAACGAGCAAAAAAAAGCGAAGACAAGAAACTGAAAAAACCCATGCATGGAACCTTCTAGAATCCTCATAATACCAGCTGGGGGAGTATCTTGACAAAAACGGATGGGGAGTACCTAAACAAAACCAGAACAAAAAAACTGCAAACAGAAAAAAAAAGAAAGAAGTATACAAATCACCCTCAAATCCACTCTTTGGGATACATACCCCCCTAAACTCAAAACCGGGACAAATAACACCCTGAAATTACTCAAACCGGGTTAATAACCCCCTTGAGCGGTTTACATGTAATCTGGAGCGGTATTTGTCCCCCCGTGATTCTGATTAGGCGCTGACTGGGCAAAGAACGCTGAGTAGGCCAGTGTGGGTCCCATTAGTCAGTTATCCCCTGCTTCTCCTCTGTTTCCCTCTCTCTCTCACGCAAAAAAAATCCCCAATCAAGCGGACGAACCCTAGGCTTCTCGGCCAATCCCCAACCCGAATCCACGGACGAACCCTTACTTCTCCTCTATTCTCGTTGCTCTCCTCTCGCCGTCGACCTCCTGAAGCAATGGCGTCGTCTCGGGTGGTTCCAACAGCCATGGTCACCCTTTCGGACCTACCGTCGGCGGTGAGCAGCCAGCCGTGCAAGGACCTGATCAGGTACCGAGTGCGGATGGGCGGGTAGGCATGGCGTTCTACTCTGGGGGCAGCAGTTCAAGCTAGCTACGGAGGCTCGTATTACCGTGGGCGCGTACGATTTGACGGTAATCTGATCCGAGACTGCATATACCACTGTCTGAAGGTAACACAAGCTGAAGCTAACACATTGGTGAACTAGTACAACATCTGACACACACACCACCCATGGTACGCCACTGTCTGAAGTCTGAACCTTCAAAATAATATACTTCTCTGGTATTTCTCTGCCTACTAAATTTTCATCTTCTAATCTATTGCTTCTGATGTGTTTGCTTCTTATTTTGTTGGTAATTGTTTGCTCTATGTGTGTAGGGAATTGACTGCAAATATTTTCTCTGGCATGATGATCCGCACACTCCATTTGTGAATCTGTTGCTTGGTGATTTATGCGATGTTGTGTATCGACTAAAGGAACGACTGAGGAATGAAAATGATTTGCTCAACGCCAGCTTGTCGAAGAACAAAATGTTGGATGCGTATATGTGTGATTTGGATGTCAAGCATCGTGGAGAAGTTGATGTCTTGAAGAATAAGATTCAGAAACTGCAGTTCTTCTTTGTGCTTGCTCTGTTCTGCTTTGTCATTTCACACTTGGAAATGATTGTCCTGAAGAAGAAGCTAGTTTGTGAAGGAGTCAAGAAGAAGCTAGTTTGTGAAGGAGTCAAGAAGAAGAAGAGGAAGAAGCTAGTTTGTGAAGGAGTCATTTATGTGCTGTTTTGCTTTGTAAGCTTTTAACCAAGATTCAGAATGTATGCTGTTAAAAGGATTCAGAATTTGTACTGTATCTTCTTTTGCAAAATTCAGAATTTGGTACAATGCCTTTTGCAAGTGTTGTGAAAAGATTCAGAATTTGGTACAATGCCTCTCGCAAGTGTTATGAAAAGATCTAGAATTTGGTACAGTGCAAAATCTCAGTTTTATGTCTGATCTTATATGTGTTGTGATGTATGCAACACTATGTTTTATCTACGATAAACCAAATATACAAATATATTGTTTGCCGTTATGAAAAGATCATCTACAGTGAACCAAATATTAGAAAAAAATACAAATATATTGTATGTTGTTATGAACAGCATAAAATATGCAGTGAACCAAATAGTACAAAAAAACAAATATACTGTATGTTGTTATGAAAAGATCATCTTCAATGAACCAAATATTACAAAAAAAATATGAAGATATTCTATGCAAGTATGCAAAGAAAAGATCATCTGCAATGAACCAAATATTACAAAAAAATGAAGATATTCTATGCAAGTATGCAAAGATCATCTGAACCAAATATTACAAAAAATACAAAGATATTGTATGTTAGTATGAAAAGATCATCTGAACCAAATATTACAAAAAATACAAAGATGTTGTATGCTAGTATGAAAAGATCATCTGAAACACCAATCCTAATTTATAATACAGAACATAGTAGCCTGATAGTACAGAAAATACACGACTCCATATAGATATATATTACATGACATGACTCTTGACACAAAAATGACTCCTCAACATCAAACTGGAGGACCTGCTCTGCCTTTCTTAGCTTCTTTGTATGCAGCTAAATTGAAGACACAATGTTGTGGCAAATTAGTAACTTGTTTAGGTGGAACAAATGGAGTAGCAGCACTTTTCTGAACCTTTGCTGATCTAGCCTTGCTACTTGGAGCATGCTTATCATATTTCAGCGAGCTTGGTTGTGATACAGGCAATGAGCTTGGTTGTGAATTTGTCTCCCTAATTTGAATGCCTGTAGGTCGTCTGCACTCACGCACTTGTAGGTCTTGAGCTACAGCCTTTCCCTTGCTCTGCCTTGCAACTTCTTCAACCTATTACATGTACACATTAAAACTTATGGACTACATGGGTATAATATGACATGTGGGAATGTAGTAAACATTTGAAATTACTTATGTTCAGCACATTACCTTTGATTTCTTTGAAGTTTCTGCCTCATAGGCTTCTTTCTGTAGTTTCCTTTTCCTAGACCTTTCTCTGACAATATGTGCATTTCCATGATGCTTAGTTGCAGCAGCATTATTTGTGCAACTTTTCATGTTATGGCCTGTCCTATTGCATGAACTGCAAGTGATTTGGCCACCCACCTTGCTCATTTTTATCCCTTTTGGTGCTTCTCCTTCTTCTCTTTTCCTTTCTTTCCTTGGCCTTCCTGGCATTTTGATGTAACCAGGTGCTTGTGGCCTCACATGATCAGCAACCGCCCAATTTGACTGACCCTCCAATGGCTCCAACACATGAGAGTAAATTTTCTTGTAAGCCTCAATGGAATAACACTCAGCTATGTATGCATCCAACAGTTGTGAGCTCTTGTAGATGCAACTTATTGCATGGCAGCAGGGTAGACCAGAAAGCTGCCAATATCTACAAGAACAAACCCTAGTTTGCAAATTCACAGTGTACTTGTATTTATCATGCTCTAACACCTCAAACCCATCTCTTCCATTCCAGAGCACATGACAATTTCCAGATCTTGCTATATTCTGCTTCAGTTTTTTAAATATGTTTGGACATATGATTCCTGACCATTTCAAACACTTGGTAATGCATTCTTGTATCCTCACCATAATTTTGCATCTTATCCACTCCAGCATAGATATAATAGGTAGATATCTTGATTCCATGATCCAGTTATTGAATGACTCACACATATTATTGTCAACTGAATCACAGTAGCTTCCTAGCTTCATGTAAGCCCTACTCCAGTGAATTGGGTCTGTATTCATCATGTCCTTTGCTCCTTCAACTGTGAATTGAGCCAATCGTGCTCTGTTATAGTTGAACAGAGACCTGTTAGGAGCCTTCGCGCATCTCCAGAATCTCTTTTGCAAATCTTTGTCATTATGTTTTTTCTTCCAGTTGGAGTAAATGTGCCTTGCACACATCCTGTGTTCTGCTTTTGGAAGAATATCCTCTACAGCCCCTATTAGTCCTTTCTGCTGGTCTGAGATGACCACCCACCCATCCCCTTGATTACTGATTTTGAGGTCTCTGTTTAACTTCTCAACAAACCAGAACCAGGACTCATATGTTTCTTTTTCGACTACAGCCCAAGCTATAGGGTACATTTGATTGTTGGCATCTCTTCCCAAAGCAACAAGTAGCTGACCAAAGCAAGCACCTTTAAAGAAACAACCATCTAGTCCTATAACCTTTCTGCAGCCAGCAAGAAATCCTTTTTTAATAGCACCAAAGCACATGTAAAACCTCTCAAAAACATGCTCATCATCCTTCACATCATCTGCCAGTTTGATAGCAACAGTGCTACCTGGGTTAGTTCTCAGCAATTCCAATTGGTAGTCAAAAACCAAGGAATATTCTCCTTTAGTGCTATCTTTGTATTTCTCCATCACTAATTTCTTGGCCCTTTTGCATTGTGCAATAGTGACATCTGCAAACATGTCTTTCAAAACAGTTTGCTTCAAGTTTTCTAATTTCCATGTTGGATTTGCTTTTATCAAGGCTGCATACTTCTTAGCAATAACAACAGATGTCACTAGTTTGTTGTCTCTTCTTGGAATACAGTGATGCTCATCGACAAATGTTGAGACTTGCAACCATTTGTGCCTAGTGGTCCTTGATGCATAAATGACCCACTTACATCCAGGCCAAGAACAATATGCTCTCACTTTGTCATGTTCATCTTTGCTGAACAACAAATGCCTGTGAGTTTTAATTCCATAGGAAATCACTGCTTTCTTCATGTGCTCTCTGCTTCTAAAAACCATGCCAAGCTGAAAGTTGGGTTTTTCAGCTTTGTTATCAAATCTAGGCCATTTGCTCTTCCTTCTAACCGTAGTGGTACCTCCTTCTCCATCACTTTCTTCATCATAAGAGAAGTCATCCTCATCAGAGTCAAAATATGGAGTTTCAAAACCAGCATCCAAATCATCATCTGATTTACATTGTACTTTATTGTCTTGCATTATAATTCCACTTCTCTGCCCAAGCTTTTTAGCTCTCTCATTTCTCCTAATCTCTCTTGCAAGCTTTCTCAATTCCTCTGCCTCCGAGTCCTCTCCAGAACTACAATCAGGTATTGGCTCATATTCACTGTCCTCTTCATCGGATTTGTCAACAGGAGGTGCTTCTGCTGCTGGAACATGTTCAGTTGATATATCATTATCTGCACCAACTATTGCAGCAACTTCTTTCTCTGTTTCAGTAGCTCTTACATCAAACTGTCCCACTATTTCAGATGTAGTTGCAACAGATTGTGTTACTATTTCAGATCCATTTGCAGCAACCGCCCTTCTTCTTACTTCCATCTTAGGAGGTACAACAACTTCAGTTGCACCAAAGTGTGCCTCCAACTCAGTTGGACCTTCAGCAACTTCTCTCTCTGTTTCATGAGCAGATGATGCACTAGCTTGAGCTTTTTCAGCAGCACTTACCATCTCATCAACCATTTTAGTGTCAACAACTTTCACACTAATAAGTGGTAATTTTGTCCCTTTGTGCCTAGAGTAAGTTTCTCTTACATTTACTGACAACAAACCTGCATATATATCAAATTGCTCATCACCTACACATATGTCAAACTGCTCATCACTACCAGATAGCATGGTTTGGTCTTGGTGCATTTCTTTATCACGAAGAAAGTGCTCCTGCTGAATTGGCATGTTCATTTCTTCAACAAAAACATCAGCATAACCACCATCTTTTATTCCAATGTCCATCCTCTTCACCGAATCATCATCCGACAGGAACATAAGACCATCACTGACTTTTTTTCCTGGAAGTAACCAATGTAATTTGTAGCTGTAAGTACCTCTGCAGTGACCTCTTTCCACTTGATGAATATCTTCTGCATAGTTACATAATTCTCTATAGGACAAATTATCCCTTGGAATGAACATCTCTGCCACCAATTCCCCAATGTAATCCAACTTTCCATCCACTTGCTGAAATGATCCATAGTAATGAAACCTGACAAAGAAGTTGTCCAATGGATCGGGACCAGGAGAACCTACAAATTCAGACAGGAAGAATTGACATTCAGAAAACAAATAAAGTTGAATCTTTAGCTTTGACCATACGAAATTCAGGAAAGTGTGTACAGGAAAAAGTAACATTCAGTCAAGCATGACAGATCATTTACTCTGCATTGAAAGTATGTACCGTGCAACTTAAGTTCATTCAGGCAAAATATGTCCACTTTTGTCCTAAACCAAACAGGAAAATCATCTACAATAAATTCAGACAAATATGTGCACTGAAAGGTCGCTCCTTTTCCTACCAATTCTCCTTGCATTCAAAGTTCAGTCAGCCCCACTTTTTCCTAAACTATCATAGGAGCAGGGCTACCACCCACAACAAATTCTCCCATTTACTCCGTAGGAGAAACAGGGCATAAGATAGATAGAGAGAGAGAGAGAGATATGGCCATCGGTTCACAGAGATATGGCCACTTTTTTCTGAACTAACAGGGCATAAGATAGGAGAAACGCAGTTGACAAAACAGGGCATCATCCAAAAAGCGACATCTACCCCTAAAATCGTAGCACTAAAGCGCTTAATTCCCATCATATGAACCCATGCCTCTAGAGCACACGCGATTCCGCCAGCGCTCGCGATTTCGTCGGCAAACGACACCTGAACCCAAACAGAGGAGCGACAGAGATGGAGGGAGACGCACCTGGACACATGGCTTGGTTCCGCCCGCTACGGATGAGCGACAGATGAGGGAGGCGACGGCGGACGGCGCATGCGATTGCCAAGCCCTAGCGAACGAAAGGGGGGAGGCGATTCTTCTGGAGGCGGAGCTCTGATGAAATAAAAAGGAAGGAGACGATAGAAAAAGGAAGAAACGAGACAGCCATCTGACTAATGGGATCCACACTGGCCTACTCAGCGTTCTTTGCCCAGTCAGCGCCTAATCAGAATCACGGGGGGACAAATACCGCTCCAGATTACATGTAAACCGCTCAAGGGGGTTATTAACCCGGTTTGAGTAATTTCAGGGTGTTATTTGTCCCGGTTTTGAGTTCAGGGGGGTATGTATCCCAAAGAGTGGATTTGAGGGTGATTTGTATACTTCTTTCAAAAAAAAACGCAACGAACAAAGCAGTACCAAACCTGTTACTGGGCCTACCCAATTAATTATTAGGTCGCCTGCGGGCGTCAAATAGGGATTCGCCGCCGTCAAATAGGTGTCACATTCGGTTCGCGCTTGGAAGCTGAATGCGAACCAGTTAGCTGCGGAGGTTCTCCGCCTTGGAATGAAAGGCAAGCATGAAGAAGCTGGCCAGCTTTCGGTAAGTGCTGCTGCTGCTGTTGTTGCTGTGTGTTGACTGTTGACAGGATTTCTTCTTCTTTATGCAAGAGCAAGATCACATGACCTCTTAACTGATGTTTGTTCATTTTCAGAGAGAGTATCAGAGAGGAATGGAGGCTGTGCTGGGGGACCAAGACACTTCTGCTAATGAGCCTAGACATGGGAAGGGAAGAAGGAGCTCAATCAGGTTAGTCTATCTTATGCCAGAGTTCATTTGCTTTACCTATTATTAGTTAATATGATTTTCCGGCTTTCTCCTGTTTGTATCCCCTGCGGTGCGGTGCGGTTGAAACAAATTCAGTCTCTTTGCTGGTCAAAATTCTTATAGCATCTAAGTTCCGTTGCTTTGTGTATTTACTTGTTTAAACCAGTGCCTGTCGTACTTGGCAGTTGCCACTGAAGTGACGCGAGCCCATGTATACAAGGCACCTGACATACCCTTAGGGCATGTACAATGGTGCTATCTTATGAGTGTCACGTAGGATAAATGATGAGGTGGAGGAGAGAGAACTCATAAGAAAAGGCTTGTCTTCTCTTATTTAAGAGAAGTCAAGAGGTGATCTCTTAGCATAATATGTCTCACCACACTTTTAGGAATTGCTAGTTATTGAAGATAAGGCTAAGAGATGACCCATTGTAGATAATCTTTGTTGTCATCTCTAAATCACATGCAAGACTTAAGATAAGACTATCTTTTCAACCATTGTACATGCCCTTAGTTTTGTCATTTTGAAATAAGTACAGTTGAGTAGTGCACAACAGATGTTAAATCTAAAGACGGCTCATGTACTGCTATGTGCAGATATTGTTATATCTCATCGCTTTATTACTATATATGCTCCTATAATTTATCTGTTTGTTTAACATCGTATTGGCTACTTTTTCTAACCGCGATCTCTATCATAGCAATTTAAGTTGGAAATATGAGCAATTTACCGAATAATTTTATTAACAGAAATACTAGATAAAGCATGACTAGTGTAGCAGTGATGAAACAAGTCATGTGATTTGACAAAGAGAAGGTAAATAACATCTGCATATATAATCTAGAACCGATCATCTCTAGAGCAGACAGTAGATCAAGATGCATAAGAGAGAAGGTAAACACATCTAGAATGCATAGAGATGAAGTTGCTTATACGACATAGAACCTAACATATGTAGGACAGAAACTAGAGCCAAGAACTGTAGTAGGACTTCTAACAGAAAGGAGAAGAACACGTACGGCACAGCAGCAACAGATACACTGGACTTGGGGTCGGCGTCCTCGCCTGCCATGTCGTCGAGGAGGTCGTGGACGTCGGGGAAGAAGTCGTCGTCCGGGAAGTAGTCGTCAGCGACCGGATCGTCCGTGATGAAGCAGCCAGTAGTCGCGCAGAGCGCTCCCCAAAAACCTTATCACCCTTCTCCCGTACAGGACTCAAAAAGGTGCGGTTCCGGAGGCCTACTGTCCCGACTCGCGGTGCACGCCGCAAGCCAGGATGAGGAAGACAACAGCAGCGCAGTGCTCAGGAACTTGTGGCGAGAGGAGGAAGAGATTCTGGTGCGTCTCTCTGAGAGGAGCGACCTCCCTTTTATAGGCGCAAGAGACGGAGGCGAGAGGTTGCGCCGTTCATATTAATTGTCCACTACCGCAAAACTTTCCAGCTCCCAAGTGACCTTTCGTATACCCGAAGTGCGTGGCAAAAATTAGACATCGGCTCGGCTCATTCCCGCAACCCGCGGCGCGTCGTGACGAGGCGAGGCGAGGCGAGGCGTGGCGTGGCGTGGCGAGGCGTGCGGCGGAGGAGGAGCGCGCGTGGATGTCCCTCTTGTTCTCATGCTCGTACAAGTAGAGAAAGAACCTCCCTTATAAGGAGGTCCAACTCCCACTAGACTAGCAATGTGGGACTAAACTTTAGTAGTATCCCTTGCCTTGCACAAATGGGCTAAGTGGGCCTCTAGGATTTATTAGGAATTTCTGAAATAGTTATTGGGCTGCCCAATATAGACTAAATTCCAGCAATCCCCCACCAGATCCCAGAGGCACACAGGAATTTGCCTTTGGTTCCAAAACACTGTTTTATATACCGGTACTGCAATGGAGACTGTTAAGTTGAACTTCCACCTAGAACTCCATGCTACACTAGTAAGCAACTTGAACAGTGGACTGGGCCTTGAACTGCAAATTTTCTGCGAATCTAGCTTCACATAAAGCCTTGACCGACACGTGGCTACTGTGGGTCTTCCCCTGGTGGAGCTTATGCGTCATACTCCGTGACCTTTCATGAGTTTACTAGAGAGAACCCTACTCGTAGATTGCGACGCTTGACAATCGACTCATATAGGTGTGTTCTTCAAAAGATGTTCTGCAGATAACATCTCGCTAAATAAGCCACTTAGAACACATTAAGATATACATCAACCTGCCATGCAGATTAGGAGAGTATTGCATCTTCATGGAGTGGTATTGTGAATAGTAAGGATACTCTCCTCTCGGTTGACCAACAGCTTGTCTTCCACATCTAATTCACGGATCTCCGATCACAAAGAATAGGTTACCACCGTGAACAACTCATATTGTGGGTCTCATACCCATCTCCTCGATGCATTATCTATCACATTACGCGATAGACCCTTAGTAAAAGGATCTGCCAGATTTTTAGACGCTTGGATATAATCCAACGCAATAACTCAAGTTTCTCATTTTTCCGATAGACTTTAACCTTCGTGAACGTGTCTTGATGACTTCATGTTATCCTTAGAGCTGTTCACTTCGTGATCACAGCTTTGATTGTCACAGTTCATAAGGATACCCGCACAGGTTTCTCAACAACCGCAAGTCATTCAAGAGCCGGCGGCCAATCTGCTTCGACCGTAGCTGTATCTAGTGCTGTGAGTTCTGCTTCCATAGTTGACCTCGTTAAGATGGTCTCGCTTGCAAGACTTCAAGAAACAGCGCCACCCCATGAGTGAACACATATCCGCCGTGGCCTTTATCTCATCAAGATCTCGAGATCCAGTTTGAGTCACTATACCCTTCAAGCACCTTTGGGTGCCCAAAGTAGTGAATTCCATAATTTGCGTGCCTTTCAAATAACGCAAAACTCTTTCTAGAGCTTTCCAATGCACATCTCCTGGTTTTGAGACAAACTGCTCAGCTTGCTAACAAAAAAGAGATGTCGGTCTTGTAGCATCGGCTAAGTACATAAGCGAGCCAATAATCTGAGAATACTTCAATTGATCTCTAGCAATTCTCCGATTCTTTCAAGCAAAGACGCTAGCATCATATGGTGTTGGAGAGGGCTTGCAGTCACTATAGCCAAAGCGACTCAAGATCTTTTCCACATAGTGAGATTGAAGCAATGTAATCCCACCATCATCATCTCTCAACAATTTGATGTTCAGAATGACATCAGCCACTCCTAAATCCTTCATCTCAAAACAACGAGATAGGAAATCCTTGACCTCCTTAATAACATTCAGATTTGTTCCAAAAATCAGTATGTCATCAACATACAAGCAAAGCATAACTCCCTCGCCCCCACCATGGTGATAGTACACACATTTGTCAGCTTCGTTCACAACAAAGCTCAAGGGTGTTAAAGTTCTTCGAACTTCTCATGCCACTGTTTGGGTGCTTGCTTCAGTCCATACAAAGATTTCAGCAACTTGCACACTTTCCCTTCCTGATCATCTATTACAAACCCATCTGGTTGTTCCATATAAATTTCCTCATCCAACTCTCCATTTAGGAAAGCAGTCTTAACATCCATTTGATGAACGAGAAGACCATGTGAGGCAGCTAGTGAAAGTAGAACTCGAATAGTGGTTAGTCGAGCCACAGGTGAGTAAGTATCAAAGAAGTCTTCACCTTCCTTTTGGGTATAACCCTTAGCCACGAGCCGAGCCTTGTACTTTTCGATAGTACCATCAGGCCTAAGCTTCTTCTTGAATACCCATTTGCATCCTATAGGTTTGCACCCATAAGGACGATCAGTTATCTCCTAAGTTTCATTCGCCAAGATGGAATCCATCTCGCCATTTAACCGCTTCCTTCCAAGAGTCAAGATCTTCGATGCATAGGCCTCTGAAATAGAACTGGAGTATCATCTATGAGATACACAAGAAAATCATCACCAAAGGACTTTGCAGCCCGCTGTCTCTTGCTCCTAGTAGGAACTTCATTGTTTTCTCCACAGACTTTCAAAGTGTTCCATCGAAATGGCAGGTTCATGAATTGAAACTAGTTCCCGATTCGATGAACTAGGCATCTCCCGATTAGATGAGGTAGCCATATCCTTCATGGGAAAGATATCTTCAAAGAAAGTCGATCATTCGACTCCATGATCGCACTAACGTGCATGTCCGTACCTCAGATTTTACAACCAAGAATCTATAGCCAATGCTATGAAAAGCATATCCCAGAAAACACAATCCACGCCTTTTGGTCCAAGCTTCCGCTTCTTTGAATTGGAACATTGACTTTCGCCAAACAACCCCATGTTCGCAGATAAGAGAGTTTTAACCTTTTCTTCTCCCATTCCTCGAATGGAGTTATTTCTTTGTTCTTTGTGGGAACTCGATTTAGGACATGACATGCTATCAATATCGCCTCCCCCACCATGCCTTGAGAGACCCGATGTGTCTAACATGGCGTTAACCAAATCGCTTAGAGTACGCTTCTTTCTTTCGCCACCCCATTTGACCGAGGTGAGTAGGGAGGCGCCCTCTCATGGATTATACCATGTTCCGCACAAAAGCATCAAATTCATTGGAAAAATACTCTCCACCACGGTCGGACCTAAGCCTCTTGATTTTTCGATCAAGTTGGTTTTCCACTTCAGCTTTGTAGATCTTGAAAAGTTCAAAGCCTCATCCTTAGATTTCGTAAGATACACACAGCAAGATTCTAGTGGAGTCGCCAATTAACGCCATGAAATATTTCTTTCCACCTTTTGTCAAAACACCATTCATTTCACATAGATCTGAATGTATAAGTTCTAGTGGTGCAAGATTTCGTCTCCGCAATCACGTGAGATTTACGAGGTTGCTTAGCTTGCACACACACTTGACACTTAGATCCCTTAACGGTGGTAAAACTAGGGATTAAGTTCAACTTCGCTAGTCGCGTCATGCAACCAAAGTTAACATGACAAAGTCGTGAATGCCACACATTTGATTCACTATTGTTGCAAATATGATTAACAACTTTATTGCAAACGTCTGATAAGGATAAACGAAACAGGCCTCCTGACTCATAGCCTTTACCGACAAAGGTTCCATACTTGGATATTACAAATTTATTCGACTCAAAGACAAGCTTGTAGCCATCTCTACACGTATGATCCGCTAACAAGATTTTTATTGACGGAGGGACATAATGCACGTTCTTCACCGCACGATCTTCCCCGAAGTAAACTTCAGATCGACCGTGCCAACACCACGAACAGAAGCACTTGAACCGTTGCCCATCAGCACGGTTGAAGTCCCTGCGGTCTGATAAGACGAAAACATGGAAATATCACCGCATACATGCACATTAGCACCTGTGTCAATTAACCAATCAGAGAATGACATACTTGAAAGAATAGTGGAAATATACCATACCCAACATCCTTCATGTCAATGTCTCCGATGACAACATTAGCGGTCTTGCCGCCTTTCCCAGGATTACGCTTGTCATAGCGATTGGGGCAACTAGGAGCCCAATGATCAGGATCTCCACACACATGACAAGCACCTTTCTTCTTGCCATTCTTCTTCTTGAAGTTCGTGTGTTGCACAGCCTTGTTCTTCCCATCAAACTTTGCTTTACCATCAAACTTGCCCTTGTTCTTGAACTTGTGGGGCTGGAAGTTCGCTTCATGCACTACATTGGCACTAGATCCTCCTCAATACCTCGAGCACGTGTGTCCTTTGCTCTCGCCTTTTCTTCCACATCAAGAGTGCCAATGAGATCCGGACGGAAAACTCCTGCCTCTTATGCTTCAAGAAGTAGCAAAGTTCCTCCATGAAGGAGGAAGCTTAGTGATGATACCCCGCAACAAACTTGTCCGTAGCGCATAACCAAGTGCTCAAGTTCTCTAGCAAACGATCAGATCTCATGAGCTTGCTCAACCACGGAGCGCTCTTGACCATCCTGTAATCATAGAATTGCTCCATGATGTACAGCTCGATGCCGAAGATCCGAGACCCCAAACTTGGCCTCGAGTGCATCCCACATATCTTTTCCATTATCAATTGACGATAAGCATCAACTATGTTATCTCCAAGAACACTCAAGAGAGCAGCCTTAAACAGAGTATCCATTTTCAAAAGCTTGTGCTTGTTGAGCATCAAGCTCTCCTTCAGGTTTGCCAAGCGTGGCGTCATAGCAACTCATGGTTTGAAACCATAAGACCGCTCTCACGCACCACCTCTTATAGTGGATACCCTCAAACATAGGAGGTCTCATGGAAGCAAAAAACCATTCGAGGTAAATTGCCTATAATAAGGTTTTTGGATTGTTGGAAATATGAGCAATTTATCAATAATTTTATTAACAGAAATACTAGATAAAGCATGACTAGTGTAGCAGTGATGAAACAAGTCATGTGATTTGACAAAGAGAAGGTAAATAACATCTGCATATATAATCTAGAACCGATCATCTCTAGAGCGCATAAGAGATCAAGATGCATAAGAGAGAAGGTAAACACATCTAGAATGCAGACAGAGATGAAGTTGCTTATATGACATAGAACCTAACATATGTAGGATGTAAACTAGAGCCAAGAACTGTAGTAGGACTTCTAATGTAAAGGAGAAGAACACGTGCGGCACACAGAAAGCAACAGATACACTGGACTTGGGGTCGGCGTCCTCGCCGCCATGTCGCCGAGGAGGTCGTGGACGTCGGGAAGAAGTCGTCGTCCAAGGAAGTAGTCGTCGTGACCGGATCGTCCGTGATGAAGCAGCCAGTAGTCGCGCAGAGCGCTCCCCAAAAACCTTATCACCCTTCTCCCGTACAGGACTCAAAAAGGTGCGGTTCCGGAGGCCTACTTGAAGGAAATATGCCCTAGAGGCAATAATAAAGTTATTATTTATTTCCTTATTTCATGATAAATGTTTATCATTCATGCTAGAATTGTATTAACCGGAAACATGATACATGTGTGAATGCATAGACAAACAAGATGTCACTAGTATGCCTCTACTAGACTAGCTTGTTAATCAAAGATGGTTATGTTTCCGACCATGAACAAAGAGTTGTTATTTGATTAACAAGGTCACATCATTAGCGAATGATCTGATTGACATGACCCATTCCCTTAGCTTAGCACACGATCGCTTAGTAAGTTGCTACCGCTTTTATCCATGACTTATACATGTTCCTGTAACTATGAGATTATGCAACTCCGCTTACGGAGGAACACTTTGGTGCTACCAAACGTCACAACGTAATCGGGTGATTATAAAGGAGTACTACAGTGTCTCCAAAGGCGAGATGTTGGGTTGGCGATTTCGAGATTAGGTTTTGTCACTCCGATTGTCGGAGAGGTATCTCTGGCCCTCTCGGTAATGCACATCATCAAGCCTTGCAAGCACTACAACTAATGAGTTAGTTGTGAGATGATGTATTACGGAACGAGTAAAGAGACTTGCGGTAACGAGATTGAACTAGGTATTGGATACCGACGATCGAATCTCGGCAAGTAACATACCGATGACAAAGGAACAACGATGTTGTTATGCGGTCTGACCGATAAAGATCTTCGAGAATATGTAGGAACCAATATGGGCATCCAGGTCCCGCTATTGGTTATTGACCGTGAATAGTTCTAGGTCATGTCTACATTGTTCTCGAACCGTAGGGTCCGCACGCTTAAGGTTTCGATGATGCTTATTATGAGTTTACGTATTTTGATGTACCAAGAAGTTCGAGTCCCGGATGTGATCACAGACATGACGAGGAGTCTCGAATGGTCGAGACATAAAGATTGATATATTGGAAGCCTATGTTTGAGTTCGAATGGTTCCGACGAAAACGGAATTTATCGGAAAACCGGAGGTTACTGGAACCCCGGGAGGTAAATGGGCCTCGGTGGGCCTCGAGGGAGAAGAGGAGGGCCGGCCAGAGGTGGCAGCGCCTCTCCCCCCAGTCCGAATAGGACAAGGAGGGGGCGCCTCCTCTTCCCTCCCCAAACCTAATCCAACTAGGAAGGGGGGAGTCCTACTCCCTGGAGTAGGACTCCTCCTCCAGCCCTAGCTAGGCCGGCCGGCCTCCCCCTCCTCCTTTATATACGGGGCAGGGGGCACCTTGAACACACAAGTTTGATCTTTAGATCGCCTTAGCCGTGCAGTGCCCCCTCCACCATATTCCACCTCGGTTATACCGTCGCAAGCTTAGGCGAAGCCTGCGCCGTGAAACATCAAGATCGTCCACCACGCCGTCGTCTTGACGAACTCTCCTCGACACTCGGCTGGATCGAGTACGAGGGATGTCATCGAGCTGTACGTGTGTCAAGAACTCGGGCGCCGGAGTAACGGCGCCGGATCGGTCGGATCGCGAGGAGAACGTCGACTACTTCCTCTACGCCAGATCGCTTCCGCCGGGTCTACAAGGGTATGTAGACAACACTCTCCCTCTCGTTGCTATACATCTCCATGATCTTGCGTGTGCGTAGGAAATTTTTGAAATTACTACGCTCCCCAACAAAGGGTATCGAGCCAGGTTTTTATGGTTTGATGTTTTGCACGAGTAGAACACAAGTGAGTTGTGGGCGATACGAGTCATACTTCCTACCAAAGATGTCATACTTTGGTTCAGCGGTATTGTGAGATGAAGCGCCCAGACCGACATTACGCGACGCTTACGCGAGACTGGTTTCACCGCTGCGAGCACTCGCTGCTTAAAGGTGACCGTGGGTGCCTGTCTCTCTCACTTTAGTTGAACCGAGTGTGACTACGCCGGTCCTTGAAGAAGGTTAAACGGAGTCTATTTGACGAAGTATCGCTGTGGTTTTGATGTGGGTGAGACTGGATCTTGCTTAAGCCCGTAGCAGCCACGTAAAATTTGCAACAACAAAGTAGAGGACGCCTAACTTGTTTTTGCAGGCATGTTGTGATGTGATATGGTCAAGACGTGATGCTATATTTTATTGTATGAGATGATCATGTTTTGTAACCGGTTATCGGCAATCGGCGGGAGCCATATGGTTGTCGCTTATTGTATGCAATGCATCGCCTGTAATGCTTTACTTTATCACTAAGCGGTAGAGATAGTCGAGAAGCATAAATTTGGCAAGACGACAACGATGCTACGATGGAGATCAAGGTGTCGCGCGGTGACGATGGTGATCATGGAGGTGCCGCAAGATGGGGATCGTGAAGCACAAGATGATGATGACCATATCATATCACTTATATTGATTTGCATGTGATGTTTATCCTTTATGCATCTTATCTTGCTTTGATTGACGGTAGCATTATAAGATGATCTCTCACTAAATTATCAAGAAGTGTTCTCCCGAGTATGCACCGCTGCCAAAGTTCGTCGTGCCCGCACACCACGTGATGATCGGGTGTGATAAGCTCTCGTCCATCTACAACGGGTGCAAGCCAGTTTTGCACACGCAGAATACTCGGGTTATACTTGACGAGCCTAGCATATGCAGATATGGCCTCGGAACACGGAGACCGAAAGGTCGAGCGTGAATCATATAGTAGATATGATCAACATAAAATGTTCACCATTGAAAACTACTCCATTTCACGTGATGATTGGTTGTGGTTTAGTTGATTTGGATCACGTGATCACTTAGATGACTAGAGAGATGTCTTTCTAAGTGGGAGTTCTTAAGTAATATGATTAATTGAACTTAAATTTATCATGAACTTAGTACCGATAGTATCTTGCTTGTTTATGTTTGATTGTAGATAGATGGCTCGTCTTTGTTGTTCCATTGAATTTTAATGCGTTCCTTGAGAAAGCAAAGTTGAAAGATGATGGTAGCAATTACACGGATCGGGTCCGTAACTCGAGGATTATCCTCATTGCTGCACGTAAGAGTTACGCCCCGGATGCACCGCTAGGTGCCAGCTCTTGCTAATGCAACTGCAGATGTTATGAACGTCTGGCGAGCAAAGCTGATGACTACTCTATAGTTCAAGTGCCATGCTTTACGGCTTAGAATCGGGACTTCAACGACGTTTTGAACGTCATGGAGCATATGAGATGTTCCAGAGTTGAAGTTAATATTCCAACAGAATGCCCGGATTGAGAGATATGAAGTCTCCAATAAGTTCTATAGCTGCAAGATGGAGGAGAATAGTTCATTAGTGAGCATATACTCGTAATGTCCGGGTACTACAATCACTTGACACAATTGGGAGTTAATCTTCCGGATGATTGTGTCATTGATGAATTCTTCAATCACGCCACCAAGCTACAAAGGCTTCGTGATGAACTATAATATGCAAGGGTTAGTAAAGACTATACCGAGCTCTTCGCAATGCTAAAGGCTGCGGAGGTAGAAATCAAGAAGGAGCATCAAGTGTTGATGGTCAATAAGACCACTAGTTTCAAGAAGAAAGGCAAAGGGAAGAAGAAGGAACTTCAAGAAGAACAGCAAGCAAGTTGTCGCTCAGAGAAGAAACCCAAGTCTGGCTCTAAACCTGAAATCGAGTGCTTCTACCGCAAGCGATCGGTCACCGGAAGCGGAACTGCCCCAAGTATTTGGCGGATAAGAAGGATGGCAAGGTGAACAAAGGTATATGTGATATACATGTTATTGATGTGTACCTTACTAGAGCTCGCAGAGCACTGGGTATTTGATACGGTTTCTTGCTAATATTTGCAACTCAAACAGGGACTACGGATTGCTTAACACTAGCAAAGGACGAGGTGACGATCGCGTGGGAAATGGTTCCAAAGTCGATGTGATCGCGGTCGGCACGCTACCTCTACATCTACCTTCGGATTAGTTTTAGACCTAAATAATTGTTATTTGGTGCCTGCGTTGAGCATGAACATTATATCTGGATCTTGTTTGATGCGAGACGGTTATTCATTTAAATCGAGAATAATGGTTGTTCTATTTATATGAGTAATATCTTTTATGGTCATGCACCCTTGAGGAGTGGTCTATTTCGATGAATCTCGATAGTAGTGATACACATATTCATAATGTTGAAACTAAAAGATGCAGAGTTGATAATGATAGTGCAACTTATTTGTGGCACTGCCGTTTAGGTCATATCGGTGTAAAGCGCATGAAGAAACTCTATACTGATGGACTTTTGGAGTCACTTGATTATGAATCACTTGGCACTTGCGAACCGTGCCTCATGGGCAAGATGACTAGAACACCGCTTCTCCGTACTATGGAGAGAGCAACAGATTTGTTGGAAATCATACATCTGAGATGTATGTGGTTCGATGAATGTTGAGGCTCGTGGCGGATATCGTTATTTTCTCACCTTCACAGATGACTTAAGCAGATATGGGTATATCTACTTAATGAAACATAAGTCTGAAACGTTTGAAAAGTTCAAAGAATTTCAGAGTGAAGTTGAAAATCATCGTAACAAGAAAATTAAATTTCTACGATCCGATCGTGGAGGTGAATATTTGAGTTACGAGTTTGGTCTACATTTGAAACAATGCGGAATAGTTTCGCAACTCACGCCACCCGGAACACCACAACGTAATGGTGTGTCCGAACGTCGAATCGTATTTTATTGGATATGGTGCGATCTATGATGTCTCTTACAGATTTACCGCTATCGCTTTTGGGGTTATGCTCTAGAGACGGCCGCATTCACACTGAATAGAACACCGTCGAAATCCGTTGAGACGACACCTTATGAACTGTGGTTTGGCAAGAAACCAAAGTTGTCGTTTCTTAAAGTTTGGGGATGCGATGCTTATGTGAAAAAGCTTCAACCTGATAAGCTCGAACCCAAATCGAGAAATGTGTCTTCATAGGATACCCAAAGGAGACAGTTGGGTACACCTTCTATCACAGATCCGAAGGCAAGACATTCGTTGTTAAGAATGGATCCTTTCTAGAGAAGGAGTTTCTCTCGAAAGAAGTGAGTGGGAGGAAAGTGGAACTTGATGAGGTAATAGTACCTTCTCCCTTACTTGAAAGTAGTTCGTCACGAAACCGGTTTCGAGACATCTACACCAAGTAGTGAGGAAGTTAATGATGTTGATCATGAAACTTCAGATCAAGTTACTACGTAACCTCGTAGATCAACCAGAGTAAGATCCGCACTGAGTGGTACGGTAATCCTGTTCGAAATCATGCTACTAGATCATGGTGAACCTACGAACTATGAAGAAGCGATGGTGAGCCCAGATTCCATAAAATGGCTTGAGGCCATGAAATCGAGATGGGATCCATGTATGAAAACAAAGTATGGACTTTGGTTGACTTGCCCGAGGGTAGGCAAGCAATAGAAAACAAGTGGATCTTCAAGAAGAAGACCGACGCCGACGGTAATGTTATCGTTTATAAAGCTCGACTTGTCGCAAAAGGTTTTCGACAAGTTCAAGGGATTGACTACGATGAGACCTTCTCACCCGTAGCGATGCTTAAGTCCGTCCGAATCATGTTAGCAATTGCCGCATTTTATGATTATGAAATTTGGCAAATGGATGTAAAGACGCATTCTGAATGGATTTCTGGAAGAAGAGTTGTATATGATGCAACCGAAGGTTTTATCGATCCAAAGGAGCTAACAAAGTGTGCAAGCTCCAGCGATCCATCTATGGACTGGTGCAAGCATCTCGAGTTGAATAAACGCTTTGATAGTGTGATCAAAGCATTTGGGTTTGTCTGCACTTTTGGAGAAGCCTCGATTTACAAGAAAGTGAGTGGGAGCTCAGAGCATTTCGATATTATATGTGGATGACATATTGCTAATCGAAATGATATAGAATTTCTGGATAGCATAAAGGGATACTTGAATAAGAGTTTTTCAATGAAAGACCTCGTGAAGCTGCTTACATATTGGGCATTAAGATCTATAGAGATAGATCAAGACGCTTAATTGACTTTCACAAAGCACATACCTTGACAAAATTTTGAAGAAGTTCAAAATGGATCAAGCAAAGAAAGGGTTCTTGCACGTGTTACAAGGTGTGAAGTTGAGTCGACTCAATGCCCGACCACTGCAGAAGATAGAGAGAAATGAAAGATGTTCCTATGCTTCAGCCATAGGCTCTATCATGTATGCAATGCTTGTGTACCGCACTGATGTGTGCCTTGCTATAAGCCTAGCAGGAGGTACCAAAGTAATCCAGAGTGGATCATCGGACAGCGGTCAAGAACATCCCGAAATACCGAAAAGGACTAAGGATATGTTTCTCGATATGGAGGTGACAAAGAGCTCATCGTGGCGGTTACGTTGATGCAAGCTTTGACACCGATCCGGACGATTCTAAATCGCAGACGGATACGATTTACACTAAACGGAGGAGCTGTCAGTTGGTGCAGTTCTAAACAAAGCGTCGTAGCGGGATCTACATGTGAAGCGGAATACATAGCAGCTTCGGAAGCAGCTAATGAAGGAGTCTGGATGAAGGAGTTCATATCCGATCTAGGTGTCATACCTAGTGCATCGGGCCAATGAAAATCTTCTGTGACAATACTGGAGCAATTGCCTTAGCAAAGGAATCCAGATTTCACAAGAGGACCAAGCACATCAAGAGACGCTTCAATTCCATCCGGGACTTAGTCTAGGTGGGAGACATAGAGATTTGCAAGATACATACGGATCTGAATGTTGCAGACCCGTTGACTAAGCCTCTTCCACGAGCAAAACATGATCAGCACCAAGACTCCATGGGTGTTAGAATCATTACTATGTAATCTAGATTATTGACTCTAGTGCAAGTGGGAGATCAAGGAAATATGCCCTAGAGGCAATAATAAAGTTATTATTTATTTCCTTATTTCATGATAAATGTTTATCATTCATGCTAGAATTGTATTAACCGGAAACATGATACATGTGTGAATGCATAGACAAACAAGATGTCACTAGTATGCCTCTACTAGACTAGCTTGTTAATCAAAGATGGTTATGTTTCCTGACCATGAACAAAGAGTTGTTATTTGATTAACAAGGTCACATCATTAGCGTAATGATCGATTGACATGACCCATTCCTTAGCTTAGCACACGATCGCTTAGTAAGTTGCTACCGCTTTTATCCATGACTTATACATGTTCCTGTAACTATGAGATTATGCAACTCCGCTTACGGAGGAACACTTTGGTGCTACCAAACGTCACAACGTAATCGGGTGATTATAAAGGAGTACTACAGTGTCTCCAAAGGCGATGTTGGGTTGGCGATTTCGAGATTAGGTTTTGTCACTCCGATTGTCGGAGAGGTATCTCTGGCCCTCTCGGTAATGCACATCATCAAGCCTTGCAAGCACTACAACTAATGAGTTAGTTGTGAGATGATGTATTACGGAACGAGTAAAGAGACTTGCCGTAACGAGATTGAACTAGGTATTGATACCGACGATCGAATCTCGGGCAAGTAACATACCGATGACAAAGGGAACAACGATGTTGTTATGCGGTCCGACCGATAAAGATCTTCGTAGAATATGTAGGAACCAATATGGGCATCCAGGTCCCGCTATTGGTTATTGACCGTGAATAGTTCTAGGTCATGTCTACATTGTTCTCGAACCGTAGGGTCCGCACGCTTAAGGTTTCGATGGCGATTATTATGAGTTTATGTATTTTGATGTACCGAAGAAGTTCGAGTCCCGGATGTGATCACGGACATGACGAGGAGTCTCGGAATGGTCGAGACATAAAGATTGATATATTGGAAGCCTATGTTTGGAGTTCGGAATGGTTCCGGGCGAAAACGGGAATTTACCGGAAAACCGGGAGGTTACCGGAACCCCCCGGGAGGTAAATGGGCCTCGGTGGGCCTCGAGGGAGAAGAGGAGGGCCGCCAGGAGGTGGCCGCGCCCTCTCCCCCAGTCCGAATAGGACAGGAGGGGGCGCCCTCTCCTGCTCCCTCCCCCAAACCTAATCCAACTAGGAAAGGGGAGTCCTACTCCCGGTAGGAGTAGGACTCCTCCCGGCGCCTTCTAGCTAGGCCGGCCGGCCTCCCCCTCCCTCATTTATATACGGGGCAGGGGGCACCTTGGAACACACAAGTTTGATCTTTAGATCGTTCCTTAGCCGTGTCGGTGCCCCCTCCACCATATTCCACCTCGGTTATACCGTCGCGAAGCTTAGGCGAAGCCTCTCGCGCCGTGAAACATCAAGATCGCCACCACGCCGTCGTTGACGGAACTCTCCTCGACACTCGGCTGGATCGAGTACGAGGGACGCCATCGAGCTGTACGTGTGTCAAGAACTCGGGGCGCCGGAGTAACGGCGCCGGATCGGTCGGATCGCGAGGAGAACGTCGACTACTTCCTCTACGCCAGATCGCTTCCGCCGGGTCTACAAGGGTATGTAGACAACACTCTCCCCTCTCGTTGCTATACATCTCCATGATCTTGCGTGTGCGTAGGAAATTTTTTGAAATTACTACGTTCCCCAACACTACTGTCCCGACTCGCGGTGCACGCCGCAAGCCGGGATGAGGAAGACAACAGCAGCGCAGTGCTCAGGAACTTGTGGCGAGAGGAGGAAGAGATTCTGGTGCGTCTCTCTGAGAGGAGCGACCTCCCTTTTATAGGCGCAAGAGAAGGAGGCGAGAGGTTGCGTCGGGAGGTGAAGCAACGGAGGGAGGCAAAGTGAACAGGCGGCACACGAAGGGTGCGCCGTTCATATTAATTGTCCACTACCGCAAAACTTTCCAGCTCCCAAGTGACCTTTCGTATACCCGAAGTGCGTGGCAAAAATTAGACATCGGCTCGGCTCATACCCGCGGCGCGGCGCGTCGTGACGAGGCGAGGCGTGGCGTGGCGAGGCGGGTGGCGGAGGAGGAGCGCGCGTGGATGTCCCTCTTGTTCTCATGCTCGTACAAGTAGAGAAAGAACCTCCCTTATATGGAGGTCCAACTCCCACTAGACTAGCAATGTGGGACTAAACTTTAGTAGTATCCCTTGCCTTGCACAAATGGGCTAAGTGGGCCTCTAGGATTTATTAGGAATTTCTGAAATAGTTATTGGGCTGCCCAATATAGACTAAATTCCAGCAATTTATGTATTCTGAGGAGCATCGCCCTCTAGTTGCACATCCCCCCCGGCCCCCGCGTCGCTCCGCCTGGGGCGACTCGGGTGGCGACGAACGCTAACGCCGAACCCCCCCCCCCCCTCCCCCCTCCGCCTCTGAGGAGACCTCCGCGCGCCGCCCTGGTCGCTCGACGGCGGCGGCGAGGATTTGTTGCTCCCAGCCGGAGGGCTCGGACGCCGAGGCGGCGGCTCGGTGGCGAGGCGACGCTGTCTCCTGCAAGCGGCGCCGCAGTGGTGGCCTCCGCTTCTTGGCCGCGAGGGTGGCGAGGGACGGCGGGAGCTGTCGCCGGTCGCGGCGGGTGCTGCGCCCTCCTCGTCCGCGGCTGGATCTGAAGGCGGCCTCCCTCCCCCACGCAGTACTTTGCCCCGCCGGATCTGGTCGTCGGTGGCCTCTGGCCGCCGGATCCGGCGTTGGGCTGCCCGGAGATGCGGACCGAATCGGGAGAAATCCTTGGCTGGGGTGCTCTAGCCACGACGGCGGCGACACCGGCCGGTGCCGTTCCCCTCCTTGGAGGCGCCGTTGAGGTTCGTGCCCTCTCCCTCCCGCTCCATGCCCGGGAGAAATCCCATGTCTTGCCGAGACTGGTCGACAACGGTGCAGCGTGCGCCGTCTCCTTCTTGAAGGTGCCGGCTTGGGCAAGGTGGGAGTGTGCTGTGGTGCTGGGCGGTGGTGGCTGGGTGGCTGCGTCTTCGGCGAGGGATTTGGAGCATGATGCTTCGTCTCTGAATTAGTGTCGGCCCGTTGTCCTCTCATTTGGCCGTTGGCCGATCTGTGCTTGCTTGCTCAACGTCTCTGCCTTGGGCAGGGAGGGGATATGGATCCTCTCTTTTGTATTGGCAGCAACCAGATGCGGTTGCAAGGTCACGGAGCTGATTCTGCGGGTGGATCTGATTCCAGTTATGGATGCTCCATTTTCTCCTTGCTGTTTGTGTGTTCAGTGACAGCTCCCTTGTGCAGTTTTTCCTCTTCGTGCTTGTATCAGTGGGCTGCGGTGTGGACTTTCTTCTGGTACCCTTCGTGCAGCGGCGTGTCGAGCTGAGTATCTCCCTTGGTGCCCAGAATCATGCCCTTTCCTTGCTCTAGGGAGGGCAATTCCATCTTCCGGCGGTCCGGCGCCTTTCGAGCCAAGGCGAGGGGCAGGGGTCCCCTCCGGATTTGGAGAGGAGAGGCATGGTTTCGAAGTGCACCTTCCAGGGTAGATGAGGGCTCGGTCCATCGACGTTGGGCAATGGCTCTGCCCGAAGCTCCCCTCTGTTTGTCCTACTGACTAAAGTTCACTTGGAGGACTCCGTTGACTACATGCTAGTGCTTATTATGTTTACTTCTATAGGGCGTGTAGTTTTTGGTGCTTGTAAGCTGCTTCGACATCACCGTGTACCTGCAGTTTATTTTCTTTTCTGTTTTCAGTTGGTTGTATTGGTGGCCTTGTGTAATCCCTGGCCGGTTGATGGCTTTGTTAATTCAAAGTCGGGCTATTCTTGAGCCTTCGTTCTAAAAAAAAAAACTTTTTCTAACCGCAGGCATACGATAAAGCATATTGCAGCTGAGCAGAGGAAAGGGGAAGAAGATGCTGACCTGCATGCTGCAAATATGATTATTCAGAACAAACATTACAACGTGTCTAGATGCGTCGAGGACGAGTATGATGATTTGGGTGATGCTCCCTGAAGGAAGAGTAAAGATACATGTGAGGAGGAGAAGAGCACCCATAGGCACATCTTCACCCAGAAAGAGCGCTGTCTGTACTGTTTCGAGAACCCATCCGGGCCAAAGCATTTGGTTGTTGCTGTAGGAAACTTCACTCACCTGATGCTGCCTCAGTTTGAGCCTGTTGTTCTTCCAGGGCACCGTCTTATTCTACCGTTGCAGGTATTTCGCGCCGTGCTTCGATGAGAACCGAGTCACGAGGATTGCATCTGAGAAAACCCTTCCCCCCGCGCCGCCACCCGCGAGGCGGCCGGGGCGGACGCCCAGATCCACCCGCCGTCGGCCCCCCTCCTCCTCCCTCCTCCCTCGCCGCCAGCCGCGCGCCGGCAAAGCTCGACCGGCGCCGCGGCGGCGGGCGCTCTTCCTCCTTCGCGTGAGATGGGGCGGCGCGGGCTCCTCCGTGTGTGCGGACGTGGTGCGGGCGCTGGGCACCGCGGCGCGGCGGCGCTGCTGCCTGGCGGCGCGTGGCGTTGCGTGGCGGCTGCTGCGGTGGGCGCGTCTCACCGCGGGGCTGCCCGCCCGCGACGGCGCTGGCTGCGGGCGGCGTGGCGGCGGCTGGGCTCGGCTTGGCTGCCGGCGGCCGCGCTGATTTCCTCTCCGTCGCGGGCATGCGGCGGTGGTGCGGTTCGGCCGATGGCGGTCCGGCGACCTAGTGGTGGTGGCCGGCGGTGCGCGTGGTGGTGGTGCTTTCACTTGGCGGCTCTCTGTGTGGGGAGGCAGGGGAGCGGCTTGGACAGGGGCGGCGGCGTCGACAGCGTGCCGGCTGCAGCGCGAAGGCGGGAACTTTACGGGCCTCGGAGATCCCGGCCGGGCCTGTGCGGCCACGGGCCTGGTATGTTCCTGCTATTGCGTCCGGTCAGCTACCGGCTTCGACGGTGGAGGTGGGGCCCTCCCGCGTGCTGACGGTGCTGCTGCCCTAGTCCCGGCTCCTCTTCTTCCTTGTGCGGACCATGCTTCACGGTGCCGTGGTGAGACGGCGTGGGAAGCTTTGTGACCGGGTTGGCGCAGGGTAAGGGTCTGTTTGGTGGCGAGCTCTGGAGTGCGTAAGGTGGAGGTTGGGATCGGGAGAAATCCCTGTTGGCTTGGCCGACACCTATGCGGTGGCGCTTGTGGGTACCGCCTGACCTTCCTGGAGGGCGTCGGGGCTACCCTTCCTCTCTCCTCACAGCGTACCGGGGGAAACCCTTGGCAGCAGCGTCGTCATCGTCGCGTCCCTCCTTGAAGGTGCTGATTGGTACCGGGGCTTCGGAGGCTCGGAGCTTGGTGGGCGTTCTTCGGTGGGTGCAGCGGCCACGAGGCTTCTTCGTTTTTTGTCGATCTGCCATTGTTGGCATTTGTTTCTCTTGTATTTTTTTTTCTTTTCTTTTGGGCGTGACTGTGCTGTTTCCGCCCCAGCACCTATCGTGAGATGTATCGGTTGGTTGCTTTGTATACAAAGCGGGGGGAAACCCTTTTTCGGTAGAACCGAGTCACAGCTGATCTGGATTCCAATCATTCTTACTGATTCTTTGATTTTTGTGGTTGCAGCACGAGTCTGCAACTAGAGCAACTGACAGCGGAGGAGGTTCGCAACTTCAAAAAGTGCCTCCTGTCAGTTGCTCCTTTTGTGGTTGGAAGATGCAACTAGAGCAACTCGACTAGATGTAAATAGTTTCAGGAGCAGTTGGAAGATGCACCAAGTAACAATTTTGTAGGAAAGATTGCGCCGTTGTTCTACATCATGTATTTGTGTTTGTATGGTTTTCTTGCAGAATTTGAAAGTTTCACAGGATACGGTTGTGAGAATTTGGTGATTCTGTTAGGCTTCTAGTTGAAAGCGAATATCTGTTATCGAGCCCGTATGTATGTCACCGTTGATCATCATCGGTGATTAAACTATATGAATGAAATAAAAAGGGAATGGGATTTCCCGCAGCAGTTGATGATGTGGTATCTGGAATCCATGCCTTCCCAGTCATACAAATGCTTGGCTGCTGATTCCAAGTGGCTTACTTTCATCCAGGCGCTAATTTACATTTTAAGAATATAGTCCAACAGGTTTTTCTTCCCCCGTGTTTTGTCCTGAAAATGCAGAACCTTTCATAGAAAAAAGATTGAAAAATACAGTCCGTAGAGTTTTTCTTCCATGGTGTTTTTTCTTGAAAATGCAGTCATTCATAAAAGGAAAAAGTTTACATTCTTGAGGTTTTGCAAAGAGTAAAGCAGGCGCTCTACCATCTGATCTGCATCCCCTTACACCGTGCCAATAATTAACAGCCCATATTAATTTTTTTTCCGCAATGAAAAACATCCTTTATTAACTGAAGTGCATCCCTCCCATTTCAGATTCAAATTCAACACCACTTCTTACATTCCACCCATCTTCTTCAATGATCATTGTCGTGGCCATCTCAAACTCAACATGTTCTTTCTCCTCCTCCGACTATGAGTTGTCAAAAAATTCTTAGACAAATCTCCCCTGTGTGAGTTGCATCACAAATAAAAAAATTTAAAAGAAAAGGTAAACAGAAAAAGGGCATTGTGTTTGAACTCATTTCCATAATTATTCTAGTTTCTTTAATAGGTGGAATTACTATGGGGTAACGAAGTGGAGGCGGCAACTGTGCGTGACATGACAAAGTTTTTTTTGAGGGAAAGCATGACATGACAGATGGGAAAATGCAATTTGGCGCTTCCCGCGCCCGATTTCGCTCTTTTCATATGCAGTGCCCACGCTGCTTTCGATGCGTTCTAAGCAGGCCCACCCATAGTTCGTCTCTCCCATCACTGGTTTTAGGAACCTTCTAGAAAGTTCCCACTGGTTAGCTTGGGCTGGCTTATTTTTCTGTTTTTTCGGGTTTGAATTTTTTTTCTTTTCTTTTTTCTTTTTCTTATTGTTTTGTTCTTTCTTTTATCATTTTTTATCAAATTCATGAACTTAGCCACAAACCTTTTTCAAGTTTGTGAATGTTTTATAAATCCATGATGAGTATTACTCCTCGAGTGAAATTCCACACCAATTATTCTTTGTCACAAGCATTTATAGTACGAGTAATTCCATGATGAGTTAAATAAATAATAATCATGTTGAATAAATGTTGAAAGCCACATAAATATCCAACACTCGTATGTGTGTGTGTGTGTGTGTGTGTGTGTGCGTGTGTGTGTGCGCGTGCGCTAATTTATAATAATTATAAATTTTGAACTAACCAATACCTATAAATTTTCCTTCGTTATTTCTTCCAAACTTTTTTTGCAAGCACAAACCACTTCGTCAATTATTATTTTTATACTTTAATATATTAATTCAAATCTTGATGTTTATCATGCAAATATTTCAACAATATTACAAATTTCTAGATTCACATTCGAACACAACATATGTTCCAAATGAAGTGCCATTTCAAACATCCCTCCCATTTCATATTCTAATTCAATACCACTTCTTACATTCCACCCATCCTCTTCAACGATCGTCGTTTTGGGCATCTCAAACTCATCCTCCTCGTTCTCCACCTCCGCATATGAGTCGTAAAAAAATTCTGAGACAAATCTCCTCTATGTCAATTGCATCACAAATAAAAAAATAAAAAGAAAATGTGAAAGAAAAATGGCATTGCGTTTGAACTCATTTCCATAATTTTTCTACTTTCATTAATAGGTGGAATTACTAAGGGTTAAAGAGCTGGAGGTGGCCACTGTGCATGACATGAAAACTATTTTTAGGGAAAGCATGACATGACAGATGGGCAAATGCTATTTGGTGCTTCAGGCGCCCGATCTAGCTCCTATAGTACGCAACGCCCATGTTGCTTTTGCTGTGTCCTAAGCAGGCCCGCCCATAGTTCGCCTCTCCCATCACCGGTTTTGGGAACCTTCTAGAAGGTTCCCACCGGTTTTCTTGGACAAGTTTCGTTTTTTTTTCAGGCTTGGTTTGTTTTGTTCTTAGCTTTTACTTTTACTTTTATATTTTCTTTCTTTCATTTTTCTTTTTTTTCCTTTCATGAACTTTTTTATGAATATTTTGGGTTGCTTATCACATGTGACATGTGGTAAATTCATGGACTTTTTCAAGCCATAGACCTTTTCAATTTCGTGAACGGTTTATAAATCCACGGGCTTTTTTTCTAACTTCATACACCTTTTCTATTTTATAAAACTCAGTGAACCTTTTTCTTAACTCATAGTTTTTTCTTTCAAATCCATGAACTTTTTCAAAATCCTGGAACTTTTCCAAATTCATGAATTTTTTCAAATCCGTGGACGTTTTTAAATCACTGACTATTTCAAACAATAATTTTTTATAAATCCACGAGTTTTTCTGTGAACTTTTTTCAGACCATAAACTTTTCAAATCCATATTTTTTTAGATTTATTGAACTTTTATAGAACCTATGATATTTTTCAGAGATTTGAACATTTTTCAAATCCACGAACTTTTTTTAAGCTCGTGAGTTTTTTTTTTAAATTAGTAAATTTATTTAAATATGAAAAAATGATATATTATTTTTATTGAAAAAGTAAATGCTCAAATAGTAAATGGATGATCGGTCAACCATGCACAGATAGAACCAAGCGTTGTGCAAGTGAACGACGTGGCATGCGCTATGCGAGCGAACTAAGCGAGAAGCCAGGAATTGGCTGGTTTGTAGGACCGGCTCAACCGAGCGGCTACATGTGCGCCAGTGTGCGAACTGGCCCCCGAAGTGTCGATTAGGAGCTCGATACGAGAGGTAATGTAGGAGTCCAAGAGCCACAAAATATGACAGGATCTTATTGTCGCCCCTGTGCGTCCGATTGTCACAGCTTCACTAAAGGAGTAAATTGCTCAAAGCCACCACATTTGTGGCTAGGGTACTGCAAAACTACCGCTTTTGTCAAAAATCACAAAAAACCACCAACTCTGAGGCAAGTGAGTAACAAACCACACCGACTCACAGATTAGCTCGCACAAACAGCAAAACTGACTGGTGGGACCCACTTGTCGGTCCAACATGGCATGTCTATGTGTACACTTTGCTGACGTGGAACGTGGGTCCCACATGTCATCCACCCACCTCCTTTTCCCTCTCTTCTTCTTCCCCATCCTCTTCTCCTTCGTTCCCCGTCCTCCTCAGGTGCGGCCATGGAGCTCCAGCGGAAGCGGCGGGCTGCGGTGGTGCATCTCAGGTGCGGCCATGGCCGTGGTGCTCTCTGCCGCACACGCGACTGCCCAGCTTCTCTCGCCGGGACACGGCAGCCAACCCGCCTTCTTCACCGGGCGAAACACGTTGATGGGAGGCGGCTGGAGGAAAGGGAGGAGCCGCCGTGAGGGCCCGACGGCGGATCCCGGCATCTGTAACCGGATCTCGGCCGCGGGCATCGGAACCACTTCGGATCTCGACGGCGGATCCCGGCGGCTGTAACCAGATTGGGCCGCGTCACGGCAGGACTGCCTCCGGCAGCTCGGGCTCCAGGCACGTGTGCCGCCGGCATGGCTACCTCGACGGGAGGGACAATCGCAGGAGCTGGAGCGGCGCTGCTCGCCAGCTCGGGCTCCGGGCACGGATCGCCGGGCTCGTGTGCCGCCGGCATGGCTACCTCGACGGGAGGCGCACTCATCGGAGCTGAAGTGGCGCTGTTTGCCGTTGACCTCGCATGCCTACCTCGCCGGGAA
This sequence comes from Aegilops speltoides, assembly GCA_021437245.1. Taxonomy (NCBI): domain Eukaryota; kingdom Viridiplantae; phylum Streptophyta; class Magnoliopsida; order Poales; family Poaceae; genus Aegilops; species Aegilops speltoides. Next base: position 41,608,393 of record CM038147.1, on the reverse strand, counting down.
CCAGGAGTGGGGGTTGTCGCCGTTGGGGCAGGGCCAGAGTCAACGGGGAGAGAGAGGGAGGGGAAGATAGCTGTAAGAGGCATGGGGCTGCCATGTGGGACCCTTGGCCACATCAGCGTATTGTCCATGTAGATATGCCAGGTGGACCCGACAGGTGGGCCAACCCTGTAAGTTTTCCTATTAGTTGCGGCTTGCAGCTCGTTTAGTGCAATCTGTTACTCACTTGCCTTAGAGTTGGTGATTTTTTGTGATTTTTGGCAAAAGCTGTAGTTTTGCAGTACCCTAGCCGCAAATGTGGTGGCTTTCAGCAATTTATTCTCACTAAAGCGAAGTGAGGCGACACAGGACGGCCCACTTCGAGCAAGCACCCCGTTTTCTTTCTGTCATGTTTTTACCGGTTTTCCTGGTTTGCTTCATGTTTTTCCTTTCTTTTTTCCTGCTATTTTTTATTTTTTCTCTTCAAAAATTTAAAATTTTCAACAAAATTCAGAATTTCATTTTTTGTTTATATTTTCGGAAAATGCTAAAAAGTTAAAGTTTGTTCAAATTTTTAAAAAATGTGCACCTCTATCAAATTTTGTTCAAATTTTCTGAAAGAGGTCAGTTTTTTTTATTTTTTCTGTTCATGTTTCAAATTTGTTCATGGTCTTCAAATTTTGTGCACAATTCAAAAAACTGGAATTCAAAAAAAAATTCAGAATTTTGTTTTTAACATTCTCAAAAAATGTTCATGCTTTTCAAATGTTTAATTTTTTTTTCAAAATTTGTTAAGAATTCTAACTTTTTTGACAGAATTCAAATTTGTTTCACAATTTGGAAAACATTTCACATTGTTGGAATTTTCTATTCATGTTTTCAAAAATTGTCATAGCTTTTAAAAATTGGCCAATGTAAAAAACTGTTTAGAATTTAAAATTTGTGCATAATTTTTTAAAATATATTTTCTATTTTAATATCTGTTAAAATATGTAACTTCTAAAACCGGTTTCGTGTGAAAAATTGACTAAAATAATAAAGAAAAAATTGAAATTGGGTAACTGTCAAAGTGGGCCGGCCCCTTTGCGCCGCATTTCAGCGAAAACTACCTTGTTACTCCTACGGACGTCATACAGGAGCTCTTTAGGATATGGGCCCGGGGGAGTGTTCGTGTCCAACAAGATGAAGACTCTAAGAAAAACCACGCAGTCGCCCCAAGACGGGTCAATGCCGCCGGCCCGTGTCCAGTGCTCGCTCGTCTCCGGCTTCAGTGATGGGCAGCCACCTCCATCCTATTCCTCCCTTGCCGCCAGAACGTTGGTTGCCCCGTCCTTCTCACCCAAAATCTAGGGAGCAGGCCTGCCCATAGTTCGGCTTTCCCATCACTGGTTTTCGGAACCTTCTAGAAGGTTCCCACTGGTGAGCTTGGTCTGGTTTCTTTTTCTGTTTTTCCAGGCTTGGGTTTTTTCCTTTTCCTTTTCTTTTTGTTCTTTCTTTCATCATTTTTTTCAAATTCATGAACTTTTTCAAGCCACAAACCTTTTCCAAATTCATGAATGTTTTATAAATCCAGGATTAGTATTACTTCCTCGAGTGAAATTCCGCATCAATTATTCCTTGTCACAAGCATTAATAGTACGAATAAGTCCATGATAAGTCCATTATGGCTAAGGCGTCAAAGGTATCTCCTACTTTGTACCCCAATATGTCTCTTGATGATGATGTTGATGCTAATGATGATGAGGATAATGATGAAGAGAATGATAATGTTGCCTCCTTAAAAACTAAGGGGGAAATGATTTTTAAAGCTCTTCATAAAAATAAAATTGCTCGTTCCAACTTCATGGAAATAATGTCCATTGCCATTGATGGCAAGAAATACATTGAGGAGTTGGAATCTCATCTAGAGGAGCATGAGATCACCATTGAGAAAATGAAAGCTCATGAGTGTGAGTATGCAAATACTATATTGCCATGTGGATACTAGCACTACTTCTAGTCAAAATAGTATATTGCCATGTGCTAGTCCTTGTAATTCATCTACTCACAATGTTGGTACATCTTGTGATGAATTGCTTCCCTTGCCTTGTTGCTCTAACAATGAAGCTTATACTTCCTCTAGTACTTGTGTTGAGACTAACCATGTAGAGGAAATCAAAGAGCTCAAGGCCCAAGCCTGAAAAAAGAGTCATGAAGGGAAATCCACACTCAACAATATCTTGAGTGTGCAAAAATCCCCCAACGACAAAGGTGGACTTGGATTCAACTCCAATAAGAAGAAGAAGTCCAAGAGAATCAAGAAGAAGGGCCAAGAACAAGTCAAGAATTCGGCCAAGATTTTTTTGCTTCAAGTGCAAAATTGAAGGGCATCATTTTAAATCTTGCCCATTAGAAGAAGGCCATTAGTGACAAGCAACAAGGGAAGAGGCCACAAGTTCAATCTCATGCTCAACCTCAAGTTGAAGAAAGGCCACTTCCCAAGAAGACTCAAGTTAATGCTTCTCTTGTTGAGAAATCAAGTGAGAAGAAAGTGAAGAGTAGACGTTGCTACTTATGTCATGAGAAAGGTCACATCGCTTCTTCATGCACTAGTGGTAACTTATCCAACCCAATTATTATTGATGATATATATTCTCTTGGGAAGGATAAGGTTGGCAATGTGTTTGCCAAGTTTGTTGGTACTTAAAGCGTGGTGTCAAGAAAAGAACCATTTGGGTAGCCAAGCCTATTGTGACTAACCTCTTAGGATCCAACTTGGTTGGGGACCACCAAGCTCAAACTTAATCAATAGGTGTTGTTGGAGGGCATTGGAGACTTGGCTACATTATGAAAAATTAAGGGGACTTCATCATTCTTATTGTCTCAAGCCAAGTTAATTGGATTATCAAGTTTCTATCTTATATCCAATGTGCCTCCTTGCGGTAACTTGTACTTTAATTGGTTACATTAAAAGTTACTTTCCCCCATGCATGTTTTGGTTTTGTTCCTTGCATGTGTTTGTATATGTTGTGCTTCCAACTTGCTTATCTTGAGCAATCAAGTATGTGTGTGCTGGTTTGCACATCATGTACGTGTGTGTCATGCGTTGAGCCTTTTTGCTTCTTTTTTGTATCCTAGTTGGCTCGTGTGAGAGATTAATGGAACATCCCATTTTGGGGGAGTGATGTGCTTTGAGCACCTCACAATCCTATAAATGTGTGTACATGAGGAATACCATCTAGTATTGATATTACAAGATTATCTAGTCGCTAGGTGGTATATATCTCATGAGAAATTCAAATTCTAAAAAATACATTGATTATCTCTTGTTGGATCCTCTTATTGCCTCTTGTTAAGTTCTTATTGGTATCACATTATGGGGAGTAATATACTATGTGCATATTACAAGCCTAGAAAATGTGTACATTTGAGATTTTGTCTCCTAGAATTGACATTGTAAATTATATTGTTCCTAGGTGACATGTTAGCTCTACAAGTGGCAATTTGCTTGTGTGTGTTGTGAAGATGATGTTGGATATCCTTGTTATCTCGTGAGCACAAAGTTTCTGTTTTTCAGCAGAATCAAATCAACTATCATCATAGGTTATCCTATAGGTTCTACTTGGCACAAACACTAATTAAAGCATGAAAACACATCTAAACAGAAGGTAGATGCAAAATTTATTACTAAACAGGAACAAAAAAAAAACTCAAAGAAAATTGGGTTGCCTCCCAACTAGCGCTATCGTTTAACGCCCCTAGCTAGGCATAAAAGCGAAGATAGATCTAAGTAGTGCCATCTTTGGCACTTGATTCATAGGTAGCTCGCATGATAGATTCATAAGGTAATTTGACTTTCTTTCTTGGAAAGTGCTCCATGCCTTTCTTTAATGGAAAATGGAATCTAATGTTCCCTTCCTTCATATCAATAATCGCGCCAATCATTCTAAGGAAAGGTCTACCAAGTATAATAGGGAAAGAAAGATTGCAATCTATATCAAGAACGATAAAATCTACGGGCACCCAAATTCTATTTGCAACAATGAGAACATCATTGATCCTTCCCATTGGTTTTTTAATGGTGGAATCCGCAAGGTGCAAATTTAAAGAGCAATCATCAAGATCATGGAAACCTAGAATATAACATAAAGTTTTCGGAATCGTGGAAACACTAGCACCCAAATCAGACAAAGCAAAACACTCATGATCTTTAATTCTAATCTTTATAGTAGGTTCCCACTCATCATTAAACTTTCTAGGTATAGAAACTTCCAATTTCATCAAAAGATTGCATCAAGGCATCAACGATATGTTTGGTAAAAGCTTTATTTTGACTATAAGCATGAGGAGAATTAACAACGGATTGCAACAAGGAAATACAACTTTCTAAAGAACAATTATCATAATCAAAATCCTTGAAATCCGAGATAGTGGGTTCAATACTATTTAAAGTCATGACCTCTCCAATCCCACTTTTACCAAATTTAGCATCAAGATCTAAAAACTCCGAATTCTTGGGATGCCTTCTAAATAAAGCTGACTCATCTCCAGTCCCATTATTATCAAGATTCATAATGCAAAACAAAGATCTAATAGGAGACGCATCAATAACTTTAAGATCTTCATCATTATTTTCATGGAAACTAGAAGAACACGCCTTTACAAAGCAATCTTTCTTAGCACGCAATCTAGCGGTTCTTTCCTTGCACTCATCAATGGAAATTCTCATGACTTTGAGAGACTCATTGATATCATGCTTAGGAGGAGTAGATCTAAGTTTAAGAGAATCAACATCAAGCGAAAGTCTATCAACGTTCCTAGCCAAATCATCAACTTTGAGCAATTTTTCTTCAAGCAAAGCATTAAAATTCTTTTGAGACATCATAAATTTTTTCACACTATTCTCAAAATCAGAGTGCATCTTATTAAAATTACCATAAGAATTATTGTAGGAATTTCCATAATTATTAGAGGAATTACTAGGGAACGGTCTAGAATTAAAGTTTCCTCTATAAGTATTGTTCCCAAAACTATTCCTACCAACAAAATTCACATCCGTAGATTCATTTTTGTTCTCAATCAAAGTAGACAAATGCATATCATTGGGATCAAGAGGAGTATTTTTAGTAGCAAACAACTTCATAAGTTCATCCATCTTTCCACTCAAAACATTGATTTTTTCTATAGCATGCATTTTTTTTACTAGTAGATCTTTTGGTGTGCCATTGAGAATAATTAGCCATAATATTATCAAGAAGTTTTGTAGCATCTCCTAGTGTTATTTCCATAAACGTGCCTCCCGTGGCCAAATCTAAACTATTTCTAGAAGCAAAGTTCAAACCGGCATAAATTTTTTGTATGATCATCCATAAATTCAAACCATGAGTAGGGAAATTGCGAATCATCAATTTCATTCTTTCCCAAGATGGGGCAACATGCTCATGATCAAGTTGTTTAAAATTCATAATATCGTTCCTAAGAGTGATAATCTTAGCTGGAGGAAAATATTTAGAGATAAAAGCATCTTTGCACTTGTTCCAAGAATCAATACTATTTTTAGGCAAAGACGAAAACCAAGCTTTAGCACGATATCTAAGTGAAGACGGAAATAACTTCAATTTAACAATATCATTATCCGTATCTTTCCTCTTTTGCATATCACACAAATCAACAAAGTTGTTTAGATGAGTAGCGGCATCTTCACTAGGAAGGCCGGTGAATTGATCTTTCATAACAAGATTCAGCAAAGCAGTATTGATTTCACAAGACTCAACATCACTAAGAGGAGCAATCGGAGTACTAAGGAAATCATTATTATTGGTATTGGAGAAATCACACAATTTGATTTTATCTTGCGCCATGGCAACAAGTAATCCAACAAACACGCAAACAAAAAAAAGGCAAGCGAAAAGAGAGAGGAGAAGATTGGGAAAGAGAGGGCAAATAAAACGGGGTTGAAGTAGGGGAGAGGAAAACGAGAGGCAAATGGAAAATAATGTAAATGCAAAGGGGATGGGTTTGTGATGGGTACTTGGTATGTCTTGACTTGAGCGAAGACCTCCCGGGCAACGGCGCCAGAAATCCTTCTTGCTACATCTTGAGCTTGCATTGATTTTCCTTGAAGAGGAAAGGGTGATGCAGCAATAGTAGCGTAAGTATTTCCCTCAGTTTTTGAGAACCAAGGTATCAATCCAATAGGAGGCTCCTCAAAAGTCCCACGCACCTACACAAACATACAAAGAACTCGCAACCAACGCAATAAAGGGGTTGTCAATCCCTTCACGACCACTTGCGAAAATGTGATCTGATAGAGATAGTCTGATAAGATAAATATATCTTTGGTATTTTATAATATAGATGCAGAAAGTAAAGATGCAAATAAAAGTAGATTGAAAGCTTATATGATAAAAGATAGACCTGGGGGCCATAGGTTTCACTAGTGGCTTCTCTCAAGATAGCATAAGTATTACGGTGGGTGATAAAATTACTGTCGAGCAATTGATAGAAAAGCGAATAATTATGAGATTATCTAGGCATGATCATGTGTATAGGCATCACGTCCGCGACAAGTAGACCAACTTCTGCCTGCATCTACTACTATTACTCCACACATCGACCGCTATCTAGCATGCATCTAGAGTATTAAGTTCATAAGAACAGAGTAACACATTAAGAAAGATGACATGATGTAGAGGGATAAACTCATGCAATATGATATAAACCCCATCTTTTTATCCTCGATGGCAACAATACAATACGTGCCTTGCAACCCTTTCTGTTACTGGGTAAGGACACCGCAAGATTGAACCCAAAGCTAAGCACTTCTCCCATGGCAAGAAAGACCAATCTAGTAGGCCAAACCAAACTGATAATTCGAAGAGACTTGCAAAGATAACTCAATCATACATAAAAGAATTCAGAGAAGATTCAAATATTTCTCATAGATAAACTTGATCATAAACCCACAATTCATTGGATCTCGACAAACACACCGCAAAAAGAGTTTACATCGAATAGATCTCCACAAGAGAGGGGGAGAACATTGTATTGAGATCCAAAAAGAGAGAAGCAACCAACTAGCTAATAACTATGGACCTGAAGGTCTGTGGTAAACTACTCACAACTCATTGGTGGGGCTATGGTGTTGATGTAGAAGCCCTCTGTGGTCGATTCCCCTTCAGGCGGAGCGCCGGCGAAGGTTCCAAGATGGGATCTCGCGGATATAGAAGGTTACGGCGGTGGAAATTGTGTTTTGGTGGCTCCCTCGATGTTTTCGGCGTACGTAGGTATATATAGGAGGAAGAAGTACGTTGGTGGCCGCTTGAGGGGGCCCAGGAGACAGGGGCGCGCCCTCCTATCTCCTGGCCGCCTCGATTGCTTCTTGACTTGCACTCCAAGTCCTCTGGATCACGATCGTTCCAAAAATCACACTCCTGAAGGTTTCATTCCGTTTGGACTCCGTTTGATATTCCTTTTCTTCGAAATACTGAAATAGGCAAAAAAACAACAATACGGCTGGGCCTTCGGTTAGTAGGTTAGTCCCAAAAATGATATAAATGTGTAAAATAAAGCCCATAAACATCCAAAAGGGGTAATACAATAGCATGGAACAATCAAAAATTATAGATACATTGGAGACGTATCAGTCATCCGGGCAGCGGGTGGAGGACAAGCTAATTTTATCAATATCACATGACCGACATCATATTCAGCGGAGGCGGTGTTCGTGCGCCGGCCCAAATTTGGGCCGATCGCACTGCAACCGCCCGATGCGTGCGTTTTGTTGTGACGGTGGATGAGATAATTGAGGGATTTGAGGAGCTGGAGTTTGACTTCCCTACAGGTGAAGGGGACATTCATCTGGGAGTTGCTTTAAAGAATACCTGTCTATGAAGGAAAGAGTACATGCATCAAGCTTCCAAACTAGACGCCTCCTCCTCCGATGAGTCAGGGCACTCCGCCTCCTCCTCCTCCGGCGAGTGATCAGGGTACTTCGCCTCCTCCTCCACCTCCTCCGGCGCATGAGGGCACTCTGCCTCCTCCGCCTCCTCCGGCACGTCGGAGCACTGCCTCTTCCTCCGGCATGTCAGCGGACTCCGCCGTGTCAGCAATGGAGGAAAAGAGATGTCGTCGCTCCGGCGGCTAGCAGTACAAGCAGAGGTGAGAAGCAATTCAAAAACGATCCATGTCTCAAGGATCCGGAAAAGTTACCATATGAGAGGACTGACAAGGAAACCGATGACATCATGCCAGCCAAAGTGGAGGACCATTTTGCACGGAAACCTCCACCTCCGAAGGAAACGGTTGCTGCGGTGAAAGCGAAGCGCACTCTGGATGCCTTGAAGCGACCACCACGGCCTCCGCTGGATTCCAACTATGTCCGCTTTATTAAAAAGACATATGAAGATGCATGGTGGTCGGGAAGTACTTCCAGTGACGCAAGATTAGCACAACGAAGAAGTGGGAAAAACATTCCCCAGCTCGGCGAATAGGCGAAGCAATCGTGCCCCCCGCTCAAGGTGCCTAGCGATATCGTCGCTAATCATACGGGGCTATTGCCCGGTACCAATCCTAGTGATTACCTGAGTGATGATGTAGAGTTTTGAACGTTAGAGGCAGTAGAGATCTTTAGATACGAGTACGTGAAGCCTCTCGTCAAACTTCACTAGTGCAGAACCGGGCTTTAGTGCCGGTTCGTAATGGCCTTTAGTGCCGGTTTGCCAACCGGCACTAAAGAGTGGGGACTAAAGCCCCCCCCCCTTTAGTACCGGTTCGTCACGAACCAGCGCTAAAGTGCCACCACGTGGCACGAGCCAGGCCCGGGGTGCGCGTAGGGCATTACTACCGGTTGGTAACACCAACCGGTACTAAATATTTGGGGGGGGGGGTTTGATTTATTTTCCATTCAACTTTTTTGTTTGCTGTTATTTCACGATACTACAAATTGTACACGTTATGCATATATATATATAAATAGATTTTCTCCTACGTAGAAACGCATATATATATATCATCGAATGTCTCACAAACCAACACCATTAATTATTCACACATACACATGTATATACATATACTGTTGGGGAACGTAGTAATTTCAAAAAATTTCCTACGCACACGCAAGATCATGGTGATGGCATAGCAACGAGAAGGGAGAGTGTATGTCCACGTACCCTCGTAGACCGTAAGCGGAAGTGTTAGCACAACGTGGTTGATGTAGTCGTACGTCTTCACGATCCGACCGATCCAAGCACCGAACGTACGGGGCCTCCGAGTTCAGCACACGTTCAGCTCGATGACGATCTCCGGCCTCCGATCCAGCCGAGCTCGGAGATGAGTTCCACAAGACGACGGCGGCAGTGACGATGATGATGTTCTACCAGCGCAGGGCTTCGCCTAAACTCCGCGACGATATGACCGAGGTGGAATATGGTGGAGGGGGCACCGCACACGGCTAAGGAACGATCCGTAGATCAACTTGTGTGTCTATGGGGTGCCCCTCCGCCCCCGTATATAAAGGAGCAAGGGGGGAGGCCGGCCGGCCCCTTGGGCGCCAAGGAGGAGGAATCCTCCTCCTAGTAGAGTAGGACTCCTCCTTTCCTACTCCTACTAGGAGGGGGAAGGAAGGAGGAGAGGGGGGAAGGAAAGGGGGGGGGGCGCCGCCCCCTCCTAGTCCAATTAGGACCAGAGGGGGGAGGGGGCGCGCAGCCCATACTGGCAGCCCCTCTCTCCTTTCCCCTAAGGCCCATAAGGCCCAATACTCTCCCGGGGGGTTCCGGTAACCCCCCCGGCACTCCGGTTTTCTCCGAAATCACCCGGAACAATTCCGATGTCCGAATATAGTCGTCCAATATATGAATCTTTATGTCTCGACCATTTCGAGACTCCTCGTCATGTCCGTGATTAGATCCGGGACTCCGAACAAACTTCGGTACATAAAAACTTATAAACTCATAATAAAACTGTCGTCGTAACGTTAAGCGTGCGGACCCTACGGGTTCGAGAACTATGTAGACATGACCTAGAACCATTCTCGGTCAATAACCAATAGCGGGACCTGGATGCCCATATTGGTTCCTACATATTCTACGAAGATCTTTATCGGTCAAACCGCATAACAACATACGATGTTCCCTTTGTCATCGGTATCTTACTTTCCCGAGATTTGATCGTCGGTATCCAATACCTAGTTCAATCTCGTTACTGGCAAGTCTCTTTAATCATTCCGTAATACATCATCTCATAACTAACTCATTAGTTACAATGCATGCAAGGCTTAGGTGATGAGTATTACCGAGAGGGCCCAGAGATACCTCTCCGACAATCTGAGTGACAAAACCTAATCTCGATTCATGCCAACTCAACATGTACCTTCGGAAACACCTGTAGAGCACCTTTATAATCACCCGATTACGCTGTGGATAAACGAGCTAGTCAAGTAGAGGCATACTAGTGACAATAGTTTTGTCTATGTATTCACACATGTATCATGTTTCCGGTTAATACAATTCTAGCATGACACTAGTGCTAACCGGCATTAGCACCGGTTCGTAGAGACCAGATAGTGCGGTTACATAACCGCACTAAATTATGTCACTAGGCCAGCTCAACACGAACCGGTGCTAAAGAACCACGTGGCACGAGCCCTTTAGTACCGGTTGGTAAGACCAACCGGTACTATAAGGTTTAGGGGTTTTAGTTTTATGATTTCTTTTCATTTAATTTTGTGTTTCCATTTTAATTCTTTTTCGTTTCTTTGGTATTTTACGATACTACACATTGTACATGCATATATATATATATATATATATATATATATATATATATATATATATATATATATATATATATATTTTCTAGTAGAACCAATCATGCATATATATATCATCAATGTCTCACAAACCACCATATTAATTAATTCACACATACACACATGTATAGCTATATACAATTTCTCCTACATATGAATGTTGCCTTGAGCTAGTGGCATTAGCCTAATTGGTGCCTTGAACACGATGACAATTGGAAGTGGTTTTCATGGGGGCGGTGGCGGGTAATAGAATTCTCCATTGGTTTATGACCTGGTCGAGCAAAAATCCGCTATTTCCTCTTGAAGTGCTTCTCTGCTCTCCCTTTCTATGAGCTTCTCCGCACCTCTTTGAACTGTTAAGAAGGAGATCAATATGCATGTGTATTAGTTGTGTGACTAGATATCGATAATGGTGTAAAATTGTGAATAGTGTTACGACAAGCGTACCCATTGTTGTCTTTGAGATCTGCTCCTTTGGACGCCATCATGCGAATGTTCTATAAGCCTGAATGCACAGATCAGTCCCTACTTTTGCTTGAGGCCTTTACGAGAATGGAATTTGATCGGAGATAATAATTAATCAAGCATGATAATTAAAGAGATGGCAGCTAGCTAGCTAGCTAGTACTATAATTACTTACCTTGGGTGAATCCATTTAAGCTTTTGTTTCCATTCACCTTCCGTGATGTTGATGAATCTTGCCCAAGCCCTGCCGCCGACAAAGAAAATGAATAAAGGGGTTATTAAATAGTTCATATCATGAAATGCCGAACTAAATAGGCGAGATATATAGTTAATAATGATTGAAATTACATGTTGACTATCCCATACAAGATGTTATAGTCAGTTTTTACGAGATTAGTGAGTCGATTACTTCAACTGTTCGGCGTCAACTTTAATGATACACAAGACCCGATGAAATCTGCATGCACACGTTTATATGTCTTAATTAAGCGGGCATATGTAAGCAAAAACATGTAGCTAGCTAGTAGGCAAAAGCAGAGAATTTGTAGTACAAGGCAGTGTGACTCACTGGAAGTTGTAAGGAAGTAGTATATCTTCATTGTATTTGAGGCGCTTCAAGAACTCTAGCATGCTGTCCTCTACTTCCTTTGCATAACGTTTATTTATCTTCCATGTGTATTCATTAACGGTGTTTGGGTCAATGAACCCAATGCCAGCGTCCACCTTTTCTCATTTCATATATCTTCATCCTGCATAATACCACAGAAAAGAATATAGTGAGGATAATTACAGGTAATGATTGATCAAAAGGATCACTACAGCTAGCTTGAGACTTAAATTATAGAAAGAAATCACTTACAGACAATAGCAACTGACGATAGATTTGTCGAGTGCGTCTTGATTGTATAACTGAAACAGTTCTAAATACTCAATGGACACAGCTTTCTCATGGTAGTAATGGTCACCTTGACATTCACCATGAGGACAATCGATCTGAAATCTTGGTAATGTTCATGTACCATTGATGCAATTCATACATTCTCGTTGGGAGGTTCTTGACCTTATGCAGCGCGACCAAAGGTTGGCCGGACATATTTCCGTTTACTTCATCCTCTCTAAGCAAAGGCATGGGCTCGATCTCGAGGAGTTGTCCAACAGTGATGTTGAGAACTTCAGCCTGCATTATATGCTCCTCCGTTATTACCACATTGCCCACCTCGGGAACATGCCTTTGTTTGCCCACAATAATATTGGTAGCGTCTTGTCACCTGTTGTTGGCACAACAAGCGAGGATCGATTCGCCGCTGTTCTCCCAGTGGGAATGGTTTTCCGCATTTTTGGCAGCTGCTTCTTGTTTGCTCGATCCCGATGTAGGCGTGCTCGCCTCCCTTTGTAGGCGTGCTCGATTTAACTTCGATGTGGCGCTCATAGTGCGTGTCAACAGGCTTGGGAGCTGGTGGTTGAAACCATACAAATGAAGTGGTCAATCGTTTCCTCGAGCACTTTCTCCCTTGGCGGCGGTGGCGGTTTGGTGCAAAATGGGCTTCCACCTCGGCCTTGATATGGCTGTGATTTCCTCCTCGGACCTGTCATAAGACCTCTGCGGAAGAGGCTTGAGGCTTGGACCATATTTATATCGCTTGCCTCCTTTGTACTTCTGTACTACCTCGACTCGTGCCGCTCGCACCATAGCTGCGGGTGTCTCTTCTGCGATTCTTGGGCGGCGGAGGCAGTGGCGGGGCTGAGTTGGACGAGGAGGAGTGGCTGAGGTTGTGCGGACTTGGAGGAGGTGGGCGTCGGCTGTGGCGGACTTGGAGGAGGAGGATTGTCGACACTTTGCGGACTTGGAGGAGGAGGTGGCGACACTTTGCGGACTTGGTGGACTTGCGGGAGGCGGGAGTCTGCTGACTCGGTGGCGGACTTGACGAGGACTCGGTGGCCAGCGGTGTCGGTGGCCTTGAAAGATGATGCAATCCTTTTCCATAGGATGATCGATGTTTGGCCTCTCAGAAAGCTCGCCGTCACCTCCGGCAATGTCAAGCTGTAGCCCGAATATGGTGGGTCCACCACCTCATCAACCAAGACACGAGCATAGCCCGCTGGAATCGGGTTGCAATGGAAGGTTGCCTCGGGGATTTGTGAAAGCACAGCCGTCCGCCACCTTCATGGATATGTTCTTCATTTTGACGTGTAGCTCATGATTAGTGTTCTCCGTGATGTCATCCACGGGTATCTACCAACATTGCGTCGTCAGGGATGGAACCCACGCTGCTTCTCGGCATGGATGGGCGGTGCTATCAATCTGGATCATCCGCTAGCTGCTGCATTCTTTGAGACCCCTTTGATGGGTAAGTGAGTCGATCTGCTCCTGCTGCCGCTGGAATTTGTTGCCAATTCCGCTTGACTTGCTTCTAGGCCTTGAAGGCGTTCATAGTCCCTTCCTCTGCTCCTCCTCCATCTTCCTCTTCTTCTCCTCCATAATCTTCTTTCGCATGGGGTTACGTAGTCGTTGTTCGGTCTGAAAACCCCTCATACCACGGCATAGCGCCCTTGCCTCGTGTTCTTCCGGGTGTTCAGGATTTCCCGGGACGCAGCGTAAGCTCGTCGTTCTCTCTGTTGGGCTGGAACACCCCGTTCGTGCCTCTTCTATTGCAACAAGTATCGCATCGTCGGCTCCTTGGACTTGCCCTCGTCGAAACATTGCTGTCTCGGGTCCAACTCCCCCATGCGCATAGAACCAAGTCCGACCACAGGGGCCAGCTCTTAGTAGCGGAGTGACACCTGCATCCTCCATCTCTTTCTCGGACTTATCCCACTTAGGCATTGCCACCGCATAGCCACCTAGCCCCACTTATGGAACTTATCCTTTTTTGGCATTCTTCTTGTTTATTCTCGACCGTTCCTTAGCTAATTCCGAATCCTTGAATTTCACGAAATCGTCCCAATGATCACGTTGGTTCTCGGTGTTCCCTTGAATCTGGAGTCTTCCTTCCTCCTTGACGTACTTGTTCCATTCACGATTCTTGTAGTTCTTGAATGCAATCGCCATCATCCTAAGAGCAGCCTCTTTGACTTTACGCACATCTGCTTACGTGAAATGATCTGGTAGGGTGAAATGTTCCATGAGAGTATCCCAAAGCAGATCTTTTGATTCTTGTCGACAAAAGTAACATCTGGGCGTGGCTTTCTTTGGCGCTCTCCATTCTTGAAGTTTGATCGGGAGTTGGTCCTTCACAAGAACTCCGCACTGACGAATGAACTTGTCCGCAATCTTCTTAGGCGCTAATGGTTTGCCAGTAGGGCTGCATGCCTCCATATTGTACTTTACGCCCGGCTTCAACTTTTTGTTCGGGCCTCGTTTAAATCATTTTGCACGAAGATTTGCTCGATCCGGATGGCTGAAAGAACAAAGATCGATTCGTTAATATATCTTCAAGTCATTTAAAACATGTGATGATCACGGATGCCTGCTTATATAAATATATATACCTCGCGGTGTTTGTTGTTTCAGGATCAACATGTTCTTCGTCATCGTCATAATCATAGTTCATGACTTCATCAATTTAAATCGTCGCGATCGAATATCATATCACCCTCTCCGGTGTTGTTTAGAAATTGAACCGTCATAATCTTCTTCATTCGATTATCATCGGCCCGCGTATCATATCGAACATGGTCTATTCTCCCTCTCTCGGTATTATGCGCCATAGCTTTTGTTTAACTAATCCAAAAGAAATATAAAACAATTTAGTATTCAAATTACATCGTCTCGAATAATAGATATAATCTCGAATACATCGTCTAGAATAATAGATATAATCTCGAATACATCGTCTCGAATAATATATAATATTGAATAGTACATCACTGCTATTAGCTAATAAAGATCGAATACTACAGAAGAATCTAGGACACTCGCGGTTCCTCCGGCGCGGGCGGTGGACACCCAAAGAAGGAACCCTCACGGGATCATAGCTGAAGTGAGATCCCGAAGATCTTGCCACGTATTGGAGAACCTGCCGCCCTCTAACATAACCATGTAGCGATGGGCGTGCTCGTCCTCCTCCACGACACGGACGTACCACCTCCGGCGGGCAGAGTCCCTCCGCTTGGAATCTGCCCACGTGACGCCACCAAAGCGAGATCGGGTCGACAGCGGGACCCGGCGGGTTCCTCATCAAGCGGCGCGCCCTCAAGCAGCACCTCCAGGTGCCAGCCAGTGAGCCAGTCCGGACATGGGTCGGCTGGGCGTCGTCGCAGACGGGTCGGCGGCGAGGATCTGGGCGAGGCATCGTCGAGAACAAATACTAGCTATATGCCCATAAAAAGTAACATTTTTTAATGATTGGATTTTGATAACTAAAATTTCTAACATTTCTATATAACACTAATTATGCTAATCTAAATAATCTAAATAACACTAAAATTTCTAACATTTCTAACATTTCTATATAACACTAATTTCTAACATTTCTATATAACACTAATTTCTAACTGATTAAGCACTAATTATATCCATCTAACATGCATTCATACATATATAATAGTGAAAAATAATAATCTAAATAATCTAAACTAATTAAACACTAATTATCTAAACTAATTAAACATACAAAATAATAATCTAAATAATCTAAACTAATTAAAGACTAATTATCTAAACTAATTAAACATGCTTGTGTGTGTGTGTGTGCTGCAGGCTGGAGGACTGGAGGACTCACAATGGCAGCAGGCGGCGGCAGCGGCGAGGCGAGCGGCGAGGCGAGGAGCGACAGCGGCGGCGGCGAGCGGCGGCAGCGGGCGGCGGAGACAGACGGGAGGCAGAGACGGCGGGACGCGACGGCGGCGAGAGCGGGGCGGGCGGCGGCGGCGGGCGAAGCGGGCGACGGAGGCGCGGCGGCGGCGGCGGCGATCGGAGGCGGCGGCGGCGGCGCGCGAGCAGGCAGAACGAGGAATGAAAAACAGAGAGAAACTGAAATTTTCGTAGCGATTGTATATATAGAAGGCACCTTTAGTACGGTTGGAGCCACCAACGGTACTAAAATCTATTTAACCAGAGCCAAGCGGCGAAGCGACCCCTTTAGTACGGGTGGTGGCACAAACCGGTACTAAAGGCCCCTTTAGTACCGGTTTGTGCCACGACCGGTACTAAAGAAATCTTATTAGCCTTGCAGTGCTTGATCTTGAAGTTTAGTCCCACCTCGCTAGTCGAGGGCTACCACACTGGTTTATAAGCCCAGTCGGTAGCTCTCTCGAGCTCCTCTCCTAATCAGGCCTCTGGGCCTACATCCTCCTCGCCTTGTGGGCCTCTTGGGCCTTGGCGGGCTGCATCTGGCCCAACGAAAGGTTGTGTCGCTAGTCGTATCTGAGCCGCTTTGGCCCGATGGCGGGCTTTTTTTTTTTAATTTTTTTGCTTTATTTTTTTGTTTTATTTATTTTTGAGTTGTTTTTTGCTGTATTTAGAGTTTCTTTGTGAATATTTTTGCTTTAGGTACAAAAATTACAAACTTTCTGTTAGTGCGGTAGATTTCAAATTTGAATAGTTTAAATTTTGAATTATTTGAAATTTGTGTGAATCACTAGTTTGTGAATAACTTAACTTTGAAAAAAGTTTTTCAGTGATTCTTTTTCTTATGTTTAATATTAGTGTGTTTTATCATTATATTCAATTTAGTAATGCTTAGGTTATTTAAAAATGAAATGCCTTTGTAACAGTTCAGTTTTAATGAAACCACGATACTTGAAAGAGATTGTCCATTTTGTACATGAAGTGCATCCAGTTTTGCCGTAACCCTCTCTACTTTCTTGCACATGCTATTTGTATGAAATTATGATACCATGCCAACTTTCAACCTTTTACGAGTTCATTTGAATTGCTTTTCAATTTCAGGGTCATTTAGTTGGAAAAAAATCGGTAAATGCATGAAAAGAATTTGTTTGCACATAAAATTTCTTCGCGTTTCAAATGCCAAAACACATAACTACCCTAACTATTACAGACATTCCCTCTTGGGTGTGAAACACGAAAGAAAGTGATGATAGTGAAGCCGATCACATCCCGGATCTTTGGGTGTGAAACTTTTTCTTCGCGTGTGTCCCTTTGCGCGTAACCATGGAAAATCTTCATCATTTAACGGGATGCTCGGGTCAATATTCACTTGTGAATGGAGCAATTTCATCAAACTTTTCATAATCTTGACTTGTCTGTCTTGTCATCCACTCCCACGATGTTTCTCTTCCCGAAAAAGAACTATGTGCCGCTTTGGCTCATCGTGCGATGCATTAACTTCCTTATCTTTTCTTTTTCTTGGCTTGGTAGACATGTCCTTCACATAGAAAACCTGTGCCACATCATTGGCTAGGACGAATGGTTCGTCTGCATCATAAGATTGTTGAGATCCTTGTTGTCATTCCGTCTGCGGGTCTTCCGTTACCCGCCTCGTGTCATATTGACCCATTTGCACGAAACAAAGGGACCTTTAAACCACGTCGATAGTCAAGTTCCCATATGTCCTGTATATAACCATAATATGTTTCCTTTCCGTCTTGGTTTACGCATCAGCGGACACCACTGTTTTGGTTGGTGCTCTTCTTATCTTGGGCGATCGTGTAAAATGTATTACCATTTATCTTGTACCCTTTGAAAGTCATTATATTGAAGATGGTAGCTGGGACAGCAAGTACAGGTCATCTTCAATAGAGGTGTCATGCATGATGCGTATACGCAACCAGTTGGCGAAACTCTGGTTTGTTCACGTGTAATCCGGTCATCGAGACCGCTCCGGGTGTTTGGGCGTAGCAAATTCTTGTGTTCATCCATATCTGGAGCCACCAAGGTGGAATTCTGTAGAAGCTGTGTAGTGTGCTTGGTGAGAGAATGTCCGTCCATACATATTATTTGTTCCCCTCCTAGCGTGCCTTTTCCATCGATGCGCCCTTATGCATGCGATTCAGGAACACCAATCGGCTTAAGGTCGGGAATAAAGTCAATACAAAACTCAATGACCTCCTCATTTTGATGGCCCTTGGAGATGCTTCCTTACGGCCTAGCGGTTATGAACATATTTCTTTAAGACTCCATGAACCTCTCAAAGGGAACATATTGTGTAGAAATCTGGGACCCAAAGCGTTAATCTCTTCGCATAGGTGAACTAGGGCGTGCGTCATGATGTTGAAGAAGGATGGTGGGAACACCAACTCGAAACCGACAAGACATTGCACCAAATCATTACGTAACCTTGGTATGATTTCGGATCGATTACCTTCGAGAGATTGCATTGAGAAATGCACATAGCTTCACAATGGCTAATCGAGCGTTTTCGGTAAAGCCCCTCAATGCAACGGAAGCGGTTGCGTCATAATCACGTGGCGATCATGAGACTTTAGGTTACGGAACTTTTCTCTGCCATGTTTATTATTCCTTTATATTCAACGAAGCGAGACGGTACCTTATCTTGAGCGGCATTCAAAGAAGATTTCCTTCTCTTCTTTGGTAAGGCGTAGCTTGCATGACCACGATGTATGCCGTCTTCTCCGTGCATCGTTGCTGGTCCTCCGTGCCTCGGTGTATCTTTTGTCTTCCCATACATGCCCAAGAAGCCAAGCAGGGTCACACAAAGATTCTTCGTCACGTGCATCACGTCGATTGCGGAGGACCTCTAGGTCTTTCAATATGGCAGGTCCCAAAATATAGATTTCTTCTTCCACATGGGTGCGCGTCCGTCCGCGTCCTTGAACAGGTTGTCGCGGGATAACTTTCCAAATATCACCTTCAAATCCTTGACCATATCATGTACATCAGCACCGATGCGGTGGCGAGGCTTCGTCCGGTGATCCGCCTCACCTTTGAAATGCTTGCCTTTCTTTCTTCACGGGATGCTGCTCGGAAGAAATCGGCGATGTCCTGTACACATTCTTCTTACAACTATTCAAATATATCTTGTCGGTATCATCCAAGCAGTCGTGCATCCGCGGTATCCCTTGTTTATGCATCACGAAAGGTTCTTGAGAGCAGGCCAATCATTGATGGTCACGAACAGCAATGCCTTTAGGTCAAATTCTTCCCCCATGTGCTCATCCCACGCACGTACACATGTTCCATTCCACAGTTGTAAGAGTTCTTCAACTAATGGCCTTAGGTACACATCAATGTCATTGCCGGGTTGCTTAGGGCCTTGGATGAGCACTGGCATCATAATGAACTTCCGCTTCATGCACAACCAAGGAGGAAGGTTATACAAACATAGAGTCACAGGCCAGGTGCTATGGTTGCTGCTCTGCTCCCCAAAAGGATTAATGCCATCTGCGCTTAGACCAAACCATCGCTCCTTGCGTCATCGCAAACTCCTTCCCGTACTTTCTTTTGATTTTTCTCCACTGCGACCCGTCAGTGGGTACTCTCAACTTTCCGTCTTTCTTACGGTCTTCTCTGTGCCATCGCATCGCCTTGGCATGCTCTTTGTTTTGGAACAAACGTTTCAACCGTGGTATTATAGGAGAATACCACATCACCTTGGCAGGAATCTTCTTCCTGGGGCGCTCGCCCTCGACATCACCAGGCTCATCGCGGCTGATCTTATAGCGCAATGCACCACATACCGGGCAAGCGTTCAAATCCTCGTACTCACCGCGGTAGAGGATGCAATCATTAGGGCATGCATGTATCTTCTGCACCTCTAACCCTAGAGGGCAGACAGCCTTCTTTAACCGTCGTACTCTCGGGCAATTCGTTGTCCTTTGGAAGCATATCCTTTATCATTACCAGCAACTTTCCAAATCCCTTGTCAGATACACCATTCTCTGCCTTCCATTGCAGCAATTCTAGTGTGGTGCCCAGCTTTTCTTGTCACCTCGCAATTGGGTACAACAATTTTTGTGATCCTCTAACATGCGCTGCAACTTCTTCTTCTCCAAATCACTTGCGCGATTTCTCTTTGCATCGGCAATGGCCCGACCTAGATCATCAGCGGGCTCATCGATGCCTCTTCTTCACTTCTTCCCGCATTGCGGCTCAGCTTCTTCCGCATTACGGCTCAGCTTCTTCCCCATTGTTGTATCATCGTATTCAGGGAACCCATGGCGGGATAGCTGTCGTCGTCCTCTTCTTCTTCATTGTCTTCCATCATAACCCCTCTTTCTCCGTGCTTGGTCCAAACATTATAGTGGGGCATGAAACCGGACTCAAGCAGTGGGCGTGAATGGTTCTTGGCGTAGAGTAATTGTGACCATTCTTACAGCCAGCACATGGACAAGGCATAAAACCATCCGCCCGCTTGTTTGCCTCGGCCATAGCGAGAAAAGTATGCACGCCCTCAACAAACTGGGGAGAGCATCGGTCATCGTACATCCATTGCGGCTCATCTTCATTACACAACACGAATAGACCAAATTAATACAAGTTCATACATAAAGTTCATACAACACTTAAATGCAACAAACAAATAACTCTCTAGCTAAAGCATTTAAATGCAACAACAAATGCGATCAAGATCGCAACTAAGGTAACAATTGATCCAACAGCATAATGATACCAAGCCTCACTATCGATGGCATATTTTCTAATCTTTCTATTCTTCAAGCGCATTTTCTCCATCTTGATCTTGTGATCATCGGCGACATCGGCAACATGCAACTCAATTCCATCTTCTCCCCTCAATTCTTTTCAATTTTTCTTTCAAGTACTCGTTTTCTCTTTCAACTAAATTTAACCTCTCGACAATAGGGTCGATTGGAATTTCGGTTCACATACCTCCTAGATAAAAATATCTATGTCAACTTGATGGGCATAATTTGTCATAAACACGAAATGCAACAAATAGTTTTAAAGAGAATATACCACATCCGAATCATAACAAGGGCGAGGGCCGGCGGGGCGGATATCAAAACCATGGCACTATGTATAACAAACAACGTCACGGGTAAGATAATTATTACATGATTAACTATATATCCAAATCACACAAACATCAATTTTTATATAAAATTTCATGAACAAGAGGCTCACCACAAGGTGGTGCCGCGTGACAGAGACAGTGCTGAGGCGATCGGCGGTGAATTCTGACGGAGATTTAGAAGGCACTAAGTAAACCACACCTACATATGCAAATTAAGTGTTATTTTTGACCTCAAATTGCATATAAATCAAATACTAGCACATATATATATTTCCTCCCAAATTACTAAACTCACAAATTAGTAACTATATAAAGAATTGCAAGAGCTAATCTAGCAATGAGAGATGAAAGGACAAAGTTGCTAACCTTTGTGATCACTTGAATGGATGGGGGCCTTCAAATCTTGACAAATTTTGGGCAAAATGTGTGATGAGCTCGAGGGGAGAAGAGGAAGAACAGAGAGGAGAGGAGAGGGGAAAGGGGGAAGAACAGAGCGAGTTGGGCGAAGGGTTTATATGCAGGAGGACCTTTAGTACCGGTTCGTGCCAAGAATCGGTACTAAAGATGCTGGAGGGGGCCCAGACTGACAACATCCTGCCACCACCCTCAATAGTACCGGTTCGTGGCACGAACCGGTGCTAAAGGTTAGCCACGAACCGGTACTAATGAGGCGGCCCGGCTAGCCGTTGGAACCGGCACTAATGTATACATTAGTGCGGCTCTAATACAAACCGGCACTAATGTGCTTCACGTTTGACCCTTTTTACTACTAGTGAGGAAATAAATAATAATCGAGGTCAAAGCTTGCATCGACGCAACCATTTACGACTAGCTCTTTGTCACCTCCATATCGAGAGAAACATATCCTTAGTCCTTTTCGGTATTTCAGATGTTCTTGACCGCTGTCCGATGATCCACTCTGGATTACTTTGTTACCTTCCCGCCAAGCTTATTGCTAAGCATACGTCGGTCTGGTACACAACATTGCATACATGATAGAGCCTATGGTGAAGCATAGGGAACATTTTCATTTTCTCTCTATCTTCCGGTGTGGTCGGGCATTGAGTTTGACTCAACTTCACACCTTGTAGCACGAGCAAGAATCCTTTCTTTGCCTCGATCCATTTTGAACTTTTTCAAAATTTTGTCAAGGTATGTGCTTTGTGAAAGTCCTATTAAGCGTCTTGACACTAGTGGAAAAACAGGCTTTCCGTCCAGCCCATAAGTCGCGAAGCTGTAGGAACCGCGACCAATGGGACCTTTAGTCGCGATTCGGAGGTGAACCGCGACCAAAGGCTCGGGCCTGGCGCTCGGTGGCCAGGTGGTGCACGTGAGGGGCTTTAGTCGCGGTTGGCCAGGCCAACCGCGACTAAAGGTCTTGGCACCTTTAGTCACGGTTTGCCGTGCCAACCGCGACTAAAGCCCTCCCTATATATACCCATCCAGCAGCCAACACTTAGCCATTTGGAGCCATTCTCTTCACAAGTGGGTGTAGGTTTGCTTTTGGTTCCTCTTATGCACATAAGGTGTTTGATGAAATGCCCCAAGAGCATGAAACAAACATGACATGAAGTGTTGGAGCCACACTCTTGATCGCGGTTAGCAACTTGATGAACCTTTGATGTGTCAATATGCATGTGTGTAGTTCATAACAAATGCATGATGGTTAATTATATATTTTATATTATAATAATGCAGATGAATCGGCAATGGATGTACGGTAACCGACTCTCCGGCGAGTTCACTACGGGTTTGAAAGATTTCCTCGTAGTGGCTAATGCGAACAAGCGGGGGTTTTGTTATCTGTCCATGTGTTATCTGTAAGAATGAGAAGGGTTACTCTTCCTCAAGAGTTGTTCACATGCATCTGCTTGAAAGGGTTTCATGCCAAGCTATAATTGTTGGACCAAGCATGGAGAAAGAGGGGTTATAATGGAAGAAGATGAAGAAGGGATGATTTCATCGATGAAAGCTATCTTGCTCATTTCGGTGATACTTTCATGGAGGATGTCAAGGTGAAGGGAAGGTGAAGAAGAGGCACGTGATGATCCGTTGATGATCTTGGTCGGACCATTGCTTTGATGCACGGAGACGCTGGCCCGAAAAGGAGAGGGAGAATTTGGATCGCATGTTAGAGGATCACGAAAGGCGCTGTACCGGGATGCGATGATGGTCTGAAAAAGCTGGGCTGCACAATCGGATTTGCTGAAATGGAAGGCGAGGCAGGTGTAGCTGACTCGGCATTTGAAAACTTGCTGAAAATGTTGAAGAATATGTTTCCAAGGATAACGAGTTGCCCGCCATGACGTCTGAAGCAAAGAAGGTTGTCTGCCCTCTAGGTTTAGAGGTTACGAAGATACATGCATGCATCAACGATCGCATCCTCTACCGCGGTGAATACGAGAATTTGAATGAATGCCCGTATGCCTTTGCATTGCGTTATAAGATCGAGGCGATGACCACGGTGACGATGTTGAGGGCCGAAACCGGAAGAGGGTTCCGCCAAGGTGATGTGGTATGCTCCTATAATACCACGGTTGAAACATCTGTTCATGAACAAAGAGCATGCCAAGTTGTTGCGATGGCACAAAGAGAAACGTAAGTCGGACGGGAGTTGAGACACACCGCAGATGGAGCGCAATGGAGAAAGATCGACGATGGTTCAAGATTTTGCGGTGGCGCAAGGAACATAAGATTTGCTCTAAGCACGGATGGCATGAATCCTTTTGGCGAAAGAGCTCCAGCCATAGCACTGCCCGTGACTCTATGCATCTACAACCTTCCTCCTTGGTTGTGCATGAAGCGGAAGTTCATTATGATGCCGTGCTCATCCAAGGTCCGGCAACCCGAACGACATCGATGTGTACCTAAGGCCATTAGTTGATGAACTTTTACAGCTGTGGGGTGGTGTCCGTGTGTGGGATGAGCACAAACAAGAGGAATTTGACCTCGAGCGTTGCTTTTCGTAACCATCAACGATTGGCCTGCTCTTAGTAACCTTTCGGACTGTCAAATAAGGGATACAATGCATGCACGCACTGCTATATGAGACCGAAAGTGTACATTTGCCAAATTGTAAGAAGAACGTGTACCTTGGGCATCGTCGATTTCTTCCAAAATTCATCGATGAAAGAAAGGCAAGCATTACAACGGCAAGGCAGATCACCGGCGAAGCTCGCGGAACGACCGGTGCCGAGGTATTTGATATGGTCAAGGATTTGAAAGTCATCTTTGGAAAGGGTCTGGCGGACAATCAGTTCGAAGGGAGCCGACGGGCACGCAGCCATGTGGAAGAAGAAATCTATATTCGGGAGCTAGAATATTGGAAAGTCCTAGATGTCCGCTCTGCAATCGACGTGATGCACGTTACGAAGAATATTTGCGTGAACCTCCTAAGCTTCTTGGGCGTGTATGGGAAGACAAATGATACAAAGGAAGCACGGCAGACCAGCAACGTTTGAAAGACCACGATGACCGGCATCCGGAATGGTTTCAAGGTCGTGCCACTACGCTCGACCAAAGAAGAGAAGGTCATCTTTTTGAATGCCCGAGCAGTATGAAGGTCCGTCTGGATTCTCGTCCCAATATAAAGGGAATAATAAACATGGCGGAGAAAAAGTTCCAAAACTCAAGTCTCACGACCGCCACGTGATTATGACGCAATTGCTTCCGATTGCTTTGAGGGGCTCTGCGGAAAATGTTCGATTAGCCATTGTGAAGCTATGTGCATTCCTCAATGCAATCTCTCGAAGGTAATCAATCCAAGTTCTACCACGGTTCTGAGCGATGTGATCCAATGTCTTGTCGATTTGAGTTGGTGTTCCGCCATCCTTCTTCAATATTATGACGCACCTCCTGGTTCACCTAGTCGAAGAGATTTCCGTTCTCGGTCTGTATTTCTACACAATATGTTCCCCTCGAGAGGTTCATGGGAGTATTAAAGAAATATGTTCAGTAACCGTGCTAGGCGAGAAGGAAGCATCGCCAAGGGCTATGGAAATGAGGAGGTAATTGAGTTTTGTGTTGACTTTGTTCCTGACCTTAAGCCGATTGGTCTTCCTCGATCGCGCACGAGGGGAGACTAAGTGGAAAAACACGATCGGAAGGAAATCAACGATATGTATGGACGGCCATTCTCTCGATGAAGCACACCACACTTTGTCTTGACCAATTCCAACTTGGTGGCTCCGTACTTTGAGAAACACAAGAATATTTTACGCTTCGGACAACCCGGGAAGCTTTGAATCTGGATTAGGAAGGCCCACATGGAGACTTTCGGCGCTTGGTTGAAAAACATTTAATGAATGACAATGATGTTGTAGATCAGCTGTACATGTTGGCCAAGACACCATCTTCGACTATAACGACTTTCCAAGGGTGCGAGATAAATGGGAATACATTTTACGATCGCCCAAGATAAAAAGAGCACAACCAAAACAGTGGTGTCCGCTTTGATGTAGCAACCGAGAATGGGCAAAAGGTCACATATTATGGTTACATAGAGGAGATATGGGAACTTGACTATGGACCCTCCTTTAAGGTCCCTTTGTTCCGGTGCAAATGGTTCAAGCTAACAGGAGGTGGGGTAAAGGTGGACCGGCAATACGGAATGACAATGGTGGATTTCAACAATCTTGGTTACCTTGACGAACCATTCGTCCTAGCGAAAGATGTCGCTCAGGTTTTCTATGTGAAGGACATGAGTAGCAAACCGAGGAAGCGGAAAGATAAGAAAGCGATCGAGACATCATGCGATGATCCAAAGCGCCACATTGTTCTTTCAGGAAAAGAAACATCGTGGGAGTGGAGGACAAGACAGACAAGTCGGAAGATTATAATATGTTTGCTGAAATTCCGCCCTTCAAAGTGAACACCGACCCAAGCATTAAGTTAAATGATGAGGATGCTCCATGGATACGGCACAATCGTAAGCAAGCGAGGACACAAGGGAAGAATTGATGTGTAATAATTTATTGTACCAAACTTTGTATTTGGTCGATGAACTGAATGATGTATCAAACCTTTTGTAAAACCTTCAAGGATTAGTTTTATTTTTCTGATTTTTTGATATATAATTGTATTTTTAAGATTTTAAAATGAATTAGTTTTATTTTTCTGATTTTAAAAGGAAAAAGGAAGAAGAAGAAAGAAGGAAAAGAAAAAAAGCAGAAGAAAAAAGGAAAAAGCAGAAGAAAAAAACAAACAGAAGAAAAAGGAAAAAAGAAGAAAAAAACAAAGCAGAAGAAAAACATAAGAAAAAAACAAGCAGAAGAAAAAGCAGAAGAAAAAAAAAGGAAAAAGGAAGAAAAAAAAGAAGAAAAACAAGAAAAGGAAGAAACAAACAGAAGAAAAAAAAAAGAAGAAAAAGGAAGAAAAAAAGCAGAAGAAAAACAAGAATTTAAAATGAATTAGTTTTATTTTCTGATTTTTTGATATATAATTGTATTTTTAAGATTTTAATAACATAAATAAATAAGTAATTAGAAACAAAATAAAATAAAATAAATAAGTTTTTTGTTGTAAGTAGAAACAAAACAAAATAAATAAAGCAAAAATGAAAACAAAAAGCAGGCAAAAAACAAAAAGCAGGTACCCTTTAGTCGCGGTTGGGGGCGAGACCCATGACTAAAAGGTACCTTTTAGTGATCCGCCTCCCCAACCGCGACTAAAGGGTCTTCTGCTGAGGCAGCGGCGGCAAAACCCTTTAGTCGCGGTTGGGAGGCGGACCATGACTAAAGGGTACCTTTAATCGCGGTTCTCGCCGCCACCCTTGACTAAAGGGGGCTATAATACAAGCCCTCGGCGCCGCCGCCGTTTCTCGCTTTGTTAAATCTCTGCCCGCGCCCTCGGCGCCGCCCGCCGTCGCCCTCGCCCTCGCGCCGCCCGCCGTCGCCCTCGCCCACAGCCTTGCGCCCGCCGCGGCCTCGTCGCGCCGCCGCCGTCGCCCTCGCCCGCCCTTTACCTTGCTCCAAGCAACCGCCGCCGCCGCCTCCGTTCGGCCGCCTCCGTCGCCCTACGCCCTCGCGCGCCGCCGTTGCCCTCGCCCACAGCCTTGCCGCCGCCGCCGACCTCGATACGCCGCCCGCCGTCGCCCTCGCCCGCCAAGCGCCTCCCAGCAACCGCCGCCGCCGCCTCCGTTCCGCCGCTTCGCCCGCCGCCCGCGTTTAGCCCTCTAGGCCACGCCAAACAGGGCCCACTACCCAGATCAAAAAAAATTAGTATTTGCAATTTCGAATTTAATTAATTCATTAATTCTAAAATGTCCTAAAACTTTAAAAATTAGTATAAAATAACTCGTAACTCGGATGAAAATACTTTGTACATGAAAGTTGCTCGAGCACGAGACGAATCCGGATCGCAGCCTGCTCGACCGCCACACCTCCCTAGCATAGCAAACCTGCAACTTTCCCCTCCGGATCACTGTCTCAAAACGCGAAACACCGGGATACTTTCCGGATGTTTCCCCTTCGTCGGTACCACCTCTGCGCCGCGTTAGGGCACACCTAACACCGCCGTCCTCTGCCGCCCGTCTCGCGCTCTCATCGCGACACCCTCTCCACCCTTCCTCGCCCCTCCTTTTGCCACCGCCCTTTCGCCACCGCCACCGCCACCGCCCCTTCTTCACTTAATTAATTTGTTTTTACTACATGTTTTCGGGTGACATAATGGCGGACGATAGAGCTGACCGATTATGGACAACTATGATCCGGACGGTGAAGCACATATGTTCGGCATCATAAACGGCGATATTCAATATGTGCCGACCAGAGAAGAAGAAGATGATATCTCTTCTTATTATCTGAACCTTGACGGTGAAGATGAAGGGCGCCGTCGAGAAGATGATGTCAAGAAACGTCGATAAACCATTTATCTTCAAATGGAAGTAGCAACCACCTCCGCGCCGAGGTATATATATACATTGAGCCTCTGGTGATACAAACTAACTGATTTGAATAAATATGTGTGTACTAACGCGCGCGACTCTCTTTCTTATTTTAGCCCTCGGCCGGATCGTCGAAACAATCGAGTACGTCGTCAAAGCGTGGCGCAACCAAGACGATGAAACAAGGAGAAACATGCACCATCGCGGTTGTCGACAGTGCAACCGGCAGGCCGCTGGAGCCCCGCAAGAACGCCACCAAGTTTGTCAGCCAATGCGGAGCCATTGTTAGAGACAACGTCTCGATCACCGTCCATGAGTGGAATGAGCCAAAGAAGGCACGAATTGATGGTTTCACTTTTGTCGATAAGAGAACAAAAAAAGATTGCTTCAAGAAGCTTATGGAACATTTCGTTCTACCTCCGAATACAACAAATTCGATGAGGAGGGTAACAAGATTGAGGAAAACAAGGAGAGGAGGAGGCTAGTCAAACAGTTCGCTCTTCATAAGATGGCCGACGCATTCGGAAATTCAAGCAAAATCTAGCCCGTGACTTTGTCAAGCGTAACAAGACTCCGGTTTCAAAGGACATTATGAGAAACTGAAAGATGATTGGCCAGAATTTGTGAAGCAAAAGAAATCGGAGCAGTTCATTCAAATATCGAAAAAATAAGGAAAATGCGGCTAAGAAGGAGTACAATCATGTTATGGGGCCAGGAGGGTATCGCATTTGGGTGCCTAGGTTCGAGAAGATGGAGAACGAGCTGAGGGCGCGAAAATCCGTCCAGTGCGGAGGATGGGACCCAAGGGCCAAAAGCTGGTGGTACGGGCATGGGGAACGCTGAACCGGAGACAGGGGAGTGTGTTTACAGGGCAAATTAATTAAACCCACCCAAGCCCTTATTGGCGCAATGAAGGATGCTCAACGGGGAAGATCAAGTTCAACAGAGAGAACGACGCTACGACAAAAGCCCTCGGGAATCTTGAACACGGAGGGCGTGTACGAGGCATGGGGCACATTCCGTGGAAAATAGGGTTCCCCGAGCGATGACCCGTCTGATTCTGAAGCCGTAAGAGAAAGATGGATCGGGAAGCGGATGTTGTGGCGCGGTTGGCATCGAAATGGAAGTGATGAAGAAAACCATGAGTGTACTAGTAGCGAAAGAGATTCAGCTCGGGTGCAGCATGAAGATCATCCAGCGGATCTCGGAAGCCAGCAGCGGAGAAGCAGCGTGGCTTCCACGGAGGCCTCACCGGCTGGTGCGGATGCACCGACGATCGAAATTACTGCACGGAGCCTCGGTGGTCGAAATTACTGCACCGGAGCCTCCTCGCTACCCGTGGGCGATATAAAGGAGATGAAAGAATGTCATCTGTATTATCCTATCGGGAACATGTCCATGAAGGTAGCCATCGGCAGTGCTTTACCATGTTTACCTGGAGCACTCCACCACAACAACCCCATTAAAGATGGCTATGCTCATGTCACGGTGGAGGACATAGTCCAAGGGTTTGAGGACCTGGATATATATTGTATATGGTCATCCGATGATATTGAATATATATTGTATATTCCTCTTGAATTCTTTTTGGTTCTAATTTCAAATTTATTTGAAATTGTACATTCATATGCATGTATGTAGTACCGTAGAATATATGAAACTCCTTCAAAATTAAAATAAAGCACAAAAGAAATAAAACAATACAAATTAAGCAAAAACAGGTTTAGGGGGGCTAAAACCCTAAACTCTGCAATGCCTTTAGTCGCGGTTGGCGAAGAACCGCGACTAAAGGTCCTCCGCCCGACGCCGCTCGGCGCCCACGTGGGCGGGCCGTTAGTCGCGGTTCTTAAGCAGCCGCGACTAAAGGTTGGGGGCTTTAGTCGCGCTTAGTTGGTCGCGGTTGCGCAGCCGCGACTAATGGCAGTTGCGAACCGCGACCAAAGGCCTTTTTTCCACCAGTGTGATCTATCTCTATAGATCTTGATGCCCAATATGTAAGCAGCTTCACCGAGGTCTTTCATTGAAAAACTTTTATTCAAGTATCCCTTTATGCTATCCAGAAATTCTATATCATTTCCGATTAATAAAATGTCATCTACATATAAAACCAGAAATGCTACAGAGCTCCCACTCACTTTCTTGTAAATACATGCTTCTCCAAAAGTCTGTATAAAACCATATGCTTTGATCACACTATCAAAGCATTTATTCCAACTCCGAGATGCTTGCACCAGTCCATAAATGGAACGCTGGAGCTTGCACACTTTGTTAGCACCTTTTGGATCGACAAAACCTTCCGGCTGCATCATATACAACTCTTCTTCTAGAAATCCATTCAAGAATGCAGTCTTGACATCCATTTGCCAAATTTCATAATCATGAAATGCAGCTATAGCTAACATGATTCGGACAGACTTAAGCATCACTACGGGTGAGAAAGTTCATCGTAGTCAACCCCTTGAACTTGTCGAAAACCTTTTGCAACAAGTCGAGCTTTATACACAGTTACATTACCATCAGCGTCAGTCTTCTTCTTAAAGATCCATTTATTCTCAACGGCTTGCCGATCATCGGGCAAGTCAACCAAAGTCCATACTTTGTTTTCATACATGGATCCCATCTCAGATTTCATGGCTTCTAGCCATTTTGCGGAATCTGGGCTCATGATCGCTTCCTCATAGTTCGTAGGTTCATCATGGTCAAGTAACATGACTTCCACAATAGGATTACCGTACCACTCTGGTGCGGATCTTACTCTGGTGGACCTACGAGGTTCAGTAGTAACCTGATCCGAAGTTTCATGATTATTATCACTAGCATCCTCACTAATTGGTGTAGTTGTCACAGGAACCGGTTCTCGTGATGAACTACTTTCCAATAAGGGAGTAGATACAATTATCTCATCAAGTTCTACTTTCCTCCCACTCACTTCTTTCGAGAGAAACTCCTTCTCTAGAAAGGATCCATTCTTAGCAACGAATGTCTTGCCGTCGGATCTGTGATAGAAGGTGTACCCAACAGTCTCTTTTGGGTATCCTATGAAGACACATTTCTCCGATTTGGGTTCGAGCTTATCTGGTTGAAGTTTCTTCACATAAGCATCGCAGCCCCAAACTTTAAGAAACGACAACTTTGGTTTCTTGCCAAACCATAGTTCATAAGGCGTCGTCTCAACGGATTTTGATGGTGCCCTATTTAACGTGAATGCGGCCATCTCTAAAGCATAACCCCAAAACGATAGCGGTAAATCAGTAAGAGACATCATAGATCGCACTATATCAAGTAAAGTGCGATTATGACGTTCGGACACACCATTTCGTTGTGGTGTTCCAGGTGGCGTGAGTTGCGAAACTATTCCACATTGTTTTAAGTGTAGGCCAAACTCGTAACTCAAATATTCTCCTCCACGATCAGATCGTAGAAACTTTATTTTCTTGTTACGACGATTTTCCACTTCACTCTGAAATTCTTTGAACTTTTCAAATGTTTCAGACTTGTGTTTCATCAAGTAGATATACCCATATCTGCTCAAATCATCTGTGAAGGTGAGAAAATAATGATATTCGCCACGAGCCTCAACATTCATCGGACCACATACATCTGTATGTATGATTTCTAACAAATCTGTTGCTCTCTCCATAGTACCGGAGAACTGTGTTTTAGTCATCTTGCCCATAAGGCACGGTTCGCAAGTACCAAGTGATTCATAATCAAGTGATTCCAGAAGTCCATCAGTATGGAGTTTCTTCATGCGCTTTACACCGATATGACCCAAACGGCAGTGCCACAAATAAGTTGCACTATCATTATCAACTCTGCATCTTTTGGCTTCTACATTATGAATATGTGTATCACTACTATCGAGATTCAATAAAAATAGACCACTCTTCAAGGGTGCATGACCACAAAAGATATTACTCATATAAATAGAACAACCATTATTCTCTGATTTAAATGAATAACCGTCTCGCAATAAACAAGATCCAGATATAATGTTCATGCTCAACGCTGGCACCAAATAACAATTATTCAGGTCTAAAACTAATCCCGAAGGTAGATGTAGAGGTAGCGTGCCGACCGCGATCACATCGACTTTGGAACCGCTTCCCACGCATCGTCGTCACCTCGTCCTTGGCGATGCTCGCTTATTCCGTAGTCCTGTTTGAGTTGCAAATATTAGCAATGTAACCAGTATCAAATACCAGTGCTACTACGAGCTCTAGTTAGGTACACATCAATAACATGTATATCACACATACCTTTGTTCACTTTGCCATCCTTCTTATCCACCAAATACTTGGGGCAGTTCCGCTTCAAAGGACCGATCGCTTGCGGTAGAAGCACTCGATTTCAGGCTTAGGTCCAGACTTGGGTTTCTTCTCTTGAGCAGCAACTTGCTTGCTGTTCTTCTTGAAGTTCCCCTTCTTCTTCCCTTTGCCCTTTTTCTTGAAACTAGTGGTCTTGTTGACCATCAACACTTGATGCTCCTTCTTGATTTCTACCTCCACAGCTTTTGGCATTGCGAAGAGCTCGGGAATAGTCTTCTTCATCCCTTGCATATTATAGTTCATCACAAAGCTCTTGTAGCTTGGTGGCAGTGATTGGAGAATTCTGTCAACGACGCTATCATCCGGAAGATTAACTCCCAGTTGAATCAAGTGATTATTATACCCAAACATTTTGAGTATATGTTCACTGACAGAACTATTCTCCTCCATCTTGCAGCTGTAGAACTTATTGGAGACTTCATATATCTCAATCTGGGCATTTGCTTGAAATATTAACTTCAACTCCTGGAACATCTCATATGCTCCATGACGTTCAAAACGTCGTTGAAGACCCGTTGTAAGCCGTAAAGCATGGCACATCGAACTATAGAGTAGTCATCAGCTTTGCTCGCCAGACGTTCTTAACGTCGTCGGTTGCATCAAGCAGCACTGGCACCCAGCGGTGCTTCGAGACATAACTCTTCATGCAGCAATGAGGATAATCCTCGAGTTACGGACCCGATCGGTGTAATTGCTACCATCATCTTTCAACTTTGCTTTCTCAAGGAACGCATTAAAATTCAACGGAACAACAGACGAGCCATCTATCTACAAACAAACATAGACAAGCAAAATACTATCAGGTACTAAGTTCATGATAAATTTAAGTTCAATTAATCATATTACTTAAGAACTCCCACTTAGACAGACATCTCTCTAGTCATCTAAGTGATTACGTGATCCAAATCAACTAAACCATAACCGATCATCACGTGAGATGGAGTAGTTTTCAATGGAGAACATCAGTATGTTGATCATATCTACTATATGATTCACGCTCGACCTTTCGGTCTCCGTGTTCCGAGGCCATATCTGCATATGCTAGGCTCGTCAAGTTTAACCTGAGTATTCCGCGCGTGCAAAACTGGCTTGCACCCATTGTAGATGGACGTAGAGCTTATCACACCCGATCATCACGTGGTGTCTGGGCACGACGAACTTTGGCAACGGTGCATACGCAGGGAGAACACTTCTCGATAATTTTTAGTGAGAGATCATCTTAAAATGCTACCGTCAATCAAAGCAAGATAAGATGCACAAAGGATAAACATCACATGCAATCAATATAAGTGATATGATATGGCCATCATCATCTTGTGCTTGTGATCTCCATCTTCGAAGCACCGTCGTGATCACCATCGTCACCGGTGCGACACCTTGATCTCCATCGTAGCATCATTGTCATTTACGCCATCTATTGCTTCTACGACTATCGCTACCGTTTAGTGATAAAGTAAAGCAATTACAGGGCGTTTGCATTTTATACAATAAAGCGACAACCATATGGCTCCTGCCAGTTGCCGATAACTTCGGTTACAAAACATGATCATCTCATACAATAAAATATAGCATCACGTCTTGGCTATATCACATCACAACATGCCCTGCAAAAACAAGTTAGACGTCCTCTACTTTGTTGTTGCAAGTTTTACGTGGCTGCTATGGGCTGAGCAAGAACCGTTCTTACCTACGCATCAAAAAACCACAACGATAGTTCGTCAAGTTGGTGCTGTTTTAACCTTCGCAAGGACCGGGCGTAGCCACACTCGGTTCAACTAAAGTTGGAGAAACTGACACCCGCCAGCCACCGTGTGCAAAGCACGTCGGTAGAACCAGTCTCGCGTAAGCGTCTGCGTAATGTCGGTCCGGCCGCTTCATCCAACAATACCGCCAACCAAAGTATGACATGCTGGTAAGCAGTATGACTTGTATCGCCCACAACTCACTTGTGTTCTACTCGTGCATATAACATCAACGCATAAAACCTGGCTCTGATACGACTGTTGGGGAACATAGTAATTTCAAAAAAATTCCTACGCACACGCAAGATCATGGTGATGGCATAGCAACAAGAAGGGAGAGTGTATGTCCACGTACCCTCGTAGACTGTAAGCGGAAGCGTTAGCACAACGCGGTTGATGTAGTCGCACGTCTTCACGATCCGACCGATCCAAGCACCGAACATACGGGGCCTCCGAGTTCAGCACACGTTCAGCTTGATGACGATCTCCGTCCTCCGATCCAGCCGAGCTCCGGAGATGAGTTCCGTCAGCACGACGGCGTGGTGACGATGATGATGTTCTACCAGTGCAGGGCTTCGCCTAAACTCCGCGACGATATGACCGAGGTGGAATATGGTGGAGGGGGCACCGCACATGGCTAAGGAACGATCCGTAGATCAACTTGTGTGTCTATGGGGTGCCCCCTGCCCCCGTATATAAAGGAGCAAGGGGGGGAGGCCGGTCGGCCCCTTGGGCGCGCCAAGGGAGGAGGAATCCTCCTCCTAGTAGGAGTAGGACTCCTCCTTTCCTACTCCTACTAGGAGGGGGAAGGAAGGAGGAGAGGAGGGAAGGAAAGGGGGGGCACCGCCCCCCCTCCTAGTCCAATTCGGACCAGAGGGGGGAGGGGGCGCGCGGCCCACGCCGGCAGCCCCTCTCTCCTTTCCCCTAAGGCCCATAAGGCCCAATACTCTCCCGGGGGGTTCCAGTAACCCCCCCGGCACTCCGGTTTTCTCCGAAATCACCCGAAACTATTCTGGTGTCCGAATATAGTAGTCCAATATATGAATCTTTATGTCTCGACCATTTTGAGACTCCTCGTCATGTCCGTGATCACATCCGGGACTCCGAACAAACTTTGGTACATCAAAACTTATAAACTCATAATAAAACTATCATCGTAACGTTAAGCGTGCGGACCCTATGGGTTCGAGAACTATGTAGACATGACCTAGAACCATTCTCGGTCAATAACCAATAGCGGGACCTGGATGCCCATATTGGTTCCTACATATTCTATGAAGATCTTTATCGGTCAAACCGCATAACAACATACGTTGTTCCCTTTGTCATCGGTATGTTACTTGCCCGAGATTTGATCGTCGGTATCCAATACCTAGTTCAATTTCGTTACTGGCAAGTCTCTTTACTCGTTCCGTAATACATCATCTCATAACTAACTCATTAGTTACAATGCTTGCAAGGCTTAGGTGATGAGTATTACCGAGAGGGCCCAGAGATACCTCTCCGACAATCGGAGTGACAAAACCTAATCTCGATTCATGCCAACTCAACATGTACCTTCGGAAACACCTATAGAGCACCTTTATAATCACCCAGTTACGTTGTGACGTTTGGTAGCACACAAAGTGTTCTTCCGGTAAACGGGAGTTGCACAATCTCATAGTTGCAGGAACTTGTATAAGTCATGAAGAAAGCAATAGCAGTATACTCAACGATCAAGCGCTAGGCTAACGGAATGGGTCATGTCAATCACATCATTCTCCTAATGATGTGATCCCGTTAATCAAATAACAACTCTTTTGTCCATGGCTAGGAAACATAACCATCTTTGATAAACGAGCTAGTCAAGTAGAGGCATACTAGTGACAATAGTTTTGTCTATGTATTCACACATGTATCATGTTTCCGGTTAATACAATTCTAGCATGAATAATAAACATTTATCATGATATGAGGAAATAAATAATAACTTTATTATTGCCTCTAGGGCATATTTCCTTCATATACAATTTCTCCTACATATGTTGCCTTTGGTGCCTCCGAAGCACGATGAGAAGTGGTTCATGGGGGCGGTAGCGGGTAATAGTATTCTCCTATGAGATCTATGACCTGGTCGAGCAAAAATCCGGCTATTTCCTCTTGAAGTGCTAGTACGCGGTCCAATGGTAGGAGCTTATCCCGCACCGATCTGAACTGTTAAGAAGGAGATCAATATGCATGTGTGTTAGTTGTGTGACTAGATATCGATAATGGAGTGAATAGTGTTCTGACAAACGTACCCAGTCCTGTCTATCAGATCTGCTCCTTTCGCACGTCATCATGCGAATGTTCTCGCAAACGTAGTATGCACACAGATTATTCTCCGGCGCCTGCTTCAGGGCCTTTACGAGAATGGAATTGAATCAAATAATGATTAATCAAGCATGATAATTAATTAATAATATTGAAACAAGAATTAAAGAGATGGTGGCTAGCTAGTACTACTTAATTACTTACCAAGGGTCGATGCCAAAACAACTTTTTTGGCCACGTGCCTGGAGTCACCTTGATGAACTTTGCCCATGCCCTGCCTTTTTACAAAGAAAATTAATAAAGGGGTTACTAAATAGTTCATATCAGGAAATGACGAACTAATAATTAATAGGCCGAGATATAGTTAATAATGATTGAAATTACCTGTTGACTATCCCCTTCACGATGGTGTAGTCTTTATCTTCTTTAGTGAGTGAGTCCAGTAATTCAACTTTTCCTTCCTCAACTTTAATGTCTAACAAGACCCAGTGCCAACTGCATATGCACACGTTTGCATGTCTTAATTAAGCGGGCATGTGCATAAAATTAATCAACTACCGTAAACCGTATACACTTAATTATTAACATCTAGCTAGCTAGTAAGCAAAAACAGAATTTGTAGTACAAGACAGTGTGACTCACGGGAAGTTGTAAGGAAGTAGTATATCTTCATTGGTATTGAGGTGCTTCAAGAACTCTAGCATGCTTTCCTCTACAGCAGCTTGACAATGTTCAATCTCCCATATGTCCTGATTAATTGTATTTGGGTTAATGAACCCAACGCCATAGCGTCCAGCTTTTTTCATTTCATAGATCTTCATCCTGCAGATAATACCACAGAAAAAGAATATAGTGAGGATAATTACATGTAATGATTGATCAAAATTATCACTACATAACTAGCTTCAGACTTAAATTACAGAAAGAAATCACTTACAGACAATAGCAACTGACGATAGACTTGTCGAGTGCGTCTTGATTGTATAACTGAAATAGTTCTGGATACTCAATGGTCAGAGCTTTCTCATGGTAATAATGCTCATGCTTGACATTCACCATTTGGGACTCTCGATTGGAAATCTTGGTAATGTTCATGTACCATTGATGCAATTGATACTTTCTCGTTGGGAGGTCCTTGACCTTGTCTGGATGGACCAAAGGTTTGCCCCGGACATATTGCCATGCTATTTCCGATTCTTTAAGCGTAGGCATGGGCTCGATTTCGAGGAGTTGTCCAACAAAGATATTGAGCATTTGAGCCTGCATTATATGATGCTCTGTTATTACCACATCGCCAAGCTGTGGAACGCTAACGGTTTGACCATAATAATATTTGGTGCGCGTACTACTCCTCTCATGTGTTGTTGGCACAACAAACGGAGGGATCGCTTGCACCGCCTGTTCTCCCAACTGGGGAACGGTTTTCCCGCATTTTTTGCCAGCTGCTTGTTGGATCGAGCTTGAGCTCGCTTCCTTCTGTAGTCGTGCTCG
Organism: Aegilops speltoides; assembly: GCA_021437245.1. Taxonomy (NCBI): domain Eukaryota; kingdom Viridiplantae; phylum Streptophyta; class Magnoliopsida; order Poales; family Poaceae; genus Aegilops; species Aegilops speltoides. Next base: position 41,570,537 of record CM038147.1, on the reverse strand, counting down.
ATGTGCCTTCCTGATTTGGCGCTCATAGTCCGAGTCAACAGGCTTGGGAGCTGGTTCTCTAGCCATACGAATGAAGTGGTCAATTACTTTCTCAGGCACTTTCTCCTTTGGCGGCGGTGCCGGTTTCGGTCCAAAATGGGTGTCCAATTGGGCTTGCACTATGGCTGTGTTTTGCTCCTTAGTCATGTCGTAAGGCCTCTGAGGAAGAGGAGCGAGGCTTGGACCATATTTATATCGCTTGCCTCTGCCTGTACTTCCTGAACTACCTCGACTCGTACCGCTACGCACCAAAGCTACGGCATGTCTCTTCTGCGATTGCCGAGACGGCGGAGACGGCTGACGTGGAGTTGGACCAGGAGAAGTGGCCTGATGATGTGCCGGACTTGAAGCAGGAGGTGTGGCCTGACACGGTGCCGGACTTGAAACCGGAGAAGTGGCATGACGCTGTGCCGGACTTGAAACCGGAGGAGTCAGCTCATGCATTCGGGGACTTGGAGGAGGTGGCGGACTTCGAGGAGGAGTCGTCTCACGTGTTTGTGGACTTGGAGGAGCAGGAGTCTGCTGAGTCGGTGGCGGACTTCGAGGAGGAGTCGGCAGACGATGCGGTGTCGGTGGACTTCAAAAGATGATGCAATCCTTTCTCCATAGGATGATACGATGTATGGCCTCTCCCAGTGTGTGCTCGTCTTAACCTCCAGGAATGTCAAGCGTTAGCCCCGAATATGGGTCCACCACTTTATCAACCATGAGACGAGCATAGCCCTCTGGAATCAGGATGCAATGGTAGGTTCCTTCGGGGGTAATTGGAAAAGCAATGCCGTCCGCCACCTTCATGGATATGTTCTTCATTTTGGAGTGTAGCTCACAGTTAGTGTTCTCTATGATGTCATCCACAGGGTATGTATCCAGCAGTGTGTCGCCCGGGGCAGAACCAACACTGCTTCTCGGCATGGATGGGACGGTGCTATCCAATGCTAGACGATCATCCGCTTGCTGCTGCCACTGCTGAGACCCCCTTTCTTGGCTAAGTGAGTCGATCTGCTGTTGCTGCTGCTGGAATTTGAGTGCCAGGTCCGCGTGCCTTTCTTCTAGGCCTTGAAGGCGTTCTGCGTCCTGCTTCCTCTGCTCCTCCTCCAGCTTCCTTTTCTTCTCCTCCTCCATCTTCCTTCTTGCACGGGTCCTGTAGTCCTCGTTCCATTCTAAAAAGCCCTCATACTAGGGAATAACGCCCTTGCCTCGTGTTCTTCCCGGGTGTTCAGGATTTCCCAGGGCGCGCGTAAGCTCGTCGTTCTCTCTGTTGGGAGCGAAAACCCCCCTTCGAGCTTCTTCTATTGCGTCAATTATCTTTTGTTTGGCTCCTTTTAGACTTGCCTTCCGTGAAACTTTGCCTGTCTTTGGGTCCAACGCTCCCCCATGCGCATAGAACCAAGTTCTGCACCTGGGGGGCCAGTTCCTAGTAACCGGAGTGACCCCTGTATCCTCCATATCTTGCTCAGACCTATCCCACTTAGGCAATCCCACCGCGTAGCCACCTTGACCCAGCCTATGGAACTACGTCTTTCTTGCGGCATTTGCCTTGTTTTTCATCGACCGTTCCTTAGATAATTCTGAATCCTTGAAGGTCACGAAATCATCCCAGTGCTCTCTTTGCTTCTCAAGTGTTCCCTTGAAATCGGGAGTCTTCCTTTCATTAGCGAGGTAGTTGGCCCATACAGTTTTCTTGTGGGTGTTGAATGCAACTGCCATCTTCTTAAGAGTAGCGGCCTTGACTTTCTCCACATATGCTTCAGTGAAATGATCTGGTAAGGTGAAATGTTCCATCAGAGATTTCACAAGGTCTTTTTTGGCTCTGTCGTCGACCCAAGTAACACCTGGACGTTTAGTCTTTGGCTCTTTCCATTCTTGAATGGAGATCGGGAGTTTGTCCTTCACAAGAACTCCGCACTGACGAGCCCACTTGTCCGCAACGTTCTTAGGCGTGAGGGGTTCGCCACTAAGTTTGGTGGATTTGATGTGGTACTTTACACCATCCTTCAACAATCTGCCCGGGCCTCGCTTTGTCTTGCTGTCTGTAGAAGCAGATTTGCTCGATCTGAAGGGCTGAAAGAAGAAAGATCGATTCGTTAATATATCTTCAATAAAAAAACATGTGATGATCACCATGATTCATGCTTATATAAATATACCTCGCCGGAAGTCTTTGTTATTTGAAGATCAGCATTGTCTGTGTCATCACAAACATTGTCTGTGTCATCATAATCATAATCATAGTTCATGACTTCATCAGCTCGGTCGTCGAGATCGAATATCTTTTCATCACCCTCTCCGGTATTGTTCAGATATTGGGAGCCGTCATCTGCTTCATTCAGATCATCTAGCCCATGAGGGCTGCGTATGATGTCGAACAATTCCTCTTCTCTCTCTGCCGGTATTGTCCGCCATAGCTTTTACTTTACTAATACAGAAAAAAATATAAAACAATTTAGTATTCAAATTACAATGCTTGGATGCAATTAATCAATAAGGAAAAACTAAATCTCAAATACATCGTCTCGAATATATAATCTCGAATACATCATCGTCTTAATATATATAATCTCGAATACATCATCTCGAATATTATATATCAAATACATCACTGGCTAGGTACCTAATAAAGATCGAGTACTACAGAAGAATCTAGGGCGCCACTCGCGGTTCCTGGGGCGCGGGCGGTGCACACCCAAAGAGAAGGAACCATCACAGATCATATCTCCGGTCATCGCCCAAAGAACCCGCCAAGTAGTGGAGAACTGGCGTCGTCCATAGCAGCCATGTAGCGGTGGGCGTGCTCATATTCCTCCACGACACGGCGACGCACCACCTCCGCCGGGCGGTTGCCTCTACACGAATGTGGCCCACGCGAACGCCACCAAAGAAGATCGTGGTCGACGACGGGACCCGAGGTCGGTTCCTCACCAGCGGCGCCCCTCCAGTAGCACCTCCAGTGCCAGCCAGTGAGCCAGTCCGGACATGGGTCCCCTGAAGCAGGACGTCGTCGCGAACGGGTCGACGGCGAGGATGCGGGCCAGGCATATCGTCGAGAACGAATACTATATGCCCACAAAAAGTAACATTTTTTAAATGATTGGATTGTGATAACTAAAATTCTATATATATACAAATTCTAACAATTTGACATTAATCTAACTAAAACTAATTCTAAAATTTCCTGATTATATAACTAACATTTCCATAACAATTCTAATATTTATATAACTAAAAATAGAAAAATTGCTAACATTTCTATAAATATTTCTATAACTAAAAACAGAAAACATTTATATCATTTCTATATAACTAACATTTCTAATATTTATATAACTAAAAACAGAATAATTTCTAACACTTCTATAACTAAAAACAGAAAAATTTATAACAAACAAACTAATGTGTGTGTGTGTGTGTGTGTGTGTGTGTGTGTGTGTGTGTGTGTGTAGTGTGTGTGTGTGTGGACATGGCAGCAGGCGAGCTCACCGGCGGCGACAACGGGCGGTGGCGGCGGGCGACAGACGAAGCGACGACGGGCGAAGCGGCGTGGCGACAGGACGGGCGGCGACTACTGGCGGGCGCGCCGCGGCAGCGGCGACGGGACGACGGGACGATCGGGCGGGACGGCAGGCGGCGACATTGACGGGGCGGCAACGAGGGCGGGACGGCGGGGTCGGCGACAAGGGCGAAGGCGGCGGCGTCGACAAGGACAGCGTCGATCGGGGCTGGGCGGCGCGATGGAGGGAGGAAACAGTGGGAAACTGAATTTTTTTCAAGTGTTGTATATATAGAATGGACCTTTAGTACCGGTTGGAGCCACTAACCGTACTAAAGGTCTGTTTTAACCAAACCAAGCGGCGAAGCGCACCCCTTTAGTACGGGTCGTGGCACCAACCGTACTAAAGGGGGGTCTTTAGTACCGGTTGGAGCCACGACCAGTACTAAAGGGGTGCGCTGGCTCGAGCGATCGCAAAGTTTAGTCCCACCTCGCTAGTCGAGGGCTACATGACTGGTTTATAAGCCCGGTGCGATAGCTCTCTCGAGCTCCTCTCCTAACCAGGCCTACTGGGCCTACCTGTCCTCTTCGCCCAGTGGGCGTACTGGGCCTTTGCGGGCCTGCATCCTGGCCCAACAAAAGGTTGTGTTCCTAGTTGTGTGCATGCCGCTTTGGCCTAGTAGGCGGGCTTTTTTATTTTCTTAATTTTTTCCGCTTTATTTATTTTTGTTTTATTTATTTTTGAGTTGTTTTTTGCTGTATTTAGAGTTTCTTTGTGAATATTTTTGCTTTAGGTACAAAAAATTACAAAGTTTCTGTTAGTGCCAGTAGTTTTCACATTTGAATAGTTTAAATTTTGAATTATTTGAATTTGAAATTTGTGTGAATCACTAGTTTGTGAATAACTTAACTTTGAAAAAAGATTTTTCAGTGATTATTTTTTCTTATGTTTAATATTAGTGTGTTTTATCATTATATTCAATTTGGTAATGCTTAGGTTATTTAATAAATAAAATGCCTTTGTAACAGTTCAGTTTTCGTCGGAAACCCTGATACTTCGAAAGATATTGTCAATTTTGTACACGAAGTGCATCCAATTTTTGCCGTAACCCTCTCTACTTTCTTGCACTTGCTATTTGTATGAAATTATGATACCATGCCAACTTTCGACCTTTTCTGAGTTCATTTGAAATGCTTTTCAATTTCAGGGTCATTTAGCTGGAAAAAATCAGTAAATGCATGAAAAGAATTTGTTTGCACATAAAATTTCATCGCGTTTCAAATGCCAAAACACATAACTACCCTAACTATTACAGACATTCCCTCCTGGGTGTGAAACACAGAAGAAAGTGACGATAGTGAAGCCGATCACATCTAAGATCTTTGGGTGTGAAACTTTTTCTTCGCGTGTGTCCCTTTGCGCCGTAGCCATGGAAAATCTTCATCATTTAACTGGATGCTCGGGTCAATATTCACTGTGAATGGAGAAATTTCATCAAACTTTTCATACTCTTCTGACATGTCTGTCTTGTCATCCACTCCCACGATGTTTCTTTTTCATGAAAGAACTATGTGGCGCTTTGGCTCGTCGTATGATCCATTCGCTTCCTTACCTTTTCGTTTTCTCGGCCTGGCAGACATGTCTTTCACATAAAAAACCTGCACCACATCATTGGCTAGGACGAATGGTTCGTCTGCATACGCAAGATTGTTGAGATCCACTGTTGTCATTCCGTACTGCGGGTCTTCCGTTACCCCGCCTCGTGTCATATTTGAAGGAAATATGCCCTAGAGGCAATAATAAAGTTATTATTTATTTCCTTATATCATGATAAATGTTTATTATTCATGCTAGAATTGTATTAACCGGAAACATAATACATGTGTGAATATATAGACAAACAGAGTGTCACTAGTATGCCTCTACTTAACTAGCTTGTTAATCAAAGATGGTTATGTTTCCTAACCATGAACAAGGAGTTGTTATTTGATTAACAAGGTCACATCATTAGTTGAATGATCTGATTGACATGACCCATTCCGTTAGCTTAGCACCCGATCGTTTAAGTATGTTGCTATTGCTTTTATCCATGACTTATACTGTTCCTATAACTATGAGATTATGCAACTCCCGTTTGCCGGAGGAACACTTTGGGTACTACCAAACGTCACAACGTAACTGGTGATTATAAAGGAGTACTACAGGTGTCTCCAAAGGTCAGATGTTGGGTTGGCGTATTTCGAGATTAGGTTTTTGTCACTCCAATTGTCGGAGAGGTATCTCTGGGCCCTCTCGGTAATACACATCACTTAAGCCTTGCAAGCATTACAACTAATGAGTTAGTTGCAAGATGATGTATTACGGAACGAGTAAAGAGACTTGCCGATAACGAGATTGAACTAGGTATTGGATACCAACGATCGAATCTCGGGCAAGTAACATACCGATGACAAAGGGAACAAACGTATATTGTTATGCGGTCTGACCGATAAAGATCTTCGTAGAATATGTAGGAGCCAATATGGGCATCCAGGTCCCGCTATTGGTTATTGATTGGAGACGTGTCTCGGTCATGTCTACATTGTTCTCGAACCGTAGGGTCCGCACGCTTAAGGTTTCGATGGCGGTTATATTATGAGTTTGTGTATTTTGATGTACCGAAGAGTTGAGTCCCGGATGTGATCACGGACACGACGAGGAGTCTCGGAATGGTCGAGACGTAAAGATTGATATATTGGACGGCTATGTTCGGACATCGGAATGGTTCAGTGGTTTCGGATAATACGGAGTGCCGGAGGTTACCGAACCCCGGGAAGTAATGGGCCTTAATGGGCCAAGAGGGGAGAGAGAGGGCTGCGCCAGGAGGTGGCACGCCCCCCCCCCCATGGGGAGTCCGAATTGGACAAGGAGGGGGCGCGCCCCTTTCCTCTCCCTCTCCTCTCCTTCCTTCCCCTTCCCTCCTAGTGGGACTAGGAAAGGGGAGTCCTACTCCCACTAGGAGGAGGACTCCCCCTCCCTTGGCGCGCCCCTCTAGGGCCGGCCGGCCCTCCCCCCTTGCTCCTTTATATACGGGGGCAGGGGGGCACCCTAAGACACACAAGTTCATCCTTGAGATCGTTCCTTAGCCGTGTGCGGTGCCCCCCTCCACCATAATCCACCTCGGTCATATCGTAGCGGTGCTTAGGCGAAGCCCTGCGTCGGTAGAACATCAAGATCGTCACCACGCCGTCGTCTTGTGGAACTCTCTCCCGGAGCTTTGCTGGATCGGAGCCCGAGGAGCGCCACCGAGCTGTACGTGTGTCAAGAACTCGAAGCGCCGGAGTAACGGCGCTGGGATCGGTTGGATCGCGAGGAGAACGTCGACTACTTCCTCTACGTTGTGATCGCTTCGCTTGGTCTCACGAGGGTGCGTAGACAACACTCTCCCCTCTCGTTGCTATGCATCACCATGATCTTGCGTGTGCGTAGGATTTTTTGAAATTACTCGTTCCCCATCGGTGGCATCCGAGCCTAGGTTTTTATGGTTTGATGTTTTGCACGAGTAGAACACAAGTGAGTTGTGGACGATACAAGTCATCTGCCTACCAGCATGTCATACTTTGGTTCAGCGGTATTGTTGGATGAAGCGGCCGGACCGACATTACGCGTGCGCTTCTGCGAGACTGGTTCTACCGCCGTGCTTTGCACAAAGGTGGCTAGCGGGTGTCAGTTTCTCCAACTTTAGTTGAACCAAGTGTGGCTACGCCCGGTCCTTGAGAAGGTTAAAACGGAGTCTATTTGACGAAGTATCGTTGTGGTTTTGATGCGTAGGTGAGATTGGTTCTTGCTTAAGCCCGTAGCAGCCACGTAAAATTTGCAACAACAAAGTAGAGGACGTCTAACTTGTTTTTGCAGGGCATGTTGTGATGTGATATGGCCAAGACGTGATGCTATATTTTATTGTATGAGATGATCATGTTTTGTAACCTAAGTTATCGGCAACTGGCAGGAGCCATATGGTTGTCGCTTTATTGTATGAAATGCAAACGGCCTGTAATTGCTTTACTTTATCACTAAGCGGTAGCGATAGTCGTAGAAGCAATAGATGGCGTAAACGACAACGATGCTACGATGGAGATCAAGATGTCGCGCCGGTGACGATGGTGATCACGACGGTGCTTCGAAGATGGAGATCACAAGCACAAGATGATGATGGCCATATCATATCACTTATATTGATTGCATGTGATGTTTATCCTTTATGCATCTTATCTTGCTTTGATTGACGGTAGCATTTTAAGATGATCTCTCACTAAAATTATCAAGTAGTGTTCTCCCTGAGTATGCACCGTTGCCAAAGTTCGTCGTGCCCGCACACCACGTGATGATCGGGTGTGATAAGCTCTCGTCCATCTACAACGGGTGCAAGCCAGTTTTGCACACGCAGAATACTCGAGTTATACTTGACGAGCCTAGCATATGCAGATATGGCCTCGGAACACGGAGACCGAAAGGTCGGCGTGAATCATATAGTAGATATGATCAACATAAGATGTTCACCATTGAAAACTACTCCATCTCACGTGATGATCGGTTATGGTTTAGTTGATTTGGATCACGTGGTCACTTAGATGACTAGAGATGTCTATCTAAGTGGGAGTTCTTAAGTAATATGATTAATTGAACTTAAATTTCTCATGAACTTAGTCCTGGTAGTATTTTGCAAATTATGTTGTAAGATCAATAGCTTGCGTTGTTGCTTTCATATGTTTATTTTGATATGTTCCTAGAGAAAAACTGTGTTGAAAAATGTTAGTAGCAATGATGCGGATTGGATCCGTGATCGAGGTTTATCCTCATTGCTGCGTAGAAGAATTATGTCCTTGATGCACCGCTAGGTGACACACCTATTGCAGGAAGCGGATCTGCGGCGTTATGAGCGTTTGGCTAGCTCAATATGATGACTACTTAGTAGTTTAGTGCACCATGCTTAACGGCTTAGAATCGGGACCTCAAAGGCGTTTTGAATGTCATGGACCATATGAGATGTTCCAGAATTGAAGTTAATATTTCAAGCAAATACCGAGTTGAGAGATATGAAGTCTCCAACAAGTTCTATAGCTAAAAGATGGAGGAGAATCGCTCAACTAGTGAGCATGTGCTCAGTTATGCAGGTACTTCAATCGCTTGAATCAAGTGGGAGTTAATCTTCTAGATAAGATAGTGATTGACAGAATTCTCTGGTCACCATCACCAAGCTAGTAGAACTTTGTGATGAACTATAGTATGCAAGGGATGACAAAAACGATTCCCGAGCTCTTCGTGATGTTGAAATCGACGAAGGTAGAAATCAAGAAAGAGCATCAAGTGTTGATGGTGGACAAGATCACTAGTTTCAAGAAAAGGGCAAAGGGAAAGAAAGGGGAACTTCAAGTAGATTGACAAGCAAGTTGTCACTCCCACGAAGAAGCCCAAAGCTGAACCAAAGCACTAAACCGAGTGCTTACACTACAAAGGAAATGGTCCTTTGAAGCGGAAATGCCCTAAATATTTGGTGGATAAGAAGGATGGCAAAGTGAAAAAGGGTATATTTGATATACAGGTGTTTGATGTGTGCTTTACTAGTGTTTATAGCAACCCCTCGGTATTTGGTACTGGTTCAGTTGCTAAGAGTAGTAACTCGAAACGGGAGTTGCAGAATAAACAGAAACTAGTTAAGGGTGAAGTGACGATGTGTGTTCACTAGTAGAAAAGGGGGCAATGGTCCAGGCCGGTCCAGCCTATTAGTCCCGGTTCAAACCAGAACCGGGACCAATGGGGGCATCGGACCCGGTTCGTGAGCCCCGGGGGCCGGCCGGGCCACGTGGGCCATTGGTCCCGGTTCGTCTGGACCTATTGGTCCCGTTTGTGGGACGAACCGACCATTGGTCCTGCTCGAGCCCAAACCTATTGGTCCCGGTTGGTTGCTCGAACAGGGACCAATGGTCTCCATTAGTCCCGGTTCATGCGATCAACCGGGACTAAAAGTTGGTGCCCGTTGCGACCGAGTTTAGTCCCACCTCGCCAATCAAGGGAGCGGACTGGTTTATAAGCCCTCCTCTCTACTTTATCGAGCTCCTCCGATAATGAAAATAGATGCGCTTATATAGGTAATTTAGCATAAATTCATACGGTTTCTCTTGAAATTAGTTATGAATTTAAGTTGAATTTCCTCTATAAGCGCATCTCTATCTCATTTCTGAGTAGTTTTTTTCTTTTTCTGCTATATTTATTTTTTCTTTTTATTTCGAGTTGTAATAAGCCATAAAAATAAGCATATATGCTCCTTTTTACTATAGTTAATCACAACTATTTTTTGCTTCTATTCATTTATGAGTAGTTTTTATATAGTTTTTCTTTTTCTGCTATATTTATTTTTTCTTTTTATTTCTGAGTTGTAATAAGCCATAAAAAATAAGCATATATGCTCCTTTTTACTATAGTTAATCACAACTATTTTTTGCTTCTATTCATTTATGAGTAGTTTTTATATAGTTTTTCTTTTTCTGCTATATTTATTTTTTCTTTTTATTTCTGAGTTGTAATAAGCCATAAAAAATAAGCATATATGCTCCTTTTTACTATAGTTAATCACAACTATTTTTTGCTTCTATTCATTTATGAGTAGTTTTTATATAGTTTTTCTTTTCTGCTATATTTATTTTTTCTTTTTATTTCTGAGTTGTAATAAGCCATAAAAAATAAGCATATATGCTCCTTTTTACTATAGTTAATCACAACTATTTTTGCTTCTATTCATTTATGAGTAGTTTTTATATAGTTTTTCTTTTTCTGCTATATTTATTTTTTCTTTTTATTTCTGAGTTGTAATAAGCCATAAAAATAAGCATATATGCTCCTTTTTACTATAGTTAATCACAACTATTTTTTGCTTCTATTCATTTATGAGTAGTTTTTATATAGTTTTTCTTTTTCTGCTATATTTATTTTTTCTTTTTATTTCTGAGTTGTAATAAGCCATTAAAATAAGCATATATGCTCCTTTTTACTATAGTTAATCACAACTATTTTTTGCTTCTATTCATTTATGAGTAGTTTTTATATAGTTTTTCTTTTTCTGCTATATTTATTTTTTCTTTTTATTTCTGAGTTGTAATAAGCCATAAAAAATAAGCATATATGCTCCTTTTTTACTATAGTTAATCACAACTATTTTTTGCTTCTATTCATTTATGAGTAGTTTTTATATAGTTTTTCTTTTCTGCTATATTTATTTTTTCTTTTTATTTCTGAGTTGTAATAAGCCATAAAAAATAAGCATATATGCTCCTTTTTACTATAGTTAATCACAACTATTTTTGCTTCTATTCATTTATGAGTAGTTTTTATATAGTTTTTCTTTTTCTGCTATATTTATTTTTTCTTTTTATTTCTGAGTTGTAATAAGCCATTAAAAATAAGCATATATGCTCCTTTTTACTATAGTTAATCACAACTATTTTTTGCTTCTATTCATTTATGAGTAGTTTTTATATAGTTTTTCTTTTTCTGCTATATTTATTTTTTCGAGTTATAATAAGTCATTACAAATAAAAAGAGACGCAATGCTCGTTAATCTGCTTCAACCCTTTCGGATAGTGTCAATCTGACCGCACATAGCTCTGTGCGGTCTACCGTATCCCGCAAGGGTTGAAGCCGACTCAACGTCTTGAGGAGCATTGAGCATCTTCGTCATTGTATCTCGCACTCGGGGGCTTATAAACAACAAGGCGAGTGCCTCTCGCTTGGCGAGGTGGGACTAAAACGAAAGCTCTTGGAAGAATCAAAAAAAAAGCTGCTGCGAGACCATTGGTCGGTTGGTGGCACCAACCGGACCAATCTGAACTTTGTCGGTTAGTGGCAGTGAATCGACCAATGCCCTCTTTAGTCGGTTTGTGCCACCAACCGACCAATGGTCTTCGTTTCCCGCCCTTTGGGCTGCTGAAAAAAGGTCTTTGGTCCCGGTTGGTGGCACAAACCGGGACTAAAGAGGGTCATTGGTCCCGTCTTTATTTAACCGACAAAAGCCTTTGCTATATAAGTAGCACTTAGGATTTCGAACCGCATCCCCACTTCGATCTCCTCTCCTCGCCCCTCCCCCGCCCGTCGCCGCCGCGCCGCCGCTGCCGCCGTCTTACTTTGCTGTCGTCGCCGTCGCCGCCTATTCTTGTCGCCGTCCGCTTCCATCCATCAACGCGCCGACGCGTCGCCGCCCGCCCGACCAATCGACCCGCCAGCCGACGCTGTCATCGCCCGCCCGCCCCGGCGCCGTCGGCCGCCCAGACGCCCTGCCGCCCGCGCCGCACCTCGCCGTCGCCGTCGCAGTGTCTTTTTTTTTATTTTTCTTAGATTTGTTTTAGATTTTTTTTAGTTCATAGATATTTTTGTTATATTAGATTGTGTAATTTAGATATGTAGTTAATGTAGATTGTGTAATTAATTTGTTAGTTTTTATGTTAGATTTTTTTCCTGTAAAAGATTTGTGCATATTATGTAAGATTTTTATGTTAGATTTTTTATGTTAGTTTCTTTATGTTAGTTTCTTTATGTTAGTTTTTTTCTGTAAAATTTGTTCATATTATGTTAGATTTTTTATGTAAGGTTTTTATGTTAGTTTTTTTCTGTAAAAAGAATTGTTCATATTATGTAATATTTTTATGTTAGTTTCTTTATGTTAGTTTCTTTATGTTAGTTTTTTTCTGTAAAATTTGTTCATATTATGTTAGATTTTTTATGTAAGGTTTTTATGTTAGTTTTTTTCTGTAAAAAGAATTGTTCATATTATGTAATATTTTTTATGTTAGTTTCTTTATGTTAGTTTCTTTATGTTAGTTTTTTTCTGTAAAATTTGTTCATATTATGTTAGATTTTTTATGTAAGGTTTTTATGTTAGTTTTTTTCTGTAAAAAGAATTGTTCATATTATGTAATATTTTTTATGTTAGTTTCTTTATGTTAGTTTCTTTATGTTAGTTTTTTTCTGTAAAATTTGTTCATATTATGTTAGATTTTTTATGTAAGGTTTTTATGTTAGTTTTTTCTGTAAAAGAATTGTTCATATTATGTAAGATTTTTTATGTTAGTTTCTTTATGTTAGTTTCTTTATGTTAGTTTTTTTCTGTAAAATTTGTTCATATTATGTTAGATTTTTATGTAAGGTTTTTATGTTAGTTTTTTTCTGTAAAAAGAATTGTTCATATTATGTAAGATTTTTATGTTAGTTTCTTTATGTTAGTTTCTTTATGTTAGTTTTTTTCTGTAAAATTTGTTCATATTATGTTAGATTTTTTATGTAAGGTTTTTATGTTAGTTTTTATGTTAGATTTTTTCTGTAAATAGATGTGTAGTAATTTAGATCTTTATGTAGGATTAGATGTGTAGTAATTTAGAAAAGGAAAAAAAGAAGAAGTAGTTTATATATGAAGTAGTTTGTTTTAGTAAGTACTATACTTATTTATTTATAGTAAGTGTTTAGTAGTTGAGCTAGATAGATTTAATTAATAAGACTACTTTTATTTAACTATATATAGAAGTAGTTCAGCGTCGGCGTCGGCGATGCCTATCCCGCATCCTCGCTGTCCGTCGAGTCGGCGATGGAGGCCTGCTTGATCGGGGTCATGTTCGGACCTGGGCTCCGCTTGGTTGGTATTGGGAGGTGTTACCTTCGGGGACGTAGTAGGTTGGTGAGGAGGCAACCCGTTGTTGACCGATCCTTGTTTGGTGGCGGTCGCGTGGGCGATGGCGGTGGTGAGGCATCCGGACACCGCCAGCGTCGATACCGTCGGGCGCTACGGTTCTAGTTTTATTAGTGATAATATTCGATGATGTACGGACACCAAGAGATGATGTAGTATTCAACCCGTATGTACATCGATCATCTATAGTCAACCCGTGATTTATAATAATGATCTAGTTTAATATTTGAATTATGAGCGTGGGCGGAAATGTCGTCCTCATCGGCGACGAAAATCGCTGGGAGTGCGATGGTGCCACGATGACCGAGGTATGTGCGATGATTCATTGAGCTGGAGGAAGATCGGCGATTCAGCATTAAGCTCGAGGAGACTTGCGATGTTCATACGATGCATAGCAGCGACAATAGTTTTTTTCGTAATTAAGCACGACTTCAACTATTTTAACGTGTAATTTTCATCTTTTTCAATTTGACTAGCTTATCCCATGCTTTGCAAGACGCTATGTCTTGGAGAGGATGGATTTTGAAGACCATGAAAATTTCGAAACAAAAAAAATTGTCCTAAGTACCGAACATGATGTGGATTTTCAAGTGAAGCTGTACAATGCTCGAGTGTAACCCATTTTGGTTGCAAAATTGGGATGCATTTTGCAAGATGTATGGTCTTGATGAGGGTATGATTATCACCATGGATCTTGGTGATCCTACAATCGAGCAAGAGACACCTACGATTTGGGTCTTTGTGCATACACCTCCAGTTCTTCCCTCATGTGAGCTAAGCATAGTTATTAAGTAATTTATATTGTTTATTTCAAAATATATAGTTGACAACTTATCTCCATTGACAGCTTATTTTCATTCTTCAAAGAATGTGCGGAAGATGGTAGATGTAACATACTACAACGAAGGCTGCGAATTAACTTATCGGGAGAAAGCGACATCTAGTCGGATTTTGTAGAGATCTTGAGAATTACAATATCTACAATCAAACTCCTCAACATTATGGTCAATACGTGCCACTAGTGCACGTGTTGAACTCTGATAACTACCATGGAGATACCTTGGTACGATTATTTTTACTATTACAACATCCGTGCATCTTTTTGCACACTTCTAATTAAACTAGTACATCATTGCTAACTACGAAGTTATTACTATGTTTTTCAACAGATAATCCCGAATGAGTGTGTCCCTCATCGATGTATACGCGTGGTAGCCTTCATGTTTTGAACATACTACCAGGTCGTCCTACTGAATCTCAACTGTCCATATCGGGTTTCTAAAAGAAGTGGAGACATAACAATCAAAGAATGGAAAAATGTATGGACAATCGTAAGGAGCTTCTTGGAAGCAATAAGCAGCGAAAGGCAAGAATTGGAGACAGGATGATCGCCATTCTTCATAATGGAGAGTCGGGGTCTATATTGTTTTATGCTATTTTACCTTAAGGGTGTTTTAGGTCCTATACCTAGTCTTGATGATCATGTGCTAAGAACAATTATATATGTAGGGTTGGGTTCGATGACTATATACGAGGATGATGATCGTATGACTTATTATTAATAACGAGCTAGTAGAAGTAGTATGATGATGCATGATTAGTAGGACTTTATTATATACATATATATGATGATGATGCAAAGCATGCATGAGCCATGTCATATATATATCTGCGGGTGCAATGAACATATAAGCGTTGATAAACCAAGGACGAAGATAAGAGAGGACACTTCTCTCTATTAGCTAGCTATAAATAACAACCTAAAAATAAACCACAAAACCCCTAAAGCAGCCACTTTCTTAAAAAAAAGACTTTTGGTCCCGGTTGGTGCCACCAACCGGGACCAAAGACCCTCTGACTGGGCTCGGTGCACGTCGCCACGTGGAGTTACATTGGTACCGGTTCGTCTCTGAACCGGGACTAATGTCTGGTGGCATTAGTAACGACCCATTAGTCCCGGTTCATGAACCGGGACTAAAGGCCCTTACGAACCGGGACTAATGGGTTGTTTTCTACTAGTGGTTGAAAGTAGTTTCAAGATTGATATGATCATCATCGCACACTCCCTATACTTTCAGGATTAGTGTTGAACCTAAATAAATGTTATTTGGTGTTTGCGTTGAGCATGAATATGATTTGATCGTGTTTATTGCAATACGGTTATTCATTTAAGTAAGAGAATAAACTCTTGTTCTGTTTACATGAATAAAACCTTATATGGTTACACACCCAATGAAAATGGTTCATTGGATCTCGATCGTAGTGATACACATATTCATAATATTGAAACCAAAAGATGCAAAGTTAATAATGATAGTGCAACTTATTTGTGGCACTTGCCGTTTAGGTCATATCGGTGTAAAGCGCATGAAGAAACTCCATGCTGATGGGATTTTGGAATCACTTGATTATGAATCACTTGATGCTTATGAACCATGCCTCATGGGCAAGATGACTAAGACTCCGTTCTCCGGACGATGGAGCGAAACAACTGACTTATTGGAAATAATACATACTAATGTATGCGATCCAATGAGTGTTAAGGCTCGCGGCGGGTATCGTTATTTTCTGACCTTCACAGATGATTTGAGCAGATATGGGTATATCTACTTAATGAAACATAAGTCTGAAATAGTTGAAAGGTTCAAAGAATTTCAGAGAGAAGTGGAAAAATCATCGTGACAAGAAAATAAGGTTTCTACGATCTGATCGCGGAGACAAATATTTGAGTTACGAGTTTGGTCTTCAATTAAAACAATGTGGAATAGTTTCACAAACTCATGCCACCTGGAACACCACAGCGTAATGGTGTGTCCGAACGTCATAACCGTACTTTATTGGATATAGTGCAATCTATGATGTTTCTTACCGATTTACCACTATAGTTTTGGGGTTATGCATTAGAGACAGCTGCTTTCACGTGAAAAAGGGCACCATCTAAATCCGTTGAGACGACACCATATGAACTGTGGTTTGGCAAGAAACCAAAATTGTTGTTTCTTAAAATTTGGGGTTACAATGCTTATGTGAAAAAGTTTCATCTTGATAAGCTCAAACCCAAATCGAGAAGTGCGTCTTCATAGAATACCCAAAGGAAATTGTTGGGTACACCTTCTATCACAGATCCGAAGGCAAGATATTCGTTGCTTAAGATGGATTCTTTCTAGAGAAGGAGTTTCTCTCGAAAGAAGTGAGTGGGAGGAAAGTAGAACTTGATGAGGTAATCAGTACTGTTCCCTTATTGGAAAGTAGTTCATCACGAAATCTGTTCTTGTGACTACTATACCAATTAGTGAGGAAGCTAATGATGATGATCATGTAACTTCAGATCAAGTTACTACCGAACCTCGTAGGTAAAACAGTGAGATCCGCACTGAGTGGTACGGTAATCCTGTTCGGAGGTCGTGTTACTTGACCATGACAAACCTACGAACTATGAGGAAGCGATGATGAGCCCGATTCCGCAAAATGGTTTGAGGCCATGAAATCTGAGATATGATCCATGTATGAGAACAAAGTATGGACTTTGATGGATTTGCCCGATGATCGGCAAACCATAGAAAATAAATGGATCTTCAAGAGGAAGACGGACACGATAGTAGTGTTACTATCTACAAAGCTAGACTTGTCGAAAAAGGTTTTGACAAAGTTCAAGATGTTGAATACAATGAGATTTTCTCACTCGTATCGATGCTTAAAAGTCTGTCCGAATCATGTTAGCAATTGCCGCATTTTATGAAATCTGGCAAATGGATAAACAAAACTGCATTCCTTAATGGAGTTATTAAAGAAGATTTGTATGTGATGCAACCAAGAGGTTTTGTCGATCCTAAAGGTGTTAACAAAATGTGCATCTATGGACTAGTGCAAGCATCTCGGAGTTGGAATATATGCTTTGATAAGTTGATCAAAGCATATAGTTTATCTGAACTTGCGAAGAAGCCTGTATTTACTAGAAAGTGAGTGGGAGCACTACAACATTTCTGATAAGTATATGTGAATGACATATTGTAGATCGGAAATAATGTAGAATTATTCTGCAAAGCATAAAGGAGTGTTTAAAAGGAGTTTTTCAAAGAAAGACCTCGGTGAAGCTGCTTACATATTAAGCATCAAGATCTATAGAGATAGATCAAGACGCTTGATAAGTTTTTTCAATGAGTACATACCTTGACAAGATTTTGAAGTAGTTCAAAATGGAGCAGTCAAAGAAAGAGTTCTTGCCTGTTACAAGGTGTGAAATTGAGTGAGACTCAAAACCCGAACACGGCGAGAAGATAGAAAGAGAATGAAAGTCATTCCCTATGCCTTGGCCATAGGTTCTATAAAGTATGCCATGCTATGTACCAGATCTATTGTATACCCTGCACCGAGTTTGGCAAGGAGGTACAATAGTGATCTAGGAGTAGATCATCGGACAGCGGTTAAAATTATCCTTAGTGGAATAAGGATATGTTTCTCGATTATGGAAGTGAAAAAGGTTAAATAAGTAAAGGGTTACGTCGATGCAAGTTTTGACACCGATCCGGATGACTCTAAGTCTCGATCTAGATACATATTGAAAGTGGGAGCAATTAGCTAGAGTAGCTCCGTGCAGAGCATTGTAGACATAAAAATTGCAAAATACATAACGGATCTGAATGTGAAAGACCCGTTGACTAAGATTCTCTCACAAACAAAACATGATCACACCTTAGTACTCTTTGGGTGTTAATCACATGGCGATGTGAACTATGGGTGTTAATCACATGATGATGTGAATTATCGATGTTAATCACATGGTGATGTGATCTAGATTATTGACTCTAGTGCAAGTGGGAGACTGAAGGAAATATGCCCTAGAGGCAATAATAAAGTTATTATTTATTTCCTTATATCATGATAAATGTTTATTATTCATGCTAGAATTGTATTAACCGGAAACATAATACATGTGTGAATATATAGACAAACAGAGTGTCACTAGTATGCCTCTACTTAACTAGCTTGTTAATCAAAGATGGTTATGTTTCCTAACCATGAACAAGGAGTTGTTATTTGATTAACAAGGTCACATCATTAGTTGAATGATCTGATTGACATGACCCATTCCGTTAGCTTAGCACCCGATCGTTTAAGTATGTTACTATTGCTTTTATCCATGACTTATACTGTTCCTATAACTACGAGATTATGCAACTCCTGTTTGCCGGAGGAACACTTTGGGTACTACCAAACGTCACAACGTAACTGGGTGATTATAAAGGAGTACTACAGTGTCTCCAAAGTCGATGTTGGGTTGGCGTATTTGAGATTAGGTTTTTGTCACTCCGATTGTCGGAGAGGTATCTCTGGGCCCTCTCGGTAATACACATCACTTAAGCCTTGCAAGCATTACAACTAATGAGTTAGTTGCAAGATGATGTATTACGGAACGAGTAAAGAGACTTGCCGATAACGAGATTGAACTAGGTATTGGATACCGACGATCGAATCTCGGGCAAGTAACATACCGATGACAAAGGGAACAAATGTATATTGTTATGCGGTCTGACCGATAAAGAACTTCGTAGAATATGTAGGAGCCAATATGGGCATCCAGGTCCCGCTATTGGTTATTGATCGGAGACGTGTCTCGGTCATGTCTACATTGTTCTCGAACCGTAGGGTTCGCACGCTTAAGGTTTCGATGACGGTTATATTATGAGTTTGTGTATTTTGATGTACCGAAAGAGTTCGGAGTCCCGGATGTGATCACGGACACGACGAGGAGTCTCGGAATGGTCGAGACGTAAAGATTGATATATTGGACGGCTATGTTCGGACATCGGAATGGTTCCGAGTGGTTTCGGATAATACCGGAGTGCCGGAGGGGTTACCGGAACCCCCCGGGGAAGTAATGGGCCTTAATGGGCCAAGAGGGGAGAGAGAGGGCTGCGCCAGGAGGTGGCGCGCGCCCCCCATGGGGAGTCCGAATTGGACAAGGAGGGGCGCGCCCCTTCCCCTCTCCCTCTCCTCTCCTTCCTTCCCTTCCCTCCTAGTGGGACTAGGAAAGGGAGTCCTACTCCCACTAGGAGGAGGACTCCCCCCCTGGCGCCCTCTAGGGCCGGCCGGCCCTCCCCCCTTGCTCCTTTATATACGGGGGCAGGGGGGCACCCTAAGACACACAAGTTCATCCTTGAGATCGTTCCTTAGCCGTGTGCGGTGCCCCCCTCCACCATAATCCACCTCGGTCATATCGTAGCGGTGCTTAGGCGAAGCCTGCGTCGATAGAACATCAAGATCGTCACCACGCCGTCGTCTTGTGGAACTCTCTCCCCGGAGCTTTGCTGGATCGGAGCCCGAGGAGCGTCACCGAGCTGTACGTGTGTCAAGAACTCGAAGGCGCCGGAGTAACGGCGCTGGGATCGGTTGGATTGCGAGGAGAACGTACGACTACTTCCTCTACGTTGTGATCGCTTCCGCTTCGGTCTACGAGGGTACGTAGACAACACTCTCCCCTCTCGTTGCTATGCATCACCATGATCTTGCGTGTGCGTAGGAATTTTTTTGAAATTACTACGTTCCCCATCAGTGGCATCCGAGCCTAGGTTTTTATGGTTTGATGTTTTGCACGAGTAGAACACAAGTGAGTTGTGGACGATACAAGTCATACTTCCTACCAGCATGTCATACTTTGGTTCAGCGGTATTGTTGGATGAAGCGGCCCGGACCGACATTACGCCAGACGCTTCTGCGAGACTGGTTCTACCGCCGTGCTTTGCACAAAGGTGGCTAGCGGGTGTCGGTTTCTCCAACTTTAGTTGAACCAAGTGTATACGCCCGGTCCTTGAGAAGGTTAAACGGAGTCTATTTGACGAAATATCGTTGTGGTTTTGATGCGTAGGTGAGATTGGTTCTTGCTTAAGCCCGTAGCAGCCACGTAAAATTTGCAACAACAAAGTAGAGGACGCCTAACTTGTTTTTGCAGGGCATGTTGTGATGTGATATGGCCAAGACGTGATGCTATATTTTATTGTATGAGATGATCATGTTTTGTAACCTAAGTTATCGGCAATCGGCGGGAGCCATATGGTTGTCGCTTTATTGTATGAAATGCAATGCCTGTAATTGCTTTACTTTATCACTAAGCGGTAGCGATAGTCGAGAAGCAATAGATGGCGTGGCGACAACGATGCTACGATGGAGATCAAGATGTCGCGCGGTGGCGATGGTGATCACGACGGTGCTTCAAGATGGAGATCACAAGCACAAGATGATGATGGCCATATCATATCACTTATATTGATTGCATGTGATGTTTATCCTTTATGCATCTTATCTTGCTTTGATTGACGGTAGCATTTTAAGATGATCTCTCACTAAAATTATCAAGTAGTGTTCTCCCGAGTATGCACCGTTGCCAAAGTTCGTCGTGCCCGCACACCACGTGATGATCGGGTGTGATAAGCTCTCGTCCATCTACAACGGGTGCAAGCCAGTTTTGCACACGCAGAATACTCAGGTTATACTTGACGAGCCTAGCATATGCAGATATGGCCTCGGAACACGGAGACCGAAAGGTCGAGCGTGAATCATATAGTAGATATGATCAACATAAGATGTTCACCATTGAAAACTACTCCATCTCACGTGATGATCGGTTATGGTTTAGTTGATTTGGATCACGTGGTCACTTAGATGACTAGAGAGATGTCTATCTAAGTGGGAGTTCTTAAGTAATATGATTAATTGAACTTAAATTTATCATGAACTTAGTCCTGGTAGTATTTTGCAAATTATGTTGTAAGATCAATAGCTTGCGTTGTTGCTTTCATATGTTTATTTTGATATGTTCCTAGAGAAAAACTGTGTTGAAAAATGTTAGTAGCAATGATGCGGATTGGATCCGTGATCTGACGTTTATCCTCATTGCTGCGTAGAAGAATTATGTCCTTGATGCACCGCTAGGTGACACACCTATTGCAGGAGCAGATGCAGACGTTATGAACGTTTGGCTAGCTCAATATGATGACTACTTAGTAGTTTAGTGCACCATGCTTAACGGCTTAGAATCGGGACTTCAAAGACGTTTTGAATGTCATGGACCATATGAGATGTTCCAGGAATTGAAGTTAATATTTCAAGCAAATACCCGAGTTGAGAGATATGAAGTCTCCAACAAGTTCTATAGCTAAAAGATGGAGGAGAATCGCTCAACTAGTGAGCATGTGCTCAGATTGTATGGGTACTTCAATCGCTTGAATCAAGTGGGAGTTAATCTTCTAGATAAGATAGTGATTGACAGAATTCTCTGGTCACCATCACCAAGCTAGTAGAACTTTGTGATGAACTATAGTATGCAAGGGATGACGAAAACGATTCCCGAGCTCTTCGTGATGTTGAAATCGACGAAGGTAGAAATCAAGAAAGAGCATCAAGTGTTGATGGTGGACAAGATCACTAGTTTCAAGAAAAGGGCAAAGGGAAAGAAAGGGGAACTTCAAGTAGATTGACAAGCAAGTTGTCACTCCCACGAAGAAGCCCAAAGCTGAACCAAAGCCTGAAACTGAGTGCTTACACTACAAAGGAAATGGTCACTGGAAGCGGAAATGCCCTAAATATTTGGTGGATAAGAAGGATGGCAAAGTGAAAAAGGGTATATTTGATATACAGGTGTTTGATGTGTGCTTTACTAGTGTTTATAGCAACCCCTCGGTATTTGGTACTGGTTCAGTTGCTAAGAGTAGTAACTCGAAACGGGAGTTGCAGAATAAACACAAACTAGTTAAGGGTGAAGTGACGATGTGTGTTGAAAGTAGTTTCAAGATTGATATGATCATCATCGCACACTCCCTATACTTTCAGGATTAGTGTTGAACCTAAATAAATGTTATTTGGTGTTTGCGTTGAGCATGAATATGATTTGATCGTGTTTATTGCAATACGGTTATTCATTTAAGTAAGAGAATAAACTCTTGTTCTGTTTACATGAATAAAACCTTATATGGTTACACACCCAATGAAAATGGTTCATTGGATCTCGATCGTAGTGATACACATATTCATAATATTGAAACCAAAAGATGCAAAGTTAATAATGATAGTGCAACTTATTTGTGGCACTGCCGTTTAGGTCATATCGGTGTAAAGCGCATGAAGAAACTCCATGCTGATGGGATTTTGGAATCACTTGATTATGAATCACTTGATGCTTGCGAACCATGCCTCATGGGCAAGATGACTAAGACTCCGTTCTCCGGAACAGTGGAGCGAGCAACTGACTTATTGGAAATAATACATACTAATGTATGCGATCCAATGAGTGTTAAGGCTCGCGGCGGGTATCGTTATTTTCTGACCTTCACAGATGATTTGAGCAGATATGGGTATATCTACTTAATGAAACATAAGTCTGAAATAGTTGAAAGGTTCAAAGAATTTCAGAGTGAAGTGGAAAAATCATCGTGACAAGAAAATAAGGTTTCTACGATCTGATCGCGGAGACAAATATTTGAGTTACGAGTTTGGTCTTCAATTAAAACAATGTGGAATAGTTTCACAAACTCATGCCACCTGGAACACCACAGCGTAATGGTGTGTCCGAACGTCATAACCGTACTTTATTGGATATAGTGCAATCTATGATGTTTCTTACCGATTTACCACTATAGTTTTGGGGTTATGCATTAGAGATAGCTGCTTTCACGTGAAAAAGGGCACCATCTAAATCCGTTGAGACGACACCATATGAACTGTGGTTTGGCAAGAAACCAAAATTGTTGTTTCTTAAAATTTGGGGTTACAATGCTTATGTGAAAAAGTTTCATACTGATAAGCTCAAACCCAAATCGGAGAAGTGCGTCTTCATAGAATACCCAAAGGAAATTGTTGGGTACACCTTCTATCACAGATCCGAAGGCAAGATATTCGTTGCTTAAGATGGATCCTTTCTAGAGAAGGAGTTTCTCTCGAAAGAAGTGAGTGGGAGGAAAGTAGAACTTGATGAGGTAACTGTACCTGTTCCCTTATTGGAAAGTAGTTCATCAAAGAAATCTGTTCTTGTGACTACTATACCAATTAGTGAGGAAGCTAATGATGATGATCATGTAACTTCAGATCAAGTTACTACCGAACCTCGTAGGTAAAACAGAGTGAGATCCGCACCAGAGTGGTACGGTAATCCTGTTCTGGAGGTCGTGTTACTTGACCATGACAAACCTACGAACTATGAGGAAGCGATGATGAGCCCAGATTCCGCAAAATGGTTTGAGGCCATGAAATCTGAGATATGATCCATGTATGAGAACAAAGTATGGACTTTGATGGATTTGTCCGATGATCGGCAAACCATAGAAAATAAATGGATCTTCAAGAGGAAGACGGACACTGATAGTAGTGTTACTATCTACAAAGCTAGACTTGTCGAAAAAGGTTTTTGACAAAGTTCAAGATGTTGAATACAATGAGATTTTCTCACTCGTATCGATGCTTAAAAGTCTGTCCGAATCATGTTAGCAATTGCGCATTTTATGAAATCGGCAAATGGATAAACAAAACTGCATTCCTTAATGGAGTTATTAAAGAAGATTTGTATGTGATGCAACCAAGAGGTTTTGTCGATCCTAAAGGTGTTAACAAAATGTGCATCTATGGACTAGTGCAAGCATCTCGAGTTGGAATATATGCTTTGATAAGTTGATCAAAGCATATAGTTTATCTGAACTTGCAAAGAAGCTTTGTATTTACTAGAAAGTGAGTGGGAGCACTACAACATTTCGATAAGTATATGTGAATGACATATTGTAGATCGGAAATAATGTAGCATTATTCTGCAAAGCATAAAGGAGTGTTTAAAAGGAGTTTTTCAAAGAAAGACCTCGGTGAAGCTGCTTACATATTAAGCATCAAGATCTATAGAGATAGATCAAGACGCTTGATAAGTTTTTTCAATGAGTACATACCTTGACAAGATTTTGAAGTAGTTCAAAATGGAACAGTCAAAGAAAGAGTTCTTGCCTGTGTTACAAGGTGTGAAATTGAGTGAGACTCAAAACCCGACCACGGCGAGAAGATAGAAAGAGAATGAAAGTCATTCCCTATGCCTTGGCCATAGGTTCTATAAAGTATGCCATGTTGTGTACCAGATCTATTGTATACCCTGCACCGAGTTTGGCAAGGAGTACAATAGTGATCTAGGAGTAGATCATCGACAGCGGTTAAAATTATCCTTAGTGGAATAAGGATATGTTTCTCGATTATGGAAGTGAAAAAGGTTAAATAAGTAAAGGGTTACGTCGATGCAAGTTTTGACACCGATCCGGATGACTCTAAGTCTCGATCTAGATACATATTGAAAGTGGGAGCAATTAGCTAGAGTAGCTCCGCAAGCGAGCATTGTAGACATAAAATTGCAAAATACATAACGGATCTGAATGTGAAAGACCCGTTGACTAAGATTCTCTCACAAACAAAACATGATCACACCTTAGTACTCTTTGGGTGTTAATCACATGGCGATGTGAACTATGGGTGTTAATCACATGATGATGTGAATTATCGATGTTAATCACATGGTGATGTGATCTAGATTATTGACTCTAGTGCAAGTGGGAGATCAAGGAAATATGCCCTAGAGGCAATAATAAAGTTATTATTTATTTCCTTATATCATGATAAATGTTTATTATTCATGCTAGAATTGTATTAACCGGAAACATAATACATGTGTGAATATATAGACAAACAGTGTCACTAGTATGCCTCTACTTAACTAGCTTGTTAATCAAAGATGGTTATGTTTCCTAACCATGAACAAGGAGTTGTTATTTGATTAACAAGGTCACATCATTAGTTGAATGATCTGATTGACATGACCCATTCCGTTAGCTTAGCACCCGATCGTTTAAGTATGTTACTATTGCTTTTATCCATGACTTATACATGTTCCTATAACTACGAGATTATGCAACTCCTGTTTGCGGAGGAACACTTTGGTACTACCAAACGTCACAACGAATCGGGTGATTATAAAGGAGTACTACAGTGTCTCCAAAGTCAGATGTTGGGTTGGCGTATTTCGAGATTAGGTTTTGTCACTCCGATTGTCGGAGAGGTATCTCTGGGCCCTCTCGGTAATACACATCACTTAAGCCTTGCAAGCATTACAACTAATGAGTTAGTTGCAAGATGATGTATTACGGAACGAGTAAAGAGACTTGCCGATAACGAGATTGAACTAGGTATTGGATACCGACGATCGAATCTCGGGCAAGTAACATACCGATGACAAAGGGAACAAACGTATATTGTTATGCGGTCTGACCGATAAAGAACTTCGAGAATATGTAGGAGCCAATATGGGCATCCAGGTCCCGCTATTGGTTATTGATCGGAGACGTGTCTCGGTCATGTCTACATTGTTCTCGAACCGTAGGGTCCGCACGCTTAAGGTTTCGATGACGGTTATATTATGAGTTTGTGTATTTTGATGTACCGAAGAGTTCGAGTCCGGATGTGATCACGGACACGACGAGGAGTCTCGGAATGGTCGAGACGTAAAGATTGATATATTGGACGGCTATGTTCGGACATCGGAATGGTTCCGAGTGGTTTCGGATAATACCGGAGTGCCGGAGGGGTTACCGGAACCCCCCGGGGAAGTAATGGGCCTTAATGGGCCAAGAGGGGAGAGAGAGGGCTGCGCCAGGAGGTGGCGCGCCCCCCCATGGGGAGTCCGAATTGGACAAGGAGGGGGCGCGCCCCTTCCCTCTCCCTCTCCTCTCCTTCCTTCCCCTTCCCTCCTAGTGGGACTAGGAAAGGAGTCCTACTCCCACTAGGAGGAGGACTCCCCCCTTGGCGCGCCCTCTAGGGCCGGCCGCCCTCCCCTTGCTCCTTTATATACGGGGCAGGGGGCACCCTAAGACACACAAGTTCATCCTTGAGATCGTTCCTTAGCCGTGTGCGGTGCCCCCTCCACCATAATCCACCTCGGTCATATCGTGGCGGTGCTTAGGCGAAGCCTGCGTCGATAGAACATCAAGATCGTCACCACGCCGTCGTCTTGACGGAACTCTCTCCGGAGCTTTGCTGGATCGGAGCCCGAGGAGCGCCACCGAGCTGTACGTGTGTCAAGAACTCGAAGGCGCCGAGTAACGGCGCTGGGGATCGGTTGGATCGCGAGGAGAACGCGTCGACTACTTCCTCTACGTTGTGATCGCTTCGCTTCGGTCTCACGAGGGTACGTAGACAACACTCTCCCTCTCGTTGCTATGCATCACCATGATCTTGCGTGTGCGTAGGAATTTTTTGAAATTACTCGTTCCCCATCGATGGCATCCGAGCCTAGGTTTTATGGTTTGATGTTTTGCACGAGTAGAACACAAGTGAGTTGTGGACGATACAAGTCATACTGCCTACCAAAGATGTCATACTTTGGTTCAGCGGTATTGTTGGATGAAGCGGCCGGACCGACATTACGCCAGACGCTTACGCGAGACTGGTTCTACCGCCGTGCTTTGCACAAAGGTGGCTAGCGGTGTCGGTTTCTCAACTTTAGTTGAACCAAGTGTGGCTACGCCGGTCCTTGAGAAGGTTAAACGGAGTCTATTTGACGAAATATCGTTGTGGTTTTGATGCGTGGGTGAGATTGGTTCTTGCTTAAGCCCGTAGCAGCCACGTAAAATTTGCAACAACAAAGTAGAGGACGTCTAACTTGTTTTTGCAGGGCATGTTGTGATGTGATATGGCCAAGACGTGATGCTATATTTTATTGTATGAGATGATCATGTTTTGTAACCTAAGTTATCGGCAATGGCAGGAGCCATATGGTTGTCGCTTTATTGTATGAAATGCAACGCTACTGTAATTGCTTTACTTTATCACTAAGCGGTAGCGATAGTCGAGAAGCAATAGATGGCGTAAACGACAACGATGCTACGATGGAGATCAAGATGTCGCGCCGGTGGCGATGGTGATCACGACGGTGCTTGAAGATGGAGATCACAAGCACAAGATGATGATGGCCATATCATATCACTTATATTGATTGCATGTGATGTTTATCCTTTATGCATCTTATCTTGCTTTGATTGACGGTAGCATTTTAAGATGATCTCTCACTAAAATTATCAAGTAGTGTTCTCCACGAGTATGCACCGTTGCCAAAGTTCGTCGTGCCCGCACACCACGTGATGATCGGGTGTGATAAGCTCTCGTCCATCTACAACGGGTGCAAGCCAGTTTTGCACACGCAGAATACTCGAGTTATACTTGACGAGCCTAGCATATGCGAGATATGGCCTCGGAACACGGAGACCGAAAGGTCGAGCGTGAATCATATAGTAGATATGATCAACATAAGATGTTCACCATTGAAAACTACTCCATCTCACGTGATGATCGGTTATGGTTTAGTTGATTTGGATCACGTGGTCACTTAGATGACTAGAGAGATGTCTATCTAAGTGGGAGTTCTTAAGTAATATGATTAATTGAACTTAAATTTATCATGAACTTAGTCCTGGTAGTATTTTGCAAATTATGTTGTAAGATCAATAGCTTGCGTTGTTGCTTTCATATGTTTATTTTGATATGTTCCTAGAGAAAAACTGTGTTGAAAAATGTTAGTAGCAATGATGCGGATTGGATCCGTGATCTGAGGTTTATCCTCATTGCTGCGTAGAAGAATTATGTCCTTGATGCACCGCTAGGTGACACACCTATTGCAGGAGCAGATGCAGACGTTATGAACGTTTGGCTAGCTCAATATGATGACTACTTAGTAGTTTAGTGCACCATGCTTAACGGCTTAGAATCGGGACTTCAAAGACGTTTTGAATGTCATGGACCATATGAGATGTTCCAGGAATTGAAGTTAATATTTCAAGCAAATACCCGAGTTGAGAGATATGAAGTCTCCAACAAGTTCTATAGCTAAAAGATGGAGGAGAATCGCTCAACTAGTGAGCATGTGCTCGATTGTCCAGGTACTTCAATCGCTTGAATCAAGTGGGAGTTAATCTTCTAGATAAGATAGTGATTGACAGAATTCTCTGGTCACCATCACCAAGCTAGTAGAACTTTGTGATGAACTATAGTATGCAAGGGATGACGAAAACGATTCCCGAGCTCTTCGTGATGTTGAAATCGACGAAGGTAGAAATCAAGAAAGAGCATCAAGTGTTGATGGTGGACAAGATCACTAGTTTCAAGAAAAGGGCAAAGGGAAAGAAAGGGGAACTTCAAGTAGATTGACAAGCAAGTTGTCACTCCCACGAAGAAGCCCAAAGCTGAACCAAAGCCTGAAACTGAGTGCTTACACTACAAAGGAAATGGTCACTGGAAGCGGAAATGCCCTAAATATTTGGTGGATAAGAAGGATGGCAAAGTGAAAAAGGGTATATTTGATATACAGGTGTTTGATGTGTGCTTTACTAGTGTTTATAGCAACCCCTCGGTATTTGGTACTGGTTCAGTTGCTAAGAGTAGTAACTCGAAACGGGAGTTGCAGAATAAACACAAACTAGTTAAGGGTGAAGTGACGATGTGTGTTGAAAGTAGTTTCAAGATTGATATGATCATCATCGCACACTCCCTATACTTTCAGGATTAGTGTTGAACCTAAATAAATGTTATTTGGTGTTTGCGTTGAGCATGAATATGATTTGATCGTGTTTATTGCAATACGGTTATTCATTTAAGTAAGAGAATAAACTCTTGTTCTGTTTACATGAATAAAACCTTATATGGTTACACACCCAATGAAAATGGTTCATTGGATCTCGATCGTAGTGATACACATATTCATAATATTGAAACCAAAAGATGCAAAGTTAATAATGATAGTGCAACTTATTTGTGGCAATGCCGTTTAGGTCATATCGGTGTAAAGCGCATGAAGAAACTCCATGCTGATGGGATTTTGGAATCACTTGATTATGAATCACTTGATGCTTGCGAACCATGCCTCATGGGCAAGATGACTAAGACTCCGTTCTCCGAATAAAGGAGCGAGCAACCGACTTATTGGAAATAATACATACTAATGTATGCGATCCAATGAGTGTTAAGGCTCATGGCGGTATCGTTATTTTCGACCTTCACAGATGATTTGAGCAGATATGGGTATATCTACTTAATGAAACATAAGTCTGAAATAGTTGAAAGGTTCAAAGAATTTCAGAGAGAAGTGGAAAAATCATCGTGACAAGAAAATAAGGTTTCTACGATCGATCATGGAGACAAATATTTGAGTTACTGAGTTTGGTCTTCAATTAAAACAATGTGGAATAGTTTCACAAACTCATGCCACCTGGAACACCACAGCGTAATGGTGTGTCCGAACGTCATAACCGTACTTTATTGGATATAGTGCAATCTATGATGTTTCTTACCGATTTACCACTATAGTTTTGGGGTTATGCATTAGAGACAGCTGCTTTCACGTGAAAAAGGGCACCATCTAAATCCGTTGAGACGACACCATATGAACTGTGGTTTGGCAAGAAACCAAAATTGTTGTTTCTTAAAATTTGGGGTTACAATGCTTATGTGAAAAAGTTTCATACTGATAAGCTCAAACCCAAATCGGAGAAGTGCGTCTTCATAGAATACCCAAAGGAAATTGTTGGGTACACCTTCTATCACAGATCCGAAGGCAAGATATTCGTTGCTTAAGATGGATCCTTTCTAGAGAAGGAGTTTCTCTCGAAAGAAGTGAGTGGGAGGAAAGTAGAACTTGATGAGGTAATCAGTACTGTTCCCTTATTGAAAGTAGTTCATCACGAAATCTGTTCTTGTGACTACTATACCAATTAGTGAGGAAGCTAATGATGATGATCATGTAACTTCAGATCAAGTTACTACCGAACCTCGTAGGTAAAAGAGTGAGATCCGCACTGAGTGGTACGGTAATCCTGTTCTGGAGGTCGTGTTACTTGACCATGACAAACCTACGAACTATGAGGAAGCGATGATGAGCCCAGATTCCGCAAAATGGTTTGAGGCCATGAAATCTGAGATATGATCCATGTATGAGAACAAAGTATGGACTTTGATGGATTTGCCCGATGATCGGCAAACCATAGAAAATAAATGGATCTTCAAGAGGAAGACGGACACTGATAGTAGTGTTACTATCTACAAAGCTAGACTTGTCGAAAAAGGTTTTTGACAAAGTTCAAGATGTTGAATACAATGAGATTTTCTCACTCGTATCGATGCTTAAAAGTCTGTCCGAATCATGTTAGCAATTGCCGCATTTTATGAAATCTGGCAAATGGATAAACAAAACTGCATTCCTTAATGGAGTTATTAAAGAAGATTTGTATGTGATGCAACCAAGAGGTTTTGTCGATCCTAAAGGTGTTAACAAAATGTGCATCTATGGACTAGTGCAAGCATCTCGGAGTTGGAATATATGCTTTGATAAGTTGATCAAAGCATATAGTTTATCTGACTTTGCAAGTGAAGCCCGTATTTACTAGAAAGTGAGTGGGAGCACTACAACATTTCTGATAAGTATATGTGAATGACAAATTGTAGATCGGAAATAATGTAGAATTATTCTGCAAAGCATAAAGGAGTGTTTAAAAGGAGTTTTTCAAAGAAAGACCTCGGTGAAGCTGCTTACATATTAAGCATCAAGATCTATAGAGATAGATCAAGACGCTTGATAAGTTTTTTCAATGAGTACATACCTTGACAAGATTTTGAAGTAGTTCAAAATGGAACAGTCAAAGAAAGAGTTCTTGCCTGTGTTACAAGGTGTGAAATTGAGTGAGACTCAAAACCCGACCACGGCAGAAGATAGAAAGAGAATGAAAGTCATTCCCTATGCCTTGGCCATAGGTTCTATAAAGTATGCCATGCTGTGTACCAGATCTATTGTATACCCTGCACTGAGTTTGGCAAGGGAGTACAATAGTGATCTAGGAGTAGATCACTGGACAGCGGTTAAAATTATCCTTAGTGGAATAAGGATATGTTTCTCGATTATGGAAGTGAAAAAGGTTAGGTAAGTAAAGGGTTACGTCGATGCAAGTTTTTGACACCGATCTGGATGACTCTAAGTCTCGATCTAGATACATATTGAAAGTGGGAGCAATTAGCTAGAGTAGCTCCGTGCAGAGCATTGTAGACATAAAAATTGCAAAATACATAACGGATCTGAATGTGAAAGACCCGTTGACTAAGATTCTCTCACAAACAAAACATGATCACACCTTAGTACTCTTTGGGTGTTAATCACATGGCGATGTGAACTATGGGTGTTAATCACATGATGATGTGAATTATCGATGTTAATCACATGGTGATGTGATCTAGATTATTGACTCTAGTGCAAGTGGGAGACTGAAGGAAATATGCCCTAGAGGCAATAATAAAGTTATTATTTATTTCCTTATATCATGATAAATGTTTATTATTCATGCTAGAATTGTATTAACCGGAAACATAATACATGTGTGAATATATAGACAAACAGAGTGTCACTAGTATGCCTCTACTTAACTAGCTTGTTAATCAAAGATGGTTATGTTTCCTAACCATGAACAAGGAGTTGTTATTTGATTAACAAGGTCACATCATTAGTTGAATGATCTGATTGACATGACCCATTCCGTTAGCTTAGCACCCGATCGTTTAAGTATGTTGCTATTGCTTTTATCCATGACTTATACTGTTCCTATAACTACGAGATTATGCAACTCCCGTTTGCCGGAGGAACACTTTGGGTACTACCAAACGTCACAACGTAACTGGGTGATTATAAAGGAGTACTACAGGTGTCTCCAAAGTCAGATGTTGGGTTGGCGTATTTCGAGATTAGGTTTTTGTCACTCCGATTGTCGGAGAGGTATCTCTGGGCCCTCTCGGTAATACACATCACTTAAGCCTTGCAAGCATTACAACTAATGAGTTAGTTGCAAGATGATGTATTACGGAACGAGTAAAGAGACTTGCCAATAACGAGACTGAACTAGGTATTGGATACCGACGATCGAATCTCGGGCAAGTAACATACCGATGACAAAGGGAACAAACGTATATTGTTATGCGGTCTGACCGATAAAGATCTTTGTAGAATATGTAGGAGCCAATATGGGCATCCAGGTCCCGCTATTGGTTATTGATCGGAGACGTGTCTCGGTCATGTCTACATTGTTCTCGAACCGTAGGGTCCGCATGCTTAAGGTTTCGATGATGGTTATATTATGAGTTTGTGTATTTTCATGTACCGAAAGAGTTCGGAGTCCCGGATGTGATCACGGACACGACGAGGAGTCTTGGAATGGTCGAGACGTAAAGATTGATATATTGGACGGCTATGTTCGGACATCGGAATGGTTCCGAGTGGTTTCGGATAATACCGGAGTGCCGGAGGGGTTACCGGAACCCCCCGGGGAAGTAATGGGCCTTAATGGGCCAAGAGGGGAGAGAGAGGGCTGCACCAGGAGGTTGCGCGCGCCCCCCCATGGGGAGTCTGAATTGCACAAGGAGGGGGCGCCCCTTCCCTCTCCCTCTCCTCTCCTTCCTTCCCCTTGCCCTCCTAGTTGGACTAGGAAAGGGAGTCCTACTCCCACTAGGAGGAGGACTCCCCCCCTGGCGCCCCTCTAGGGCCGGCCGGCCCCCCTTGCTCCTTTATATACGAGGGCAGGGGGCACCCTAAGACACACAAGTTGATCCTTGAGATCGCCCTTAGCCGTGTCGCGTGCCCCCTCCACCATAATCCACCTCGGTCATATCGTGGCGGTGCTTAGGCCAAGCCCTGCGTCGGTAGAACATCAAGATCGTCACCACGCCGTTGTCTTGAACTCTCTCCGGAGCTTTGCTGGATCGGAGCCCGAGGAGCGCCACCGAGCTGTCGTGTGTCAAGAACTCGGATGCGCCGGAGTAACGGCGCTGGGATCGGTTGGATCGCGAGGAGAACGTACGACTACTTCCTCTACGTTGTGATCGCTTCCGCTTCGGTCTACGAGGGTACATAGACAACACTCTCCCCTCTCGTTGCTATGCATCACCATGATCTTGCGTGTGCGTAGGAAAATTTTAAAATTACTACGTTCCCCATCAATATTGACCCACTTGCACCGAAACAAAGGGACCTTCAAATCACCTGATCCATAGTTAAGTTCCCATATGTCCTCTATGTAACCATAATATGTTTCCTTTCCCCTGTTGGTTGTTGCATCAAAGCGGACACTACTGTTTTGGTTGGTGCTCTTCTTATCTTGGGCGATCGTGTAAAATGTATTCCCATTTATCTAGTACCCTTTGAAAGTCATTATATTCGAAGATGATAACTGGGACAGCGAGTACATGTCATTTTGAATATCGCCATCATTCAGGGCACGTTTCTGCAACCAACCGGTGAAAGTCCTCATTTGTTCGCGTGTAATCCAAATCGTCGACTTCTTCGGTGTTTGGATCAGAGAACATTCTTGTGTTCCTCCATATACGGAGCCACCAAGGCGAATTCAGAGAAGCTGTAGTGTGCTTCAAAGAGAGAATGCCCGTCCATACATATTATATGATTCCCTCCTAGCGTGCCTTTTCCTTCCAGTCTGCCCTTATGCCGCGATTCAGGAACACCAATCGGCTTAAGGTCTAGAATGAAGTCAATACAAAACTCAATGACCTCCTCATTTTCATGGTCCTTCGAGATGCTTCCTTCTGGCCTAGCACGGTTATGAACATATTTCTTCAAGACTCCCATGAACCTTTCAAAGGGGAACATATTGTGTAGAAATACAGGACCCAAAACGTTAATCTCTCCGCAAAGGTGAACTAGGACGTGCGTCATGATGTTGAAGAAGGATGGTGGGAACACCAACTCGAAACTGACAAGACATTGCACCAAATCATTCTCAGAACCTTGGTATGATTTCGGATCGATTACCTTCGGAGATTGCATTGAGGAATGCACATAGCTTCACAATGGCTAATCGAATGTTTTGCGGTAGAAGCCCCCTCAATGCAACCGGAAGGAGTTGCGTCATAATCACGTGGCAGTCATGAGACTTTAGGTTCTGGAACTTTTTCTCTGCCATATTTATTATTCCCTTTATATTTGACGAGAAGCCAGACGGTACCTTCATGCTGAGCAGGCATTCGAAGAAGATTTCCTTCTCTTCTTTGGTAAGAGCGTAGCTGGCCTGACCCTGATGTATGCCGTATTTTCCGTGCATACGTTGCTGGTCCTCCTGTGCCTCTGGTGTATCTTTTGTCTTCCCATACACGCCCAAAAAGCCAAGCAGGGTCACACAAAGATTCTTCATCACGTGCATTACGTCGATTGTGGAGCGGACCTCTAGGTCTTTCCAATATGGCAGGTCCCAAAATATAGATTTCTTCTTCCACATGGATGCGCGTTCGTCAGCGTCCTTCAGAACATGTTTTCCGCCAGGACCCTTTCCAAAGATTACCTCCAAATCCTTGACCATATCATGTACATCGGCACCAGTACGGTGGCGAGGCTTCGTTCGGTGATCCGCCTCACCTTTGAAATGCTTGCCTTTCTTTCTTATGGGATGCCTTGTTGGAAGAAATCGACGATGTCCCAGGTACACATTCTTCCTACAACTATCCAAATATATACTGACTGTATCATCCAAACAGTGCATGCATCCGCGGTATCCCTTGTTTGTCTGTCATGAAAGGTTACTGAGAGCAGGCCAATCATTGATGGTCACGAACAGCAACGCCTTGAGGTCAAATTCTTCCTGTCCGTGCTCATCGCACGCACGTACACCTGTTCCATTCCACCACTATAATAGTTCTTAAACTAATGGCCTTAGGTACACATCGATGTTGTTGCCGGGTTGCTTAGGGCCTTGGATGAGCACTGGCATCATAATGAACTTCCGCTTCATGCACAACCAAGGAGGAAGGTTATACAAACATAGAGTCACAGGCCAGGTGCTATGGTTGCTGCTCTGCTCCCCAAAAGGATTAATGCCATCTGCGCTTAGACCAAACCATATGTTCCTTGGGTCACCTGCAAACTCCTCCCAGTACTTTCTCTCGATTTTTCTCCACTGCGAACCGTCAGCGGGTACTCTCAACTTTCCATCTTTCTTACGGTCTTCTGCGTGCCACCGCATCGCCTTCGCATGCTCTTTGTTTTGGAACAAACGTTTCAACCGTGGTATTATAGGAGCATACCACATCACCTTGGCAGGAATCTTCTTCCTGGGGCGCTCTCCCTCGACATCACCAGGGTCATCGCGACTGATCTTATAACGCAATGCACCGCATACCGGGCAAGCATTCAAATCCTCGTACTCACCGCGGTAGAGGATGCAGTCATTAGGGCATGCATGTATCTTTTGCACCTCTAACCCTAGAGGGCAGACAACCTTCTTTGCTTCATACGTACTCTCGGGCAATTCGTTGTCCTTTGGAAGCATATTCTTTATCATTACCAGCAACTTTCCAAATCCCTTGTTAGATACACCATTCTCTGCCTTCCATTGCAGCAATTCAAGTGTGGTGCCCAACCTTTTTTGTCAGCTTCGCAATTCGGGTACAACAATTTCTTGTGATCCTCTAACATGCGCTGCAACTTCGTCCTCTCCAGATCACTTGTGCA
This sequence comes from Aegilops speltoides, assembly GCA_021437245.1. Taxonomy (NCBI): domain Eukaryota; kingdom Viridiplantae; phylum Streptophyta; class Magnoliopsida; order Poales; family Poaceae; genus Aegilops; species Aegilops speltoides. Next base: position 41,534,746 of record CM038147.1, on the reverse strand, counting down.
GTTTCTCTTTGCATCGGCAATGGCCCGACCTAGATCATCAGCGGGCTCATCTGATGCCTCTTCTTCAGCTTCTTCCCGCATTGCCGGCTCAACTTCTTTCCCCATTGTTGTATCATCGTATTCAGGGAACCCATGGCCAGGATAGCCGTCGTTGTCCTCTTCTTCTTCATTGTCTTCCATCATAACCCCTATTTCTCTGTGCTTGGTCCAAACATTATAATGGGGCATGAAACTGGACTCAAATAGGTGGACGTGAATGGTTTTTGACGTAGAGTAACTGTGACCATTCTTACAGCCACCACATGGACAAGGCATAGAACCATCCGCCCGCTAGTTTGCCTCAGCGGCCCGCAGAAAAGTATGCACGCCATTAATGAACTCGGAAGAGCATCGGTCATCATACATCCATTGTCGGCTCATCTTCATTACACAACACCGAATAGACCAAATTAATACAAGTTCATACATAAAGTTCATATACAACACTTAATTAAATGCAACATACAAATAACTCTCTAGCTAAAGAATTTAAATGCAACAACAAATGCGATGAAGATCGCAACTAAGGTAACAATTGATCCAACAACATTTTCTAATCTTTCTAATCTTCAACCTCATTTTCTCCATCTTGATCTTGTGATCATCGACGACATCGACAACATGCAACTCCAATTCCATCTTCTCCCCCTCAATTCTTTTCAATTTTTCTTTCAAATACTCGTTTTCTCTTTCAACTAAATTTAACCTCTCGACAATAGGGTCGGTTGGAATTTCCGGTTCACATACCTCCTAGATAAAATATCTATGTTAACTTGATGGGCATAATTTGTCATAAACACGAAATGCAACAACTAGTTTTAAAAGAGAATATACCACATCCGAATCATAACAAGGATGAGGGCCGACGGGGACGGATATCCAAACCATGGCACTATGTATAACAAACAACATACGGGTAAGATAACTATACGAGTAACTATATATCCAAATCACAGAAACATAAATTTGGTAATGTAAAACATTCATGAACAAGAGCCTCACCACAAGGTGGTGCCGGCGACGGACGGTCTTGAGCGATCGACGGAGGTTCTGACGGAGATTTAGAAGGCACTAAGTAAACCACACCTACATATGCAAACTAAGTGTTACTTTTGACCTCAAATTGCATATAAATCAAATACTAGCAAATATAATTCCTCCCAAATTAATCACTATACAAACCATTGCAAGAGCTAATCTAGCAATGAGAGTTGAAAGGACAAAGTTGCCAACCTTTGTGATAATTTGAATGGATGGGGGCCTTCAAATCTTGACAAATTTTGGGCAAAATTTGTGAGGAACTCGAGGAAGAGAGGGGAAGAACAGAGGAAGTGAGGGGAAAGGGGAAGAACAGAGTGGCTCGGGTGGATTTAAGGGTTTATGTCGTCGACCTTTAGTACCGGTTCGTGCCACGAACCAGAGACTAAAGGTGCTGGACGGCCCCAGATCGACAACACCTGCCACCATCCTCTTTAGTACCGGTTCGTGGCACGAACCGGTACTAAAGGTTCGCCACGAACCGGTACTAATGAGAACGGCCGGCTAGCCGTTGGAACCGGCACTAATGGACACATTAGTGCCGGCTCAAAATCAAACCGACACTAATGTGTCTCATATTAGGTCCTTTTTCTACTAGTGCCTGATCATCCTAACAACGATGATGTGAAGATTGCATGAATGGTACATGGATACTTACAGGAAATCTGGGAAGGATAGTCTGATGGTGAGAATTAAAGATGAGTATGGCCTCATTGGAGTTGAGTTGCTGCTTGTTGAATTTGTGGAGTTATTTCAGTTATTCAATCAAGACGCCCTCGACAAACAACTCAGACTTGCTACTGTCTGTAAGTATTACTTCTGTAATTAAGTCTCGATAGCTCAGCTCTTTCAGTTCATGTATATATAATTATCCTCACTATATTATGCAGATTGAAGATCATCGAATGCAAGAAAGGGACAAATCTATGACATTGGGTTCATTAACCCAAATACCATAAATGAATGGTCGGTTAAAAAGAGAGTCAAAGATACTGACGACAACTTGCTACAGTCGTTACTTCGACATCAAAACAAAGCTAAAATACTCTTTTCGTACAACTTCAAGTGAGTGTTACTGTCTTGTGCATATTCGGTTTCACTTATTCAAGGTTATAGTAATGTAATTCATGAGTTATGCGTGCGCAGCTTCCACTTTATTCTGCTAGAGATTACGCTTGACCAGGAAATAGTAACTGTCTTAGACTCGAGACGTAAAGATCCCCAGGATTATGCAAACATTGACTGCAATGCTCCAGAAGTAAGTTCAATCGATCATTATCGCAGCATATCGACAACTTTTGTTCATTTGCTGATATAAAGTAATCATTTCCTTTGCCTGACAGGGTTTGGAAAAATTTCACCGGAATGGTTTCGGGTCTGTAGAGGGAGCTGCGATTTACACACCCCAAAATTAGTAGTACTAGCTAGTTCCGTGCATCTCTTATTGATTCTAGTTTCATCAATACCATTTATCATGCTTGATTATTAGTTTGATTGAACTCTATTTCTCATTAAGTGCTTGTGGCAGGAAGGCGGGAATAATTTATGTGGATACTACATTTGCAAGTTCATCTACAACTCGACCTCTCAGCGGGGCTACTCTGACGAACAATATGAAGTACGTAAACAATATTCACTATTTTATCTTATTACCATCAATTGTGTTGACTTTCATTCATATATATGTATTGACTCCCTTCTTTAAATTAGTTGTGGCAGATGCGGGATGAACTCCTACGACATGATCGCATACGAGCAATTCAAGAGGAATTGGCGGGATTCTTCCTTGACCACGTCATACATAAAGATGGAGAATGCCATGTGGAAGTTGATATAGATTTTAGATGTTAGGGATTGTAAGAGATGTTATATTGCATATACGTAGTAGTGTCGGATTGATATACAAAAACTTGTTGTTCGACCAATCTCGGAGAAAAAGAGGTCACTTCTCTCTATACGTATATGTTCCTGATGATCTTGTGTAATTAATGGTTCCTTCATTTGCTTACTAGCTAGCGTGTCGAGTTCTCTCTATACGTACAGTAGCTAGCGTCAACCAAGCACAGAGAAAGAGATGTCACTTCTCTTTATTAGCTAGCTAACACAATATGATCAAACCCCTAAATTAACCCTCCGAAACCCCAAAACCCCCCTTTCGAAAAAAGACAAAAACCACAGCGCTTGCGAGCTGCTGAAACATGGCTGCCTTTTGGTCCCAGTTGGTGTTACCAACCGGGACTAAAGGTCCTCCTACATGGGCGCCCCGCAGCAGCCACGTGGAGCCCCTTCTGTCCCAGTTTGTAAGCAGACCGGGACTAAAGGTTTTGGTTTTTAGTCCCGACCCTTTAGTCCCGGTTCCAGAACCGGGACTAAAGACCCTCTGGAACCGGGACTGATGCCCTGTTTTCTACTAGTGATATATTCTATTGTATAAATGGATGGATGTAGTCACACATGTCATCATGGTTTGAATAAAGAGCTTAGGAGTAAAGTTATGGCCAAATGACACAGATATTTATGAAAAGACTTATCATTCTATTGTCAAAATGGATGGTGCGGCAACGCGCGCCGGCAATGATCTAGGGGAGTTTATTGATCTCCTTTTTGCTGCCATCTCCATTTAGCTAGAAAAACGATCTTGTATGATGGGTCGGAGGGAGTACATGTTATTCTCTGAGCATATGGAAGCTCCCATCTACTCCAACTGGATCTGGAATCCAAGTGTCTTGGCTTTCATTTGGCTGTTGCATTTGCGAGATTAATTGACCCAATAAATTTTGTTGGGTGTAGTGGAGAACGTATAGATGAGTTTTTTTTTTTCCATTCTGTAATGATGTGACTGTGCCACCTAGTCTTGTTTTGCTCTTCTTCCTTTTGTCTACAAAGAGGCCGGTAAAAAAAATCATGGACTTTTATTGTGAGGAAAATGATGGTGACATTTTGCCTTTGGCTAGTGATTATTATCGCACTGCTTTGGTTCGCAGCACAAATTGTATGTATGTTTTTATAAGATTTGGAGTTACAAAAGTAAAGCCAAGATCTCTTTCAACCAAAAAGAAAACTAAGTCAAGGTTGTGTTTTTCTTTACAGTATTTTCAGATCTGCAAAGAAAAAAAGACAAGAATTTGGAGAAGTGGAATTTTGGAGTTACAAAAGTAAAGCCAAGATCTCTTTCAACCAAAAAGAAAACTAAGTCAAGGTTGTGTTTTTCTTTACAGTATTTTCAGATCTGCAAAGAAAAAAAAGACAAGAATTTGGAGAAGTGGAGATTTGGAGTTACAAAAGTAAAGCCAAGATCTCTCCTAACCCCCCAAAAAAGGAGTAAAGTCATTACATTTAAATCTGAAGAGGAAGGCCAATTATGTCATGTCAGTAATGTACTCTCTGGGCTATAGATTATTTAGAGTATTTTCAGATCTGCGAAGAATAGAAACAAAAACAATGGAGAAGTGGGGTATCTATCCCCATACCTCTCACATGCTAAGCGAGCGCTCTACCAACTGAGCTACATCCCCTTTGCGTTAAATGAATAATTAACACCTTATTGATTATGGGCGAATCTACACTCCCTGACTGCATGATTCCAGTAGCAATGAAACGACTCAAACAGAAGCATAAACACTGAGGAAAGAAGGTGACTTAAATCGATTTTTATTGTGGAAACGTTTAAAATCTGGCCCCACCCACCGCTTCCACTCCTCACCTTATCTTTTCAGGACGAAGCTCCTCCACTCATTCCCTCCTCCACTCATTCTGTCCTTCTCCTCCATACGCAATCCCCTCCCCTTTCTGCTTCTTCTTTCTCAAATCACTCCATCCATGACACCTCCTGCTCCACATAAAGACAGCGCATCCCGCCGTCGATTTTTTGTTTCCATGCTCGGTCCAACCTCTCCCCCGCCGCAGAGTAGGCCATGTTCGAACCAGGGCGATGCCACGACCGCGTTTCCGCCATGATTTTTTGCTGCATAATTTTTTGCTGGAACCACCTTTGATTTTTGCTGGAACGGGCTTTCGTTTTTGCTGCAAATTGAGAGGAAGGTGGTGTCCTCGCCGCATGATTTTTGCTACATCAAGTCTTTTTGCTGGAACCACTCCCGGTTTTTGCTGGAACCAACACTCGATTTTGCCGCAATGCTAGGATGGTGCTGGGCGGCGATGGACTGTGGTTGCTCTGTGTTTTGCTGCATCAATTTTTTTGCTGGAACTAGCAATTATTTTTGCTACATCCAGCCGAAAGCAGAGCTGGAACGAGTGAATATTTTCTTGTTTAAGACCATCGGTGCCGGTGGATTTTTTGCTAGAACTGTGTTATTTATTTGCTGGAATAGTTTTTGATTTTTGCTACCACCAGCAAAACCCATTTTTTGTTTCTTGAAGCTTTTTTTGCTCCAACCGGCAACCATGAAAACTACAACCGGTTAATATTTTTGCTACAATGGAAACGGCGGGCGGCATTGGCGAGCTTGCCGTCGGAGCTGCTGCGACTTCGCGCGCCGGGGATGCGGCAGTCACCACCGGAGCTGCAACCATCGTAACGGGGAGCTACATCTACAGGGACGCGCTGCTACATGCACGGAGCCGGCGAGAAATAGAGGAGATGACGACGGCGGGAGCGGCGACCGGCGGCGAGGGCGGCCGATGGCTGGGGGCGAGGGCGGCGACAGGCGTGACGTGCCGGGCGGTGCTTCTACACCGGGCGCATCGCTCATCCCCTGACGGCGCGATAGGACTGTTTCTCAGAGAAGAAGGGGGAGGAAGGACGGGAGATCGTGCGGTTCTAATTTCACTAATCGTACGATGCAGGTGCGACCGGCCCAAATTTGGGCCGGCGCACCGTGGCCTATCAGTCACCTTTTTATTGCCAGTGTAGTTTTCCAGCCAGCCAACGTTTATTCTTGCTTGTACTAGCCACCTTGATGATGTGTGTAGGCAAAAGATGTACTCGATGCGATTAGGTGGTCCACATGGACGGGATAGGGTGCCATATTTCCGTGTCCGTCAATATATGTTATATACCCACGCGTACGTACGCCTGCAATAGATCGATTCACGTTACGTGCGCAATAGGCATAGCGATTTAACCTAGCGGACCGATGACCGGCGGCGGCGGCGCACAGAGCACGCCATCCACGTCGGTGCAGTGGTCCGATCTCAACGACGATCTCCTCAACCTGATCTGCAGCAAGGTCACCCTGCTGCTCCATCGCGTCCACTTCGCCGCCGTATGCAGGTCATGGCGAGCCGCTGCCATTGCAGCGAGGCAAGCGGCGCCGCCCGCCTTACCCTGGCTCGTCTTCCCCAGCAATGACTGCAAGACAAAGCGTGTATACTGCCCCGAGGACGGCGGGGTCCTGCGGATCCCTCTGGTGAACGAGGCCCTCCTCAACAAGTGGTTCGTGGGAGCTCACGACGGGGGCTGGGTCGCAGCGCTAGGGGACAACATGCAGCTTGCGATCGTGAACATCTTTTCCGGTGTTGAGGTATCGCTCCCCGCCAAGGACCTGAGCACGGTCTTCTCAAGCCAGGACAACTCAATCTCGAAGGTTATCTTTTTGCAGTCCCCAACCTCAACCGACTGCATCATTGCCGTTATCACCTGGCGGCGCGACATCGCCCTCTGTAAGATTGGTTGTCCGGACAGCGGGTGGAGGAAAAAGCGGTTTTACCAACATCTAATCGTTGACATCATATTCTACAGTGGACACCTCTACGGCCTTACCAACTCCAAGGATCTGGTCAGGTTCGAGATAGGTGCGAACAAAGATGGAAGCCCGGTGATCACTGACAAATCGGACTTGTTGCATATCCAAAATACTAGTGTTCCTATCTGGTTCCCGACCTATATCATTGAGTTACACAACAAGTTGGCGATGGTGGTGAGGATTCATCCGGGCGGTAGCCGTGAGCCTTTCTTCAAGGTGTTTGAGATTGTTGACGAATTGACGACAATGTACACTCACAAGTGCAAGCAGGTGACGAGCTTGGGTGATTACGCCCTGTTTTTAGGGAAATTATGGTCCAAGGTGGTGTACGTGCCGTCTGCTAGGCACGGCGAGGTGCAGAGAAGCTGCATCTACGCCGACAATATGACATACTTGACAAGTTTGGATGGCCATGGCGAACGCGTATATCATATGCAACACGAAAACAGCAACAATGCCACACAAATGATCAAATCAGCAGGATCATATGTAGGTGCCCCTTCATTTCCCAATGGCATGTGGATTCTCCCTCCGAATTTCTAGCAGAACAAGAATAGTCAAGCATGACACCTTTAATTTTATACCGAGTGTTTACATTATGTAATTTCACATTTACCGTCTACATTGTTAAAATAGTGGCTGCTCATATGTAGTATCACTGGAATATTGCGTCGTGAAATAATGAAAATATGAACTGGTTTTTCTTTTACCTATGTTGCTTTATGCCTCTAGCTGTGTTTGGACAATTTGATCTTAATTTTACTATCTTCTCGGACCCATATGCTATCCAATAATAGTTGCAAAGCGCCCAATTTCTTGAGCTGTGCATGATTTAGTCAGTCATATGACTATCTTCACAAAGTAAGCATCCGACCATTGATGAAAAAGTAGAAGCAGCATCTCAGGAGTCCTTGGCTCCTTGCCAAGCTTAACAACAGAATTCTGCAACAACTTTGCTCCCCCGGGTTCTCCATGGATTCCAGCTGCTAGCCGCGGGCACATATCTGATGAGATAGATATATGAATGGTGCAATGGCCCATGGGCCATGGCAGGACCTGACCGTCTCACATGCCAGCCTCCTTTGCACAACGAGTGCCGTACACACAGATAGCCAGCCAGCATAATCGATAAACTTGCGTCCTCTCGCAAATGTTTGCAGAGAGAACAAACACTCAAGCAGGCACTCAACTTGTTTCCTCTCCCGAATGTTTCTTTGCTTTTCCTTTAATTCTGCTCTGGTGAGCATTCCATGCACCACCATTTTGCAGCGAAAGGATTCAAAAACATACTACAAAACCGTATTCCAAATTCGACTCGGTCATCACTTAGACCTATCTAGGTGACAAGACTTCACGAACACCCGTCCGCTAAGGTGTGTTGGAATTTGTTAGTGGGCTTTTGGCCCAAAGCCTAACTAAAATTCTAAAATTCTCTTGGCCCATTCATGCACACATATGAGTAGAGTGAGTGAGGCTAAAGTTTAGTCCCACATCATAAGTTGAGAGAGGGTTGCACCTTTTTATAAGGTGAGCTCTTCTACCACTTGTATGAGCCTGAGAAGAGGAGACCTACACGCGCGCTCCTCCTCCTCCTCGCTCGCCGCGCCGCGCCGCGCCGCGCCACGGGATTGAGCCGAGCCGAGCCGAGGACAGAGCTATGCACGTTGTCTATATTTTTGCTGCTCGGGAAAAATTAATGTGTCATTAATTAATAATTAACGGACGCGTTAATTACTGAACAGTTTCCGATTCTTTTTGATCGTGACGACTCGGACGTGGGGTTTACTCCCATGACCTAACCAACCCGCATTATATAGTCAGGCAGACGTCTACCCTAGCCGCAGCCGCTTCGTATGGTTTCTCACCACCGTTCCAGATCATTGCGCCGCCAAGCAAGCCTTCTCCATCCCTCCTTTCGGCGTGCACCGGGAGAAGGGACAGCAGGCCTCCGGAACCCCGCCTCTCGTGATCCTGTATGGGAGAGGGGCGATCAGGTTTTGGGGCGCGCGATCGCGCGGCAGGCAGCGACGACTTCATGAACGCATTTAATTCTTCCCGACCTCGGCAACCTCATCCTCGACGACATGGGCGACAACATCAATGCCGGCGGTGCTGCTCCCGGTCCATCGTATGTGATTCTATCTTTCCTGTTCGAGATCATGGTAGAATTCATGTTTCTAGTATGTGCCCTAGATGTGATCTGTACATCTACTATGCTAGTTCACATGATTAGTTCAATCTCTGCTACTGTAGTCATGATTTATCTTCTGTTTATTCGGATTAAATCTCGTAGTAATTTGCTCATATTTCCAACAATCCAAAAACCTGATTATAGGTAATTTGCTCCGAGTGGTTTTGCTGCGCATCTAAAGCCGCCTACCTTTAAGAGGGCGCAATATAAGAGGTGGCGCACGAGAGCAGTCTACTAGTTTCAGACCATGGGCTGCTATGACGCCACCAAGGGCAAGCCTGATGGCGATCTTAATCCAGCACAGTTGGAAACTTTTGAGAAGATTGATACTCTCTTTAAAGGTGCTCTTCTGGGTGTTCTTGATGACTCCATTGTGGACTCGTATATGTCGTTTGACTACGGCAAGGACATGTGGGCTGCGCTCGAGTCCAAGTTTGATGCCTCGGACGCCGGCAGCGAGTTGTACGTCATGGGGCAATTCTATGACTACAAGATGACCGATGAGCGCTCTGTTGTACAGCAGGCTCATGAGATACAGTCGCTCGCAAAAGAACTTGAGTACTTCAAGTGTGTGTTGCCGGATAAATTTGTTGCCGGAGGCATCATTGCCAAGCTTCCACCTTCGTGGAACAATTTTGCTACTTCCCTGAATCACAAGAGACAAGAGTTTTCCGTTGCGGATCTCATTGGTACTCTTGATGTTGAAGAGAAGGCGAGAGCAAAGGACACACGTGCTCGAGTTGCTGAGGGAGCTTCTAGTGCCCACATGGTACAAAAGAAGAACTTCCAGCCCAACAAGTTCAAAAACAACAAGAACAAAACTCAGGGCAAAGGCAAGTTTGATACAAAGAACAAGTCATCGCATTCTACCAACTTCAAGAAGAATTCTCACAAGAAGGGGAAGGGACTTTGCCATGTCTGCTGTGATCCTAATCACTGGGCTCCGAAGTGTCCTAACCGCTTTGAGGAGCGCGAACATGAGAAGAGCGGCAAGTCCGCTAATGTTGTCATCGGTGATACTGATATGAAGGAATCTGGGTACGGTATTCTTCCTACCAACCTTTCAGTATTTCAATCTCCTGATTGGTTAATTGACACCGGTGCCAATGTACATGTTTGTGCTGACGCCTCAATGTTTTCTTCTTACTTGGTCACAGGGACTTCTCCCGTGCTGATGGGGAACGGGTCACATGCCATCGTTCGAGGTGTCGATACAGTCGACCCGAAGTTTACTTCGGGCAAGACCGTGCGTCTGAAGAACGTTCATCATGTGACATCCATCAATAAAAATCTCGTTAGCGGTTCCCGTTTATGTCGAGATGGTTTTAAGTTGGTTTTTGAGTCCAATAAAGTTGTAATTTCCAAGTGTGGACAATTTGTTAGAAAAGGCTATGAGTGCGGAGGCTTGTTCCGCCTATCTTTGTCAGATATTTGCACTAAAGTTATTAATAATGTTTGCCACAATAATGAGTCGGATATTTGGCATTCACGACTTTGTCATATTAACTTTGGTTGCATGACGGGGCTAGCCAATGAATTTAATTCCGAAAATCTCTACTGTCAAAGGCTTTAAGTGCCAAGTATGTGTGCAAGCTAAACAACCTCGCAAGTCCCATAAGACTGCAGAGGCAAGAGACTTGGCGCCACTAGAGCTTATACATTCTGATCTTTGTGAGATGAATGGCGTGTTGAAAAAAGGTGGAAAGAGATATTTCATGACGTTGATTGATGACTGCACAAGATATTGTTATGTGTATCTTCTGAAATCGAAAGATGAGGCTTTAACTTTCTTCAAAAACTACAAAGCTGAGGCAGAGAACCAACTTGATCGAAAAATTAAACGGCTTAGGTCCGATCGTGGTGGAGAGTATTTTTCCAATGAATTTGATCTGTTTTGTGCGGAACATGTTATAATCCATGAGAGGACACCTCCCTACTCACCTCAGTCTAATGGGGTGGCCGAAAGAAAGAACCGAACTCTAACTGATTTGGTTAACACCATGTTAGACACATCAGGTCTTTCCAAGGAATGGTGGGGGCAGGCGCTAATGACCGCGTGTCATGTCCTAAACCGAGTTTCTCCAAAAGCATAAGACCATGACTCCATTTGAGGAATGGGAAAGGAAAAGGTTGAAACTCTCTTACCTACGTTCTTGGGGTTGTTTGGCGAAATTCAATGTACCAATTCCCAAGAAGCGCAAGCTTGGACCAAAAACCGTGGATTGTGTTCTTCTGGGATATGCTTTTCATCGCATTGGCTATAGATTTTTGATAATAAAATCTGAGGTATCCGACATGCATGTTGGTACGATTATGGAGTCTAATGATGCAACTTTCTTTGAGGACATATTTCCTATGAAGGATATGTCAAGTTCATCAAATTAGGAGATACCTACTCCATCTGGTGAAGAACTCACTGTAATTCCTGAACCCACCATTGCGATGGAACACGTTGAGAATCCTGTTGAGGGTGACAATGAAGCTCCTATAAGGAGTAAGAGACAGAGGACTGCAAAGTCCTTTGGTGATGATTTCATTGTGTACCTTGTGGATGACACACCCAGGACTATTTCAGAAGCCTATGCATCTCCGATGTCGACTCTTTGGAAGGAAGCTATTCAGAGGCGAGATGGATTCCATCTTAGCTAACGGAACTCGGGAGATCACCGACCGTCCTTATGGGTGCAAACACAGTAGGATGTAAGTGGGTGTTCAAGAAGAAGCTTAGACCTGATGGTACGATTGAAAAGTACAAGGCACGACTTGTGGCTAAGGGTTATACCCAGAAAGAAGGTGAAGACTTTTTTGATACTTACTCACCCGTGGCTAGACTGACCACAATTCGGGTGCTACTATCACTGGCTGCCTCACTAGATTTCCCGCAGCAGTTGATGATGTGGTATCTGGAATCCATGCCTTCCCAGTCATACAAATGCTCGGCTGCTGATTCCAAGTGGCTTACTTTCATCCAGGCGCTAGTTTACATTTTAAGAATATAGTCCAACAGGTTTTTCTTCCCCCGTGTTTTGTCCTGAAAATGCAGACCTTTCATAGAAAAAAGATTGATAAATACAATCCGTAGAGTTTTTCTTCCATGGTGTTTTTTCTTGAAAATGCAGACATTCATAACAGGCAAAAAAATTACATTCTTGAGGTTTAGCAAAGAGTAAAGCAGGCGCTCTACCATCTGAGCTGTATCCCCTTACACTGTGCCAATAATTAGCAGCCCATATTAATTTTCTGACAACACGTGTCATAATTTTTTTTCCGCAATGAAAAGCATCCTTTATTAACTGAAGTGCACCTCCAAACATCCCTCCCATTTCAGATTCAAATTCAACACCACTTCTTACATTCCACCCATCTTCTTCAATGATCATTGTCGTGGCCATCTCAAACTCATCATGTTCTTTCTCCTCCTCCGACTATGAGTTGTCAAAATATTCTTAGACAAATCTCCCCTGTGTGAGTTGCATCACAAATAAAAAAATTAAAAGAAAAGGTGAACAGAAAAAGGGCCTTGTGTTTGAACTCATTTCCATAATTATTCTTGTTTCTTTAATAGGTGGAATTACTATGGGGTAACGAGGTGGAGGCGGCAACTGTGCGTGACATGACAAATGCTTTTTTGAGGGAAAGCATGACATGACATATGGGAAAATGCAATTTGGCGCTTCCCGCGCCCGATTTCGCTCTTTTCATATGCAATGCCCACGTTGCTTTCGATACGTTCTAAGGCCCACCCATAGTTCGTCTCTCCCATCACTGGTTTGAGGAACCTTCTAGAAAGTTCCCACTGGTTAGCTTGGGCTGACTTATTTTTCTGTTTTTTCGGGCTTGATTTGTTTTCTTTTCCTTTTTGTTTTTCTTATTGTTTTGTTCTTTCTTTTATCATTTTTATCAAATTCATGAACTTTTTGAAGCCACATACCTTTTTCAAATTTGTGAATGTTTTATAAATCCATGATGAGTATTACTTCCTCGAGTGAAATTCCACATCAATTATTCTTTGTCACAAGCATTTATAGTACGAGTAATTCCATGATGATGAGTTAAATAAATAATAATCATGTTGAATAAATGTTGAAAGCCACATAAATATCCAACACTCGTGTGTGTGTGTGTGTGTGTGTGCGTGCGTGCGCGCGCTAATTTATAATAATTATAAATTTTGAACTAACCAATACCAATAAATTTTCCTTCGTTATTTCTTCCAAACTTTTTTTGCAAACACAAACCACTTCGTCAATTATTATTTTTATACTATAATATATTAATTCAAACCTTGATGTTTATCATGCAAATATTTCAACAATATTACAAATTTCTAGATTCACATTCGAACACAACATATATTCCAAATGAAGTGCCATTTCAAACATCCCTCCCATTTCAGATTCAAATTCAACACCACTTCTTACATTCCACCCATCCTCTTCAACGATCGTCGTTGTGGGCATCTTAAACTCATCATCCTCTTTCTCTTCCTCCGCATATGAGTCGTAAAAAAATTCCGAGACAAATCTCCTCTATGTCAATTGCATCACAAATAAAAAAAATTAAAAAGAAAATGTGAAAGAAAAATGGCATTGCGTTTGAACTCATTTCCATAATCTATAATACCTAAATAGTTGATCCCCACTAAACTAATTCTCTCGACATGCAGCATGTCCACATCAGCGGCCCCACTACCTCATCATCCTTAGTGATGCCATCTCTTTTTTTTTACTAAAGAATTTTCCTCCACAACTCTACACGGCATCATTCTTTTTTTCTCGAGAATCCTTGATGGCAACCGCATCTTGATTTTCATCTCGCTCTTTGCCTTCTTTTATCTCCATCAAATCGCACTACCTCTTCTCCTCCCCCGTGGAGGCTAACCAACGCATGCCTCCCCCGCGAGGCCCCTCGGCTCATCTCCCTTGGCCTTCATCCCCCATAAATACATCAGCCTCCTCCTCATTCTCATATCCATGGTGATGATGCTCCATGAGTGGATGATTTTCATGAGGGACAACGCGTGTGTATCTCCCTCCAGCAGTAGCGGCGACTAACACATCCTCCTCCTCCATTGTGATGCCCTCGCTTCCTCCCTCAAAGTCATCGTCACCGTCTCCCTAAGCCATCGAGGACACCCGCACCAACAACAAAGATAACTCCAGGTCCACCTCGCAGCAAGTCGTCCACACGAGCATCGCCGCAGGGCCCTGCTCACCCGCACGCTCCATCGCAAGCTACTCCCACTAGGATGACCTACTACTACAACTACTTAGCACCCGCTGACAGCAGGCTGTTGACAGCGCTGGTGGGAGAGCAACACCACCAAGAAGAGCCATCAGCAGAAACAGCGGCGCTACTCCTACGACTCCACGGACGACGAGTCGTCGGCCGGCATCATCATCATACAGAAGCAGCACATGGGGCCGTCCTACGATAGCCTCACCACGAGCCCACCACCACTGTCAACAATGCCAAGATCACATGAAGCTGGACAAGGAACTGGGCATGGTGTGTTAGAACCTGACCTTGTACACTGTTGATTTTGTTTATTTTGTATCTTGAGCAAACTGTTAAACTGGGGTCTGATGCAATTTGTATAAGCACATGACCCAGTGTAGTTTTCAGTCATCTACAGTGCTGCGCCCCTGTTAAGCAGTAGAGTAGTAGAGACATGGTAAATGTCAGCATGTAGTGTAGCTTGACATAGATTCAGACGGCTCACTGTAGAGCACGTCCAGGCACTGCTGCATCGACAGCAGAGTTGTAAAAGGGTGAGGTGCATCGTGCAGCAACCCAACCCCCAGCTATTCACTCTGAAAGAATAGAAAGAAAAGGAAGGCTCCCAAGAAGGGTGCTGGACCCAAATCCTCTATCTCTGCTCTGATTTTTACCTCTGTTTTTCTTCCCCGACGACCTCAGTGAATCTGCTGTGCATCCATTGGATCCCACCGTGCTAAGCTAGTTCGAGTGAGATAAGAGAGGAGACCTTACATTTGGCCTCAGAGCCAGGTTCCATAGAGGGCGGAGGGGCAGATGGCGCCGCCAAAACCGGGTGAAACCGCGGCGGCGGCGGCGGCAGCAGCGGCGGCGGCGGCAGAGAAAGATGAGTTGGCGAAGGCTGCGGGGAAGCCTAAGGGGATAGCTGACGGCAAGAGTGAGATCGACAGTACTCTGCCGCTAGCAACCTTGGCGCCGCCGCATTCAAGACAGCGGCCACACATCGACTGGCCGCAGTTGACCCGGACAAATTATGAGATTTGGGCTATGAAGATGCGCGTGGCGCTTCAGGCGGCACGCGTCTGGGAAGCCATCGAGCGCACAGATGTCGACTACGAGGTCGACCGTGAAGCGCTCCTCGGCATCTGCTCGGCGGTGCCAGACTCGGTCATGGCTTTGCTCGCCGGCCGTGACTCCGCGAAGGCTGCGTGGGACGCCATCAAGGTGTCAAACGTCGGTCACGAACGTGTCCGGGAGGCCAGCTTGCAATCGCAACGGCTGGATTTTGAAGAACTCAGAATGGGAGATGATGAATCGGTGGACAGCTTCGCACAGCGGATCAACACGCTGGTTGCCGGACTTCGATCCCTCGGTGAGAATGTGCCTGAACTGAGAATAGTACAGAAATTCTTAGCTGCTGCTCCTGTCAGATTTATGCAAATTGTTACATCAATTGAGCAGTGTGTACCTTTGAACACTCTAAGTGTTGAAGACTTGGTAGGCAGATACAAGGCATATGAGGAACGAATACGTTCCAGATTTGGTGACCCCAAGGGAGGGGAACAATTGATGTTGTCCCGTTCACAGTGGGAGTATTATGATAAGAAGAAAACAGGGGATGCTTCAAGTAGTGGAGAATACAGGTACAAATCTGAATCTAAATCTAGCCAAGGTGGTCAGAAAAGAGAACAGACAAAAGACCCTAATTGGAAGTTTGATATAAAGAAAGTAAAATGTCACAATTGTGGCAGGAAAGGGCACTTCAAGAAAGATTGTAAGAATCCTAAGAAGGAAAGGGCTTACATGGCCAAGAAGGATAATGATGATGACAATCAAGCTCTGCTAATGATGCAGGTGTGTGAGTTGACCCAGGCAGAAAATGAGGTGAATGAAGAGGTGTTCTTAAATGAAGAGAAGGTCTACCCTAGAGAGATGGAGAAAAGTGGTAGAGATATATGGTACTTGGACACAGGTGCTAGCAACCACATGACTGGCGTTGAAGAGAAGTTCTCAGACATAGACATGTCAGTTAAAGGCAAAGTGAAGTTTGGTGATAATTCAACCGTAGAAATCATGGGAAGAGGAACAGTGTTGTTCAAGTGTAAAAATGGAGAGCATCGTGCCCTAACCAATGTCTACCTCATTCCGTCTCTAAAGTCAAGTATCATAAGCCTTGGACAATTGTCAGAACATGGCTGTAAGATAGTTATGGAGGATGAGTACAGCAAAATCAACAGTACTTCTGCTCCTAAGCAAATTGGGTACCTTCGAATATTTGACAAAAACCATCAATTATTGGCAAAGGTGAGAAGATCTGCAAATAGATTGTATATGCTTGATCTCACCATGGCAAAGCCAATTTGCTTGTTGTCAAGTTACTCTGATAATGCGTGGCTGTGGCACGCACGCTACGGACATCTAAACTTCAAAGCTCTACAGAAGCTAGGAAGGGAGGAAATGGTGTTTGGGTTGCCTCACATAGATCATGTGGATCAGATATGTGATGGGTGCTTGGTTGGGAAACAAAGACGTGCTCCGTTTCCCGCAACAGCGAAATTCAGAGCACAAGAGCAACTTGCACTTATTCATGGTGATTTGTGTGGCCCTATCTCACCACCAACACCAGCTGGGAAGAGATACTTCTTGTTGCTGGTAGATGACTACAGTAGGTACATGTGGATAGTACTACTGCGATCAAAAGATGAAGCGTTTGCAGCTGTGAAGAAAGTGTGCAAGAAAGTTCAGATTGAAACTGGCAAGCATGTGAAGGCCCTTCGCACTGACAGAGGAGGAGAATTCACATCAAAAGAATTTGAGGCATACTGTGAAGAACAGGGAGTGCAGCATTATCTCACAACACCATATACACCTCAACACAACGGCGTGGTAGAAAGAAGAAATCAAACAATTGTCAGTATGGCCAGATGCTTGTTAAAAAGCAAGGAAATGCCCGGAACATTATGGGGAGAGGCAGTACATACTGCGGTATATCTTCTTAACAGGGCACCAACCAAAAGTGTCGAAGGGAAGACTCCCTATGAAGCATGGAATGGCAGGAAGCCATGCGTGCAACACCTCAGAACATTTGGTTGCGTGGCTTATGCAAAAGTGACAAAGCCAAACATGCCTAAGCTAGCTGACAGAAATGTTCGAACTGTCATGCTAGGATACGAGCCAAGAACCAAGGCCTACAGGTTGTATGATCCTACAAACAGAAGAATAATTGTATCAAGGGATGTGGTATTTGATGAAAGGAAACATTGGGACTGGAGCAGCATAGCAGCAAATGAAAGCTGCGATTCAAGTGAAGTGTTCACTGTGACATATCCTGATGATACAGAGTACTATGAACCAACTAAGGTGGATTCAGCTAATAAAGAAGTTGCTAAGGGGCCAACAAGCAGTAATGAGGAAATGGGATTAAGCACTCCGATGACATCTCCATTGGCTTCACCTGGACACTCCAGCATAATGGTGTCCCCTGCATCTGAGGTAGCAGGTGGAGATGACGTCCCTGCAGATCAAGGGCTCTCGCCACAATCAGTTGGTCCACAGGGCTACAGAAATATTCAGGAGTTACTAGATGAAGTGTCAGAGTGTGAACTCGAAGAAGATGAACTATGTCTGCTCGGTGTTGGTGAACCAACCTCGTTTTCTGAAGCTGAGAAGGAAGCTTGCTGGAAGCGAGCCATGAATGAGGAAATGAAATCCATCCTTGACAACAGTACATGGACGATCACGGATAGACCTACAGGTCAGAAAGTTATCGGTTTAAGATGGGTATTCAAATTGAAAAAGGACCCATCCGGTGCTATTGTGAAACACAAAGCCAGGCTCGTGGCAAAGGGTTATGTGCAACGAAAGGGTGTTGATTATGGAGAAGTGTTTGCTCCTGTTGCACGACTGGAGACTGTAAGATTAATGGTGGCACTCGCCGCTCAAGAAGGGTGGGAGCTCCACCATATGGATGTAAAATCAGCATTCCTAAATGGGGAATTAGAAGAAGCTGTGTATGTCTGTCAGCCTCCTGGTTTCGAGGTGCAAGGTGATGAGCACAAAGTGTTAAAGCTAAACAAGGCTTTGTATGGGCTATGCCAAGCTCCCAGAGCATGGAATGCAAAGCTGGACGCTACATTGTTGACCCTAGGATTTCGGAGGTGTCCAGTGGAACATGGGGTTTATCTGAGGAAAACTGGCGCAGCGCAATTACTAGTCGGTGTTTATGTCGATGACTTAGTAATCACTGGATCAAACATTGAGGAAATTTGCTGTTTCAAGAAGCAGATGATGGAGTTGTTCAAGATGAGCGATCTGGGTTTACTATCATATTATCTGGGCACTGAGATAGCTCAAACAACGAATGGAATTTCGCTATGTCAAGCAGGGTATGCTCTGAAAATTTTGGAGAAGATAGGCATGACTGACTGCAATTCATGTCCGATACCAATGGAGCCATGTCTGAAACTATTCAAGTCGGATCAAAGCAAAAAGGTAGATGCTACTTATTGCCGCAGTATTGTTGGTAGTTTGAGATATTTGGTGAACACGAGACGAGATCTTGCATTCTCTGTTGGCATTGTGAGTAGGTTCATGGAGTGTCCTACAGTGCATCACTTGGCAGCAGTAAAACAAATTCTGAAGTATGTCAAGGGTTCTGTAAATCTAGGCTGCCATTATGGAAGGAATGAGAAAGCAACTACCAAACTAATAGGCTACAGTGACAGTGACTTGGCTGGGGATATCAATGATAGAAAGAGCACAACTGGAGTAGTGTTCTTCATAGGTTCCAATATAGTGAGTTGGATTTCTCAGAAGCAAAAGGTAGTAGCAGGGTCTTCATGTGAAGCAGAATACATTGCTTCTGCTATTGCAGCTTGTCAAGGCATTTGGCTGAGCAGATTGCTAGCTCAGTTGAAATTTGAAGAACCAGAACAATTTGCACTCATAGTGGATAATAAATCAGCAATAGCACTTAGCAAAAACCCTGTCCACCATGATAGAAGCAAGCATATTGATATAAAATATCACTTCATCAGAGATTGCGTGGAGGAGAAGAAGATCAATGTTGAACATGTCAGGACAGAGGATCAGCTGGCTGACATCTTGACAAAGTCGCTGGCTCGCCCAAAGTTCATGGAGATGCGAGACAGGATTGGTCTCCGACCGGTAAGATCAAGTGTACAAGATCAAGGGGGAGAATGTTAGAACCTGACCTTGTACGCTGTTGATTTTGTTTATTTTGTATCTTGAGCAAACTGTTAAACTGGGGTCTGATGCAATTTGTATAAGCACATGACCCAGTGTAGTTTTCGATCATCTCTGATGCTGCGCCTGTTAGCGATGAGAGTAGTAGAGACATGGTAAATGTCGGCATGTAGTGTAGCTTGACATAGATTCTGACGGCTCACTTTGTAGAGCACGTCCGAGCACTGCTGCATCGACAATGAGAGTTGTAAAAGGGTGAGGTGCATCGTGCAGCAACCCAACCCCAGCTATTCACTCGAAAGAATAGAAAGAAAAGGCAGGCTCCCAAGAAGGGTGCTGGACCCAAATCCTCTGTCTCTGCTCTGATTTTTACCTCTGTTTTTCTTCCCCGACGAGCTCAGTGAATCTGCTGTGCATCCATTGGATCCCACCGTGCTAAGCTAGTTCGAGTGAGATAAGAGAGGAGACCTTACATGGTGGAGGACTTCTGGCCATGCTTGATCGATATGTAGAAACTGTTGGGGTAAGAGGAGGCCACATATTTCCTTGAGTTTTATTCCCATCAAGCCTGCAACGTGCCTCATATGGACAAGCCTGACTAGAGGCTCCGCCACCATGGGTGTCTACTCTATGATGCCGACAACATCTAGATGCGATTTGGAAATCTTCTCTATATACAGTTTTTCTTTTCCGCTTTAAACCATGGGACAAAATGTGTATGTCATTCCGTTCCTCTCTGGATACATTTTTTCCACTCCGCCTTAGTTTGTTGTACGGTATGACGAATCGATACCCTAAACTCCTTTTATGTTTTTAGAACTGACGGGTGGATCCCTCCTTCGTTCATGATGGTGATAGTGGTAAATAATTTTTGGATTCAGTAAAATATTCAGTAAAGATAGGCATGACTGACTGCAATTCATGTCCGATACCAATGGAGCCACGTCTGAAACTATTCAAGTCGGATCAAAGCAAAAAGGTAGATGCTACTTATTCCCGCAGTATTGTTGGTAGTTTGAGATATTTGGTGAACACGAGACGAGATCTTGCATTCTCTGTTGGCATTGTGAGTAGGTTCATGGAGTGTCCTACAGTGCATCACTTGGCAGCAGTAAAACAAATTCTGAAGTATGTCAAGGGTTCTGTAAATCTAGGCTGCCATTATGGAAGGAATGAAAGCAACTACCAAACTAATAGGCTACAAAGGATGTTGACTTGGCTGGGGATATCAATGATAGAAAGAGCACAACTGGAGTAGTGTTCTTCATAGGTTCCAATATAGTGAGTTGGATTTCTCAGAAGCAAAAGGTAGTAGCAGGGTCTTCATGTGAAGCAGAATACATTGCTTCTGCTATTGCAGCTTGTCAAGGCATTTGGCTGAGCAGATTGCTAGCTCAGTTGAAATTTGAAGAACCAGAACAATTTGCACTCATAGTGGATAATAAATCAGCAATAGCACTTAGCAAAAACCCTGTCCACCATGATAGTGTTGGGGAACGTTGCAGAAAATTAAAATTTTTCCTACGGTTTCACCAAGATCCATCTATGAGTTCATCTAAGCAACGAGTAACGGGAGAGAGTTTGCATCTACATACCACTTGTAGATCGCGTGCGGAAGCTTGCTTGGTGATGATGGAGTCGTACTCGAGCGTGATTCAGATCACCGATGCCAAGTCTTGAGCGGACAGCACCTCCGCGTTCAACACACGTGCGGGACGAGCGGCGTCTCCTCCTTCTTGATCCAGCAAGGGGAAGGAGAGGTTGAGGAAGACGGCACCACCGGCAGCACGACGGCGTGGTGATGGTGGTGATCAAGATACTCAAGCGAGGCTTCGCCGAGCTCTCGGAGGAGGAGATGTGTTGGGGAGGGAGGGCTGCGCCTTGGGAGATGTGTGCAGCAGCCCCCCCCCCTTTATATAGGCCCCGGTGGCGGCCCCTAGAGATCCAATCTCAAGGGGGCGGCCAAGGGGTGGAGTGCCCCCAAGCCGGTGGGCGCCCCACCCCTAGGGTTTCAACCCTAGGCGCGGGGTGGGCCTGAGGCGCACCAGCCCCTGTGGGCTGGTTCCTTCCCCTATGGCCCATGGGGCCCTCCGGGATGGGTGGCCCCACCCGGTGGACCCACGGGACCCTTCCGGTGGTCCCGGTACTTTGCCGGTAACCCCCGAAACTTTCCCGATGGCCGAAACACCACTTCCTATATATTATTCTTTACCTCCGGACCCTTCCGAACTCCTCGTGACGTCCGGGATCTCATCCGGACTCGAACAACATTCGTATTCACATACTAGTCTTCCTACTAACCCTAGCGCCACCGAACCTTAAGTGTAGACCCTACGGGTTCGGAGACACGCAGACATGACCGAGACGACTCTCGGGCAATAACCAACAGCGGGATCTGGATACCCATGTTGGCTCCCACATGCTCCTCGATGATTTCATCGGTTGAACCACGATGTCGAGGATTCTATCAAACCACATATGCAATTCCTTTGTCAATCGATGCGTTACTTGCCCGAGACTCGATCGTCGGTATCCCAATACCTCGTTCGGTCTCGTTACCGCAAGTCACTTTACTCGCATCCGTAATGCATGATCCGTGGCCAACACCTTGGTCACATTGAGCTCATTATGATGATGCATTACCGAGTGGGCCCAGAGATACCTCTCCGTCATACGGAGTGACAAATCCCGCTCGATCCATGTCAACCCAATGATACTTTCGGAGACACCTGTAATGCACCTTTATAGTCACCCGATTCGTTGTGACGTTTGATACACCCAAGGCACTCCTACGGCAACCGGAGTTACACGATCTCATGGTCGAAGGAATAGATACTTGACATTGGCAAAGCTTCTAGCAAACGAACTATACGATCTTTTATGCTAAGCTTGTGATTGGGTCTTGTCCATCACATCATTCTCCTAATGATGTGATCCCGTTATCAACGACATCCAATGTCCATAGTCGAAACCATGACCATCTATTGATCACAACGGGCTAGTCAACTAGAGGCTCACTAGGGACATATTGGGGTCTAAGTGTTCACACGTGTATTATGATTTCGGATAACACGGTTATAGCATGAACAAAAGACAATTATCATGAACATTGAAATATAATAATACTTTTATTATTGCCTCTAGGGCATATTTCCAACAGTCTCCCACTTGCACTAGAGTCACTAATCTAGTTACATTGTGATGAATCGAACACCCATAGAGTTCGGTGTTGATCATGTTTTGCACGCGAGAGAGGTTTAGTCAACGGATCTGCGACATTCAGATCCGTGTGCACTTTGCAAATCTCTATGTCTCCATCTTGAACATTTTCACGGATGGAGTTGAAGCGACGCTTGATGTGCTCGGTCTTCTTGTGAAACCTGGCTCCTTTGCAAGGGCAATAGCTCCAGTGTTGTCACGAAGAGTTTGATCGGCCCCGACGCATTGGGTATGACTCCTAGGTCGGTGATGAACTCCTTCACCCAAATTGCTTCATGCGCTGCCTCCGAGGCTGCCATGTACTCCGCTTCACACGTAGATCCCGCCACGACGCTCTGCTTGCATTTGCACCAGCTCTCGCTCCACCATTCAACATATACACGTATCCGGTTTGTGACTTAGAGTCATCCAGATCCGAGTCGAAGCTAAGCGTCGACGTAGCCTTTCTGACGAGCTCTTCGTCTCCTCCATAAACGAAACATGTCCTTTGTCCTTTTCGGTACTTCAGATATTCTTGACCGCTGTCCAAAGTGTTCCTTGCGGGATTACTTTGGTATCTTGCAACCAAACTTACGGCAAGGTTTACATCGGTCCAGTACACAAGATGGCATACATAATAGATCCTATGGCTGAAGCATAGGGATGACACTCATCTCTTCTTTATCTTTTGCCGTGGTCGGTGGTGAGCTGAGCTCAGTTTCACACCTTGTAACATAGGCAAGAACCCTTCTTGGACTGATCCATTTTGAACCTCTTCAAAATTTTATCAAGGTATGTGCTTTGTGAAAGACCTATGAGGCGCCTCGATCTATCCCTATAGATCTTGATGCCTAATATATAAGCAGCTTCTCCAAGGTCCTTCATTGAAAAACACTTGTTCAAGTAGGCCTTAATGCTGTCCGAAGTTTTGTATCATTTCCCATCAAGAGTATGTCATCTACATATAATAGGAGAAATGCTACTGAGCTCCCACTCACTTTCTTGTAAACGCAGGCTTCTCCATAAGTCTGCGTAAACCCAAACGCTTTGATCATCTCATTAAAGCGAATGTTCCAACTCGAGATGCTTGCACCAGTCCATAAATGGATCATTGGAGCTTGCATACTTTGTTAGCGTTCGAGGATCGACAAAACCTTCCGGCTGCATCATATACAGCTCTTCCTTAAGATGTCCGTTAAGGAATGCCGTTTTGACGTCCATCGCCATATCTCATAATCATAGTATGCGGCAATTGCTAACATGATTCGGACGGACTTAAGCTTCGCTACGGAGAGAATGTCTCGTCGTAGTCAATCCCTTGAACTTGTCGATAACCCTTAGCGACAAGTCGAGCTTTATAAATGGTGACATTTCCATCCGCGTCCGTCTTCTTCTTAAAAATCCATTTATTTTCTATCGCTCGCGATCATCGGGCAAGTCTGTCAAAGTCCATACTTTGTTTTCATACATGGATTCTATCTCGGATTTCATGGCCTCAAGCCATTTGTTGGAATCCGGGTCCGCCATCGCTTCTTCATAGTTCGAAGGTTCATTGTTGTCTAGCAACATGATTTCCATGACAGGTTGCCGTACCACTCACTGTGCGGAACGTGTCCTTGTGGACCTTCGTTCAAGAGTAACTTGATCCAAGTATCTTGATCATCATCAATGATTTCCTCTTCAGTGGGTGTGGGCATTACAGGAACGGTTTCCTGCGCGGCACCACTTTCCCGTTCGAGAGGTAGTACTTCATCGAGTTCTACTTTCCTCCCACTTACTTCTTTCGAGAGAAACTCTTTCTCTAGAAAGCATCCGTTCTTGGCAACAAAGACTTTGCCTTCGGATCTTAAGTAGAAGGTATACCCGACAGCTTCCTTAGGGTATCCTATGAATACGCATTTTTCCGACTTGGGTTCGAGCTTTTCAGGTTGAAGTTTCTTGACATAAGCATCGCATCCCCAAACTTTCAGAAACGACAGCTTAGGTTTCTTCCCAAACCATAATTCATACGGTGTCGTCTCAACGGATTTAGACGGAGCCCTATTTAAAGTGAATGTAGCTGTCTCTAGAGCGTATCCCCAAAATGACATGGTAAATCGGTAAGAGACATCATAGACCGCACCATATCCAATAGAGTGCGATTCGACGTTCGGACACACCGTTTATTTGAGGTGTTCGGCGGCGTGAGTTGTGAAACGATTCCACATTTTCTTAAGTGTGTGCCAAATTCGTGACTTAAATATTCTCCTCCACGATCTGATCGTAGGAACTTTATCTTTCGGTCACGTTGATTCTCCACCTCACTCTGAAATTCCTTGAACTTTTCAAAGGTCTCAGACTTGTGTTTCATTAAGTAGACATACCCATATCTACTCAAGTCGTCAGTGAGAGTGAGAACATAACGATATCCTCCGCGAGCCTCAACGCTCATTGGACCGCATACATCGGTATGTATGATTTCCAACAAGTTGGTTGCTCGCTCCATTGTTCCGGAGAACGGAGTCTTGGTCATTTTGCCTAAGAGGCATGGTTCGCATGTGTCAAACGATTCATAATCAAGAGACTCTAAAGTCCATCAGCATGGAGTTTCTTCATGCGCTTGACACCAATGTGACCAAGGCGGCAGTGCCACAAGTATGTGGGACTATCGTTATCAACTTTACATCTTTTGGCATCCACACTATGAACATGTGTAATATTACGCTCGAGATTCATTAAGAATAAACCATTGACCATCGGAGCATGACCATAAAACATATCTCTCATATAAATCGAACAACCATTATTCTCGGACTTAAATGAGTAGCCATCTCGTATCAAACGAGATCCGATACAATGTTCATGCTCAAACTTGGCACTAAATAACAATTATTGAGGTTTAAAACTAATCCCGTAGGTAAATGTAGAGGCAGCGTGCGACGGCGATCACATCGACTCGGAACCATTCCCGCGCGCGATCGTCACCTCGTCCTTCGCCAGTCTTCGTTTATTCCGCAGCTCCTGCTGTGAGTTACAAATATGAGCAACGGCACCGGTATCAAATACCAGGAGTTACTACGAGTACTGGTAAGATACACATCAATTACATGTATATCAAATATACCTTTGGTGTTGCGGCCTTCTTATCCGCTAAGTATTTGGGGCAGTTCCGCTTCGAGGACCCTTCCCTTGCAATAAAAGCACTCGGTCTCGGGCTTGGGTCCATTCTTTGACTTCTTCCCGCAGACAGACTTACGGGCGCGGCAACATCCTTGCCGTCCTTCTTGAAGTTCTTCTTACCCTTGCCTTTCTTGAACTTAGTGGTCTTATTGACCATCAACACTTGATGTTCCTTTTGATTTCAGCCTCTGCGACCTCGGATCGAGAACACTTCAGAATGGTCTTTACCATCCCACGCATGTTGTAGTTCATCACGAAGCTCTTGTAGCTTGGTGGGAGCGATCGGAGGATTCTGTCAATGACCGCCTCATCTGGGAGGTTTATGTTCACCGGGTCATACGGTTGTGCAACCCACATCTTCGGATGTGCTCACCGACAGTAACTGTTTTCCTCCATCTTACAAGCTGTAGAACTTGTCAGAGACATCATATCTCTCGACCCGGGCATGAGCTTGGAAAACTAGTTTCAGCTCTTCGAACATCTCATATGCTCCGTGATGCTCAAAACGCTTTTGGAGCCCCGGTTCTAAGCTGTAGAGCATGCCGCACTGAACGAGGGAGTAATCATCAGAACGAGTCTGCCAGACGTTCAAATCGTCTTGCAGATCTTTGGGAGAACAGTGGGTCACCTAACGGTGCTTCTAGGACATCTTGTTTCTTGGCAGCTATGAGGATGATCCTCAGGTTCGGACCCAGTCCGTATAGTTGCTGCCATCATCTTTCAGCTTGGTTTTCTCTAGGAACGCGTTGAAGTTCATGTTGACATTAGCGTTGGCCATTGATCTACAAGACATATTTGCAAAGGTTTTAGACTAAGTTCATGATAATAAAGTTCTTAATCAAAATTACGAACTCCCACTTAGATTAGACATCCCTCCAGTCATCTAAGTGTTACACGATCCGAGTCGACTAGCCCGTGTCCGATCATCACGTGAGACGGACTAGTCATCATCGGTGAACATCTTCATGTTGATCGTATCTTTCATACGACTCGTGCTCGACCTTTCGGTCTCCGTGTTCGAGGCCATGTCCGCACATGCTAGGCTCGTCAAGTTAACCCTAAGTGTTTTCGCCGTAAATCATCTTACACCCGTTGTATGTGAGCGTAAGGATCCATCACACCGATCATCACGTGGTGCTTAGAAACGACGAACTGTAGCAACGGTGCACGTTAGGGAGAACACTTCTTGAAATTTTATAAGGGATCATCTTATTTACTACCGTCGTCCTAAGTAAACAAGATGTAAAAACATAATAAACATCACATGCAATTATATATAGTTGTGACATGATATGGCCAATATCATCAAGCTCCATTGATCTCCATCTTCGGGGCTCCATGATCACCTTGTCACCGGCTTGACACCATGATCTCCATCATCATGATCTCCATCATCGTGTCTTCATGAAGTTGTCACGCTAACGACTACTTCTACTTCTATGACTAACGCGTTTAGTAATGAAGTAAAGTAGTTTACATGGCGTTCTTCAATGACACGCAGGTCATACAAAAAATAAAGACAACTCCTATGGCTCCTGCCGGTTGTCATACTCATCGACATGCAAGTCGTGAATCCTATTACAAGAACATGATCTCATACATCACAATTCAACATTCATCACAACTTCGGCCATATCACATCACATGATCAATCGCTGCAAAAACAAGTTAGGCGTCCTCTAGTTGTTGTTGCATCTTTTACGTGGCTGCGATTGGGTTCTAGCAAGAACGTTTTCTTACCTACGAATCACCACAACGTGATTTTGTCAACTTCTATTTACCCTTCATAAGGGCCCTGTTCATCGAATCCGCTGCAACTAAAGTGGGAGAGACAGACACCCGCCACCACCTTATGCAACTAGTGCATGTCGACCGGTGGAACCGGTCTCACGTAAGCGCACGTGTAAGGTTGGTCCGGCCGCTTCATCCCACAATACCGTTGAGCAAGAAAAGACTAGTAGGGGCAAGTAAGATGACAAGATCAACGCCCACAACAAATTTGTGTTCTACTCGTGCAATAGAGAACTACGCATAGACCTAGCTCATGATGCCACTGTTGGGGAACGTTGCGAAAATTAAAATTTTTCCTACGGTTTCACCAAGATCCATCTATGAGTTCATCTAAGCAACGAGTAACGGAGAGAGTTTGCATCTACATACCACTTGTAGATCGCGTGCGGAAGCTTGCTTGGTGATGATGGAGTCGTACTCGAGCGTGATTCAGATCACCGATGCCAAGTCTTGAACGGACAGCACCTCCGCGTTCAACACACGTGCGGACGAGCGGCGTCTCCTCCTTCTTGATCCAGCAAGGGGAAGGAGAGGTTGAGGAAGACGGCACCACCGGCAGCACGACGGCGTGGTGATGGTGGTGATGCAAGATACTCGGCAGGGCTTCACGAGCTCTACGGAGGAGGAGATGTGTTGGGGAGGGAGGGCTGCGCCTTGGGAGATGTGTACAGCAGCCCCTCCCCCTTTATATAGGCCCCAGGTGGCGGCCCCTAGAGATCCAATCTCAAGGGGCGGCCAAGGGGTGGAGTGCCCCCAAGCCGGTGGGCGCCCCGCCCCTAGGGTTTCAACCCTAGGCGCGGGGTGGGCCTGGGGCGCACCAGCCCCTGTGGGCTGGTTCCTTCCCCTATGGCCCATGGGGCCCTCCGGATGGGTGGCCCCACCGGTGGACCCGGGACCCTTCCGGTGGTCCGTGCTTTTGCCAGAACCCCAAACTTTCCCGATGGCGAAACACCACTTCCTATATATTATTCTTTACCTCCGGACCCTTCCGAACTCCTCGTGACGTCCGGGATCTCATCCGGACTCGAACAACATTCGTATTCACATACTAGTCTTCCTACTAACCCTAGCGCCACCGAACCTTAAGTGTGTAGACCCTACGGGTTCGGGAGACACGCAGACATGACCGAGACGACTCTCGGGCAATAACCAACAGCGGATCTGGATACCCATGTTGGCTCCCACATGCTCCTCGATGATTTCATCGGTTGAACCACGATGTCGAGGATTCTATCAAACCACATATGCAATTCCCTTTGTCAATCGGTACGTTACTTGCCCGAGACTCGATCGTCGGTATCCCAATACCTCGTTCAGTCTCGTTACCGGCAAGTCACTTTACTCGTACCGTAATGCATGATCCCGTGGCCAACACCTTGGTCACATTGAGCTCATTATGATGATGCATTACCGAGTGGGCCCAGAGATACCTCTCCGTCATACGGAGTGACAAATCCCAGTCTCGATCCATGTCAACCCAATGATACTTTCGGAGACACACATGTAATGCACCTTTATAGTCACCCAGTTACGTTGTGACGTTTGATACACCCAAGGCACTCCTACGGCAACCGGGAGTTACACGATCTCATGGTCGAAGGAATAGATACTTGACATTGGCAAAGCTTCTAGCAAACGAACTATACGATCTTTTATGCTAAGCTTGTGATTGGGTCTTGTCCATCACATCATTCTCCTAATGATGTGATCCCGTTATCAACGACATCCAATGTCCATAGTCAGGAAACCATGACCATCTATTGATCACAACGGGCTAGTCAACTAGAGGCTCACTAGGGACATATTGGGGTCTAAGTGTTCACACGTGTATTATGATTTCCGGATAACACAGTTATAGCATGAACAAAAGACAATTATCATGAACATTGAAATATAATAATACTTTTATTATTGCCTCTAGGGCATATTTCCAACAGATAGAAGCAAGCATATTGATATAAAATATCACTTCATCAGAGATTGCGTGGAGGAGAAGAAGATCAATGTTGAACATGTCAGGACAGAGGATCACCGGTGACATCTTGACAAAGTCATTGGCTCGCCCAAAGTTCATGGAGATGCGAGATAGATTGGTCTCCGACCGGTAAGATCAAGTGTACAAGATCAAGGGGGAGAATGTTAGAACCTAACCTTGTACGCTGTTGATTTTGTTTATTTTGTATCTTGAGCAAATCTGTTAAACCGGGGTCTGATGCAATTTGTATAAGCACATGACCCAATGTAGTTTTCGATCATCTCTGATCTTTGCGCCTGATAGCGATGAGAGTAGTAGAGACATGGTAAATGTCAGCATGTAGTGTAACTTGACATAGATTCAGACGGCTCACCAGAGACACGTCCGAGCACCGCTGCATCGACAATGAGAGTTGTAAAGGGTGAGGTGCATCGTGCAGCAACCCAACCCCAAGCTATTCACTCTGAAAGAATAGAAAGAAAAGGCAGGCTCCCAAGAAGGGTGCTGGACCCAAATCCTCTGTCTCTGCTCTGATTTTTACCTCTGTTTTTCTTCCCCGACGAGCTCAGTGAATCTGCTGTGCATCCATTGGATCCCACCGTGCTAAGCTAGTTCGAGTGAGATAAGAGAGGAGACCTTACATGGTGGAGGACTTCCTGGCCATGCTTGATCTGATATGTAGAAACTGTTGGGGTAAGAGGAGGCCACATATTTCCTTGAGTTTTATTCCCATCAAGCCTGCAACGTGCCTCATATGGACAAGCGACTAGAGGCTCCGCCACCATGGGTGTCTACTCTATGATGCCGACAACATCTAGATGCGATTTGGAAATCTTCTCTATATCAGTTTTTCTTTTTTGGGGGTTTTTCCCCCGGGGGGGGTTTTTTTTTTAAAAAAATTTTTTTCCCCCCCAAATTTAAAAAACCCAAGGGGTTTGGGGGGTTTTTTCCCTTTTTTGGGTTAAAAAAAAAAAAATTTTGCCTTTTAAAAAAATTTTAAAATTTGGCAAAAATTAATTCCCCAAAACCTTAAAAAAATTTTAAAAAGGGGAAAAACCCCCAAAATTTTTGGGGGTTTTCCTAGGAAAATTTTTTTGGGGTTTAAAAAACCCAAAACTTTCCCCAAAAAGGGGTTTTGGCCCTTTTTTTTTTTTTTAAGGGGGGGTTTTGGGGGGGGGTTTTTTTTTCCGGAAACCCCCTTTTTTTTTCCAAAAACCCCCCTTTTAAGGGGGTTTACCCCAAAAAAAAACCCCCCTTTGGGGGGGTTTTTTTTGGGTTTTAAAAATTTTTAAAAAGGGGGGGGGGGTTTATTTGGGAAAACCTTAAAACCCCTTTTTTTCAAAAATTTTTTCCCTTTAAAAAAATTTTTAAAAAATTTGGGGGCCCCCGGGGGTTTTTTCCCGGGCCCTTTTTTAAAAAACCCATTTTTTCCCCCCCGGGATTTCCCCCAAACCCCCAAAATTTTTTTTCCCCCCCCCGGGGGCCCCCCTTTTTTTTCCCCCCCCCCCCCCCTTTTTTCCCCTTTTTTTTTTTGGGGCCCCCCCCCCGGTTTTCCAATTTCCCCGGGGCCCCCCCTTTTTTTTTTTTCCCCCCCCCCCCCCCCTTTTTTTTCCCTTTTCTTTCCCCCTTTTTTCCCCCCCCTTTCCCCCTCCCCTTTTTTTTTTTTTAAAGGCCCAAGGGCCCTTTTTTTGGGGGCCCCCCCTTTTTTTTAAATTTTTTTTTTTGGGGGGTTTTTTTTTTTGGGTTTTGGGGTTTTTTTTCCCCCCCCCTTTTTTTTGGTTTTTTTTTTTTTTTTCCCCCTTTTTTTTTTTGAAATTTAATTTTTTTTTTAATTTTGGAAAAATTTTTTTTTTAGGTTAATTTTTAAAATATATTTTCTATTTTAAAATTTGTTAAAATATGTAGCTTGTAAAACCGGTTTTCGTGTGAAAAATTGACTAAAATAATAAAGAAAAATTGAAATTGGGTAACTGTCAAAGTGGGCGGCCCTTTATACCGCATTTCAGCGAAAACTACCTTGTTACTCCTACGGACGTCATACAGGAGCTCTCCAGGATATGGGCCCGGGGGAGTGTTCGTGTCCAACAACATGGAGACTCTAAAAAAAACCACGCAGTCGCCCCAAGACGGGTCAATGCCGCCTGCCCGTGTCCAGTGCTCGCTCGTCTCCGGCTTCAGCGATAGGCAGCCACCTCAATCCTATTCCTCCCTCGCTGCCAGAATGTCGGTTGCCCCGTCCTTCTCACCCAAAATCTAGGGAGCAGGCCTGCCCATAATTGTTTCTTTCATCATTTTTTTTCAAATTCATGAACTTTTTCAAGCCACAAACCTTTTCCAAATTCATGAATGTTTTATAAATCCAGGATTAGTATTACTTCCTCGAGTGAAATTCCGCATCAATTATTCCTTGTCACAAGCATTAATAGTACGAATAAGTCCATGATGAGTTAAATGAAAAATAATCATGTTGAATAAATGTTGAGAGCCACATAAATACCCAACACTCTCCTGTGTGTGTGCGCGCGCTAATTTATAATAATTGTAAATTTTTGAACTAACCAATACCAATAAGTTTTCCTTCCTTATTTATTCCAAACTTTTTTGCAAAGACAAATCACTTTGTCAATTATTATATATTGTAATATATTAATTCAAACCTTGATGTTTATCATGCAAATATTCTAACAATATTACAAATTTTTATATTGACATTCGAACACAACATATGTTCCAAATGAAGTGACACTTCAAAAACCCTCCCATTTCAGATTCAATTTCAACACCACTTCTTACATTCCACCCATCCTCTTCAACAATTGTCGCTGTGGACATCTCAAAGTCATCATCCTTTTTCTCCTCCTCTGAATATGAGTCGTAAAAAAATTCTAAGACAAATGTCCTCTATGTCAATTGCATCACAAATATAATTTTTTTTAAAAGAAAACGTGAAAGAAAAATAGCATTGCGTTTGAACTCATTTTCATATTTTTTCTAGTTTTTTAATAGGTGAAATTACTATGGGTTAAAGTGCTGGAGGTGGCCACTATAACTGTTACACGATGAATGTCATCCAACATAATTATCATCACCGATCCAACGCCTGCGAGCTTTTTACATATTGCTTTTGCTAAGTTAGTGCTGCTGCTACCGTTGTCACAACCGCTACAAAATCACTGCTACTACTATTACCATTACTATTGCTATCATTACCACTATTATCAAACTACCATATTACTTTGCTATTGATCACTACATTGCAGACATTTAGTCGCCAGGTGTGGTTGAACTGACAACTCAACTGCTAATACTTACAAATATTCTTTGGCTCCCCTTGTGTCGAATTAATAAATTTGGATTCAATACTCTACCCTCGAAAACTGTTGTGATCCCCTATACTTGTGGATTATCAGCCTGTTGCGGGATGCGAACCTCGGCCCAACAGATTTGCACAAGAAGATGTAGCGTGATGACAGCCCCCATCTCCTGACTTGCTGCTATGTGTTGGGCCAATGGAGGCACTCGGACGCCGGGGCGGCAACCCAGGGTCTTCTTTGATGATAGCGGCCATGGTGCCTGTGTGGGCAGCACTGTGGCCGGGGCTTGGGGCGATAGCAGGCCACCGTGCGGCCACGATGGCTCTAGGGATGTATGGTGGCTACTGCTATTCATGCATAAGTACTAGATCTGGCTTCGTGTGGTCCGATCTAGTCTTGCAATGGTGTCGAGTTGCTCGTCTAGCCGGCTCTACGTAGTGCAGGTGATGGCGGCGGTGTGGCTCTGGCTGATGGATCCTGGTTCTGGTGGTATGGTGGGCAGAGGTTCGAGCAGCATTGGCCAGTTGAGAGGAGGATTCCTTGGATACTCGGTGGGAAAGCCTTGCTCTGGGCTGACCAGAGCCAACGATGGTGCCGCTTGCGGGCGCCGTTCACCTCCTTGGAGGCATCATATTTCGAGAGCATATGCCCTCCTCTCTCAGACTCCGAGGAAACCCTTGTTCCTACATGGAATAGGAGATGACGATGCTCCTGCGTTCGCGATCCTTCTTGAAAGCATCGCCTAGGAGTTTTCTTGCGAGTTCTAACATTGTTTACTGCGGGGATGCTAGGGCGGTGGCCTAGTGTCTATTGGCGTGATCTCCTATTTGGCAATGATGGCGGCTTCACGCGGATCAGGGTTGCGGCCGGGATTTGGTA
Organism: Aegilops speltoides; assembly: GCA_021437245.1. Taxonomy (NCBI): domain Eukaryota; kingdom Viridiplantae; phylum Streptophyta; class Magnoliopsida; order Poales; family Poaceae; genus Aegilops; species Aegilops speltoides. Next base: position 41,501,035 of record CM038147.1, on the reverse strand, counting down.
GTCGATGTGTCCCGGCATATTCGAGGGGTCTCCTTGCCTTGCCATGTCCTTGTGAAGTCGAAGCTGCATAGAAGGTGACTCAGCGGTGATGATGACACGGGTTGCGGTTCGATTGCGGCGTTTGGCTCGGCACAGGCTCATCATGCTTTCTCCTGCTAGGTTCGTCACTCAAGTCAGAGCTGTTTGGACACCGATGCGGGTGGTCATCTATTTGGATAGGCTGGCATGGGTTGCTGTGACAAAAGCTTCGTTGATGAAGTTGATGGTGAAGTCGGAGTCGCTGGCTCATGGAGGAGTGATGGCGATGACGCTCGGTGACAACCTTGGCAATGCTTTTCTTCTCAGTAGTGTGTGTGTCTTCGTGTGGGCAGGCAGGACAGTCATTGCTACCCTGGTTGGGCTGCTGTGATGGTTTTAGCCTGGTTTTCCGTATATTAATCTGACAACTCTCTTCTCCTTTTTAATGAATCAAGATCCTTTGGGCCCGACTTAAAAAAACTAATGTAAAAATATTCAAAGTGGGTAGATCTTGCTAATGTGTGCCATCAAAGCAGGTCCATCCAACGATCTAAATTGTATTGATAGTGAGCGCTCAACATATTTTAGAGTGCAGTTAATACCATAAAAAAATGGAAAGAAGAAAGAGTCGACCCACATCTACATCGCCTAACTCGCCTATCCTCCCATGCCGCCCTCCCACAGGCGACACAGGAGCTGCGCCCGCCTAGGTTCTCCCTCCCGCGCCACTTTCCTCGTAGCAGCCAACGAGCGCCCCTAGGCATAGCCCCTGTTGTGTTGGCAACAACCGGGACCTTCTCTCCTGGCATGTAGGACGGGGTGTGGGGTCTCCTTCCTTCAGCGCCGTGGGTCGTCGTGGCATTCCTCTCCCTCGGCTCCTTCCTGTGATGTCCTGCTCGGCGGCGGTCCTATCCATGGCATGGTGGCTCTGGCTTTTGCCCTCTATCTGCAGATCTAGATGCCCATACCCGATAGGGATGGGAGGCGTTTGGGTTGGGATGGCCAGCGGCTCCGCGGGATGGTGGTTTGGCTGCGCCTGTGAGGCGTGGCAGTTTGCCAGGCACAATGGACGGCGCGGGGCGCTTGGTGCTGTGGTGGTTTGGCCCCGAGCTCTTCCGCCGTCATGTAGTCTCTCTACGGACGTCGAGCTCTTTGATCTGGCGTCACGACGAGTTCCAGTCTTCCTGTCGAGAGATATATGCGATTTGACGATATCTCCTTGGATGTCTAGATAGGAAAGGCTCGTCGGTGCGCTTATATTATCAACCAAGACGGCTTCAAGAGGCGTGGCGCCAAGCTTCACTTTCTTATCAGAGTCATGGGACATGGCTAAGTGAAGGATCCCAAGGCATTGATAGAGGTGGAGAAAGTCATGGCCGCTGTGATTGGAGGTCTTGAAGCGTTGGCGAAAAGGTGTACTGGATGTGATGAAGACCGTGTGCTAGGTGTTTAGTGACCTCCAACAGTGGCCTCGACAAGTGGGGATGGCAGCACTAGTGGACTGCCGTTTTGGTGGTGCTTCTCGAGTACCGAGTCCCAATTCCCAGGGTGAAAACCCAAGGTTTGGCCTTTATTGGTTGTACCTGGCAATGACCTTTGTTGAAGGCATTGCTTTTTGGGTGATCTCGAACTTTTTCTAGGGTGAAAACTCAAGATCTTTGATCGGGCAATGACAACGCTTGTGCATTGTTTCCTTATTGGAGGCGTTGCTTTTGAAGAACCTCTTTTGTAATTCAGGTGTTGTCGGTGGTGGGGCCTTTTTTCTTTTCTCCTCTTTTTTTTTATTTTCTTTTTGGCTATGTGTATCCTTGATGCCTTTCGACATCTTGCGATCTGAGACCGGGTGTAATTGATATCTTCACGATATTAATATATTCCCCTTCCGGAAAAAATTTCATACAAAATTTCAATATGAGAGCTAATCACATACCCCCTTCGTTCTGTAATAGTATAAGGTGTATTAGGTTTTTGAAATGCCAAACATGGGCATGATTGACCAAGTGTTTGTGAAAACATGTCAATATCTATAGTACCAATTTTCTATCATAAAAACTATTTTCATATTTTTTCTATTAGGTATTGTAGATGTTGATATTTTATTCTGCAATCTCGATCAAACATAGGATTATTTGACTTTCACAAAAATTGACGCGCCTTATATTCTAGTAAAACAGAGGGAGTAATATATGTGTGGTATTAATGTATTACATTAATTACACGAATATATTAGGAAGGATACGAGAAAATCTCATATATTAAGTAGGATATGCAAATATCATATATTTCTTATCTAATATGTACACGCAATTAATACTGGATATCAACACACGAGTACTCGTATATATGGACAATTGCGTGTGGACTAGTGATGTGGTTAGGCTTGACGTGGTTAGCAGGTACTCCCTCCGTTCCAAAATAGATGACTCAACTTTGACTTACTTTAATCTGAAGTTGATCTATTTTAAACGGAGAAGTAAATAAATAGCCTTTTCCCCTATCATCCAGATCCAGATCTAGCTCCCCACACCAATGGCAGATCTCGCCACGATGGTTCCGGACGACGTGCTCGCGGGCGTCCTCCGCCTCCTCGAACCACGCGGCCTCGCCGCTTCCCGCTGCGTCTGCAAGGCATGGCGCCGCGTCATCGACGACTGCAGGCTGCTGCGGGCGGACCTCCTCCCGCGCTCGCTTGGTGGCATCTTCCTCAACTACGTGGACCTATGGTTCACACAGTTCCTCTCCCGCCCCACGACGGGCACCGCAATCTCTGGCCGGCTGGACTACACGGTGCCCGGCGAGCCCGACCTCATGCCCCCCATCCACGTCCGAGATCACTGCAATGGCCTTCTCTTGCTCCACCACTGCGTGGTCAACCCTGCCACACAGCAGTGGGCGCCCCTGCCACCTGCCCCGGACCTGCCCCAACCCCCACCTCCAGGCATGATCTCCTTTCCGCGCGAGCACCTCGTGTTCGACCCCACTCTGTCGCCCAACTATTTTGAAGTGCTCATAGTGCCTGATGTCCCTTCCAAGAGCAACGACGAATGTGAGGAGGAAGCTGAATGGCCTCCATCCACATTGATCCTACCTATGTTTTCATCAAAGTCTGAATCTTGGGAGGAGAGGACATTTGGTCGGGAAGGGGCGGCTGCAGGGACGTTGCCTGGCATGGATGGGTCACTGCGAATTTTTTTCAAACATCAGTCTGCCTACTGGCGAGGAGCACTCTATATATGTTGCTCTGATTGGTTTGTTATGAGGTAACACCTTATATAGACATGGTTCATTCATTCTGGTTCTGCCTTTGAGCACCATGGTATAAGATTGTTTAATTATCCTACTATTATTATTGCAGAATATCACTGTCAAACAGTACGTTCCGAGCAATTGAATTACCCACAGAAGATGCAGAATTTTATCTAGGAAAATCAGTCAATGGGATATACTGTGCATCGTTATTTCAGGGGTTCCAACTTCAGGTTTGGTTCCTAAACGACCCATGTGTTCATGGTCAGACAGAGTGGGTGTTGAAGCATGACAGAGATATCTTCTCCATCCTTCCAAATCTGAACTATGACAAACAACGTGACGGACCTTGGATCTTACAAGAATTTCGCTATTGGGCAAATAAAGATGCTGATGATGATTCTCCCATTGTGTACACCAACGAAGCAACAGGGGAACAGAAATTTGTGTGGGATTCTGACAATGATAATGTTCTTGAACCTGGTGGTAGGAGCAATGATTGTTGTATCGTTTTCCTTGGATTTCATCCTTACAAAGAGGTTGTCTTCTTGAGTGATAAATTCGACAGAGTGCTTGCCTATAACTGGAGTAGCTCAAAGCTTCAAGATTTGGGCAAGGTTTTCTCGAAATTCTATACTGACCCGGAATCCGATTTCTACCATCAATATGTACAAGAGTCTTTCCCATACACTCCCTGTTGGTTGGGAGAACTCCCTGAAAAAGTAAATTTAGAAGCTCACTAGAAGATTGGAACATGTTTTCTTGCAAGCTATTTGTGTACAAAGATTGTTCCTTGAAAAACTAAATTTTAGTCATTTCTAGTTTCCTTATTTTCCTTGCTGTCGAGTCGCTCCTGAATTGCCTTGCTGCGTCGACCATGGTCGAGAGAGCTATTGCTTTACTAGCTGCAACAATTCAGATGCTCACGAACCTGCTGGTATCTTGAGGTATGGATTCTTTTTTTGTGACAGTTGACACAAATCGCAGAGGTTTGGGTTTGCTTGCCTTGTGCCGAAGTATGTGTTTGCAAGTTGAGTGGCTTCTGACTGTTAACTAATTAAACTAAAAATAACAGTCAGTACACCTATCCTTGAAAGAATTCTACTATGGTTTTTTTTCATACGAAGAGGCTTTTGGCTTCCCTGGTTTGGCATGTATGGATATGAACATTTACTGCTAGGAAATTTTTGATCTAGATCATTGAGTAGGGCATGTGGCTTGTAATTGTTCCTGTGTAATATACTTTTCATGTATGCTGATTTGAAATTCTGAATTTCAACTAGGTTGATCAGTGGGTGGAGCTCCATTACATTCAATGCATATGCAGTTATAATGTTATTACCATGTGCAGTAGCATCACATTTTTAATGTCCTGTCTTGTGCACACATTTTCCCTTGCCAGAAGCACCACTTGAGTGTGTTCAACAATGCATATCCACATACTTGATCGGGAGGAAAGCCTCTGCACGCATGCACACAGAAAAATTATTAAAAGAAAACTTAGTGTGTTCGTCTGTTCTTTGCCTATCCATTTTTGGGCATTCCTTAGTAGAGCCTCTTTGTTTGATGTAATTTGTAATGCTTGTGCGATTCATGTGGATACTATATATCTTCCTGAAATCAATATGGTTGTATGGTTTTGTTAAGTTTCCTTGTGATAATATCAATTAGCTGGGCTTCTAGTGTTTACGGTCATTTACCTGATGTTTTAACTGCCTTGTTTTCCGCTATTATCTACTACCTTCGTCCCATAATGTTAGCTTGCAAAAACATCTTATATTACGGGACGGAGCGATTAGTTCATAACTCTTGATTTATGGAATTAGCATATATCGAACATGTTACTAAGTTATTCAGCAATGCACTTATGAAGGTTGCCATATACATATGCTTTCGGAATCTACCTTCCCGTAGCAGTATGCATGCCCTTGCAAGATCACTTTGTTCCTTGTTTGCATTAACATTAATTGCAATTACCCTTTTGTACTAGAGAGAACACAAATATCATCTTGAGATCACTTCAATCATTTTGCATTTCACATTAATTGCAATTCTTTTTTCAGAAATCGATATTGTTGTATGGTTTATCAAGTTCCCTTGTAATAACCTCAATTAGCTGTGACAAAGTAGACTAGAGGGGCTTCTAGTCTTTAAGGTAATTCGTCTGATGCTTTGGCAGCCATGTTTTCTGCAGTTGCTAGTTTATAATACTATTGTGTTGATTAAATTAGCTGCAGAGGCATGTGGATACTTTCCATCAAGGAAGACGAAGCTTTCCCCAACCGCCCTCCTGTGTTGCTCTCGCGAGCGACCGGGGGCACCCTAGCCCGCCGCCACACCTCCCCTCCCTCCTCCGCCCTCCTCCCTTGGCGCGGCCCAGAGGTGCGCTTCGGCTGGTAGTGGCAGCAGCGGGCCTTCTTCCCATCCAGTCGTTCCCAATGGTTGGCACGAAATGGCCATTCGAGCGACGGTCTGCCTATGGTAGGGCCAGCAGGGCGACGATGGGGGAGCTTGGTGGCGACATGTCGGCCTCCCGAGCGGGCGTCTGTGTTGTGGTAGCTGTGGGTTGTATCATATTGGGCGGTAGTATGTTGGCGTGTTCCCGGCCAGATCCACTGGAATCTGACTCTTCGTTTATGGCGGGCGGCGTGGGGTGGTGGCAGTAGATCGTCGGGGTCTTTGCGTGGGTTGGTCTGTAGCGGCGCATCTGGGGCCACGGTGGTCTGGCGGGTCGGCTCATAGTGACGGTGGGACCCTGCTCAGGTGTCAGTTCCTCTGTGGCAGGCTCGGGTGGGCGTTCCTTGCTTTCTTCGATGGCGACTATGTGGAGCTAGTCCGGTACCTCGCTTTTATTGAGCTGGTGACTAGGCTTGCCACGTGCGGATCCAGGCAGGGAGCCGTGGAGGGGCGCCACATGTGGGGCGTATGGAGAGGTGGACAGAGGGATGGGTTGGTCCGATGTGGTTGGGCCACCGGCCGTGGAAACACAGGGTGCATGTGGTGGATGAGGTCTGCTCCTGAATTTTCACCTTTCACCGACCAAGTTGCTCTCGGTCCCTGGTCGATTTGGCCAAGTCGGTTGCTAGGGGCTCTGCCGACGGTTGTTGTATTGACTATTGCTTCATCCGTGGCAACGGAAGGGATCTATGATGCCTTGTTTCCAGCACGGTGGCCCTAGTGGTGGGAGCTGCGGTGTTCGCAGGCGGAATCCATGGTTCGGGTGCAATCTAGCCACCATAGCCGTGGCTAAGGATTGACGTATGTGATGGTGGTGCGACAGATGTCTTGTCTTGATGCACATTGGTCGATGGCAGAGCGTTCTTGTCGGGGTGAACACCCTGTTTGGCATTGGCTAGGCCTTCAGAGGTGGCGTCAGTGGACGTCATCAACTTCTTGAAGTATCTGTGTGGCTGCTTCTTGCCCTTCGCCGTGCTCCGGGTGAAAATCTTGATCCTTTGGATTGGGCGGTGGCAGTACTCCCGTCGTGACACTCCTGAAGACACTGCCTTTGCTCTCTCGGTTTGTTGGCCATCATCTTCGCCTCTTCGCAGTGTGGCTCGGTTCAGGGCTTCATCGACTCAACAATGTTGCATATTGTATGTCTTTTGTTATCGTGGACTCGGATGGGGTGTTGTAGTTGTTCTCTAGCACCTACTCCCTCCGTACGTTGAAAAGTGTACATATAGGCAGACATTTTAGAACAAATTATGGAGTGAAGTAAAAAATGCATTGAAAAGGCGCAAGCCACCGTCTCTCTCCTCTTTAATTCCTACCCTCAATGACCTAAGTGCATGTAAAAATTAAGGAGACAATGTGTAGAATGCTATTGGTCTTGATTACCTAGTGATGAGAGAGAAGCATTTTTTTCTACTTTAATGTGCATTGAGAAGATAGATGTACACTTTTATGGACAAATTAAACCAAACGTACATTTTTCACCGGATGGAGGGAGTATGTATCTTGGCTCGTGTGTGTGTGTGTCGTGTAGTTGGTTGTGTTGAGTTGTATGTTGGCCGTTTTTATATATACAAGAGCATCTCCAACTGTCGCACAAAAATTTCGCGCCCTAAAATAGTTTTACTGCGCCACTGTAGCTCTTTTAGCGCGCCGGACCAAACATTGGTTTAGCAGATGCCCAAAAACGCGCGCCCAAAAAACCACGCAGTGTAAACTGTGAAGCGCGCGCAATCCGGCGCCTCAAATTTGCAGCTTTTGGTAGCTTTTTCAGCTCTCGCCCAATCCTTTTTTGCGCCCGCACTATTTTGCAGCTTCTGCTGGAGCTGCCCGGCGCCCTAAAAACCAGAATTTTAGCGCGCGGAGCAGTTTTTGGGCGTCTGTTGGAGATGCTCTAAGCAGGGCGAAAGCCTTTTTTGGTATAGTTTCCATCAAGTCTCTTCTGTATCACTGTATGTAAATGAGATGTTGACAAACAATCTACGAGCTTCACATGACTAAACTGCCAATGGATGACTGACTGAATGTAGGTCTGAAATAAAAAAATGAGGATAAATAAAATTAGCATTGCCTAGAAATAATTTGCGGGACGCGATAGTTGCTGCACCTCACAAGCATAAAACCGCAAACAAAACAAAACTGCTGTTGAGAAGCTACTAGGCAACTAATGTCTACTAACCGATGAAGAAACCTCACACATGTCTGTTAGCCAAACAAATTTATTTAGCAGAAGATAACAGCAGTGCGTTAAGCAATTCACCTGAGGAATAACAGTCAATGGATTGACGATTTGATCAGCTGCATTGTTTTCTTTGTTTATGTTAATAATGCTCAGTCCATTTTTTTTGCCATAGAAAGAAACCTCTGCATTTAATTTTTTTGATTGCTTACCAATTATTGTTGCCCAACATGTTGTATCTAATAGTTGATAGCGCATTGAAATCATGTCGAAACAAAGAAAAGCAAGCACCATTGTACATTCCAGCTAGCACAAAGTCATGTGAAATAGCTTACTGTAATTGGAAATGCAAGAACTAAAACAAATATGCTGGCTATTTTAGTCGAACAAAAAAGCTGAGCAATCATCTATTTTATTTTCAAGTTCCATCCAATGTGAAATATTGTTGGATAATCTGCGCACACACACACACTCAAGTTTCAGGTTACAGTAGTCTGAATAAAGACTGACCGTCAGCGTGTGCTTGTGCACGTACGGTTTCAGAAGTTTCAGTTAGGCATTTTTTGTCAGTAGTTTTCAGTTAGTCTGTTAGCTAGTTTTGCTCGCCTTACCAGGTCATGGGATGGCATGATCGTTGCGGTCCGTGCGGGCAAAGTAGTCGCCCGATCTTAGCTAGGCGTCATGGGATGGCATGACCAGTAGGCCTGCTGAAGACGTGGGCAATTTCCTTGTATTTCGGCAGCCGTTGTGAGCTAGCCTGATAATAACAGAAGAAGCAGAAAAGCTGCGTCAGTTGAGCAGCGCAAAACTATCGTCTTCCACTTCTCTCTCTCAGTCTTGTTCGTCTTGGCCGGCTATCTTCAACAACAAGTGGCATCAGAGCCTTGGTGGTGTTCGATCCATCCTGGGCGCCGACAGTGTTTGATCCGTCGGAGAGATGGCCGGAAGCGACGAGGAGAAGGCGCAGAAGAAACTAGAGGAGGAAAAGGCCAAGGCGGAGGCCTCGGAGCTTGGGAAGTCCCTGGCCCGTCTCTCCACTGAGGAGGGCTCGGGGGTGCGCGTCGTTGAGCGCGTCGTGCACAACGGCGGCGGCGGCGGGCCCCCGATGATGCTCATGCTCACAAACTACTCCGACTGGGCTATGATCACTAAATTGCAGCTGCAGGCGGACGAGCTATGGCGCGTGGTGGAGACGGGGCAAGGCTCGGATCGCGACGACCGGCGCGCCATGATCGCCCTCCTCAAGGGGGTGCCGCTGGAGCTCATGCGGATCCTGGGCGCCAAGGCCACGGCCAAGGAGGCCTCGGACACCCTGAAGACCATGCGTGTCGGGGTCGAGCGCGTGCGCGAGGCCAAGGCGCAAACTCGCCAGTCGGAGTACGAGGCGCTCCGGTACAAGGATGGCGAGGGAATCGATTCGTACGTGATACGGCTCAGGACGATCATCGACGACCTGCAGTTACTCGGCGATCCCGTGGACGAGCACAAGGCCGTCCTCAAGGTGCTCCGGACTGTGCCGCGCCCGTACCGTGAGATGGCCGTGGCGATCGAGTCGCTCGTCGACACCAAGCAGCTCTCCCTCGAGGAACTCTGCGGCCGGCTCCTTGTCGTCGAGGAGCGAGAGCGCGAGGAGACACCGGCGCCCGGCACGCAGCTGCTGTACACCATCGATCAGTGGCCGGTGCACGAGAAGCAGCTGGACCAGGGCGGCGCGTCCTCAGGCTCTGGAGCGGGGCGTGGACGCGGGAACGGCAAGCAAAAGAACCTCCAAGGCGGGGGCAGCCGTGGCCAGGGCGGTGGCCGCGGCAGCGGTGGTCCGATGACGCCCAAGCGAAAGGGCAACTGCCGCTACTGCAGCATCCCAGGCCACGGGGCCAAAGAATGCCGCAAGAAGGAAAGGGACCAGCGGGAGCAGCTGGACCAACAGGCTAATGTTGTCCAGGTCGACGTCGAGTAGCCGGGCTTGCTGCTGGCCACCTGCGCGGTGGTGAGCGGCGAGAGCGCGAATGGCGGCGCACATGAACCGGGCACAGAGATCTTCCTCAACGAAGCACGGGTCGTGCCCGTGGCGACGGACGACGACCGCTGGTACCTCGACACCGGCGCCAGCAATCACATGACAGGGCGCCGTGACATGCTCCCGGAGCTCGACGAGACAGTACGAGGTACAATTCGTTTCGGTGATGGCTCTATCGTGCAGATCTATGGACGCGGCGTAGTGCTGTTTTCGTGCCGCAGCGGAGAACATCGGGCACTCGCATACGTGTACTACATCCCACAGCTGCGCACGAGCATCGTCAGCACCGGTCAACTTGATGAGAATGGGTGCAGGACCGTCATTAAGGACGGCGAGCTCTGTCTGTACGACAGGCAGAAGCTGCTACTGGCGCGGGTGCGGCGAACGAGCAACCGGCTTTACGCCGTGGCTCTGAACTTGGCCGCTCCCATGTGCCTGCTCGCCGGAGTCCAGGACGAGGCCTGGAGGTGGCACGCCAGGTTCGGCCACCTGCATTTCCGCGCGCTGCACGAACTCGCGGCGAAGGCCTCGGTTAGTTCTGTGAGGGCTGCACCATTGGGAAGATGCACCGGACGCCCTTCCCGCGCGCGTCGGCGTACCGCGCTGAGGGTGCGCTCGAGCTTGTTCATGGTGATCTGTGCGGGCTAATCACTCCGGCGACGGCCAGCGGTAACAATTATTTCCTGTTGATTGTTGATGATTTCAATAGATACATGTGGCTTGAGGTACTAAAGAGCAAAGATGAGGCGTTTCGCTACTTCAAGAAGATCAAGGCGCTGGCAGAGACGCAGGGCAACACCAAGCTCTGGGCGTTCCGCACGGACAGGGGTGGCGAGTTCACGTCGAACGAATTCGCCACCTACTGCGAGGAGATGGGGATCCACAGGAACACGACAACGCCCTACTCTCCCCAGCAGAATGGAGTGGTTGAACGGTGGAACCAGTCTGTCGTGGAGATGGCGCGCAGCCTCTTGAAGGCCATGGATGTGCCATGCACGCTCTGGGGCGAGGCCGTGTGCACCGCGGTCCACATTCTGAACGGTCGCCGACCAGAATCCTACAGGGCATTACTCCATACGAGGCGTGGCGCAAGAAAAAGCCGGCGGTGGACTACTTCCGCACCTTCGGCTGCGTCGCGCATGTCAAGCTCGTCGGACCTGGCGTGACCAAGCTGGCGGACAGATCGCGCCCGGGGATTTTCCTCGGATACGAGCCAGGCACAAAGGGCTATCGGGTGTACGAACCGGTCGGCAAGCACTTGTTCATCACACGGGATGTGCGTTTTGAGGAAGACCGGCGCTGGAACTGGAGCAAGGACGGTGGCGACTCGGAGCACGCCCATGAGTTCACGGTCGTATACACCATGTAGGTGTGCCCGTGACAACGACCTACTCTGTGTCGCCGGGCGCAGCGGTGCCACCACCCGCGCCTACATCACCGACTGCATCAAGCTCGCCATCTTCGCCGAGCACGCCGGCCTCGCCGAGCTCACCCCAGACGCCCATGTCGGGCGGGACCGCTGTGGGCACATCAAGCGCGGCGAGGACGCCAGTCTCAGCGGGTACAAGTCCGTCCACACCAGCAAGATTCTACGATCCAGAAGATGGGTGGGTGACTCCGCCCACCGGCGAGGACTTCGACGCCGAGGGGGTGCCCGTCCGTTTCAAATCGATGTAGTACGTCATCGATCATGCACTGGAGTGCACTTTGGAGTACGACGGCCTTTGTCTTCTGCTGCAGAGGAACCCGTGTTTGTCGAAGATGCACTGGATGAGCCTGCCTGGCGCAGCGCAATGGAGGCAGAGATGGACTCGATCCGCTCCAACAACACCTGGTCTCTTGCCTCCCTGCCCGCCGGACATCGCGCCATCGGACTAAAGTTGGTGTTCAAGGTGAAGCGCGATCCAGATGGAAATATTGTGAAGAACAAAGCTTGTCTGGTGGCAAAGGGATATGCACAGAGGCAGGGGGTGGATTTTGACGAAGTGTTCACTCCCGTAGCTTGTCTGGAAACAATGAGACTGTTGCTTGCAGTGGCAACGCAACGGCGGTGGTAAGTGCATCACATGGATGTGCGATCTGCCTTTCTGAATGGGGAACTGCAGGAAGAAGTTTATGTGCATCAGCCTGCAGGTTTCATCGATAGCTGCAATCCCAGCAAGGTTCGGAAGCTGCAGAATTCTCTGTATGGGCTCCATCAGGCACCCCGAGCATGGAATACCAAGCTGGACACTACCCTGGTTTCCCTTGGTTTTGAGAAGTGTCAGTTGGATCATGCCCTGTACAAGCGTGGCAAAGGAAATGATCATCTGCTAGTTGGGGTGTATGTTGACAATCTGATCATCTCTGGGTCCTCTGAAGATGCTATCAAGCAGTTCAAGCAGCAGATGCAGGACATGTTTCAGATGAGCGATCTTGGTCTCCTGACTTACTATCTGGGTTAAGAAGTGAAGCAGGACAAGGATGGAATCAGTTTTTGCCAGTCCAGCTATGCTAAGAAGATTCTGGAAGATGCTGGCATGGATCAGTGCAATGCCAGTCATACACCACTGGAAAATCGCCTGAAATTGAGGAAGAACCAGGGAGGAGCAGTGGATGCAACTAAATATCGAAGTCTCGTTGGGAGCCTGCGGTACTTGGTAAACACACGACCAGATATTGCATATGCTGTGGGGCTTCTAAGCCGGTTCATGGAAGCACCAGGAAAGGAACATTGGATTGCAGTCAAGCAAGTTCTGAGGTACATCAAGGGCACTCTGAATCTTGGGTGTATCTACAGAGCAGAAGGGGAAACTGTTCTCACTGGTTTCAGTGACAGTGACCACGCAGGAGATCTTGATGACAGAAAAAGTACCACGGGTGTTGTGTTCTTCCTCGGATCGGGTGCTATTACTTGGTCCTCCCAGAAGCAGAAGGTGGTTGCAAAATTTTCATGCGAGGCCGAGTACATAGCAGCAGCAACAGCAGCAAGTCAGGCTGTGTGGCTGAGCAGGTTGCTTGCTGAAATGTTGGGTACAAAAATTCAGAAGGTCAAGCTGCGTGTTGACAACAGATCTGCAATTGAATTGAGCAAAAATCCGGTGCATCATGAGAGGACACTACTAGGGAAAAGCCTATACACAGAATCTTATCAGCAGCGCGTCTCAAAATAACTCGCTGCTGCTAACTAGCAGTAGCGCGGGCCACTGAAACTCGCAACTGATGCAAATATAGCAGTAGCGCGTCCACCCAAAGACGCGCTGCTGCTATAATTCCTAGGAAGCCGCCGCGAGGCTAGTTATAGTAGCAACGCGTTAACACGAGACGTGCTACTGCTACGTAGCATAGTAGCAGCGCATTTCCTAGACAAGCGCTACTGCTAAGTTTTCTACAAAAATTTAGTCCCACCTCGCTCCGTGAAGAGAGTTTATACCACCTTAAATATGTTACTTCTCACACTTTGACAAGCACTTGATCTTCATTGAACTCTATGTGTAGAATTTGTGGCTGCAATATGAGTCTTCACCTGTTCCTAAACCGGTGAGGAATCATATTGTCGAATCAGATTGTACACAAAAAGATCGTTGATGATCAATGTGTATTTTTGCATGCTGACATATAGCAGTAGCGCTTTACCGAGAAAAGCGCTGCTGCTAGATAGCTTAGCATGAGCGCGCTTTGGTGAAGAGCGCTCTGCTAAGCCATCCATCTCCTGATCTCCTCCTTCAGATCCACTCACACACACAGCCACAAATTCTGCGCCAGACGCCCGGCCGTCGCCCTCTCCTCCTCTGCGTCTGCGCCGCGCGCCCCCGTCGCCGCTCCTTCGTCCGCGCCGCGCGCCGTCACCTCCTCCTCCTTGCTGGACTCGGTACCGGCCTCCTCCTCCGTCCTCCCTCTCCACTCGCCGCTGGCCGGCCCCTCCTCGCTCCGCCTTCCTCTCCTCCGTCCTCCCTCAACTGGCCGCGCCGGCCGGCCCCTCCGTGCTCCGCCTTCCTCCTCCATCCTACTCTATTCTCCCTCCTCGAGTCGCCCTCCTTCTCCCTCCTGCTCATATGCAACATTTTGATTTAGTTGATATAATTTAGTTGACTTAGTAGGCTAGTTGATTTAGTTGACTTAGAACATTTTGATTTAGTTGATTTAGTAGGCTAGTTGATTTAGTTGACTTAGAACATTTTGATTTAGTTGATTTAGTAGGCTAGTTGATTTAGTTGCCTTAGAATATTTTGATTTAGTTGACTTAGTAGGTTAGTTGATTTAGTTGACTTAGAACATTTTGATTTAGTTGATTTAGTAGGCTAATTCATTTAGTTAATTTAGTTGACTTAGAACATTTTGACTTAGTTGATTTAGTAGGCTAGTTGATTTAGTTGCCTTAGAATATTTTGATTTAGTTGACTTAGTAGGTTAGTTGATTTAGTTGACTTAGAACATTTTGATTTAGTTGATTTAGTAGGCTAATTCATTTAGTTAATTTAGTTGACTTAGAACATTTTGATTTAGTTGATTTAGTAGGCTAGTTGATATAGTTGCCTTAGAATATTTTGATTTTGTTGACTTAGTAGGTTAGTTGATTTAGTTGACTTAGAACATTTTGATTTAGTTGATTTAGTAAGCTAATTCATTTAGTTAATTTAGTTGACTTAGAACATTTTGATTTAGTTGATTTAGTAGGCTAGTTGATTTAGTTGCCTTAGAATATTTTGATTTAGTTGACTTAGTAGGTTAGTTGATTTAGTTGACTTAGAACATTTTGATTTAGTTGATTTAGTAGGCTAATTCATTTAGTTGACTTAGGAACATTTCGATTTAGTTGATTTAGTAATCCTTCGCTCATATTGCTTTGGGAAGAATGGCGCCACCACCACCACCACTATGTCAACTGTGCAAGTCAAGATCTTGACAAGCCTTGCAACCAGCAAGCTGTTCGGCATCTACTTCCGCCGAGTTTTCGTCATCGGTGATAAGAAATTAGATGAAATGTAATAACTATTTTATTTTTAGTGTTGGCATTACTGCATTGTGTCATTTTGCTTAGCTTACAGATCGTCCCATGCAATGTGAGGTTGAAATTCAACAAGTGACAGGAGACACTGTGACATTTGAGGCTCTGGGGCCATACACTATGGAGGTCGAGAAAGGACGCAATATGTCGCAGATTGAAGGAGATGGATGGGCCCGTTTAAGTGGCTCGCATGCATCTTACTAGTGGTGAGTTGATCAGCTTCAACTTCCGAGCAAAAAGACCCAAGCTAGCTGTCATTTATCTCAACCTGGTGGAAGATGATGAAGATGACGAAGATGATGAAGATGATGAAGATAATGAGGACCCACTCGATGAAGATGATGAGGACCCACTTCATGAAGCCATCGTAGCTCAAAGAACAAGGCTGAGTGAGGAGGAGGTGTCCAACCTGTGGGACATAATTCCGCCACGTGCTGACTTTGTCGGGGTGCCATTCGTGACCCGCTTGACAAATACCATGGTTGATCGACATGATATGGTATGTTATACTTACAAATGCAAATTAATAGTGTGAATTACTTAGTGTACAGTCCAATGATATGGTATATGTTGTGTGGAATCTAGTCGATGATATATATGTTTTAGTGTAGAGTTCGATCACATGCTTATTAATTGATATGTTTTTCTTATTAAGAAATTGGCAAAGAGCGTATCTGTGAGTTATGGTATCGAGCCTGATGAAGAAGGCTCAGCTGGACTACGCCTTACTGCAAGGGGCTCCGTCACAACCTGTACTTACTGCGTGGACACGGACGGTCGCACACACTTAAGCTCGGTTGGGTGGAAGAAATTCCTCGATGGCAAGAATCTTCGTGTTGGACAGGCCATCCTAATTACTATCAGGAACACCAACCGCCCAGGCTTGAGGATGATGATTGTCTTCGATATCATCTAGAAAGACATATGTGTGTGTGTGTGGCTATATCATCTAGAACTACATATGTGTGTGTGGCTATATCATCTAGAACTACATATGATGATCGTCGTCGATATCATCTAGAACTACATATGATGATGGCCGTTGATATGACCATGTACTGCTTGAGGATGCATGTTTGGCTATGCATGAAATTGTTATCTTAGTACTCCCTTCGTTCCAAATTACTCGTCGTGGTTTGAACTAAAACCACAATGAGTAATTTGGAACGAAGGGAGTATTACCGTACCTAGTAATGGTTTATGAATTTGATGAAAGATAGTACCTAGTTTCTAGCATCTGAAAGGGAAAATGATGAAAGATATAGTAGTAGCGTGGGATGAAGAAATCGCTACAGCTAGTTAATAGTAGCGCGTTCCTAAAAAGCGATGCTGATATCGTTCAACAGTAGTAGCGCTGGTTGGGGCCGTGCTACTACTATGAGTTAGCTGTAGCGCCTTATTAGTAGCGCGGCCATCCGCGCTGCTGCTAGCCTGAAAACCCGCGCTGCTGCTAGCCTTTTCCCTAGTAGTGGGAGTAAACACATTGATCTCAGGTATCACTATATCAGAGAGTGTGTTGAGCTGGGGCGAGTGGATGTCGTCCATGTCAGAACTGGAGACCAAGTTGCAGATATTTTCACAAAATCCGTTGGAAGGAGCCGGTACGTTGAGCTACGGCACAAGCTAGGGGTGATCCAGTGTGTAGCAGATTAGGGGGTGATTTGTTGGATAATCTGCGCGCGCGCACACACACACACACACTCAAGTTTCAGGTTACAGTAGTCTGAATAAAGACTGACCGTCAGCGTGTGCTTGTGCACGTACAGTTTCAGTAGTTTCAGTTAGGCATTTTTTGTCAGTAGTTTTCAGTTAGTCTGTTAGCTAGTTTTGCTCGCCTTACCAGGTCATGGGATGGCATGATCGTTGCGGTCAGTGGGGGCAAAGTAGTCGCCCGATCTTAGCTAGGCGTCGTGGGATGGCACGATCAGTAGGCCTGCTGAAGACGTGGGCAATTTCCTTGTATTTTGGTAGCCGTTGTGAGCTAGCCTGATAATAACAGAAGAAGCAGAAAAGCTGCGTCAGTTGAGCAGTGCAAAACCATTGTCTTCCACCTCTCTCTCTCTCTCTCTCTCTCAGTCTTGTTCGTCTTGGCCGGCTATCTGCAACAACAAATATATCTCATATCGACGAAGAATAGAGTAGAGTATTTGCGGAAGCAAGAGGTGGTAATGTGTTTTTAGTCCAAGTTACTAACTTTCTCTGTTCCAGAATCAGTTACATAGGTCAAAAAATAAAACTCACAAAAGAACCAGTTTGGTCAAATTAATTATTCTTAGGATCATTCAACACAAGCATAAGAAAATAGCTGTAGTGCTCTGAATACAACCACCCAGTCTCAGGATGGAAGAATCTTTCTTAAGTATTTGTCCTTGTGTAGAGGTAAATCGTTGATAAGCAATCACAGTTGATATTTATAGATGATGATTGAACCTGGGAACTGGAATAGTGGTAGAGCGACATGGACACAGGACACTTGTATGAATCTTCATCTGCTTGAACTTTCATACAGCAATTTTTGCGCCTTCTGTACCACTAAGTCAGTCAATTACTTCAGTTACTTCAATGACCTGATTTTTTTTTGTGAAATATCACCGGGGGAAGCGATTGCCCAATCGAATATATATATTTCGAAGGAGGCAGCCCTCATATTGTTAGCAGAGGTAAGGGGAGGGGCAAAAAGACCGTATAGAGATCAACATACAGAAGAAAGACAGCAAAGGCACACTCAATGTGACCTGAATTTGAAATTTATAGCCTTCTCCCTTCCAAAATTCTACCATGAAAATGAAAGTTAAAAATAGTAATTTACACAAAGGAAGGATTACATGTAGAATTCGTGTCTTGTATACCAATCGTGTCGTGCCTCGTCGGCATGCGGGCAAGAGCAGGGGGTCAACCACGTGTGCTTAGCCTGTGAGGCATGTTTTCTTAGACTTAGCAGAAATAATAGCTGAGTAGTTTCAGCTGAGTAGATAAGTTTGTTAGGATTGTTTTTCTTCCTAGAACTACTCCATGCTCACACGAACTGGAACATGGGATGGCGCGATGGATGAGGTTCGTCATGGGCGTTTTTCTCGGGCCGTTGGTGGTCTTGGTCTCTACGTAACAGAATAAGAGGAGTAAGAAGAAAGAGAAAAGTTGCAAGGTTGTACGCAACGCAAAACACAAGTGTCCGTGAGCTCATGTGTGTGTGTGATCTATGCTGACAATTGGCATCAGAGCAGCCTGTTTGATCCGGCGGTCATGGCGGGAAGCAAGGAGCCACGAAAGGGCTGCGACGACGGGCCCAGGACGCCGTCGCTGAGGCGCGGGCGCATGCTGTCGCGGTCTCCTAGGGCTAGGAATAGCCGTACCATCCACAGGCACGAGGTCACCGTGCCGGTTGTGCAGAAACGTGAGGTGGCCCTGCATACGGTGTTCCCAACGCTGACCCAGAGAAACTACGACGACTGGTCACTCCTCATGAGGGCCATCCTGCGGATGTGTGGACTATGGGACACTATGAACACAGGAGTCATTGACTACCATGATGATTGCACCTCTCTGGAGGCCATACTCCGGGCGGTGCTGCCAGAGTTGCTCGCGGTCCTCTCCACGAAGGAGACGGCGAAGCAGTCCTGGGACGCCGTCAAGACCACGCGCATGGGCTCGGCCTCCGTGCGCGAGGCAAAGGCCCAGGGCCTACGCCGGGAGTTCGAGGACATTCGCTTCAAGCCCGGCGAGAACGTTGACGACTTCGCGATGAAGCTAATTGGGCTCGTCAACAACCTCTCCATCCATGGTGACCCCGTCGGAGACGGGCGCGTGATCTGCAAGTTCCTTCATGTTGTGCCCTGCAGGTATGCTCAGGTGGCGCTCTCCATTGAGACATGGATCGATCCCGATAGCCTCACAGTAGAGGAGCTCACCGGATGCCTCAAGGTGGCAGAGGAATGCTTCGACCAAGACGGTGAGGGCGACGCCGGTGCGCACCTCCTGCTCACCTTGGAGGAGTGGCATGCACACGAGAAGCGTGAAGCCAACAATGGATCTGGCAGCAGCAACTCGTCAGGTGCACAAGGGCACGGGCGAGGCCGTGGGAGAAAAGGCAAGAATCCCGTGCGGCACAGAGGCTGGTGACAGAAAGGTCAATGATGGCAGCAATGCAGACCGCGACAAATGTCACTATTGTGGTATCGCTGGTGACTGGGCGTGTGACTACTGCAAGAAAAAGCGCAAGGAGGGCGTGTGACTACTGCAAGAAAATGTCACTATTGTGGTATCCAAAAAAAGAAAAACCGTCCTGTTCGCCGTGGCCGGGAAGGATCACCGTGCATTTACCAACGTGTACCGGATGCCATGGCTCAGGAACAACATCGTCTCCATCGGGCAGCTCGATGAGAGCGGCTGCCCCACGCACGTCGAGCCCGGAGTCATGACGGTGCGTGATCAGCAGCACCACATCCTGGCCAGAGCGTCATGCTCCCGCAACCAACTCTACATCGTATGGCTACAGCTCGCCAACACCGTTTGCCTCTCCGTGCACTCTTGCGAGGAAGCGTGGCGCTGGCATGCACGCTTCGTTCATCAACACTTTGATCGGCTCGAGAGGCTGGCCCGTTAGAACATGGTCCAGGGCCGCCCCTGATTCACCACTCCGAGTAGGTCAGTGATGCCCGCCTGGTCAGCAAGCAGCGAAGGGCCTCATTCCCACAGCAGGCCAACTATCGTGCCACCGAGCCGCTTGAGCTCGTGCACCGTGACCTCTGCGGCCCCATCTCGCCGCCAACTCCGGGTGGCAAGCGCGGCTTCCTCCTGCTCGTTGACGATCAGAGCATGTTCATGTGGATGTACCTGCTCTGCAGCAAGGACGAGGTGGCCGAGGCGATCCAGTGCTTCTAGGCGCACGCAGAGCGCGAGAATGGGCGGAAGCTACACAATTTTTGCTCCGGTCGCGGCGGGGAGTATATCTCCGGCGAGCTCAGCACATACCTCGCTAATCCTGACGTCCAGAGGCACCTCATGGCGCTGTACACGCCCCAACAGAACAGAGTGGTGGTACGGCGTAATCAGACTGTCGTTGGCACGACGTGGTGCATGCTCATGGCGATGGGATTGCCCCCGCACTTATGGGGTGAGGCCGTGTCCACGGTCGTCTTCGTGCTCAATCGTGTGTACATCAGGAGCGTGTCGGGCAAGACGACGTTCGAAGCCTGGCATGACAGGAAGCCCTCTGTTGATTTCCTGTGGGTATTCGACAGCGTGGCGCACGCCAAGGACACGCAGCAGCACCTCTCCAAGATTGAGGACACGAGCAAGGCCATGGTTCTGTTCGGGTATGAGCTAGGGAGCAAGGCGTACCAGCTGTTCGACCCCGCCGGCAAGCATATCCACGTCTCCCGCGATGTCGTGTTTGATGAGACACATGCATGGGACTGGGAGAAGTAAGATGCAGGACAGGCAGGTCTGAGCTTCGTAATTGAGCCCATGTCAATTGTCACTAGTGGGCCATCATCTACAACACGCTCCTTATCGTCGTTGGCCATCACTCGGTCTCCCACCGTGGCGGCATCCACGGCCGGAACGGCTGCCATGGCAGTAGAATCGGAGGGAGGCGCAAGGAACAACGACGGGAACGCTGTCATGGCAAGCGTTTTGACCTCGAGACCCGCTTCGGTACAACCCCCCTTGCAAAACGTATTCATTTAGTATGTATGATGGGTCACCGTCTGAACATATACGCCGTACTGAGACCTCTTGTACGAGGCAAAGCATCTGGGCCAGGGTCTTTTCATTTATGTCCAAAATTAGACCACATTTCACATTGGTTGTCCCGGTAGGCCAGAGGGGTCCGTATCCATAGTCCAAAAAAACCATGAGTTGAGAGGAGTGTGCCACACTAGGGCAGTCTCGTCCATTAGTGAGCATGTAATTTTCCCTAATTAGAATGCTTTTTTTATTTGCAATTTTCGTCATTATCAATCAACATGAATATTTCACCATTTTCTTGAAATTTGTCAATAATTTTGGATGCTTCTGTTATTTATAATTCCCGTCGTTATCAATCAACATGAACTTTTTTTTGCAACCCAAACATTTCTTCAATTTGTGAAAAGTTCACGAATTTGACAAGAAGGAAAAAATAAAAGCAATTTTTCTAAAATAAAACCATTATATAACAGAACAAAACCTAGTTTTAAAAAACGCAAACACAACTGGTCAGAAAATTCACAAACTTACATTTGCCACATAAGGCAAAAAGAAAAGTGTTCAAGTTGTATTAAAAAATTGTTCAAAATGTTAGTTCTTAAGTTTGCACGCTCCTCATATCTCTTTGAAATTGTTAAAAATGTTGTTCCTAAAATGTTCAACATTATGAACTAACATATCTCTTTAAAATTTGTTCATGCTTTTAGAAATATTGTTCAAATTTTTAAAAAAATGTTAATATCTTTTTAGAAAAATGATGTTTTCATAATGTGTTCAAGTTGTTCACAAAATTGTTGGATTTTCAAACATTATTTGATTTTTAAAATTTTATTCATAATTTCCAACAAATGATCGAAAAAATTGGAAATGTGTCCGGATTTTACGTTGCTGTTACCTATGTCCGGGATTTCTAGGCTAGAGGAAGTCCACTTTTGTAAGGCCGGTTGCTATTCCCTACGCCTGAATTAATAGCCAGTTTGTTAATCAATGAAAATTAATTTCAAGCAGTTAAGAGAAAGTTGCGGTCTGATTGGGCCATGGCCCATGCGCCATGCAGCCAATATATGCGTGTGGTGCAGCCATGGATGCGCGAGCGTTGATGGATGCGAGGAGGTTTGACAATTAATTTACGGTAGTTAAAACCATTCAATCCTGCTCACTAATTGGGCAGATTCAAAACAAAAAA
This sequence comes from Aegilops speltoides, assembly GCA_021437245.1. NCBI lineage: Eukaryota > Viridiplantae > Streptophyta > Magnoliopsida > Poales > Poaceae > Aegilops > Aegilops speltoides. The sequence continues at coordinate 41,479,260 of CM038147.1, read as the reverse complement.
TTGGCCCTAATGTGCCTTGGTTTTGGCAATACTCAATATATCCGGACAACGTAATTCTTAAGTTAGTGCGCTCCAAATTTTCCAAAGACACTAATCATCTCAACTGGTGAGCCACTCACCCTCACGTTCAAGAGGTCCATGGTTTGATTCCTAGTATGTGCATGTATTTTGTGAATTTTTACCTCTCGTGAATGGATGGTAGATGTATTTAAAAAATCAACTGCTCAATTTTTTTAAGAAAAGACCATCCTACCCTTTCTTATGAAGGGGTATGGATAAATCTCCTCTGTTGAAGTGTTTAGGGGGTTGTACCGAATCGGAAGTGTTTGACCCTATCCAAAAGCGCTGCCATGACAGCGAACAGGCAGCTCCACAAGCACGACCGACAGCCTCGTCTTTGGTGCACATGACAACGACAAATGGCAAGGATGGCATCTTCCTCCCCAATCCTCATTACATGAGCACGCCGGAGAGGGCGGCACGCAGGCACCTCCACCGGTGCTAGAGGAGACCGACGTTGGCGGCGCCGAGTCGATGACGATGAGGTCATCCACGAGTTGCATCTTGCACTAGGTGAGGAGCCTGGCTCATTCTAGGAAGCTGAACATGAGGCATCTTTGGTGTCGTGCGATGATGGAAGAGATGGTGCGATAGAGGCCAACCACACAGGGAGCTTGTGGACCTACCTGCTGGCCATCGTTCGATAAGTCTCAAGTTTGTTTACAAGGTGAAAGACGCGAGTGGCGCTATGGTGAAGTACAAGGCGAGGTTGGTGGCAAAGGGGTACGTGCAAAAGCACGGTGTAGACTACAATGAGGTGTTCACGCCGGTGGTAAGGCTTGAATCCGTGTGCCTTCTGCCTGCCCTGGCCGTGCGCATCACTTGGCAGCAGTAAAACAAATTCTGAAGTATGTCAAGGGTTCTGTAAATCTAGGCTGCCATTATGGAAGGAATGAGAAAGCAACTACCAAACTAATAGGCTACAGTGACAGTGACTTGGCTGGGGATATCAATGATAGAAAGAGCACAACTGGAGTAGTGTTCTTCATAGGTTCCAATATAGTGAGTTGGATTTCTCAGAAGCAAAAGGTAGTAGCAGGGTCTTCATGTGAAGCAGAATACATTGCTTCTGCTATTGCAGCTTGTCAAGGCATTTGGCTGAGCAGATTGCTAGCTCAGTTGAAATTTGAAGAACCAGAACAATTTGCACTCATAGTGGATAATAAATCAGCAATGGCACTCAGCAGAAACCCTGTCCACCACGATAGGAGCAAGCATATCAATATAAAATATCATTTCATGATTGCGTGGAGGAGAAGAAGATCAATGTTGAACATGTCGGAGACAGAGGATCACCGGTGACATCTTGACAAAGTCATTGGCTCGCCCAAAGTTCATGGAGATGCGAGACAGGATTGGTCTCCGACCGGTAAGATCAAGTGTACAAGATCAAGGGGGAGAATGTTAGAACCTGACCTTGTACGCTGTTGATTTTGTTTATTTTGTATCTTGAGCAAACTGTTAAACTGGGGTCTGATGCAATTTGTATAAGCACATGACCCAAAGGTAGTTTTCGATCATCTCTGATGCTGCGCCTGTTAGCGATGAGAGTAGTAGAGACATGGTAAATGTCAGCATGTAGTGTAGCTTGACATAGATTCAGACGGCTCACTGTAGAGCACGTCCAGGCACTGCTGCATCGACAGCAGAGTTGTAAAAGGGTGAGGTGCATCGTGCAGCAACCCAACCCCCAGCTATTCACTCTGAAAGAATAGAAAGAAAAGGCAGGCTCCCAAGAAGGGTGCTGGACCCAAATCCTCTGTCTCTGCTCTGATTTTTACCTCTGTTTTTCTTCCCCGACGAGCTCAGTGAATCTGCTGTGCATCCATTGGATCCCACCGTGCTAAGCTAGTTCGAGTGAGATAAGAGAGGAGACCTTACATGGTGGAGGACTTCCTGGCCATGCTTGATCTGATATGTAGAAACTGTTGGGGTAAGAGGAGGCCACATATTTCCTTGAGTTTTATTCCCATCAAGCCTGCAACGTGCCTCATATGGACAAGCCTGACTAGAGGCTCCGCCACCATGGGTGTCTACTCTATGATGCCGACAACATCTAGATGCGATTTGGAAATCTTCTCTATATACAGTTTTTCTTTTCCGCTTTAAACCATGGGACAAAATGTGTATGTCATTCCGTTCCTCTCTGGATACATTTTTTCCACTCCGCCTTAGTTTGTTGTACGGTATGACGAATCGATACCCTAAACTCCTTTTATGTTTTTAGAACTGACGGGTGGATCCCTCCTTCGTTCATGATGGTGATAGTGGTAAATAATTTTTGGATTCAGTAAAATATTCCCCCCCCCCACAAGAGATGGATAGATAAGCCGATATATACTTGGGGTTGGGGACAGTTAAATTTGTTTCAGGAAAGGGAGCACTACTATTAATGAATGTTTATTTCATCTCCACCGAAGTTGCTTTCAGTTCTTTTTTGTCTGATACTATATAGTTGCAGGTAGGTTCTTTGACTACTAAGTTGATGCTTCAACTCGGCATGCCTCTTTGGCACACGCAATAGATATTTGCATATACAGAGACTTCAGAAACTGTTCAACTATGCAAGTCTTCGTTACTTCTTTTCATTGAATATATTGTACTTTCACCACCATTGTATGTGTGTTAATTAATTTTCAGCGCACAACTCTTAAATTGCTCTAACTTTTTCCGTTGCATATTTTTCTGCAAGAAATTATCTGAACCATAATGTGGTAACCGTATTTTGCGAGCCCCCAACCTGCTATGTGACAATTTGAGTTATGCCATTCAACTGATGAAAGTTTAACTTCCATCATGGAAGATGATCGCCTAAGCTTTTTCAAGCAATGCCTCGATTGGTGTCATACGTTTTTTTCTTCATCCGATCATTGGCTTCTTTATTTGTTATACATAAACCTCCAAAAGATTGAGCAAATTTCCCGCAGCAACGCGCGGGGATATCATCTAGTTTTTCTAGTTTCATTAATAGGTGGAATTACTAAGGGTTAAAGAGCTGGAGGTGGCCACTGTGCATGACATGAAAACTATTTTTAGGGAAAGCATGACATGACAGATGGGCAAATGCTATTTGGTGCTTCAGGCGCCCGATCTAGCTCCTATAGTACGCAATGCCCATGTTGCCTTTGCTGCGTCCTAAGCAGGCCCGCCCATAGTTCGCCTCTCCCATCACCGGTTTTGGGAACCTTCTAGAAGGTTTCCACCGGTTTTCTTGGACAAGTTTCGTTTTTTTTTCAGGCTTGGTTTATTTTGTTCTTAGCTTTTACTTTTACTTTTATATTTTCTTTCTTTCATTTTTTTCCTTTCATGAACTTTTTTATGAATATTTTGGGTTGCTTATCACATGTGACATGTGGTAAATTCATGGAATTTTTCAAGCCATAGACCTTTTCAATTTCGTGAACGGTTTATAAATCCGCAGGCTTTTTTCTAACTTCATGCACTTTTTCTTTTTTTATAAAACTCAGTGAACCTTTTTCTTAACTCATAGTTTTTACTTTCAAATCCATGAACTTTTTCAAAATCCTGGAACTTTTCCAAATTCATGAACTTTTTCAAATCCGTGAACGTTTTTAAATCACTGACTATTTCAAACCATAATTTTTTTATAAATCCACGAGTTTTTCCGTGAACTTTTTTCAGACCATAAACTTTTCAAATCCGTAATTTTTTATTGATTTCTTGAACTTTTATAGAATGTTTGATATTTTTCAGAGATTTGAACATTTTTCAAATCCACAAACTTTTTTTGAGCTCGTGAGTTTTTTTAAATTAGTAAATTTATTTAAAAATGAAAAAAATGATATATTATTTTTATTGAAAAAGTAAATGCTCAAATACTCAATGGATGATCGGTCAACCATGCACAGATAGAACCAAGCGTTCTGCAAGTGAACGACGCGGCATGCGCTATGCGAGCGAACTAAGCGAGGAGCTAGGAATTGGCTGGTTTGTAGGACCGGCTCAACCGAGCAGCTAACTGGCCCCTGAAGTGTCGATTAGCAGCTTGATACGAGAGGTAATGTAGGAGTCCAAGAGTCACAGAATATGATAGGATCTTATTGTCGCCCGTGTGCGTCCGATTGTCGCAACTTCACTAAAGCGAAGCGAGGTGACACAGGACAGCCCACTTCGAGCGAGCACCCGGTTTTCTTTCTGTTTTGTTTTTACCGGTTTTCCTGGTTTGCTTCATGTTTTTCCTTTCTTTTTTCCTGCTTATTTTTTTCTGTATTTTTATTTTTTTCTTCAAAAATTTAAAATTTTCAACAAAATTCAGATTTTCATTTTTTGTTTATATTTTCGGAAATGCTAAAAAGTTAAAGTTTGTTCAAATTTTTAAAAAATGTTCACCTTTATCTAATTTTGTTCAAAGTTTCTAAAAGAAGTCAGTTTTTTTATTTTTTTTCTGTTCATGTTTAAAATTTGTTCATGGTCTTCAAATATAGTGCACAATTCAAAAAACTGAAATTCAAAAAAAAATTCAGAATTTTGTTTTTAACATCCTCAAAAAAATTTCATGCTTTTCATATGTTTAAATTTTTTCAAAATTTGTTAACAATTCTGACTTTTTTGACAGAATTCAAATTTATTTCACAATTTGGAAAACATTTCACATTGTTGTAATTTTCTATTCATGTTTTCAAAAATTGTCACAGCTTTTAGAAATTGTCCAATGTAAAAAACTGTTTAGAATTTAAAATTTGTGCATAATTTTTTAAAATATATTTTCTATTTTAAAATTTGTTAAAATATGTAGCTTGTAAAACCGGTTTTCGTGTGAAAAATTGACTAAAATAATAAAGAAAAAATTGAAATTGGGTAACTGTCAAAGTGGGCCGGCCCCTTTGCGCCGCATTTCAGCGAAAACTACCTTGTTACTCCTACGGACGTCATACAGGAGCTCTCCAGGATATGGGCCCGGGGGAGTGTTCGTGTCCAACAACATGGAGACTCTAAAAAAAACCACGCAGTCGCCCCAAGACGGGTCAATGCCGCCTGCCCGTGTCCAGTGCTCGCTCGTCTCCGGCTTCAGCGATAGGCAGCCACCTCAATCCTATTCCTCCCTCGCTGCCAGAATGTCGGTTGCCCCGTCCTTCTCACCCAAAATCTAGGGAGCAGGCCTGCCCATAATTGTTTCTTTCATCATTTTTTTTCAAATTCATGAACTTTTTCAAGCCACAAACCTTTTCCAAATTCATGAATGTTTTATAAATCCAGGATTAGTATTACTTCCTCGAGTGAAATTCCGCATCAATTATTCCTTGTCACAAGCATTAATAGTACGAATAAGTCCATGATGAGTTAAATGAAAAATAATCATGTTGAATAAATGTTGAGAGCCACATAAATACCCAACACTCTCCTGTGTGTGTGCGCGCGCTAATTTATAATAATTGTAAATTTTTGAACTAACCAATACCAATAAGTTTTCCTTCCTTATTTATTCCAAACTTTTTTGCAAAGACAAATCACTTTGTCAATTATTATATATTGTAATATATTAATTCAAACCTTGATGTTTATCATGCAAATATTCTAACAATATTACAAATTTTTATATTGACATTCGAACACAACATATGTTCCAAATGAAGTGACACTTCAAAAACCCTCCCATTTCAGATTCAATTTCAACACCACTTCTTACATTCCACCCATCCTCTTCAACAATTGTCGCTGTGGACATCTCAAAGTCATCATCCTTTTTCTCCTCCTCTGAATATGAGTCGTAAAAAAATTCTAAGACAAATGTCCTCTATGTCAATTGCATCACAAATATAATTTTTTTTAAAAGAAAACGTGAAAGAAAAATAGCATTGCGTTTGAACTCATTTTCATATTTTTTCTAGTTTTTTAATAGGTGAAATTACTATGGGTTAAAGTGCTGGAGGTGGCCACTATAACTGTTACACGATGAATGTCATCCAACATAATTATCATCACCGATCCAACGCCTGCGAGCTTTTTACATATTGCTTTTGCTAAGTTAGTGCTGCTGCTACCGTTGTCACAACCGCTACAAAATCACTGCTACTACTATTACCATTACTATTGCTATCATTACCACTATTATCAAACTACCATATTACTTTGCTATTGATCACTACATTGCAGACATTTAGTCGCCAGGTGTGGTTGAACTGACAACTCAACTGCTAATACTTACAAATATTCTTTGGCTCCCCTTGTGTCGAATTAATAAATTTGGATTCAATACTCTACCCTCGAAAACTGTTGTGATCCCCTATACTTGTGGATTATCAGCCTGTTGCGGGATGCGAACCTCGGCCCAACAGATTTGCACAAGAAGATGTAGCGTGATGACAGCCCCCATCTCCTGACTTGCTGCTATGTGTTGGGCCAATGGAGGCACTCGGACGCCGGGGCGGCAACCCAGGGTCTTCTTTGATGATAGCGGCCATGGTGCTGTGTGGGCAGCATCGTGGCGGGGCTTGGGCGATAGCGAGCCACCGTCTTGACCACGATGGCTCTAGGGATGTATGGTGGCTACTGCTATTCATGCATAAGTACTAGATCTGGCTTCGTGTGGTCCGATCTAGTCTTGCAATGGTGTCGAGTTGCTCGTCTAGCCGGCTCTCGTAGTGCGGTGATGGCGGCGGTGTGGCTCGGCGATGGATCCCGGTTACGGTGGTATGGTGGGCGAGGTTCGAGCAGCATTGGCGATTGAGAGGAGGATTCCTTGGATACTCGGTGGGAAAGCCTTGCTCGGGCTGACCAGAGCCAGCGATGGTGCCGCTTGCGCGCGCGTTCACCTCCTTGGAGGCATCATATTTCGAGCATATGCCCTCCTCTCTCGGACTCGAGAAACCCTTGTTCCTACATGGAATAGGAGATGACGATGCTCCTGCGTTCGCGATCCTTCTTGAAAGCATCGCCTAGGAGTTTTCTTGCGAGTTCTAACATTGTTTACTGCGGGGATGCTAGGGCGGTGGCCTAGTGTCTATTGGCGTGATCTCCTATTTGGCAATGATGGCGGCTTCACGCGGATCAGGGTTGCGGCCGGGATTTGGTAGTCGATGTGTCCCGGCATATTCGAGGGGTCTCCTTGCCTTGCCATGTCCTTGTGAAGTCGAAGCTGCATAGAAGGTGACTCAGCGGTGATGATGACACGGGTTGCGGTTCGATTGCGGCGTTTGGCTCGGCACAGGCTCATCATGCTTTCTCCTGCTAGGTTCGTCACTCAAGTCAGAGCTGTTTGGACACCGATGCGGGTGGTCATCTATTTGGATAGGCTGGCATGGGTTGCTGTGACAAAAGCTTCGTTGATGAAGTTGATGGTGAAGTCGGAGTCGCTGGCTCATGGAGGAGTGATGGCGATGGCGCCGGTGACAACCTTGGCAATGCTTTTCTTCTCGATGAGTGTGTGTGTCTTCGTGTGGGCAGGCAGGACACTCATTGCTACCCTGGTTGGGCTGCTGTGATGGTTTTAGCCTGGTTTTCCGTATATTAATCTGACAACTCTCTTCTCCTTTTTAATGAATCAAGATCCTTTGGGCCCGACTTAAAAAAACTAATGTAAAAATATTCAAAGTGGGTAGATCTTGCTAATGTGTGCCATCAAAGCAGGTCCATCCAACGATCTAAATTGTATTGATAGTGAGCGCTCAACATATTTTAGAGTGCAGTTAATACCATAAAAAAATGGAAAGAAGAAAGAGTCGACCCACATCTACATCGCCTAACTTCTGCCTATCCTCCCATGCCGCCCTCCCCACGGGCGACCTGGGAGCGCGCGCCGCGCCTAGGTTCTCCCTCCCGCGCCACTTTCCTCGTAGCAGCCAACGAGCGCCCCTAGGCATAGCCCCTGTTGTGTTGGCAACAACCGGGACCTTCTCTCCTGGCATGTAGGACGGGGTGTGGGGTCTCCTTCCTTCAGCGCCGTGGGTCGTCGTGGCATTCCTCTCCCTCGGCTCCTTCCTGTGATGTCCTGCTCGGCGGCGGTCCTATCCATGGCATGGTGGCTCTGGCTTTTGCCCTCTATCTGCAGATCTAGATGCCCATACCCGATAGGGATGGGAGGCGTTTGGGTTGGGATGGCCAGCGGCTCCGCGGGATGGTGGTTTGGCTGCGCCTGTGAGGCGTGGCAGGTTTGCCAGGCACAATGGACAGGGCGCGGAGGCGCTTGGTGCTGTGGTGGTTTGGCCCCAGAGCTCTTCCGCCGTCATGTAGTCTCTCTACGGACGTCGAGCTCTTTGATCTGGCCGCTGACGAGTTCCAGTCTTCCCTGTCAGAGATATATGCGATTTGACGTATATCTCCCTTGGATGTCTAGATAGGAAAGGCTCTGGTCGTGCACGCTTATATTATCAACCAGCACGGCTTCAAGAGGGCGTGGCGCGAAGCTTCACTTTCTTATCAGAGTCATGGGACATGGCTAAGTGAAGGATCCCAAGGCATTGATAGAGGTGGAGAAAGTCATGGCCGCTGTGATTGGAGGTCTTGAAGCGTTGGCGAAAAGGTGTACTGGATGTGATGAAGACCGTGTGCTAGGTGTTTAGTGACCTCCAACAGTGGCCTCGACAAGTGGGGATGGCAGCACTAGTGGACTGCCGTTTTGGTGGTGCTTCTCGAGTACCGAGTCCCAATTCCCAGGGTGAAAACCCAAGGTTTGGCCTTTATTGGTTGTACCTGGCAATGACCTTTGTTGAAGGCATTGCTTTTTGGGTGATCTCGAACTTTTTCTAGGGTGAAAACTCAAGATCTTTGATCGGGCAATGACAACGCTTGTGCATTGTTTCCTTATTGGAGGCGTTGCTTTTGAAGAACCTCTTTTGTAATTCAGGTGTTGTCGGTGGTGGGGCCTTTTTTCTTTTCTCCTCTTTTTTTTTATTTTCTTTTTTGGCTATGTGTATCCTTGATGCCTTTCGACATCTTGCTGATACAGAGACCGGGTGTAATTGATATCTTCACGATATTAATATATTCCCCTTCCGGAAAAAATTTCATACAAAATTTCAATATGAGAGCTAATCACATACCCCCTTCGTTCTGTAATAGTATAAGGTGTATTAGGTTTTTGAAATGCCAAACATGGGCATGATTGACCAAGTGTTTGTGAAAACATGTCAATATCTATAGTACCAATTTTCTATCATAAAAACTATTTTCATATTTTTTCTATTAGGTATTGTAGATGTTGATATTTTATTCTGCAATCTCGATCAAACATAGGATTATTTGACTTTCACAAAAATTGACGCGCCTTATATTCTAGTAAAACAGAGGGAGTAATATATGTGTGGTATTAATGTATTACATTAATTACACGAATATATTAGGAAGGATACGAGAAAATCTCATATATTAAGTAGGATATGCAAATATCATATATTTCTTATCTAATATGTACACGCAATTAATCTTTGGATATCAACACACGAGTACTTCGTATATATGGACAATTGCGTGTGGACTAGTGATGTGGTTAGGCTTGACGTGGTTAGCAGTCTTTCATCCGTTAAAAATAGATGGCTCAACTTTGTCTTAACTTTAATCTGAAGTTGAGTCCATCTATTTTAAGAAATAAATAAAATAACCTTTTCCCTATCATCCAGATCCAGATCTAGCTCCCCACACCAATGGCAGATCTCGCCACGATGGTTCCGGACGACGTGCTCGCGGGCGTCCTCCGCCTCCTCGAACCACGCGGCCTCGCCGCTTCCCGCTGCGTCTGCAAGGCATGGCGCCGCGTCATCGACGACTGCAGGCTGCTGCGGGCGGACCTCCTCCCGCGCTCGCTTGGTGGCATCTTCCTCAACTACGTGGACCTATGGTTCACACAGTTCCTCTCCCGCCCCACGACGGGCACCGCAATCTCTGGCCGGCTGGACTACACGGTGCCCGGCGAGCCCGACCTCATGCCCCCCATCCACGTCCGAGATCACTGCAATGGCCTTCTCTTGCTCCACCACTGCGTGGTCAACCCTGCCACACAGCAGTGGGCGCCCCTGCCACCTGCCCCGGACCTGCCCCAACCCCCACCTCCAGGCATGATCTCCTTTCCGCGCGAGCACCTCGTGTTCGACCCCACTCTGTCGCCCAACTATTTTGAAGTGCTCATAGTGCCTGATGTCCCTTCCAAGAGCAACGACGAATGTGAGGAGGAAGCTGAATGGCCTCCATAGGTTGTCTTCTTGAGTGATAAATTCGACAGAGTGCTTGCCTATAACTGGAGTAGCTCAAAGCTTCAAGATTTGGGCAAGGTTTTCTCGAAATTCTATACTGACCGGAATCCGATTTCTACCATCAATATGTACAAGAGTCTTTCCCATACACTCCCTGTTGGTTGGGAGAACTCCTGAAAAAGTAAATTTAGAAGCTCACTAGAAGATTGGAACATGTTTTCTTGCAAGCTATTTGTGTACAAAGATTGTTCCTTGAAAAACTAAATTTTAGTCATTTCTAGTTTCCTTATTTTCCTTGCTGTCGAGTCGCTCCTGAATTGCCTTGCTGCGTCGACCATGGTCGAGAGAGCTATTGCTTTACTAGCTGCAACAATTCAGATGCTCACGAACCTGCTGGTATCTTGAGGTATGGATTCTTTTTTTGTGACAGTTGACACAAATCGCAGAGGTTTGGGTTTGCTTGCCTTGTGCCGAAGTATGTGTTTGCAAGTTGAGTGGCTTCTGACTGTTAACTAATTAAACTAAAAATAACAGTCAGTACACCTATCCTTGAAAGAATTCTACTATGTTTTTTTTCCGTACGAAGAGGCTTTTGGCTTCCCTGGTTTGGCATGTGCGAATATGAACATCTACTGCTAGGAAATTTTTGAGCTAAATCATTGAGTAGGGCATGTGGCTTGTTATTGTTCCTGTGTAATATACTTTTCATGTATGCTGATTTGAAATTCTGAATTTCAACTAGGTTGATCAGTGGGTGGAGCTGCATTACATTCAATGCATATGCAGTTATAATGTTATTACCATGTGCAGTAGCATCACATTTTTAATGTCCTGTCTTGTGCACACATTTTCCCTTGCCAGAAGCGACACTTGAGTGTGTGTTTAACAATGCATATCATATAGCCTCTGCACGCATGCACACAGAAAAATTATTAAAAGAAAACTTAGTGTGTTCGTCTGTTCTTTGCCTATCCATTTTTGGTCATTCCTTAGTAGAGCCTCTTGGTTTGAGGTAATTTGTAACGCTTGTGCCGATTCATGTGGATACTATATATCTTCCTGAAATCAATATGGTTGTATGGTTTTGTTAAGTTTCCTTGTGATAATATCATTTAGCTGGGCTTCTAGTGTTTACGGTCATTTACCTGAGGTTTTTTCTGCCTTGTTTTCTGCTATTATCTACTACCTTCGTCCCATAATGTTAGCTTGCAAAAACATCTTATATTATGAGACGGAGGGATTAGCTCATAACTCTTGATTTATGTAATTAGCATATATCTAACATGTTAGTAAGTTACTCAGCAATGCACTTATCGAGGTTGCCATATACATATGCTTTCGGAATCTACCTTCCCGTAGCAGTATGCATGCCCTTGCAAGATCACTTTGTTCCTTGTTTGCATTAACATTAATTGCAATTACCCTTTTGTACTCGAGAGAACACAAATATCATCTTGAGATCACTTCAATCATTTTGCATTTCACATTAATTGCAATTCTTTTTCCAGAAATCGATATTGTTGTATGGTTATCAAGTTCCCTTGTAATATCCTCAGTTAGCTGTGACAAAGTAGACTAGAGGGGCTTCTAGTGTTTAAGGTAATTCGTCTGATGCTTTGTCAGCCATGTTTACTGCAGTTGCTAGTTTATAATACTATTGTGTTGATTGAATTAGCTGCGGAGGCATGTCGATACTTTCCATCAAGGAAGACGAAACTTTCCACAACCGCCCTTCCATGTTGCTCTCACGACCGACCGAGGGGCACCCTAGCCCGCCGCCACACCTCCCCTCCCTCCTCTACCCTCCTCCCTCGGAGCCGCCCAGAGGTGCGCTTCGGCTGGCGGTGGCGGCTGCAGGGCCTTCTTGCCATCCAGTCGTTCACAATGGTTGGCACGAAATGGCCATTGCGACGGTGCTGCCTATGGTAAGGCCAGCAGGGCAACGACGGGGGAGCTTGGTGGCGATGTGTCGGCTTCTTGAGGGGGCGTCTGTGTTGCGGTAGCTGTGGGTTGTCTCATATTGGGCGGTGGTATGCTAGCGTGTTCCCGGCTAGATCCACTGGAATCTGACTCTTCGTTGACGGCGGGCAGCGCGGGGTGGTCATAATAGATCGTCGGGGTCTTTGCATGGGATGGTCTGTAGCGGCGCGTCTGCGGCCACGATAATCTGGCGGGCCGGGTCACAGCGACGGTGGAATCCTCCTCAGGTGTCAGTTCGTCCGCGGCAGGCTCGGGTGGGCGTTCCTTGCTTTCTTCGATGGCGACTGTGTGGAGCTAGTCCGGTACCTCGCTTTTATTGAGCTGGTGAATAGGCTTGCCACGTGCGGATCCAGGCAGGGGGCCGTGGAGGGGCGCCAAATGTGGGGCGTATGGAGAGGTGGACGGAGGGATGGGTTGCTCCGATGTGGTTGGGCCACCGGTCGCGGAAACATGGGGTGCATGTAATGGATGAGGTCTGCTCCTACATTTTCACCTTTCACCAACCTAGTTGCTGTGGGTCCCTGGTCGATTTGGCAAAGTTTGTTGCTAGCGGCTCTGTCGACGGTTGTGGTATTGACTGATGCTTCGTCCGTGGCAACAGAGGGGATCTAGGATGCCTTTTTCCAGTGTTGTGGCCCTAGTGGTGGGAGCTGCGGTGTTCGCAGGCGGAATCCATGGTTTAGGTGCAATCTAGCCACCATAGCCGTGGCTAGGGATTGACGTCTGTGATGGTTGTGCGACAGATGTCTTGTCTTGATGCACATTGGTCGAAGGCGGAGCGTTCTTGTCGGGGTGAACACCCTGTTTGGCGTTGGCTAGGCCTTCAGAGGTGGCGTCTGTCGTGGTTCTAAGTCTGACAGTAAAATGGGGGGTAAGTATGGAGAGGCAAGATCTTAGCTTTGGAGTAGTTGTACGGACGAGGGATGTACGAGTTCAGGCCCTTCGCGGAGGAAGTAACAGCCCTACGTCTCGGAGCCCGGAGGTGGTCGACTGGATTATGTGTATAAGGATTACAAAGGTGCGAACCCTTTACACTGAGGAGGGGGGTGGCTTATATAGTGTCTGCCCGACCCTTCCGGCCCTCAGTAATGCAGGGTTTAAAGTGTACTAAGTCTAGGCGTTACCAGTAACGCCTTACATAAAGTGTCCTAAATGCAATAAAGACTACTTAATTACAGACCGTTTGGATACAGAGTGACTCTTGATCTCCTGGTGGTCGAGTGAGTCTTCATGGTCGAGTCCTTAGAGTCTGTCGAGTGAAGTCCCTCTTGGTCAACTGGAATGCAGTTTCTTCTGAGGGTGTCCTTGGGAAGGGTACTTAGATCAGGTCTATGACCCTACCCTAGGTACATGACTTCATCATTAGCCCCCGAATGGATCGAGGTTTGAGTGAGAAAGGAGTTGATAATATTTCCGACTTGCCTTTGTGTTCTGGATATGTATCGTCTTGGACCAACAATCTCTTCGTTGATAACAGCAACTTGTCTTTCAGTTGCCTTGATCCATTCTTCTCTCTCGTCGAGTGAACTTTTGAACTTAGTAATTTCCGAGCAACGGATCGCACGAAGTCTCTCATCTGACAGATCGATCTGCCGTTGGCGGATTTTGTGGGATCCGAATTTTGGGAAGCGCGCGAAGCGGGGCGGACAGCGGCGCTCGGATGGGATAGGGCATAGACGCCTCGATTTCTGTGCCGCCTTTTTCGCCACGTATCGTGTACGCGCGACTGTTTCGGGATGTGATAGGATCGCCTGGGCCCACTTGTCATCCACTCGGAAGCGGCATTATATAATGTGCCCAGCGAGGGTTTTTGAACAGTACTTCTCCAATCCCCCTTCTGTCCTCTCCACCTCCGCCCGCATTGCCTGCTCTCGCCTCTCCTCAACCACTCCTCGCGTGCTTCACCGGCAACGATGGTGAAGGAGAAGACGACAACTGAGGCCTTGAAGAAGCGGCAGCGACGGGAAGGCGAAAGGAGGCGACGATCAGGCGGATCCTCGTCAAGGTCTAGCCTGCCGCCAGGTTGGATCCAAGGGGATTGGATCCGCTCGACCATCACTGAGAAGGATCTCAATGAGATGGCCAACAAGGGCTTGATCCCCCACGGGGCAGCGAGGCTCCCGGGGAACGAGTACCAACCGCAACCAGAGGAGGGTGAGTGCGTTCTCCCTGCCTCCGAGTGTTTTCTTTCGTGGTTTCTTGAATTTCTTTGGGGCGCAACTCTACCACTTCAATCCAAACTCCATCGCATACCTTGCTGCTTTCGTGTCCATGTGTGAGAACTTCCTGGGCTGCCGACCGCACTGGGGTCTGTTCAAACACATATTCACTTGTCGTTCTCAGACAGTGAAAAAGTCGAGCCCAGATGACGATAAGACCAAGGTTATTCAAATGTGCGGGGGTCTTGGGATTCAGATGAGGAACAAGAGTACATTTCCGGCCATGACCCTTCCTGAGTCGGTCAGAGGATGGCAGTCGACTTGGTTCTACTGCCGAGACGAGCCGACGCCGGGGCAGTCGACCGGTCTCCCTCCGTTTTCCATGGACAGAGTGAACAAGCCCTCTTCTCTGAAGGTGATCCCTGAGGAGAAGGCCGAGGTAAAAATGTTGATGGAGCGTGTGGTCCAGCTTGTTCGGGAAGGAGTGACGGGTATGGACCTTCTGGAGGTCTTCCTTAGGTGGCGCATCCAGCCGCTCCAGTACCGAGGCCATTGTATGTGGCTGTACTGTGGGACCGAGGATGCAACTCGGGTCCATCCAGAAGCAGTTGACGACGCCACACTGGAGAGGTGGATGGCTGCGGTCACAGAGAATAAAGACAACCCTCGAGGAGCCAGGAGGATCCTGCCACTCGACCATTCTAGCACTCCAGACAAGGTGTGCCCACTTTATCCCCAATTGTAATCTTGCCATGCTTATTCCGCTTTCGCTGCTAATTGGTCGATTGATCTTTATGTTGCTGTCTGTCAGGCCTTCACTGAGCTGTACTCGATGCCCAATGGAGCACAGGCGCCGACTTAAGAGGAGGAAGGAAGTGGGGGTGAAAGCCAGGAGGAGTGGGACTCGGACGCTGCTGATGATGAAGACGATGACGACTCCGACGGGGAGGAAGAAGAGGAGGAGGAGGAGGAAGTCGCACCGCCTCGTACGGAAAGGCGGTCGAAGCTCGTCCATGACCCTGTGACTGAACATGGCAAGGGTCATGATCTTCTGCCAATCGACTAAGCGCCTCGGACTACTTAGCCGGTCTTGTTGAGAAGGCTCCGAAGCACTCCAGGGTGGCGCCACCGAAGCCGGCTAAGGCCTTGCCGAAGATGAAGATGGCAATCCCCACTATCTCAGGGTAACGATGTTTACTTGACTTTTTCTGTTCTTCATGTCTTTACTCTTGGCTGACTCATGAGTCATTCGACTGATTTCTGGAACTGCAGATCTGCTACTTCTGATACCTCGGCCAAGGCTGACGACTACGAAATGGAAGACGCCGCCACTTCAAAACCCGGTATGGCTTTCACAATCTTGTCTACAGTCGATTGGCTCTTTGCTTCTGATTTTGATTCTTGTCTGTAGCTCCGTCCAATGTTGTTATTACCCTTCCTGACGATGATGATGAAGAACCACCGAGGCCAAGGAGGAACTGGAAAGCATCTGCTGGCAAGGTGACTCAGGATGTGCCAGCCTCCGAGACACTGGTCGTGGAAGGAGAGAACACCACTCGGCCCACCGTAACTTTTGCGGTGCCATTGTCGAGTGCTCGCCCCACCTCGTCGAGTGCTGCACAACCTTCACTTTTCTCAACCCATTATGTCCCAGAGGACCAAGCCAGTGCTGCGAAGGAAGCCATACGCCAGGCTGGAGTCATGATGGAGCAGGTGAAGGCCATCCGAGAAGCCAGCCAGGCGGCCTATGACGCCAGTTCCGCTCTCCAGAGCAATGTCCAAGTAAGTCGACTATTGCCTGTTCTTGTCAGGATATGCTACCTGAAACTGCTTGCTCTGAAGATTTCCATTATCTGTACACCCAGTGGGTGTGTTAATTGAGTTTTTTGTGGGGGCACGCTGAGTGCACCCACTGGGTGTAGTCCCCGAGACTATGGTGGACTGCGTGCAGTCGACTATAGTCTGTATGCTTTGAACTTCTTCACTCGACTTGGTCGGACCAAGTCGAATGGAACCGAAAAGACCGGTGGGGGCACGCTGAGTGCACCCACTGGGTGTAGTCCCCGAGACTATGGTGGACTGCGTGCAGTCGACTATAGTCTAGAGAACTGTGTTTTTTTGATGATGACGCGGCTGGCCGCTGATCCTTAGCCATGACTTCAGGATCATCTTTTTGGTCGACTGATCGAACACAATTGGTAAAACCAGTGGGGGCACGCTGAGTGCACCCACTGGGTGTAGTCCCCTAGACTACTGTCGAACGTTTTGGTTCGGCTGTAGTCTTAGAGATATTACAAATTTTCTTTCAGTCACTCGGAAGTGATCTATCCTTGATATCTTTTGTCGACTGACTTTTTGCAGAGGTCTTGCGAGCTCGTTGCTCGTTACACTGAATTAAAGGAAAAACAGATCCAACTCGACCTTGACTTGAAGCTTGCCCAGGAAAACTTGAAAAAAGCGATGGACGAAGCGAAAGGTATGGCTGGTGAGGACTTGACCATTGTCTTTACCCTTCTGTCTATTCTCAATTCTGCTCTCATGATTACTTTGCAGACAAACTGGAGGAGGCTCTGAAGAAGAAAGACCTCGAGTTGGCAGAAATGCAGAAAACAGCTTTAGAAAAGACCAAGCTCATGAGCGAAAGTTGGCCGGTCACCAAACTTGAAGAAAAGCGCAATCTGAAAGCTCTTGATCCTGCCAACCAAGAGGTTAGCCGACTGAAAAAGGACAAGATTGCCCTGAATGACAAGGCCGGTGAGTTGGTGGGGAAGAAGAACGATCTGGAGGCTTATCTGGGCGGACTCGCCAAGAAGCTTTTCCTCATGCTCAAAGGTAAACTTTGCTCCAAACGGGTATTCTAACTGTGATCTTTCCATTCGACCGTTGTCTTGACTCGGTGGCTGTGTTTGCAGAATTTTGCCAAAACTTTGAAGAGGAGACTAGTCGACTAGAGCCTAACATGGATCCCATCAACTCTCCGGTGAATGATGAAGTCGCCATGAACGTGCTCCGACTCGAATCTCGTGTTGCCGCCGTCGTCGACTATCTCGCAAGGCTGAAGGTCTCCACTTCCCGCATCGACAATACGCTCTGGCCCAGGGAGACGCTCCAGAATGACCTTGAGTCTCGATGATTTCGGTGAACCACGATCCACAGTCGAGTCTGAGGAGTGGAAGAATTCTTCGCGGTGCGGTGCGAGATGTCGCTCACGTGTCGGCCCGAATCCATTGCAAGGATGCACGAGAGGATAAGTTGGCAGCTCTTCGGGTGGCTAACACCAAGAAACACGACTTCCGGTCCTTCATGGAGACCTTCATCGCCGCTGCCACACGGATTGCTGACGGAATCGACCTCGACGAATTTGTCGCATCTTCCAGCCCTCCACAGGAGGGGTAAAAAACTTCTTGAGCTCGACACTTTAAATTTGCCTCGGTATGCCGAGTGATTGTGTAACCGTCAAACCTTAACAGGCCTAGCGTCTGAGCACTTTTGGTTACGTTAGGTTTTTATTCGAACTTGGATTCGATGTTTGAATATGCTTGCATTTGGCTTGAAATGTCTTTTGCAGGTTAAAGTGAGGTGCTTATTGCAATCGACTTGTTCCTCAACAAACTTAGGCGAGCACTAGGCTGCAGCTAAGCCCCCGAGTGTGAGGTCTACTCTCCACTCGGTAGGATTTTCAAAACTTAGGCGAGCACTGGGCTGCAGCTAAGCCCCCGAGTGGGATGTCTGCTCTCCACTCGGTAGGATTTTCAAAACTTAGGCGAGCCTTTGGGCTGCAGCTAAGCCTCCAGAGTGGGAGGTCTGCTCTCCACTCGGTAGGATTTTCAAAACTTAGGCGAGCAGGCTGCAGCTAAGCCCCGGCGGGAGGTCTGCTGTCCACTCGGTAGGATTTTTCAAAACTTAGGCGAGCAACTTGGGCTGCAGCTAAGCCCCAGTGGGAGGTCTGCTCTCCACTCGGTAGGATTTTCAAAACTTAGGCGAGCAGGGCTGCAGCTAAGCCCCAGTGGGAGGTCTGCTCTCCACTCGGTAGGATTTTCAAAACTTAGGCGAGCACTGGGCTGCAGCTAAGCCTCCGAGTGGGAGGTCTGCTCTCCACTCGGTAGGATTTTCAAAACTTAGGCGAGCACTGGGCTGCAGCTAAGCTCCCGAGTGAGAGGTCTGCTCTCCACTCGGTAGGATTTTCGCGTTGTACTTGTGGCATAGCTCGGAGGAGAGGGTTGCAGTCGACCTGCACCTCGTCCTCCTTGCGAACGCACGTTGTACTTGTGGCTAGCTCAGAGGAGAGGGTCGCAGTCGACCTGCACCTCGTCCTCCTTGCTAGCGCATGTTGAATTTAAACTTAGGCGGGTACTTAGACTGTAGCTAAGCCTCCGAGTGGAAGACTGGCTCACCACTCGGTAGGATTTTATTGAAACTTAAGCGAGTACTTGGACTGCAGCTAAGCCTCAGTGGAAGGCGGCTCACCGCTCGGTGGGATTTTATTGAAACTTAGGCGAGTACTTGGACTGCAGCTAACCCCAGTGGGAGGCTGGCTCACCACTCGGTGGGATTTATTGAAACTTAGGCGAAGCGGATCCAGCTAAGCCCCAGTGGGAGGCTGGCTCGTCACTCGTAAGATTTTTTTACAAACTTAGGTGAAGCGGATTAGCAGCTAAGCCACCCGAGAGGAAATTTCTTGAACAAATAAAAGTGACAAAAATCATTGGGGAAATTATGACACTATTATCTCGCAAAACATGAACTACAGAAGTACTTTTTATTACAACTCATCCGAGTGAAAACTTAAGTGTAAAATGGGCGGAGTAGCTCCGCGTTCCAAGCCCGGGGATCGTCAATCCGGCGATCAACGTTGTAGAGGTGATATGCTCCGTTGTGGAGAACTCTGGTGACGATGAAGGGACCTTCCCAGGTAGGAGCAAGTTTGTGAGGCTTTTGTTGATCCACTCGGAGGACCAAGTCTCCTTCCTGAAAGGTTCGGCTCTTCACATTCCTGGCATGGAATCATCGTAAGTCTTCTTTGGTAAATAGTCGGCGGATTAAGGCCATCTCCTCTCCTCTTCCAAGAGGTCGATTGCATCTTATCGAGCTTGTTACGCCTCTTCTTCGAGTAAAGCTCGACTCGCGGCGCATTGTGAAGCGGTAAGCAGCAAGACAACCGACTCCGTGAACCGGGAAGAATGGGTCCTCCCGGTCGACCGATTAGGAGTGGTCCTCAATCCCCAAAGGGTGATGGAAGTTAAATCGACCCAAGCTCTGCTGCATGCTTGAGATCACGCATCGATCGTGGTTTGATCCTTTGAGAATGAGACCATTTGCATGTTCTACGACCATTCGACTGTGGATGAGCAACTGAAGCATAGTCGACTCGCGTGCCTTGAGAAGCCGCGAGCGCTTTGAACTTGTCGTTATCAAAGTTTGACCCATTGTCGGTGATGATGCTATCGCGGAACTCCATATCTGAATATCAACCCTTTGATGGCCCGATAGCGATGCATGCATCATGGTTCTTAATGGGCTTGGCTTTGATCCATTTGGTGAACTTGTCGACTGCGACCAACAAATGAGTGAAGCCGATTCTGCCAGTTCTCAGCGGTCCAATCATGTCTAATCCCCAAACAGCGAAGGGCCAGATGAGTGGAATGGTCTTCAAGGCTGAAGCGGGCTTGTGTGACATGTTGGAATAAAACTGACACCCTTCACACTTTTCAACTATCTCTTTTGCCATTTCATTTCCTTTTGGCGAGTAAAACCCTGCTCGGTTTGCTTTAGCCACTATGGTCGAGAAGGGCGCGATGACCACAGGTCCCAGTGGATATCTTCAAAAATTATCGACCTTCTTACGGCGTGATGCACTTGACCGACTCGGTCATGCTTTCTCGTACAACAGTCCCTCGATTCTTGTAAAGGCTTTGGATCGGCCAGACGATCATCGAAACCTCTTCTTCATCCTTGGAGCTCTTTTCTCGGGATATCGCGATATATGGAACTGTCCGATCGGGAGTGATCACTAAAACTTCCATGACCAAGTCGACCCTTCTTTGGGACCTCAACCTCAATCGGATCTGTGGCACTCTTGGGCTGTGGAGCTTCTTGGTGAAAGGATCTTCTTTGGTGATGGAGTATGGATATGCTCCAAGAACACATCACTTGAGAATGGCTTCTCTCTTGGAACCTATCTTTGCGGATCATCGGCCGCTTGATTTTTCGAGTCGGGTATATGATGGAGCTCTAACCCCTCAAACTTCTTTTCTAGCTTCTTCCTTTGCATTGCGATATCCGAGTCATGGCTGGGCTTCTAACGTCCTCCTTCATCACTTGGTTGACCACCAAATCTGAGTCGCCATAAACCATGGGCTGACAGACGCTTGAGTGAAATAGCCATCGCATAACCCATACAAAAGGGCCTCGTATTCGCCTCATTGTTGGAGGAATCGAAGTGAATCTGGAGCACATATTTGAGCTTATCTCCTCTGGAAACCAGGACAACTGACACTAGAACCATTCAACATCTTAGAGCCATCAAAGAACATGGTCCAATGCTCGAGTGAACTTGAGTCGGCTGCTTGTTGTTCAATCCACTCGGCAAGGAAATCTGCTATTGCTTGGGACTTAATGGCTTTCTTTGCCTCAAACTTGATATCAAGGGAAGGAGTTCAATCGCCCATTTAGCCACTCGACGGTTGCATCTCTGTTGTGCGAGAATCTCTAAAAGTGGGCGTCGTGGCAGCGTAATGGAATGATCGGAGAAATAATGAGCAACCTTCTTCGTGGTCATGTAGATCCCATACACAAGCTTGATAATGAGGATATCTTTGCTTTGATGGAGTCAAAACTTGAGACGGATAGTATCTTTGGCGCTGAACTTTGAAGGCTTTCCCTTCTTCTTCCCGGCCGAGTAAATCTTATCTTGACAACTTGTCCTGTGGCTGCAATATAAAACAGCAGAGGCTCTTTGCTGATTGGAGCATCAAGCACCGGCTGGGTGGAAGCGAGCTTTTAGCTCGGCAAATCTTGCATCGACTTCTTGAGTCCACTCGAACTTATGCGCCTTTTTCATCGATCGGTAAAGAGGTAATGCCTTTTCACCGAGTCGTGAGATGAATCGACTTAATGCGGCCAAGCATCCAGTAAGCTTCTGGACATCGTGCACCCGCATGGGACGTTTCATTCGGAGTATAGTGCTGATTTTCTCCGGGTTAGCGTCGATTCCTCATTCGGAAACAAGAAAACCGAGTAACTTGCCACCAGGAACTCCGAATGTGCACTTTGATGGATTGAGCTTGATATCATACCTCTGAGGTTGGCAAATGTTTGATGAGTCGATCGGCAGGTGGAACCTTTTACCGTGACTTGACCACGATATCATCCATATCGCTTCCACATTCCGGTGATTTGAGTGAGTAAACGCCACGAATCATTCGCATGAATGTGGCTCCGGCGTATTGAGGCCCAATGGCATGGTGACATAGCGAAGCACCGAATGGAGTGATGAAAGCTGTTTTATTTCATCGGGTCGTCTGAGCGGATCGATGGTACCGAATAAGCGTCTAGAAAAGCGGTCTCTCGCATCCCGCGGTCGAGTCAACAATTTGATCAATGCGAGGAGAAAAATGATCTTCGGGCAAGCCGATTGATGTGCTGAAATCAATGCACATGCGTAGTGACTTGTCCTTCTTGGGGACCATGGCGACATTGGCGAGCCACTTTCGAAGTGGTATATCTCTCCGGATAAACTCAGCCGCTAAGAGCCGAGCCACCTCCTCGCCAATGGCCTTTCTCTTCTGGACGGCGGACCACCGAAGATGTTCCTTAACTGGTTTGAATTTTGAGTCGACTCGTAGGCGGTGCTCAGCCAGCCCCACAGGAACACCGGGCATGTCGTGAGCTTCCATGCGAAGATGTCCCGTTCTCACGGAGGCTGGATGGCGCTTCTTCCTATTTGGGGTCGAGTGTTGTGTAAATATGGGTCGGAGCTGCATTGGGGTCGGTCGGGTGAATGTGGGCGGGCTTTGTCTCACGGACGACTAAAGCGCGACTCTGGCGAGCTTCTTTGCCGCAACAAATCACTCGGATCTGCATTTTGCTTGTACCCTCGAACTCGACCGTTGTTACCTAGGAATCGGCAATTTTCGAGCCTTTGGAAACACTCTTACGCTTTTTCCGATCGCGATGGCGGTGATCACACCTTTGGGGCGGGCATCTTCACTTGAGGTACGTAACATGGTCGGACCATGAACCGTCGCGTAGCTGGTCTCCCCAAAATAGCATAGTAAGCACTCGAAAGTCTACAACTTCAAGCGTCGGCTTCTCCTTACGGAAATGCTTGAATCACGAACACCACGTCGAGCTATCGACGAGTGACTCGGCTTTCTTTCGGTATAACTCCATGAAAACTCATATTGCTCTTGCTCAGTCGGGACATCGGAATGCCCATCCCTTTCAATGTATCTGCATACAACAAATTCAGTCCACTACCACCATCCATTAGCACCTTCGTCAGTCGAGTGCCTTGACGGCGAATTAATGGACCACCAAAGCTTTCCTCCCAGGGGTGGCTATATGAGTCGGGTGATCATACTAGTCGAATGTGATGGGAGTTTGGGACCATCTCAAATAACTGGGCGTCGCTGGGGCGACCATGTTCACCTCACGGTTGATAACCTTCAGTCGGCTCTTGCTTTCCACATCCGCAAAAATCATCAGAGTGGAGTTAACATGAGGATATCCTCCCTCACTGTCTTCCTTGTCTTCAGCTTTGTCCGACTTCTTCTCCTTGTCCTTGGGCTGTTTACCTTGGGCTACTTTGGATGAGGAGTCGACCTTTGGCAGTGGTATGCTTGGGTAGATGATATTACCCTCTTACGTCTTTCTTCGTGTGGATGTGACCGGCATATCCATCACGTTATTTCCTCTTTATCTTTCACCTTCTTGGGGTTCGGGATCCTTTGGGTTTTCCTTGAATTTGCCCCAAGTCACGGCTAGAAACCTCCCGAGGGCCGCTGGTTGACCTTCATTACCTTTATTGGAGTTTCCCTTCTCCGGCTGACTCGGCTTGTACTTGCAGCTGTGGTCGGTCCTCCTCTTCACCATTGGCTTACTTGGTGGCAATTTCCATCATCCGACTCAGGGTCATATCTCAGGTCCTTAAAACTTCAAACTTAACTCTCTGTTTTGACACCATCCTTGAAAGCGCGGTGCACGATGATCGAACCACGTTCTCCACGGTGTGATGCAAAGTAATCCACCTCTGAATGTACTCTCTTAAGGTTTCATTCGACTTCTGCATGCAAACTTGTAACTCTGTCAAGCCAGCTGGTAAACTTGGGTTCCTCAAAGTCTGGCGAACACTGGGAAAGATCTTCCCAAGTGTAAATCTTGCTTAGAGTCAAGCCAGTTCAACCATGCCTGGCTGAACCTTCCAACATGAGTGGTAAGTGCTTCATAGCCACCTCTTCATTCCCTTGCCCGATCTGTACAAGCACTCGGTAGTCCTCAAGCCAAGTTTGGGCTTAGACTCACCGGTGAACTTGCTCCTCCGATCGCCAACCTGAAGTTGGGGAATTACGCGGCTCTGATAGCCACTGCTAAAACATTACGGACGAAACATGTACTTTCGGCTGCTGGTGGTAGCGTCTCTATCATGGCCACGCGATGAGCCTGTTCGATCGACCAAGCCTTGCGATGATGGATCGCGCGTCAAAGCCCGGTTCGGGGTCGGCGAGCTCTTCGCCCCTGAGTTGGCCTTTGTCATCTTCTTGCCGAGGCGTAAGACCCGCCTCTCGGAGGAGGAGTGGGCACTCGACGCCAATCCTCACGGTCGTATCGGTCACCATATTGGTCCCGCCGATTCTCGCGCCCTTCACGCCGCGGAGGCAATCTGGGGCTGTGAGCCGACTGAACCGTATTCGCAGCGACGGATCGAGTGTGAATTCTGTTGCGTGACTACGACACAGCTGAATTCTGATCTCCTGCTGCCCGGAGCAAATCTCTGATCTGTAACAAGCCTCTACCAGCCTCCGACTGAGATGGCTGAATTGACTCTGCTATACGAGTTGCAGCTACTAAATTCTGAATCGGGGTTCGGTATACAGGTGGTGGCGAGAAGAGCGGCGTCGTGGTCAGTACTCATTGCCGCGCACGCTCGTCGAGTGCTAGCTGGAGGTTCTCCAAGCGAGTGCGTTCAGCCAAGTTGGCCAAACCTGCCTCCTCCAAGGCGCGAGCCTCGGGGGTTTCTCCTGCGATAGGAGTGTGCAGGGCATCCATGTTCCTGCGATGGAGTTCTTCCCTTTGCACGGAATTAAGTGGCTCGGGTTGATATTCCTCATGAGCTTGAGCGGGGTCGCCTCCACCGTTCACACCGTCATCGCGGGGGAAGCTGGGAGAGCTCACGAGTCCGTTGACCATTAAGACCTCCGCTGCGGGATCACTTCTTGTCGCTTTTCGAGATCACGGTCTCTCTGAGCTAGTCGGCCAGATCGAGCAGGGCGTAGAGATTCGTCGGGCTCGATTGCGCGACTTGGGTGGTGGTCGTGGCGAGCCACCGCATGCCTCACCCACCGCTGGAGCCTCGACCGACCAGGCGCTTCTTGTTGGCGGGAAGCAGGGGAGGAAGGGCGACAAAGGTCGACCGATAAAGTCGGCAGCTGCCCTTGCAGCGAGCGCCCATGAACCTGCGCGCCCGAAAATCGTCGCACGCTTCAGAGGCCAGCGTCGATGTCGGCGGAGCCTCCTGGAATAAGGTCGTCGTCGGCGAAGGTGGCGCGCGAGAGCGGATCTCATGACCCTCGACCAAAACTCCACCGGGAACCATGATGAAGGTGTCGGAACAATCACAACTTCTCCAAAAATCGCTAAGACACCTGCCCACGGTGGGCGCCAAGCTGTCGTGGTTCTAAGTCGGCGGTAAAATGGGGCGTAAGTATGGAGAGCAAGATCCTAGCTTTGGAGTAGTTATGCGGACGAGGATGTCTGAGTTTAGGCCCTTGGCGGAGAAGTAACAGCCCTCGTCTCGGGCCGGAGGCGATCATTGGATTATGTGTATAAGGATTACAAAGGTGCAAAGCCTTTACCTTTGAGGAGGGTGGCTTATATAGTGTCTGCTGACCCTTCGGCCCTAATGTCTGAGGTTTAAACTGTATTAAGTCTAGGCGTTCTTGGTAGCGCTTTACATAAAGTGTCATAAATGCCATAAAGACTACTTAATTACAGACCGTTTGGATCTGAGTGACTCTTGATCTCTGGTGGTCGAGTGAGTCTTCTTGGTCGAGTCCTTCGAGTCTGTCGAGTGAAGTCCCTCTTGGTCGACTGGAATGTAGTTTTTTCTGAGGGTGTCCTTGGGAAGGGTACTTAGATCAGGTCTATGACCCTATCCTAGGTACATGACTTCATCAGCGTCAGTGGACGTCATCAACTTCTTGAAGTATCTGTGTGGCTGCTTCTTGCCCTTCGCCGTGCTCCGGGTGAAAATCTTGATCCTTTGGATTGGGCGGTGGCAGTACTCCGGTCGTGACACTCCTGAAGACACTGCCTTTGCTCTCTCGGTTTGTTGGCCATCAGCTTTGCCTCTTCGCAGTGTGGCTCGGTTCAGGGCCTCATCGACTTAACAATGTTGCATATTGTATGTCTTTTGTTCTCGTGGACTCGGATGGGGTGTCGTAGTTGTTCTCTAGCACCTACTCCCTCCATATGTTGAAAAGTGTACATATAGACATACATTTTAGGACAAATTATGGAGTGAAGTAAAAAATGCATTGAAAAGGCGCAAGCCACCATCTCTCTCCTCTTTAATTCCTACCCTCAATGACCTAAGTGAATGTAAAAATTAAGGAGACCATGTAGAATGCTATTGGTCTTGATTACCTTGTGATGAGAGAGAAGCATTTTTTCGGTAAAAACTTCTTGAGCTCGACACTTTAAATTTGCCTCGGTATGCCGAGTGATTGTGTAACCGGCCAAACCTTAACAGGCCTAGCTGCCTGAGCACTTTTGGTTACGTTAGGTTTTTATTCGAACTTGGATTCGATGTTTGAATATGCTTGCATTTGGCTTGAAATGTCTTTGCGTGTTAAAGTGAGGTGCTTATTGCAATCGACTTGTTCCTCAACAAACTTAGGCGAGCACTAGGCTGCAGCTAAGCCCCCGAGTGAGGTCTACTCTCCACTCGGTAGGATTTTCAAAACTTAGGCGAGCAGCACTGGCTGCAGCTAAGCCCCGAGTGGGATGTCTGCCTCCACTCGGTAGGATTTTCAAAACTTAGGCGCAGCACTGGGCTGCAGCTAAGCCTCCAGTGGGAGGTCTGCTCTCCACTCGGTGGGATTTTCAAAACTTAGGCGAGCACCGGCTGCGAAGCTAAGCCCCCGAGCGGGAGGTCTGCTGTCCACTCGTAGGATTTTCAAAACTTAGGCGAGCATCAGGGCTGCAGCTAAGCCCCCGAGTGGGAGGTCTGCTCTCCACTTGTAGGATTTTCAAAACTTAGGCGAGCACTGGCTGGCAAAGGCCCCCAGTGGGAGGTCTGCTCTCCACTCGGTAGGATTTTCAAAACTTAGGCGAGCACCGGGCTGCAAGCCTAAGCCTCCAGTGGGAGGTCTGCCTCCTCCTGTAGGATTTTCAAACTTAGGCGAGCACTGGGTCTGCAGCTAAGCTCGAGTGAGAGGTCTCGCTTCCACTCGGTAGGATTTTCGCGTTGTACTTGTGGCATAGCTCGGAGGAGAGGGTTGCAGTCGACCTGCACCTCGTCCTCCTTGCGAACGCACGTTGTACTTGTGGCTAGCTCAGAGGAGAGGGTCGCAGTCGACCTGCACCTCGTCCTCCTTGCTAGCGCATGTTGAATTTAAACTTAGGCGGGTACTTAGACTGTAGCTAAGCCTCCGAGTGGAAGACTGGCTCACCACTCGGTAGGATTTTATTGAAACTTAGGCGAGTACTTGGACTGCAGCTAAGCCTCCGAGTGGAAGACTGGCTCACCGCTCGGTAGGATTTTATTGAAACTTAGGCGAGTACTTGGACTGCAGCTAACCCCCCGAGTGGGAGGCTGGCTCACCACTCGGTAGGATTTTATTGAAACTTAGGCTAAACGGATCTCATAGCTAAGCCCCCGAGTGGGAGGCTGGCTCACCACTGCGATAAGGATTTTTTACAAACTTAGGTGAAACGGATTCAGCAGCTAAGCCACCCACCGAGGGAAATTTCAACAAATAAAAGTGACAAAAATCATTGGGGAAATTATGACACTATTATCTCATAAAACATGAACTACATGAAGTACTTTTTATTACAACTCATCCGAAAGTGAAAACTTAGGTAAAATGGGCGGAGTAGCTCCGCTGCTCCAAGCCCGGGATCGCAATCCGCGATCAACGCTGTAGAGGTGATATGCTCCGCTAGGAGAACTCTGGTGACGATGAAGGGACCTTCCCAGGTAGGAGCAAGTTTGTGAGGCTTTTGTTGATCCACTCGGAGGACCAAGTCTCCTTCCTGAAAGGTTCGGCTCTTCACATTCCTGGCATGGAATCATCGTAAGTCTTGCTGGTAAATAGTCGAGCGGATTAAGGCCATCTCCCTCTCCTCTTCCAAGAGGTCGACTGCATCTTGTCGAGCTTGTTCTGCCTCTTCTTCCGAGTAAAGCTCGACTCGCGGCGCATTGTGAAGCAGGTCGCTTGGCAAGACAGCTTCGACTCCGTAGACCAGGAAGAATGGGTCCTCCCAGTCGACCGATTAGGAGTGGTCCTCAATCCCCAAAGGACTGATGGAAGTTCGTCGACCCAAGCTCCTGCTGCATGCTTGAGATCACGCATCAGTCGTGGTTTCAGTCCTTTGAGAATGAGACCATTTGCATGTTCTACCTGACCATTCGACTGTGGATGAGCAACTGAAGCATAGTCGACTCGCGTGCCTTGAGAAGCACAGAACGCTTTGAACTTGTCGTTATCAAAGTTTGACCCATTGTCAGTGATGATGCTATGCGGAACTCCATATCTGAATATCAACCCTTTGATGAAACTGATAGCAGTGCATGCATCATGGTTCTTAATGGGCTTGGCTTTGATCCATTTGGTGAACTTGTCGACTGCGACCAACAAATGAGTGAAGCCGATTCTGCCAGTTCTCAGCGGTCCAATCATGTCTAATCCCCAAACAGCGAAGGGCCAGATGAGTGGAATGGTCTTCAAGGCTGAAGCGGGCTTGTGTGACATGTTGGAATAAAACTGACACCCTTCACACTTTTCAACTATCTCTTTTGCCATTTCATTTCCTTTTGGCCAGTAAAACCCTGCTCGGTTTGCTTTAGCCACTATGGTCCGAGAGGACGCATGATGACCACAGGTCCCCGAGTGGATATCTTCAAGAATTATCTGACCTTCTTCTGGCGTGATGCACTTCTGACCGACTCCAGTCATGCTTTCTCTGTACAACAGTCCCTCGATTACTGTAAAGGCTTTGGATCGACGGACGATCTGTCGAGCCTCTTCTTCATCCTTCGGGAGCTCTTTTCTCAGGATATACGCGATATATGGAACTGTCCAGTCGGGAGTGATCACTAAAACTTCCATGACCAAGTCGACCACTGCTGGGACCTCAACCTCAATCGGATCTGTGGCACTCTTGGGCTGTGGAGCTTCTTCGGTGAAAGGATCTTCTTTGACTGATGGAGTATGGATATGCTCCAAGAACACATCACTGGGAATGGCTTCTCTCTTGGAACCTATCTTTGCCGATCATCAGCCGCTTGATTTTTCAACGGGGTATATGATGGAGCTCTAACCCCTCAAACTTCTTTTCTAGCTTCTTCACTGCATTGCAGTATCCAGTCATGGCTGGGCTTCTAACGTCCCACTCCTTCATCACTTGGTTGACCACCAAATCTGAGTCGCCATAAACCATGAGGCGACGGACGCCGAGTGAAATAGCCATGCGCAACCCATACAAAAGGGCCTCGTATTCTGCCTCATTGTTGGAGGAATCGAAGTGAATCTGGAGCACATATTTGAGCTTATCTCCTCTGGGGGAAACCAGGACAACCCCAGCACTAGAACCATTCAACATCTTAGAGCCATCAAAGAACATGGTCCAATGCTCCGAGTGAACTTGAGTCGGCTGCTGTTGTTCAATCCACTCGGCAAGGAAATCTGCTATTGCTTGGGACTTAATGGCTTTCTTTGCCTCAAACTTGATATCAAGGGGAAGGAGTTCAATCGCCCATTTCGCCACTCGACCAGTTGCATCTCTCATTGTGCGTAATCTCTAAAGTGGAGCGTCGCTGACGACTGTAATGGAATGATCAGAGAAATAATGAGCAACCTTCTTCGTGGTCATGTAGATCCCATACACAAGCTTCTGATAATGAGGATATCTTTGCTTTGATGGAGTCAAAACTTCAGACAGATAGTATACTGGGCGCTGAACTTTGAAGGCTTTCCCTTCTTCTTCCCGCTCGACCGTAAGCACTTGTGATCGACAACTTGTCCTGTGGCTGCAATATAAAGCAACAGAGGCTCTTTGCTGATTGGAGCATCAAGCACCGGCTGGGTGGAGAGCAGAGCTTTTAGCTCGGCAAATGCTGCATCAGCTTCTTGAGTCCACTCGAACTTGTTCCGCTTTTTCATCACCGGTAAAGAGGTAATGCCTTTTCACCGAGTCGTGAGATGAATCGACTTAATGCGCCAAGCATCCAAGAAGCTCGACATCGCACCCGCATGGGACGCTTTCATCTGGAGTATAGTGCTGATTTTCTCCGGGTTAGCGCCGATTCCTCATTCGAAACAAGAAACCGAGTAACTTGCCACCAGAACTCCGAATGTGCACTTTGATGGATTGAGCTTGATATCATACCTCCCGAGGTTGGCAAATGTTTCAAAGGAGGTCACCAAGAGGTCGGAACCTTTTCGTGACTTGACCACGATATCATCCATATACGCTTCTACATTCCGACCGATTTGAGTGAGTAAACACTCAATCATTCGCATGAATGTGGCTCCGCATTATTGAGGCCCAATGGCATGGTGACATAGCGTAAGCACCAATGGAGTGATGAAAGCTGTTTTATTTCATCGGGTCCGCATGTGACGGATCCGATGGTACCGGAATAAGCGCCTAGAAAAGACACCGTCTCGCGATCCCGCAATGAAGTCAACAATTTGATCAATGCGAGGGAGAGGAAAATGATCTTTCGGGCAAGCCCGATTGATGTGCTTGAAATCAATGCACATGCGTAGTGACTTGTCCTTCTTGGGGACCATGACGACATTGGCGAGCCACTCGAAGTGGTATATCTCTCGGATAAACTCAGCCGCTAAGAGCCGAGCCACCTCCTCGCCAATGGCCTTTCTCTTCTGGACGGCGGACCACCGAAGATGTTCCTTAACTGGTTTGAATTTTGAGTCGACTCGTAGGCGGTGCTCAGCCAGCCCCCTGGGAACACCAGGCATGTCAGCAGGCTTCCATGCGAAGATGTCCCAGTTCTCACGGAGGAACTGGATGAGCGCTTCTTCCTATTTGGGGTCGAGTGTTGTGTAAATATGGGTCGGAGCTGCATTGGGGTCGGTCGGGTGAATGTGGACGGGCTTTGTCTCACCGGACGACTAAAACGCTGACTCTGTAGCAGGCTTCTTTGCCCGCAACAAATCACTCGGATCTGCATTTTGCTTGTACCCCTCGAACTCGACCGTTGTTACCTAGGAATCGGCAATTTTCGAGCCTTTCTGGAAACACTCTTCTGCTTTTTTCCGGTCGCCAGTGACAGTGATCACACCTTTGGGGCCGGGCATCTTCAGCTTGAGGTACACGTAACATGGTCGGGCCATGAACCGTGCGTAAGCTGGTCTCCCCAAAATAGCATGGTAAGCACTCTGAAAGTCTACAACTTCAAACGTCAGCTTCTCCTTACGGAAATGCTTCGAATCACCGAACACCACGTCCAGAGCTATCTGACCGAGTGACTCAGCTTTCTTTCCAGGTATAACTCCATGAAAACTCATATTGCTCTTGCTCAGTCGGGACATCGGAATGCCCATCCCTTTCAATGTATCTGCATACAACAAATTCAGTCCACTACCACCATCCATTAGCACCTTCGTCAGTCGAGTGCCTTCGACGACCGGGTCGACCACCAAAGCTTTCCTCCCAGGGGTGGCTATATGAGTCGGGTGATCATACTAGTCGAATGTGATGGGAGTTTGGGACCATCTCAATAATCATGCTGGGCTACTCATGTTCACCTCACGTTGATAACCTTCACCGGCTCTTGCTTTCCACATCCGCAAAAATCATCAGAGTGGAGTTAACATGAGGATATCCTCCCTCACTGTCTTCCTTGTCTTCAGCTTTGTCCGACTTCTTCTCCTTGTCCTTGGGCTGTTTACCTTGGAACTGCTGGATGAGGAGTCGACACTGGCGAGTGGTATGCTTCGGGTAGATGATATTACCCTCTTCGTCTTTCTTCGTGTGGATGTGACACGGCATATCCATCACGTTATTTCCTTCTTTATCTTTCACCTTCTTGGGGTTCCAGGATCCTTTGGGTTTTCCCTTGAATTTGCCCCAAGTCACGGCTAGAGCCTCCCCAGGAGCCGCTGGTTCGGCCTTCCGCTTCTGCTTTCGACTGGAGTTTCCCTTCTCCGACTGACTCGGCTTGTACTTGCCGCTGCGGAGTCGGTCCTCCTCTTCACCATTGGCTTACTTGGTGGCAATTTCCATCATCCGACTCAGGGTCATATCTCCGGTCCGCCCAAACTTCAAACTTAACTCTCTGTTTTTGACACCATCCTTGAAGCAGACCACTGATGATCGACACGCTCTCCACGGTGTGATGCAAAGTAATCCACCTCTAATGTACTCTCTAAGGTTTCATTCGACTTCTGATGCAAACTTGTAACTCACAAGCCAGCTGGTAAACTTACCATGTGTTCCTCAAAAGTCTCGACGAACACTGGAAAGATCTTCCCAAGTGTAAATACTTGCTTGAGTCAACTCGATTCAACCATGCCCCGCTGAACCTTCCAACATGAGTGGTAAGTGCTTCATAGCCACCTCTTCATTCCCGCCACGATCCTGCATAAGCACTCTGGTAGTCCTCAAGCCAAGTTTCAGGCTTAGACTCACCGGTGAACTTGCTCACTCCAGTCGCCAACCTGAAGTTGGGGGGAATTACCGCGGCTCTGATAGCCCTGCTAAAACATTCTGGACCAGAAACATGTACTCGGCTGCTAGTGGGCGCGTCTCTATCATGGCCACCGCGATGAGCCCTGTTCCGATCGACCAAGCCTTGCACGATGATGGATCGCGCGTCAAAGCCCGGTTCCCTGGGTCGACCGAGCTCTTCGCCTAATAATCGAAGTTGACGCCATCTTCTTGCCGCCGAGGAGCGTAAGACCCGCCTCGGAGGAGGAGTGGGCACTGACGCCAATCCTCACGGTCGATCGGTCACCATATTGGTCCTGGCCGATTCTCGCGCCTTCACGCCGCTGGAGGCAACTGGGCCAGTGAGTCGATCGAACCAGATTCGCGAGCGACGGATCGAGTGTGAATTTGCTATGTGACTCACGGCATACAGCCTGAATTCTCGATCTCCTGCCGCCCGGAGCAAATCTTCGATCTGTGAATAAGCCTCTACCAGCCTCCGACTGAGATGGCTGAATTGACTCTGCTATACGAGTTGCAGCTACTAAATTCTGAATCGGGGTTCGGTATACCTGAGTCGGCGGCGAGAAGAGCTGACGTCGACTGGAGTCGAGTACTCATTGCCGCGCACGCTCGTCGAGTGCTAGCTGGAGGTTCTCCAAGCGAGTGCGTTCAGCCAAGTTGGCCAAACCTGCCTCCTCCAAGGCGCGAGCCTCGGGGGTTTCTCCTGCGATAGGAGTGTGCAGGGCATCCATGTTCCTGCGATGGAGTTCTTCCCTTTGCACGGAATTAAGTGGCTCGGGTTGATATTCCTCATGAGCTTGAGCGGGGTCGCCTCCACCGTTCACACCGTCATCGCGGGGGAAGCTGGGAGGGCTACGAGGTCCGTTGACCATTAAGACCTCCGCTGCCGGATCACTGCTGTCGCACTCAGATGCGGTCTCTACGGAGCTAGTCGACAGATCGAACAGGACGTAGAGAGATTCGTCAGGCTCGATTGCCGCGACTTGGGTGGTGGTCGACTGGCGAGCCACCGCATGCCTCACCCACCGCTGGAGCCTCGACCGACCAGAGCGCTTGCGCTGGCGGGAGACGGGGAGGGAGGACGACAAAGGAGTCGACCGATAAGGAGTCGACGGCTGCCGCAGCAGAACGCCGCAGACACACGCCCGAAAATGCGTCGCACCGCGGACGGGGAGCGCGTCGATGTCGAGCGGAGCCTCCTGGAGCCAAGCGGAGTCGTCGGCGACGAAGGTGAGCGCGCCGAGACGGATCTCGCGGCCCTCGACCAAAACTCCACCAGGAACCATGATGAAGGTAATCGGAACAATCACAACTTCTCCAAAAATCGCTAAGACACCTGCCCCACGGTGGGCGCCAACTGTCGTGGTTCTAAGTCTGACAGTAAAATGGGGCGTAAGTATGGAGAGGCAAGATCCTAGCTTTGGAGTAGTTGTACGGACGAGGGATGTACGAGTTTAGGCCCTTCGCGGAGGAAGTAACAGCCCTACGTCTCGGAGCCCGGAGGCGGTCGACTGGATTATGTGTATAAGGATTACAAAGGTGCGAAGCCTTTACACTGAGGAGGGGGTGGCTTATATAGTGTCTGCCTGACCCTTCCGGCCCTAGTAATGCAGGGTTTAAACTGTATTAAGTCTAGGCGTTACTGGTAACGCTTTACATAAAGTGTCATAAATGCCATAAAGACTACTTAATTACAGACCGTTTGGATACAGAGTGACTCTTGATCTCCTGGTGGTCGAGTGAGTCTTCTTGGTCGAGTCCTTCGAGTCTGTCGAGTGAAGTCCCTCTTGGTCGACTGGAATGTAGTTTTTTCTGAGGGTGTCCTTGGGAAGGGTACTTAGATCAGGTCTATGACCCTATCCTAGGTACATGACTTCATCAGCGCCAAGGGACGCCATCAACTTCTTGAAGTATCTGTGTGGTTGCTTTTTGCCTTCACGCTGCGTTCGGTGAAAATCTTGATCCTTTGATTGGCGGTGGCAGTACTCGGTCGTGACACTCTGAAGACACCGCCTTTGTTCTCTCGGTTTGTTGGCCATCAGCTTTGCCTCTTCGCAGTGTGGTTTCGGTTCAGGGCCCTCATCGACTTAACAATGTTGCATATTGTATGTCTTTTTTGTTCTCGTGGACTCGGATGGGGTGTCGTAGTTGTTCTCTAGCACCTACTCCCTCCATATGTTGAAAAGTGTACATATAGACATACATTTTAGGACAAATTATGGAGTGAAGTAAAAAATGCATTGAAAAGGCGCAAGCCACCATCTCTCTCCTCTTTAATTCCTACCCTCAATGACCTAAGTGAATGTAAAAATTAAGGAGACCATGTAGAATGCTATTGGTCTTGATTACCTTGTGATGAGAGAGAAGCATTTTTTCCACTTTAATTTGCATTGAGATGATAGATGTACACACTTTTGTGGACAATTTTTAAAACCAAACGTACATTTTTCACCGGATGGAGGGAGTATGTATCTTGGCTCGTGTGTGTGTGTGTCGTGTAGTTGGTTGTGTTGAGTTGTATGTTGGCCGTTTTTATATATACAAGAGCATCTCCAACTGTCGCACAAAAATTTCGCGCCCTAAAATAGTTTTACTGCGCCACTGTAGCTCTTTTAGGGCGGCGGACCAAACATTGGTTTAGCAGATGCCAAAAAACGCGCGCCCAAAAACCACGCAGTGTAAACTGTGAAGCGCGTGCAATCCGGCGCCTCAAATTTGCAGCTTTTGGTAGCTTTTTCAGCGCTCGCCCAACCCTTTTTTGCCAAGACTATTTTGCAGCTTCTGCTGATGCCTGCCACCTAAAACCAGAATTTTAGCTGAGCAGTTTTTGGGCATCTGTTGGAGATGCTCTAAGCAGGGCGAAAGCCTTTTTTGGTATAGTTTCCATCAAGTCTCTTCTGTATCACTGTATGTAAATGAGATGTTGACAAACAATCTACGTGCTTCACATGACTAAACTGCCAATGGATGACTGACTGAATGTAAGTCTGAAATAAAAAAATGAGGATAAATAAAATTAGCATTGCCTAGAAATAATTTGCGGGACGCGATAGTTGCTGCACCTCACAAGCATAAAACCGCAAACAAAACAAAACTGCTGTTGAGAAGCTACTAGGCAACTAATGTCTACTAAACCGATGAAGAAACCTCACACATGTCTGTTAGCCAAACAAATTTATTTAGCAGATAACAGTAGTGCGTTAAGCAATTCACCTGAGGAATAACAGTCAATGGATTGACGATTTGATCAGCTGCATTGTTTTCTTTGTTTATGTTAATAATGCTCAGTCCATTTTTTTTGCCATAGTAAGAAACCTCTGCATTTAATTTTTTTGATTGCTTACCAATTATTGTTGCCCAACATGTTGTATCTAATAGTTGATAGCGCATTGAAATCATGTCGAAACAAAGAAAAGCAAGCACCATTGTACATTCCAGCTAGCACAAAGTCATGTGAAATAGCTTACTGTAATTGGAAATGCAAGAACTAAAACAAATATGCTGGCTATTTTAGTCGAACAAAAAAGCTGAGCAATCATCTATTTTATTTTCAAGTTCCATCCAATGTGAAATATTGTTGGATAATCTGCACACACACACACTCAAGTTTCAGGTTACAGTAGTCTGAATAAAGACTGACCGTCAGCGTGTGCTTGTGCACATACGGTTTCAGAAGTTTCAGTTAGGCATTTTTTGTCAGTAGTTTTCAATTAGTCTGTTAGCTAGTTTTGCTCGCCTTACCAGGTCATGGGATGGCATGATCGTTGCGGTCCGTGCGGGCAAAGTAGTCGCCCGATCTTAGCTAGGCGTCATGGGATGGCATGACCAGTAGGCCTGCTGAAGACGTGGGCAATTTCCTTTGTATTTCGGCAGCCGCTGTGAGCTAGCCTGATAATGACAGAAGCGTAAAAGCTGCGCGTTGAGCAGCGCAAAACTATCGTCTTCCACTTCTCTCTCTCAGTCTTGTTCGTCTTGGCCGGCTATCTTCAACAACAAGTGGCATCAGAGCCTTGGTGGTGTTCGATCCATCCTGGGCGCCGACAGTGTTTGATCCGCTCGAGAGATGGCGGAAGCGACGAGGAAAGGCGCAGAAGAAACTAGAGGAGGAAAAGGCCAAGGCGAGAGGCCTCGGAGCTTGGAAGTCCCTCGCCCGTCTCTCCACTCGAGGAGGGCTCGAGGTCGCGCTGCTGGAGCGCTGTCGTGCGGCACAACTGGGCGGCGGCGGGCCCCGATGATGCTCATGCTCACAAACTTCTCCGACCGGGCTATGATCACTAAATTGCAGCTGCAGGTGGACGAAGCTATGGCGCTGTGGTGGAGACGGGCAAGGCTCGGATCGCGACGACCGGGCGCGCCATGATCGCCCTCCTCAAGGGGGTGCTTGCCGGAGCTCATGCGATCACAGGCGCCAAGGCCACGGCTAAGGAGGCCTTTGACACCCTCGAAGACCATGCGTGTCGGGGTCGAGCGCGTGCGCGAGGCCAAGGCGCAAACTCGCCACTCGGAGTACGAGGCGCTCCGGTACAAGGATGGCGAGGGAATCGATTCGTACGTGATACGGCTCAGGACGATCATCGACGACCTGCAGTATTTCTCGGCGATCCTGCGGACGCAGCACAAGGCCGCCTCAAGGTGCTCGGACTGTGCAGCGCCTGCATCGCGTGAGATGGCCGTGGCGATCGAGTCGCTTCGTCGACACCAAGCAGCTCTCCTCGAGGAACTCTGCGGCCGCCTTGTCGCCGAGGAGAGCGCGAGAGACACCGGCGCCCGGACGCAGCTGCCTGTACACCATCGATCGCTGGCCGGTGCACGCAGAAGGACCGGACTGTGGCGGGGCGAAGCCCTCGAGCTCGGAGCGGGCGTGGACGCGGGAACGGCAAGCAAAAGAACCTCCAAGGCGGGGGCAGCCGTGGCTGAAGCGGCTGCGCAGCGGTGGTCCGATGACGCCCAAGCGAAAGGGCAACTGCCGCTACTGCAGCATCCCAGGCCACGGGGCCAAAGAATGCCGCAAGAAGGAAAGGGACCAGCGGGAGCAGCTGGACCAACAGGCTAATGTTGTCAGGTCGACGCCGAGTAGCCGGGCTTGTTGCTGGCCACCCGCAGTGGTGAGCGCGCGAGCGCGAATGGCGGCGCACATGAACGGGCACGAAGATCTTCCTCAACGGCACGGGTCGTGCCCGTGGCGGACGACGCATTTACGCTGGTACTTCGACACCGCGCCAAAGAATCACATGATGAGGCGCCGTGACATGCTCCCTGAGCTCGACGAGAAGATGAGGTACAATTCGCTTTCGTGATGGCTCTATCGCGGCAGATCTATGGACGCGGCGTAGTGCTGTTTTCGTGCCGCAGCGGAGAACATCGGCACTCGACATCGCAGTACTACATCCACAGCTGCGCGACGAGCATCGCCAGCACCGGTCAACTTGATGAGAATGGGTGCAGGACCGCTATTATGACGGCGGCGAGCTCGGCTCGCACGACGTGCGTAAGTTGCTATGCGCGGTGGCGGCGAACGAGCAACCGCTTTACGCCGTGGCTCAACTTGGCCGCTTCCCATGTGCCTGCTCGCCGGAGTCCAGGACGAGGCCTGGAGGTGGCACGCCAGGTTCGGCCACCTGCATTTCCGCGCGCTGCACGAACTCGCGGCGAAGGCCTCGGTTAGTTCTGTGAGGGCTGCACCATTGGGAAGATGCACCGGACGCCCTTCCC
Organism: Aegilops speltoides; assembly: GCA_021437245.1. Taxonomy (NCBI): domain Eukaryota; kingdom Viridiplantae; phylum Streptophyta; class Magnoliopsida; order Poales; family Poaceae; genus Aegilops; species Aegilops speltoides. Next base: position 41,441,063 of record CM038147.1, on the reverse strand, counting down.
GCTGCGTCGACGCATCGCACGCGCTACCGAGGGTGCGCCGAGCTTGTTCATGGTGATCTGTGCGGCTAATCACTCCGGCGACGGCCAGCGGTAACAATTATTTCCTGTTGATTGTTGATGATTTCAATAGATACATGTGGCTTGAGGTACTAAAGAGCAAAGATGAGGCGTTTCGCTACTTCAAGAAGATCAAGGCGCTGGCAGAGACGCAGGGCAACACCAAGCTCTGGGCGTTCCGCACGGACAGGGGTGGCGAGTTCACGTCGAACGAATTCGCCACCTACTGCGAGGAGATGGGGATCCACAGGAACACGACAACGCCCTACTCTCCCCAGCAGAATGGAGTGGTTGAACGGTGGAACCACTCTGTCGTGGAGATGGCGCGCAGCCTCTTGAAGGCCATGGATGTGCCATGCACGCTCTGGGGCGAGGCCGTGTGCACCGCGGTCCACATTCTGAACGGTCGCCGACCAGAATCCTACAGGGCATTACTCCATACGAGGCGTGGCGCAAGAAAAAGCCGGCGGTGGACTACTTCCGCACCTTCGGCTGCGTCGCGCATGTCAAGCTCGTCGGACCTGGCGTGACCAAGCTGGCGGATAGATCGCGCCCGGGGATTTTCCTCGGATACGAGCCAGGCACAAAGGGCTATCGGGTGTACGAACCGGTCGGCAAGCACTTGTTCATCACACGGGATGTGCGTTTTGAGGAAGACCGGCGCTGGAACTGGAGCAAGGACGGTGGCGACTCGGAGCACGCCCATGAGTTCACGGTCGTATACACCATGTAGGTGTGCCCGTGACAACGACCTACTCTGTGTCGCCGGGCGCAGCGGTGCCACCACCCGCGCCTACATCACCGGACGTGATCAAGCTTCGCCATTCGCCGAAAGCACGCCGCCTCGCCGAAGCCACCAGACGCCCATGTCGGGCGGACCGCCAGGGCACATCAAGCGCGGCGAGGACGCCAGTCTCAGCGGGTACAAGTCCGTCCACACCAGCAAGATTCTACGATCCAGAAGATGGGTGGGTGACTCCGCCCACCGGCGAGGACTTCGACGCCGAGGGGGTGCCCGTCCGTTTCAAATCGATGTAGTACGTCATCGATCATGCACTGGAGTGCACTTTGGAGTACGACGGCCTTTGTCTTCGCCGCAGAGGAACCCGTGTTTGTCGAAGATGCACTTTGGATGAGCCTGCTCGGCGCAAGCGCAATGGAGGCAGAGATGGACTCGATCCGCTCCAACAACACCTGGCTCTTGCCTCCTCGCTCACGCGACATCGCGCCATCGGACTAAAGTTGGTGTTCAAGGTGAAGCGCGATCCAGATGGAAATATTGTGAAGAACAAAGCTTGTCCGTGGCAAAGGGATATGCACAGAGGCAGGGGTGGATTTTGACGAAGTGTTCACCTCCGTAGCTTGTCCGAAACAATGAGACTGTTGTTTGCAAAGGGCAACGTTAACGGCGGTGGTAAGTGCATCACATGGATGTGCGATCCGCCTTTCTGAATGGGGAACTGCAGAAGAAGTTTATGTGCATCAGCCTGCAGGTTTCATCGATAGCTGCAATCCCAGCAAGGTTCGAAGCTGCGAGAATTCTTCAGATGGGCTCCATCAGCACCCCGAGCATGGAATACCAAGCTGGACACTACCGGTTTCCCTTGGTTTTGAGAAGTGTCGCTTGGATCATGCCTGCATAAGCGTGGCAAAGGAAATGATCATCCGCTAGTTGGGGTGTATGTTGACAACCGATCATCTCTGGGTCCTCTCAAGATGCTATCAAGCAGTTCAAGCAGCAGATGCAGGACATGTTTCAGATGAGCGATCTTGGTCTCCTGACTTACTATCTGGGTTAAGAAGTGAAGCAGGACAAGGATGGAATCAGTTTTTGCCAGTCCAGCTATGCTAAGAAGATTCTGGAAGATGCTGGCATGGATCAGTGCAATGCCAGTCATACACCACTGGAAAATCGCCTGAAATTGAGGAAGAACCAGGGAGGAGCAGTGGATGCAACTAAATATCGAAGTCTCGTTGGGAGCCTGCGGTACTTGGTAAACACACGACCAGATATTGCATATGCTGTGGGGCTTCTAAGCCGGTTCATGGAAGCACCAGGAAAGGAACATTGGATTGCAGTCAAGCAAGTTCTGAGGTACATCAAGGGCACTCTGAATCTTGGGTGTATCTACAGAGCAGTATAGAAACTGTTCACCGGTTTCAAAGGATGTGACCACGCAGGAGATCTTGATGATGTAGAAAAGTACCACGGGTGTTGTGTTCTTCCTCGATCGGGTGCTATTACTTGGTCCTCCCGCATGTAGGTGGTTGCAAAATTTTCATGCGAGGCCGAAAGTACATAGCAGCAGCAGCAGCAGTAAGTCGGGCTGGTGTGGTGAGCAGGTTGCTTGCTGAAATGTTGGGTACAAAAATTCAGAAGGTCAAGCTGCGTGTTGACAACAGATCTGCAATTGAATTGAGCAAAATCCGATTGCATCATGAGAGGACACTACTAGGAAAAGCCTATACAGAATCTTATCAGCAGCGCGTCTCAAAATAACTCGCTGCTGCTAACTAGCAGAAGCGCTGGCCATCAAACTCGCGAATCGATGCAAATATAGCAAAGAGCGCCGTCCACCCAAAGACGCCGCTGCTGCTATAATTCCTAGGAAGCCGCCGAGGCTAGTTATAGTAACAACGTTAACACGAGACGCATACTTTGCTACGTAGCATAGTAGCAGCGCATTTCCTAGACAAGCGCTACTGCTAAGTTTTCTACAAAAATTTAGTCCCACCTCGCTCCGTGAAGAGAGTTTATACCACCTTAAATATGTTACTTCTCACACTTTGACAAGCACTTGATCTTCATTGAACTCTATGTGTAGAATTTGTGGCTGCAATATGAGTCTTCACCTGTTCCTAAACCGGTGAGGAATCATATTGTCGAATCAGATTGTACACAAAAAGATCGTTGATGATCAATGTGTATTTTTGCATGCTGACATATAGCATGAGCGCTATCGAGTAAAGCTGCTGTTAGATAGCTTAGCAAAGAGCGCTTTTTTGAAGAGCGCCACTGCTGCCATCCATCTCCCCGATCTCCTCCTTCAGATCCACTCACACACACAGCCACAAATTCATACACACGCCGCCCGCCGTCGCTTCTTCCTCCTCCGCTGTCTGCCCATGCTGCCTGTCAGCCCTTCTGCTTCCGTCACTGGCCACCCTCCTCCTCCTTGCTGGACTCGTGCACGGCCTCCTCCTCCGTCCTCCCTCTCCACTCTGCCGCTGGCCGGCCCCTCCGCCCGCTTCTCTCTCCGTCCTCCCTCAATCGGCGCGCCCGGCTGCCCTCCGTGCTCCGCCTTCCTCCTCCATCCTACTCTATTCTCCCTCCTCGAGTCGCCCTCCTTCTCCCTCCTGCTCATATGCAACATTTTGATTTAGTTGATATAATTTAGTTGACTTAGTAGGCTAGTTGATTTAGTTGACTTAGAACATTTTGATTTAGTTGATTTAGTAGGCTAGTTGATTTAGTTGACTTAGAACATTTTGATTTAGTTGATTTAGTAGGCTAGTTGATTTAGTTGCCTTAGAATATTTTGATTTAGTTGACTTAGTAGGTTAGTTGATTTAGTTGACTTAGAACATTTTGATTTAGTTGATTTAGTAGGCTAATTCATTTAGTTAATTTAGTTGACTTAGAACATTTTGACTTAGTTGATTTAGTAGGCTAGTTGATTTAGTTGCCTTAGAATATTTTGATTTAGTTGACTTAGTAGGTTAGTTGATTTAGTTGACTTAGAACATTTTGATTTAGTTGATTTAGTAGGCTAATTCATTTAGTTAATTTAGTTGACTTAGAACATTTTGATTTAGTTGATTTAGTAGGCTAGTTGATATAGTTGCCTTAGAATATTTTGATTTTGTTGACTTAGTAGGTTAGTTGATTTAGTTGACTTAGAACATTTTGATTTAGTTGATTTAGTAAGCTAATTCATTTAGTTAATTTAGTTGACTTAGAACATTTTGATTTAGTTGATTTAGTAGGCTAGTTGATTTAGTTGCCTTAGAATATTTTGATTTAGTTGACTTAGTAGGTTAGTTGATTTAGTTGACTTAGAACATTTTGATTTAGTTGATTTAGTAGGCTAATTCATTTAGTTGACTTAGGAACATTTCGATTTAGTTGATTTAGTAATCCTTCGCTCATATTGCTTTGGGAAGAATGGCGCCACCACCACCACCACTATGTCAACTGTGCAAGTCAAGATGCGCCAGCAGCCTTGCAACTGGCAAGCTGTTCGGCATCTACTTCCGGCCGAGTTTTTAAGCATGCGTAAGAAATTAGATGAAATGTAATAACTATTTTATTTTTAGTGTTGGCATTACTGCATTGTGTCATTTTGCTTAGCTTACACAGATCGTCCCATGCAATGTGAGGTTGAAATTCAACAAGCTGACAGGAGACACTGTGACATTTGAGGCTCCTGGGGGCCATACACTATGGAGGTCGAGAAAGGACGAATATGTCGCAGATTGAAGGAGATGGATGGGCCTGCTTGTCCGCTCGCATGCATCTTCTGGTGGTGAGTTGATCAGCTTCAACTTCCGAGAAGAAAGACCCAAGCTAGCTGTCATTTATCTCAACCTCGTGGAAGATGATGAAGATGACGAAGATGATGAAGATGAAGATAATGAGGACCCACTGGATGAAGATGATGAGGACCCACTTCATGAAGCCATCGTAGCTCAAAGAACAAGGCTGAGTGAGGAGGAGGTGTCCAACCTGTGGGACATAATTCCGCCCGCGCTGACTTTGTCGGGTGCCATTCGTGACCCGCTTGACAAATACCATGGTTGATCGACATGATATGGTATGTTATACTTACAAATGCAAATTAATAGTGTGAATTACTTAGTGTACAGTCCAATGATATGGTATATGTTGTGTGGAATCTAGTCGATGATATATATGTTTTAGTGTAGAGTTCGATCACATGCTTATTAATTGATATGTTTTTCTTATTAAGAAATTGGCAAAGAGCGATTCCAGGAGTTATGGTATCGAGCCCGATGAAGAAGGCTCAGCTGGACTACGCCTTACTGCAAGGGCTCCGTCACAACCTGTACTTACAGCTGTGGACACGGACGGTTTTACACACTTAAGCTCGGTTGGGTGGAAGAAATTCCTCAATGGCAAGAATCTTCGTGTTGGACAGGCCATCCTAATTACTATCAGGAACACCAACCGCCCAGGCTTGAGGATGATGATTGTCTTCGATATCATCTAGAAAGACATATGTGTGTGTGTGTGGCTATATCATCTAGAACTACATATGTGTGTGTGTGGCTATATCATCTAGAACTACATATGATGATCGTCGTCGATATCATCTAGAACTACATATGATGATGGCCGTTGATATGACCATGTACTGCTTGAGGATGCATGTTTGGCTATGCATGAAATTGTTATCTTAGTACTCCCGTGTTCCAAATTACACAAACGTGGTTTGAACTAAAACCACAATGAGTAATTTGGAACGAAGGGAGTATTACCGTACCTAGTAATGGTTTATGAATTTGATGAAAGATAGTACCTAGTTTCTAGCATCTGAAAGGGAAAATGATGAAAGATATAGTAGTAGCGTGGGATGAAGAAATCGCTACAGCTAGTTAATAGTAGCGCGTTCCTAAAAAGCGATGCTGATATCGCTCAACAGTAGTAGCGCTGGTTAGGCCGTGCTACTACTATGAGTTAACTATAGCGCCTTATTAGTATAGCAGTGATCCATCGCTGCTGCTAGCCTAAAACCAGCCGCTGCTGCTAGCCTTTTCCCAGTAGTGGGAGTAAACACATTGATCTCAGGTATCACTATATCGGAGAGTGTGTTGAGCTGGGGCGAGTGGATGTCGTCCATGTCGAGAACTGGAGACCAAGTTGCAGATATTTTCACAAAATCCGTTGGAAGGAGCAGTGCGTTGAGCTCACGGCACAAGCTAGGGGTGATCGGTGTGTAGCAGATTAGGGGGTGATTTGTTGGATAATCTGCTACAAGCACACACACACACACACTCAAGTTTCAGGTTCTGATAGTCTGAATAAAGACTGACCGTCAGCGTGTGCTTGTGCCGCGTACAGTTTCAGTAGTTTCAGTTAGGCATTTTTTGTCGATAGTTTTCAGTTAGTCTGTTAGCTAGTTTTGCTCGCCTTACCAGGTCATGGGATGGCATGATCGTTCTCGGTCAGTGGGGGCAAAGTAAGTAGCCCGATCTTAGCTAGGCGCCGTGGATGGCACGATCAGTGAGGCCTGCTGAAGACGTGGGCAATTTCCTTGTATTTTGGTAGCCGCTGTGAGCTAGCCTGATAATAACAGATGAAGCAGAAAAGCTGCGTCAGTTGAGCAGTGCAAAACCATTGTCTTCCACCTCTCTCTCTCTCTCTCTCTCTCAGTCTTGTTCGTCTTGGCCGGCTATCTGCAACAACAAATATATCTCATATCGACGAAGAATAGAGTAGAGTATTTGCGGAAGCAAGAGGTGGTAATGTGTTTTTAGTCCAAGTTACTAACTTTCTCTGTTCCAGAATCAGTTACATAGGTCAAAAAATAAAACTCACAAAAGAACCAGTTTGGTCAAATTAATTATTCTTAGGATCATTCAACACAAGCATAAGAAAATAGCTGTAGTGCTCTGAATACAACCACCCAGTCTCAGGATGGAAGAATCTTTCTTAAGTATTTGTCCTTGTGTAGAGGTAAATCGTTGATAAGCAATCACAGTTGATATTTATAGATGATGATTGAACCTGGGAACTGGAATAGTGGTAGAGCGACATGGACACAGGACACTTGTATGAATCTTCATCTGCTTGAACTTTCATACAGCAATTTTTTGCCTACTGTACCACTAAGTCAGTCAATTACTTCAGTTACTTCAATGACCTGATTTTTTTTTGTGAAATATCACCGGGGGAAGCGATTGCCCAATCGAATATATATATTTCGAAGGAGGCAGCCCTCATATTGTTAGCAGAGGTAAGGGGAGGGGCAAAAAGACCGTATAGAGATCAACATACAGAAGAAAGACAGCAAAGGCACACTCAATGTGACCTGAATTTGAAATTTATAGCCTTCTCCCTTCCAAAATGGGTTATTTGAAAAGTGTTTTCAATGGAAAACCTGGATTAAGCTACTTGAACATTGAGGATCAAGATCTATGAGGATAGATCAAAACGCTTAATGGTACTTTCAAATGAGCATATACCTTAACATGATCTTGAAGGTGTTCAAGATGGATCACCAAAGAAGGAGTTCTTGCCTGAGATGTAAGGTATGAAGTTAAGACTTAAAGCTCGACCACGGCAGAATAGAGAGAAAGGACAAAGGTCGTCCCCTATACTTCAGACGTGGGCTCTATAGTATGCTATGCTGTGTACCGCACCAGAAGTGTGCCTTGCCATGAGTCAGTCAAGGGGTACAAGAATGATCCAGGAATGGATCATTGGACAGTGGTCAAAATTGTCCTTGGAGTAAATAAGGACATGTTTCTCGATTATGGAGGTGATAAAGAGTTCGGCGTAAAGGATTACGTCGATGCAAGCTTTAACACCTATCCGAGTGACTCTGAGTAGCAAACCAGATACGTATAGTGGAGCAACCATTTGGAATAGCTCCAAGTGGAGCGTGAAAGCAGCATTTACAATATGACCTAGAAATTTGCAAAGCACACACGGACCTGAAAGGTTCAGACCCGTTGACTAAAACCTCTCTCACTAGCAAAACTTGATCAAACCCCAGAACTCATTGAGTCTTAATCACATGGTGATGTGAACTAGTTTAATGACACTAGTAAACTCTTTGGATGTTGGTCACATGGTGATGTGACCTGTCAATGTTAAATCACATAGCGATGTGAACTAGATTATTGACTCTAGTGCAAGTGGGAGACTGTTGGAAATATGCCCTAGAGGCAATAATAAAAGTATTATTATATTTCCTTGTTCATGATAATTGTCTTTTATTCATGCTATAAGCGTATTATCCGGAAATCGTAATACACGTGTGAATACATAGACCACAATATGTCCCTAGTGAGCCTCTAGTTGACTAGCTCGTTGTGATCAACAGATAGTCATGGTTTCTGACTATGGACATTGGATGTCGTTGATAACGGATCACATCATTAGGAGAATGATGTGATGGACAAGACCCAATCCTAAGCATAGCACAAAGATCGTGTAGTTCGCTTGCTAGAGCTTTTCCAATGTCAAGTATCTCTTCCTTAGACCATGAGATCGTGTAACTCCCGGATACCGTAGGAGTGCTTTGGGTGTATCAAACGTCACAACGTGGCGGGTGACTATAAAGGTGCACTGCAGGTATCTCCGAAAGTGTCTGCATTGGGTTGACACGGATCGAGATCTGGATTTGTCACTCCGTGTAAACGGAGAGGTATCTCTGGGCCCACTCGGTAGGACATCATCATAATGTGCACAGTGTGACCAAGGGGTTGATCACGGATGATGTGTTGCGGAACGAGTAAAGAGACTTGCCGTAACGAGATTGAACAAGGTATTGGTATACCGACGATCGAATCTCGGGCAAGTAAAATACCGCTAGACAAAGGGAATTGTATACGGATCGACCGAGTCCTTGACATCGTGGTTCATCCGATGAGATCATCGTGGAACATGTAGAGCCAACATGGGTATCCAGATCCCGCTGTTGGTTATTGACCGAGAACGCCTCGGTCATGTCTACATGTCTCCGAACCCGTAGGGTCTACACACTTAAGGTTCGATGGCGCTTAGGGTTATAAAGGAAGCTTGTATGTGGTTACCGAATGTTGTTCGAGTCCGGATGAGATCCCGGACGTCACGAGGAGTTCCGGAATGGTCCGGAGGTAAAGATTTATATATGGAAGTCCTGTTTTGGTCACCGAAAAGTTTCGGCGATATCGGTAATGTAATGGGACCACCGGAGGGTCCTGGGTCCACCAAGTGGGGCCACATGCCCGGAAGGTTGCGTGGGCCAAGTGTGGGAGGAACCAGCCCCAAGGGGCTGGTGCGCCCACAAGGGGCCCAAGGCGCAAGGGAAGTGGGAGGGCAACCCTAGTCCAGATGGGCCCTAAGGCCCATCTAGTGGGCGCCTCCTCTCCATCCCTCTTGGCCGCCTCCTTGATCCCATCTAGGGCTGGCCGCCCCCCTAGGGGGTGGAAACCCTAGAGGGGGCGCAGCCCTCCCCTTCCCCTATATATATGAGGCCCTGGGGGCTGCACAGAACACATGAGTTCTCTCCCTCTTGGTGCAGCCCTGCCTCTCCTCCTCCTCCTCTCCCTAGGTGCTTGGCGAAGCCCTGCGGGATTGCCACGCTCCTCCATCACCACCATGCCGTTGTGCTGCTGCTGGATGGAGTCTTCCTCAACCTCTCCCTCTCTCCTTGCTGGATCAAGGCGTGGGAGACATCGTCGGGCTGTACGTGTGTTGAACGCGGAGGTGCCGTGCGTTCGGCACTTGATCATCGGTGATTTGAATCATGACGAGTACGACTCCATCAACCCCGTTCACTTGAACGCTTCCGCTTAGCGATCTACAAGGGTATGTAGATGCACTCTCTTTCTACTCGTTGCTGGTCTCTCCATAGATAGATCTTGGTGACACGTAGGAAAATTTTTGAATTTCTGCTACGTTACCCAACACTGCTCTGCAGCAAGGACGAGGTGGCCGAGGCGATCCAGTGCTTCTAGGCGCACGCAGAGCGCGAGAATGGGCGGAAGCTACACAATTTTTGCTCCGGTCGCGGCGGGGAGTATATCTCCGGCGAGCTCAGCACATACCTCGCTAATCCTGACGTCCAGAGGCACCTCATGGCGCTGTACACGCCCAACGTAATGAGTGGTGGTACGGCGAATCGGACCGCTGCTGGCACGACGTGGTGCATGCTCATGGCGATGGGATTGCCCCCGCACTTATGGGGTGAGGCCGTGTCCACGGTCGTCTTCGTGCTCAATCGTGTGTACATCAGGAGCGTGTCGGGCAAGACGACGCTCAAGCTCGGCATGACAGAAGCCCTCTGCTGATTTCCTGTGGGTATTCGACAGGCGGGCGCACGCCAAGGACACGCAGCAGCACCTCTCCAAGATTGAGGACACGAGCAAGGCCATGGTTCTGTTCGGGTATGAGCTAGGGAGCAAGGCGTACCAGCTGTTCGACCCCGCCGGCAAGCATATCCACGTCTCCCGCGATGTCGTGTTTGATGAGACACATGCATGGGACTGGGAGAAGTAAGATGCAGGACAGGCAGGTCTGAGCTTCGTAATTGAGCCCATGTCAATTGTCACTAGTGGGCCATCATCTACAACACGCTCCTTATCGTCGTTGGCCATCACTCGGTCTCCCACCGTGGCGGCATCCACGGCCGGAACGGCTGCCATGGCAGTAGAATCGGAGGGAGGCGCAAGGAACAACGACGGGAACGCTGTCATGGCAAGCGTTTTGACCTCGAGACCCGCTTCGGTACAACCCCCCTTGCAAAACGTATTCATTTAGTATGTATGATGGGTCACCGTCTGAACATATACGCCGTACTGAGACCTCTTGTACGAGGCAAAGCATCTGGGCCAGGGTCTTTTCATTTATGTCCAAAATTAGACCACATTTCACATTGGTTGTCCCGGTAGGCCAGAGGGGTCCGTATCCATAGTCCAAAAAAACCATGAGTTGAGAGGAGTGTGCCACACTAGGGCAGTCTCGTCCATTAGTGAGCATGTAATTTTCCCTAATTAGAATGCTTTTTTTATTTGCAATTTTCGTCATTATCAATCAACATGAATATTTCACCATTTTCTTGAAATTTGTCAATAATTTTGGATGCTTCTGTTATTTATAATTCCCGTCGTTATCAATCAACATGAACTTTTTTTTGCAACCCAAACATTTCTTCAATTTGTGAAAAGTTCACGAATTTGACAAGAAGGAAAAAATAAAAGCAATTTTTCTACAATAAAACCATTATATAACAGAACAAAACCTAGTTTTAAAAAACGCAAACACAACTGGTCAGAAAATTCACAAACTTACATTTGCCACATAAGGCAAAAAGAAAAGTGTTCAAGTTGTATTAAAAAATTGTTCAAAATGTTAGTTCTTAAGTTTGCACGCTCCTCATATCTCTTTGAAATTGTTAAAAATGTTGTTCCTAAAATGTTCAACATTATGAACTAACATATCTCTTTAAAATTTGTTCATGCTTTTAGAAATATTGTTCAAATTTTTAAAAAAATGTTAATATCTTTTTAGAAAAATGATGTTTTCATAATGTGTTCAAGTTGTTCACAAAATTGTTGGATTTTCAAACATTATTTGATTTTTAAAATTTTATTCATAATTTCCAACAAATGATCGAAAAAATTGGAAATGTGTCCGGATTTTACGTTGCTGTTACCTATGTCCGGGATTTCTAGGCTAGAGGAAGTCCACTTTTGTAAGGCCGGTTGCTATTCCCTACGCCTGAATTAATAGCCAGTTTGTTAATCAATGAAAATTAATTTCAAGCAGTTAAGAGAAAGTTGCGGTCTGATTGGGCCATGGCCCATGCGCCATGCAGCCAATATATGCGTGTGGTGCAGCCATGGATGCGCGAGCGTTGATGGATGCGAGGAGGTTTGACAATTAATTTACGGTAGTTAAAACCATTCAATCCTGCTCACTAATTGGGCAGATTCAAAACAAAAAATTGGCCCTAATGTGCCTTGGTTTTGGCAATACTCAATATATCCGGACAACGTAATTCTTAAGTTAGTGCGCTCCAAATTTTCCAAAGACACTAATCATCTCAACTGGTGAGCCACTCACCCTCACGTTCAAGAGGTCCATGGTTTGATTCCTAGTATGTGCATGTATTTTGTGAATTTTTACCTCTCGTGAATGGATGGTAGATGTATTTAAAAAATCAACTGCTCAATTTTTTTAAGAAAAGACCATCCTACCCTTTCTTATGAAGGGGTATGGATAAATCTCCTCTGTTGAAGTGTTTAGGGGGTTGTACCGAATCGGAAGTGTTTGACCCTATCCAAAAGCGCTGCCATGACAGCAGAACAGGCAGCTCCCACAAGCACGACCGACAGCCTCGTGCTGGTGCACATGACAACGACAAATGGCAAGGATGGCATCTTCCTCCCCAATCCTCATTACATGAGCACGCCGGAGAGGGCGGCACGCAGTGCACCTCCACCGGTGCTAGAGGAGACCGACGTTGGCGACGCCGGAGTCGATGACGATGAGGTCATCCACGAGTTGCATCTTGCACTAGGTGAGGAGCCTGGCTCATTCTAGGAAGCTGAACATGAGGCATGCTGGTGTCGTGCGATGATGGAAGAGATGGTCTGCATAGAGGCCAACCACACCTGGGAGCTTGTGGACCTACCTGCTGGCCATCGTTCGATAAGTCTCAAGTTTGTTTACAAGGTGAAAGACGCGAGTGGCGCTATGGTGAAGTACAAGGCGAGGTTGGTGGCAAAGGGGTACGTGCAAAAGCACGGTGTAGAATACAATGAGGTGTTCACGCCGGTGGTAAGGCTTGAATCCGTGTGCCTTCTGCCTGCCCTGGCCGTGCGCGTGGGCTGGACCATGCACCACATGGACGTGAAGTCCACCTTCCTCAACGGCAAGATAGAGGAGGTGGTTCACGTGGCCCAACCATCGGGATTCACAGTCGCTGTGCGAAGATACCAAAGATCTCAAGCTTAGAAAAGCCTTGTACGGGATGAAACAGGCCCCTTGCGCTTGGAATGCCAAGTTGGACGCGAGCCTAGCCTCACTCGGGTACAACAGATGCCCGTCCAAACACGCCGTGTACGGCAGAGGCATGTCATCCAAACGGCTGGTCGTCTGTGTTTATACATCGGCGACTTGATCATCATCGGCTCCGACGAGGAGGAGATCACGGGCTTCAAGTAAGAGATGCAGGCGCTCTTCGACATGAGCGATCTGGGACGACTCAACTATTACCTCGGCATCGAGGTGAGGCAGCACGGCGGCGGCATCGACCTTGGCCAAGCCGCGTACGCTGCCCAGATCCTCGACAAGGCGGGCATGACAGGTTGCAACCCTTGTCACATGCGCATGGAGCCTCGCTTCAAGCTGAGCAGGGTGAACTCGGTGCAACCGTTGGGCGCTACCAAGTACATGAGCATTGTGGGCATGCTCTGCTACCTTGTCCACACCAGGTCAGACCTCGCATTCTCCGCCGAGTATGTCTCAAGGTTCATGTAGGAGCCCACGATTGGGCACATGACGGCGGTGAAGCATATTCTTCGCTATGTGACGGGGACCTTGCACTGGGGAGTGTGGTACACGCGCGGTGACAATGGTGCACCCCTGATCGGCTACAGCGATAGCTACATGGGAGGCGACATGGACAACCGTAGGAGCACCACCAGCATCGCATTCTTTCTCAGCAACAACTTGGTCAGGTGGCAGTCACAGAAGCAGAGGGTGGTCGCTCTCTTTTCTTGGAGTCCGAGTACATGTCTGCCACCATGGTGCCTGCCAAGGTATCTGGTTAGCGCGGCTGCTGGGAGAGATCAAGGACGAAGATTAGAGGGCATCGGTGCTCAACCTCGACAACAAATTAACCATCTCGTTGAGTAAGAACCTAGTTTTGTACGACCAGAGCAAATACATAGAGATTCGGTATCATTTCATTCAGGACTGCGTGGAGAACGGGAAGATCCAGATTGAGTTCGTCCAGTTCGAGGAGCAACTTACTGATGTGTTCACCAAAGCACTCGGGCGGTCAAGCTTTAGGAGCAACGCGCAAAGATCAGGATGGTTGAGCTCAACGAGGCACACTAGGCTTAGGGACTGATTGTGGACTTAACCCATGTGCCCTCATTTTCTTAGACTTAGAAGAAATAATAGCTGAGTAGTTGTTTCAGCTGAGTAGATAAGTTTGTTAGGATTGTTTTTTTCCTATAACTAGTCCATGCCCGCACAAACTTGATCATGGGATGGCACGATTGATGAGGTTCATCATGGGTGTTTTTATCGGGCCGTTGGTGGTCTCGATCTCTCTGTAACAGCACAAGAGGAGTAAGAAGAAAGAGAAAAGTTGCAAGATTGTACGCAACACAAAAGATAAGTGTCCATGAGCTCGTGTGTGCGTGTGAGCTGTGCTGAACTGCACGCATTACGCGGGGCGCGGGGGCACGGGGCTGGGAGCGTTGCCTAATCGTGTCATGCCAAAGACACATGGCACACAGTCAACAACCTAGGTAGGGCCTTTTAGGGCTGTTAGGCTCCTTCAGCTACAATTTCGCGTTTTTAGTTTCACATTCAAATTTGAGGGGTAAATTGGTCCGAGAATTGATGTTTTTGGCTAAAAATAGGCCCACCACCGCACTTCATATTCCACACTCACACACCATATCACATATCTTACTGGCCACTCTTCTCATGGTTGATCCCAATCCTAACCAGTCCCCTACCTGCAGTTAGACGATTTCGGGATTCACATACTCAAGAACCTCAATCTAAGTTTTCCTCTTAGTCCTATCCCTGAGTTGCAACCATAAAAAATGAGCCATACACCATCTCATTCAAGTAGTGCCAGCACTTCCTCCATCACCGGTTCAAAAAGGTCTCGTCGCCAGACCTCCGTTGTGTGGGAACCCTTGGATCAAGAGATGGTGGAGGTGAATGGAGTTAGGAGGAGGAAGGCTATCTGCAAAAGATGCAAGGGGGAGCTGACCGGGGAATCCAGAACATGGGCCTTCCACTCAAGGAGGCACTCTGAGAGCCACTTGAAGAAGGAGGGTGAGATGGTGGCAAGACAAACCCGCCTCCAATACAATCTTGATGGATAGGTAAGTCATTTAGACTGACAGAGCTCGAGAAGCTCCTTTTTTGTTTAATTGCTTCTAAGGATTTATCATTAAGTTTTGGTGAGGCCCCCGCTTTTTCCTAATATATTCAAACTTCTCATAATCCTAGATAGAAACAACAACTAGGGGTATGAAAAGTTATGCAAAACCACTTGAAAATAAAAGAAGACTTTACTACATGCACTTATTATAGAGCGGTCGGACAAAGGAAGGCTACATGCACTAATTATATGTTGTTGCCATGAAAGAAAATACCTGAAATATTTGAAAGAAATTCCTGTGTTGTATGCATTTACATTTGTTTTGGATCCTAGGGCTAAATTTGGATGGTTTGGTAATGTTCTCTCACTCTTAAGTGATGCAATAAATGTAGATTATTCTGCTTATTTTACTAATATTTGTGATAAGGTTTCTTAAGTGTGATGAAAAGTATGCCGGAGTTTGGATGAAATGGCCTCCATTGGCTCTATTGGCTCGAAAGAAGAAAGGAGCATGGGGAAACATAATTGGTTTCTCCTCCTATTCCTCGAGCTCTTTGACACCAACAACAAAAGCGAGCGTAGTAAGTTGTAGCAGCGAGCTACTGGGCAACTAATTTGTAGGGAAACGAATGAAGAAATCTCACACATGCATGTCTGTTAGCCAAAGAAATATATTTGTTTTGAGCAGATAACAGCAGCGGGTCCCGCAAAGCAATTCACCTAAGGAACAACAGAGTAAATGCTTAGAAGAAGAAGATTGATCGGCTGGACTCTTTTCTGTGTCTGTTAATCATTCTCAGTCCATTTTTTTTTTACCGTTGTAAGAAATCTCTGATTTTAAGATTTTGGCATGCTTACCAAAGACTGTTGCCCAAACTGTTGTAGTAGTAGTACTATATAATACAGGAGTAGTTGATTGATAGCGCCTTGAAACCATGTGGAAGCAAAGAAAAGCAAGCACCATTGCACTACTGCTACTACTACATTCCAGTTAGCACATCCATCGCCACGTGAAATAGCTTGTATACTACAGTAGTAACTTGAAATTCACATTCAACGTAGCCATTAATTAACTAATTAATCTACATGCATGATGTGCATAATTTCGATTGCATGAAGCAGGGACATGGATCTCTAGTTAGTATACTAGCATAAATAAATGATAGTAAAACAGTAGGTAGTACACCACACATCAACCAACTGGAATTAATAATACGAGTACCAATGATAGGAGTATATATTATGCCATGGTGCGAACAAGTGGAGTAGCAATACACAGGATGATCGTCAACATTTTCTTATTCTTATTATTGAACTACTAGCTTAATAGAGGAGCGTGATCTCGATCAGCTCATCTACCGCCAGGGAGGGCCTAGCTAGCTTAGCTAGTAGGAGTACTTGCAGCCATCCATCTGCAGGATTACATAGAGATTGTCAACGGCAGTCTGGCGGCTCACAATCGCTGGATCCCCTAATCCGTTGAAATCTTTGATTTCCTCCATGTCTTGGGGGTCCCATCTCTTCCCTTTGTTCGATCCAACCAGGGCACACGAAATGAACCTCCATTTCACGGTCAGCGCCACGGGTTTGTTCCCGACTGTAGCTCCGACGTCCTGAGCCAAAGCTGCAGCGACACCGGCACGCATAGGCTTGATTCTTGCCGCCTCACATACCATGACCACGAACCGGAGCAGTGACGTCCTCAGTTGATCCTTGTCGGTTGACCCATGGACGTAGCTTGCCAGAAGCTCCACGGAAGCTTGGGTAGATCCCCTGCTCAAGACAAGCTGTTTTTTTTTTTTCAAAACGGAGGCATAAGCTTTGCATCATCTATGAATTAAGAGGATATTATAGAGCTTGTTTGAGGGAATTAAGAAAGCAACCTGGTTGAGGGCTCGATAGTTGCTGCCGGTTAGGTTCTGGTAGCTGTCTTCGATGTAGTCGAGGGCTGTTGATCCTGGGATCAGATGGCCCTTTTTCTTGAAAGTGTACCAATGTCCGGCTTGGGTCCTGAACCCCACCAGATAGAGGTTATCTGCTCGAATCGCGAGGGCGGACTCCATGCGACCTTGCCGCCCCTGGGCCTGGAGGGTCACTTGGATCCAGTTGTCTCGCGTAGACTCCCACTTGCTGAGGACAGGAAGCCCCGAGATGGGAATGGGAGACGATTTGGTCGTCGTAAGCCTCACCTCGCGATCCATGTCCCACATGAATGTCGTGTACGCAGCGGCCGGTCGACTCACGTTCCAGGTCACTTTTTTCAGCTGCTTCGGCTGCCACTCGACCGTCCTGAGAATGAAACCAAATTAACCCCGAGTTAGCTAGCTAATCAAAACAATTGACAATCTCTATCGGAGTTTTCTGTAGCCACAGCCATATATAGCACAGGATGAAACACTACTTACCCGAAGGAGTTGTCCTTCTCAAGGCGGTCAGCCTTGACAGCCAGCAGGAGCATCAGCAGCAGCAGCGCCACCTTCATCACGGTCACGGACGACTTCATCAGCCAGCTCCAGCTCCTCCTGTGTCCCTCACCTCCGATTGAATTGGTTGGTTGGTGCTAGTGCTACTCTTCTCCTGCTGCTGCCCTGCCTATGGAAGGGTACGTAGTAGCTAGGGGTATTTATAATCGATCGCAGGCAGCACCTACTCCAGTCCAGTCTCCCTTGGTCACGTATTTTCTTGTCATTCTAACTCTTGTGTTACACTCTTCTCTTGTCACATACGTAATCAATAAGAAGGCAATATACTAGTACTAGGAAAGCTAATAGCCAGGTAGTTTTCTTCCTAAAACTGAGCCAGACATCGTGAATCTTGGCCTGTTTAATTTGGCAGCCACTTGAGAGTTGGAACAACCTGTACCAATTCCTTCTTCTTGAAACAACCTGCACTACCTTGCTAGCTAGAAGGTGCCAATCCAACTGGCCAGTCCAAACTATAACGAGTACTAGTACTGTACGAGTAGTAGCCAGCTAGCATGATGCGATCAACTTATTGGATGGCTACACTAATTGTTTCTGCCAAACGTACACAGCCTATTAAATTACTAGTGTTACTATGGGGCGAGGTTAATTAATTTGATCAGGGTGTGGAAATGGTACCGCATCGCGTGCATGTAGTCACTCTTAGTATACATGGTCATCCTCAATCAATGGACGCATCGCTCCCTTATTCTTCTCTTGCATCAGTGCGCCGGTCAATTGAGATACTAAGAATAATAAGCTAGAAAACTGCACGGTTCGCTTCTTCTTAATTTGAACCGTTTGCAATCTCGATCGGGAAATAAAACAACCTTCTACATATGCTATGGCCAAACACAGACTTGGCAGTATTATGGGCCGGGGTTTGCTATAGTTACTCTCCTCGCATGTTATTCCTCTTTCATCTATGCGTAAGTCCTACGTTCTTCCTCTTGAATCAATGCGCTAGCTAGTTTAGGTGGGCATAAGAAAAGGGAAATAAAACAACCGACATTTTCCTTCTTAAAACAATTGCGATTAATACTGAGAAACAAAACAAGCGTCTGCACGATGCTATTGCCTATCTAGCTAGAGTTGGTATTTCTATACTATGATGCCAATCGAGCTGGCCAGTCAAAAAATAAAACAAGTACTGTACTAGCCAGCTATCTTCATGATATAATAAAAGTGATAGGGTGATCCACTTACTGGTTAACCAGATTAATTGTTTCTGCCAAAAACAACTTATTACTATGGGACGTGACATTAAGTAATTAGATCCGGGTGTGGTTGTTTACCCACATGGTATCGCATCGCGTGCATGTAGTCACTCTAAGTACGTTTGTTCTTCCTCAGTCAATGCATCATTCCTTGTTCTTCTCTTGCATCATTGCGCCGGTCAGTTTAGATAGGAATAAGCAAGGAAACTGAAAATAAAGAAAACTTCCTGGTTCCCTTCTTAGAAACGTTTGTGATCTCGGGAAATAAAACAACCTGTTGCGCGTATGCTCTGGCCTATCTAGGGCATATTTCTACCAGTGATCTTAGGCCAGCTGTGTGCTAGCTACACATGGATCGATTCCTTTTCTAAAAGTGATCAAGGGAGGTCAACATGTTGGGTGGCTATAGCATCTTTGGGCCAATCACAGACATGGCATTATTATTTGGTATAGTTCGATTTGGATGTGGTTGTTTAGCCAAATGGTCTGGCCTCACACTGCTGTAGTTATTCCATGCATGTTCTCCTCTTCCATCTATGTGTAACTCTTGTGTTCTTCCTATTCATTCAGTGCGCTAGCTAGTTTAGGTGGGAAGAAGAAAAAGAAAATAAAACAATCAACCCTTATATATTCCGAAATAAAACAGAGTTTTTGCAAAATGTTTTACAGTAATATATATGCTAGACCCACGTTTCATTAATTTGTAAGTGTGCTTGAGCTCGCTAGCATGCAGCTAGCTAGAGCAGTCCATTTTACTATTGTTAGAACTAGCAAAGCAACCTGTGGACAATGTCTTAATCATCTGTTTATTTTAACTTTATATGAAGTACGTAAGCCATTGGGTTTGCTTTCTTTTGTTCATTATTATCGATGACGACTATTAATATTGTTTTCTCTTCCAACGAGAAAATATAGTCTTAGTTCTCTCCGTAAAAGTCAAACCAATCCCAGGAAATCAATAAATCTTAGGTATGTATTATTAATTTGAGAATTTCAATCCGAAACAAAGTATCATAAAGACTTTATGCTGGTTAAAGAATATATCTCTTGAATGGCTACATTACTTGTTTGGGCCAAATCATCTTAGCATTAATGTGGGGTATAATTCGATTGTGATGTGTCTACTTAACCAAATGGCCTTAGCTCACACTCCTATAGCTACCTCGATCGTGTTCTCATTTAGATGAAATAAACAATCTACCAATTCCTTCTTAAAACAATAACAATACCGGAGATAAAACAACCTGTTGCTAGTGCTACTAACGTGATCCTCTCGAGATTGTACAGAAGGGTGTCAATTATGTAGTGGAAGTTGAAGCTATCCTCAAATCTCCTAAATGTTGAGGGGGTTGTGTGGTGCATACATGTCATATTATTGAGCTGACGCATTGCATTGTTGTTGTCAAGGGGGGGGGGGGGATCATGTGAGCATCCCGGGATGAACAGTAAAAGTATTCAAAAAAATTGAAAGTTGAAAAAACAATTTTTTTTCCTGTAACATACATGTTCGTACATCTTACGTGTCTATAAGTTTCAACAAACAAAAACTGTAACTTTTTTACACATGCCGCAAAACTTATCTTTTTGATGGAAATCTACCTTTTTTGACAAAGACTGGTTTTTGTTGCCTCAAAATGAAGCATCAAGTGAATACAAACACAACAAGCACACACCCAGCATTTGCATAGCTAGAATGTACACATCCAACACACGGGGGTGGGGGTCGTTCTGCTCACATGAGCATCCCGGAATGGACTGTAAAAGAATCATTTTTTTTAAGTTCAAAAACATCTTTAAGAACCAGTTAGGAAAATACACATTAACCGCCGTAGAAGGCGCCAAATAGGAATTGGCCTCTCGAGACTCCCGGCTGTTCTCGCGCGCATCTCACCACATGGGCTCGTGATGTTTTAAGAACCATTAGCGAGCGAAAGATCTGAAACAATTTTGGGAATTTCATAAACATAATTTTTTTTCCAAAAAACTGAAAACCTTTTGAAACATGAACCTTTTCAGAATTATGCATAATTCTTTAGAACCTTGATTTTTTTGATAAATCATCAATATTTTCTTGAAAGCTCGGACACTTTCTCAATCTTAGATTTTTTTTTTGAAAACACGAGTTTTTTTAATGAAAACTTAAATATATTGTTTTAAACGCAACTCTGAAGAAAATTGGGAAACATAATTATTTTAGGTATCTTTTATGCTTTGAAGAACAGGAACATTGTTTGAAACTCCAAGCAAAATTGAAAAGCGCAAACATTTTTAAAATTACGAACATTTTTCTTTTGTTCATAAAATTTGAAAACAAGAAGTTTTTGTAAATAATGTATAATTTGAAGTACATTTACATTTGTTGTAATTCCTCAATATTTTCAGAAATGCAAACATTTTTTTTTCAATTTGTGAGCAAAAATTGAAATAGGGAATAATTTTTAAAGATGTGAACATGCTTCAAAAAACGAGACCAATTTTGGAATTTTTTTCTTAATGAAAATGGTTCCAAAAACAGGAATTTCTTTTGAAATTTGAACGTTATCTGAAATTCCCAAAAAACCCTGAAAAAGAAATAGATTTTTTAAATACGAGAAATAATAATAAAATGGTTCTAGCACGGTCTTCGATGGACCCCGAGCACGTCGGGGTCGCGACATGGCCGACCAGAGAGTGTCGTGCCTCCGCCACGGCCTCGATGGTCGCCAGAGTCACGGTCGAGGCCTTGCCGCCCCACGATCGTCTCTTCATTGCCTCCCAGTTGAGGCTTGTCGAAGAGTGCCGTGTCGCCCACACGGGCTTGCAGAACCCTGAGAACCTGGTTGTCGTGGTGTGGCCGACCTCAGAGTGTCGTGCCTCTTGCACGGGCTCACTGGTCGCCAACATCATGGTCGGGATGTGGCCCACCAGATGCGTCGTTCCCGTGCCTCCTAACACCGGCTTGTCAGGACCCGAGTGTTGGGGAACGTAGTAAATTCAAAAAATTTCCTACGCACACGCAAGATCATGGTGATGCATAGCAACGAGAGGGGAGAGTGTTGTCTACGTACCCTCGTAGACCGAAGCGGAAGCGACCACAACGTAGAGGAAGTAGTCGACGTTCTCCTCGCGATCCAACCGATCCTAGCGCCACACTCGGCGCCTCGAAGTTCTTGACACACGTACAGCTCGATGACGCCCTCGGCTCCAATCCAGAGAGCTCGGGAGGAGAGTTCCGTCGACGACGGCGTGGTGGCGATCTTGATGTTCTACCGACGCAGGCTTCGCCTAAGCACCGCCACGATATGACCGAGGTGGATTATGGTGGAGGGGGCACCGCACACGACTAAGGAACGATCTCAAGGATCAACTTGTGTGTTCTAGGGTGCCCCCCCCCGTGATATAAAGGAGCAGGGGAGGCCGGCCGGCCCTAGGGGCGCGCAGGGGGGGGAGTCCTCCTCCTAGTGGGAGTAGGACTCCCTTTCCTAGTCCAACTAGGAAGGAGGAAGGGGGAAGGAAGGAGAGGGAGAGGGAGAGGGAAAGGGGCCGCCCCCTCCTTGTCCTATTCGGACTCCCCTGGGGGGCGCCACCTCCTGGTGCGGCCCTCTCTCCCCTCTTGGCCCACTAAGGCCCATAACTTCCCCGGGGGGTTCCGTAACCCTCCCAAGACACCGTTTTCTCCGAAACTTCCGAACCTTTCCGTGTCCGAATATAGCCGTCCAATATATCAATCTTTATGTCTCGACCATTTCGAGACTCCTCGTCATGTCCGTGATCACATCCGGGACTCAGAACTCCTTCGGTACATCAAAATACACAAACTCATAATATAACCGTCATCGAAACCTTAAGCGTGCGGACCCTACGGTTCGAGAACAATGTAGACATGACCGAGACACGTCTCGGTCAATAACCAATAGCGGACCTGGATGCCCATATTGGTTCCTACATATTCTACGAAGATCTTTATCGGTCGACCGCATAACAACATACGTTGTTCCTTTGTCATCGGTATGTTACTTGCCCGAGATTCGATCGTCGGATCCAATACCTAGTTCAATATCGCTACGGTAAGTCTCTTTACTCGTTCCGTAATACATCATCTCACAGCTAACTCATTAGTTGTAATGCTTGCAAGGCTTAAGTGATGTGTATTACCGAGAGGGCCCAAAGATACCTCTCCGACAATCGGAGTGACAAAACCTAATCTCGAAATACGCCAACCCAACATCTGCCTTTGGAGACACCTGTAGTACTCCTTTATAATCACCCAGTTACGTTGTGACGTTTGGTAGCACCCAAAGTGTTCCTCCGGTAAACGGGAGTTGCATAATCTCATAGTTATAGGAACATGTATAAGTCATGGATAAAAGCAGTAGCAACATACTAAACGATCGTGTGCTAAGCTAATGCAATGGGTCATGTCAATCAGATCATTCAACTAATGATGTGACCTTGTTAATCAAATAACAACCCTTTGTTCATGGTTAGGAAACATAACCATCTTTGATTAACAAGCTAGTCTAGTAGAGGCATACTAGTGACACTATTTGTTTATACACTCACACATGTATTATGTTTCCGGTTAATACAATTCTAGCATGAATGATAAACATTTATCATGAAATAAGGAAATAAATAATAACTTTATTATTGCCTCTAGGGCATATTTCCTTCAGCTCCCACTTGCACTAGAGTCAATAATCTAGATTACATAGTAATGATTCTAACACCCATGGAGTCTTGGTGTTGATCAAGTTTTGCTCGTGGAAGAGGCTTAGTCAACGGTCTGCTACATTCAGATCCGTATGTATCTTGCAAATCTCTATGTCTCCCACCGGACTAAATCCGGATGGAATTGAAGCGTCTCTTGATGTGCTTGGTCCTCTTGTGAAATCTGGATTCCTTCGCTAAGGCAATTGCTCCATATTGTCACGAAGATTTTCATTGGACCCGATGCACTAGGTATGACACCTAGATCGGATATGAACTCCTTCATCCGCACTCCTTCATTAGCTGCTTCGAAGCTGCTATGTACTCCGCTTCACATGTAGATCCCGCCACGACGCTTTGTTTAGAACTGCACCAACCGACAGCTCCTCCGCTTAGTGTAAATACGATCCGGTCTGCGATTTAGAATCGTCCGGATCGGTGTCAAAGCTTGCATCAACGTAACTGCCATTTATGAGCTCTTTGTCACCTCCATATACGAGAAACATATCCTTAGTCCTTTTCAGGTATTTCAGGATGTTCTTGACCGCTGTCCAGTGATCCACTCCTGGATTACTTTGGTACCTCCCTGCTAAGCTTATAGCAAGACACACATCAGGTCTGGTACACAGCATTGCATACATGATAGAGCCTATGGCTGAAGCATAGGGAACATCTTTCATTTTCTCTCTATCTTCTGCAGTGGTCGGGCATTGAGTCTTACTCAACTTCACACCTTGTAACACAGGCAAGAACCCTTTCTTTGCTTGATCCATTTTGAACTTCTTCAAAAAAAATTCAAGGTATGTGCTTTGTGAAAGTCCAATTAAGCGTCTTGGTCTATCTCTATAGATTTTGATGCCCAATATGTAAGCAGCTTCACCGAGGTCTTTCATTGAAAAACTCTTATTCAAGTATCCCTTTATGCTATCCAGAAATTCTATATCATTTCCGATTAGTAATATGTCATCTACATATAATATCGAAATGCTACTGAGCTCCCACTCACTTTCTTGTAAATACAAGCTTCTCCAAAAGTCTCAGATGAACCCAAATGCTTTGATCACACTATCAAAGCGCTTATTCCAACTCCGAGATGCTTGCACCAGTCCATAAATGGATCGCTGGAGCTTGCACACTTTGTTAGCTCCTTTGGATCGATAAAACCTTCTCGTTGCATCATATACAACTCTTCTTCCGTAAATCCATTCAGAATGCAGTCTTTACATCCATTTGCCAAATTTCATAATCATAAAATGCGGCAATTGCTAACATGATTCGGACAGACTTAAGCATCGCTACGGGTGAGAAGGTCTCATCGTAGTCAATCCCAGGAACTTGTCGAAAACCCTTAGCGACAAGTCGAGCTTTGTAGACAGAAACATTACCGTCGGCGTCAGTCTTCTTCTTGAAGATCCACTTGTTTTCTATTGCTTGCCGACCCTCGGGCAAGTCAACCAAAGTCCATACTTTGTTTTCATACATGGATCCCATCTCAGATTTCATGGCCTCAAGCCATTTTGCGGAATCTGGGCTCACCATCGCTTCTTCATAGTTCGTAGGTTCATCATGATCTAGTAGCATGACTTCCGAACAGGATTACCGCACCACTCAGTGCGGATCTTACTCTGGTTGATCTACGAGGTTCTCAGAGTAACTTGATCTGAAGTTTCATGATCAACATCATCAACTTCCTCACTATTTGGTGTAGATGTCTCAGAAACCGGTTTCTGCGACAAACTACTTTCAAATAAGGGAGAAGATACAATTACCTCATCAAGTTCTACTTTCCTCCCACTCACTTCTTTCGAGAGAAACTCCTTCTCTAGAAAGGATCCATTCTTGGCAACAAATGTCTTGCCTTCGGATCTGTGATAGAAGGTGTACCCAACTGTCTCTTTTGGGTATCCTATGAAGACACATTTCTCCGATTTGGGTTCGAGCTTATCAGGTTGAAGCTTTTTCACATAAGCATCGCATCCCCAAACTTTAAGAAACGACAACTTTGGTTTCTTGCTAAACCATAGTTCATAAGGTGTCGTCTCAACGGATTTTGACGGTGTTCTATTCAGTGTGAATGCGGCCGTCTCAAGAGCATAACCCTAAAACGATAGCGGTAAATCTGTAAGAGACATCGTAGATCGCACCATATCTAGTAAAGTGCGATTCGACGCTCGGACACCATTACGCTGTGGTGTTCGGGTGGCGTGAGTTCTAAACTATTCCGCATTGTTTCAAATGTAGACCAAACTCGTAACTCAAATATTCACCTCCACGATCGGATCGTAGAAATTTAATTTTCTTATTACGATGATTTTCAACTTCACTCTGAAATTCTTTGAACTTTTCAAATGTTTCAGACTTATGTTTCATTAAGTAGATATACCCATATCTGCTTAAATCATCTGTGAAGGTGAGAAAATAACGATATCCGCCACGAGCCTCAACATTCATCGGACTACATACATCTGTATGTATGATTTCCAACAAATCTGTTGCTCTCTCCATAGTACCGAGAACGGGTTTTAGTCATCTTGCCCATGAGGCCCGGTTCAAAGTGCCAAGTGATTCATAATCAAGTGACTCCAAAAGTCCATCAAGATGGAGTTTCTTCATGCGCTTTATACCGATATGACCTAAACGGCAAGTGCCACAAATAAGTTGCACTATCATTATCAACTCTGCATCTTTTGGCTTCAACATTATGAATATGTGTATCACTACTATCGAGATTCATCAAAATAGACCACTCTTCAAGGGTGCATGACCATAAAAGATATTACTCATATAAATAGAACAACCATTATTCTCTGATTTAAATGAATAACCGCCTCGCATCAAACAAGATCCAGATATAATGTTCATGCTCAACGCAGCACCAAATAACAATTATTTAGGTCTAAAACTAATCCCGAAGGTAGATGTAGAGGTAGCGTGCGATCGCGATCACATCGACTTTGGAACCATTTCCCACGCGCATCGTCACCTCGTCCTTTGCGGTGTTAAGCAATCCGTAGTCCCTGCTTGAGTTGCAAATATTAGCAATGTAACCAGTATCAAATACCTGTGTACTATCTGCGAGCTCTAGTAAGGTACACATCAATAACATGTATATCACATATACCTTTGTTCACCTTGCCATCCTTCTTATCCGCCAAATACTTGGGGCAGTTCCGCTTCCAAAGGACCGATCGCTTGCGAGAAGCACTCGAGTTTCAGGTTTAGGTCCAGACTTGGGTTTCTTCTCTGAGCAGCAACTTGCTTGCTGTTCTTCTTGAAGTTCCTTGTTCTTCCCTTTGCCTTTCTTCTTGAAACTAGTGGTCTTATTGACCATCAACACTTGATGCTCCTTCTTGATTTTTACCTCCGTAGCCTTTAGCATTGCGAAGAGCTCGGTATAGTCTTTACTAACCCTTGCATATTATAGTTCATCACGAAGCCTTTGTAGCTTGGTGGCGTGATTGAAGAATTCATCAATGACACAATCATCCGGAAGATTAACTCCCGGTTGAGTCAAGTGATTGTAATACCCGGACATTCTCGAGTATGTGCTCACTAATGTAACTATTCTCCTCCATCTTGCAGCTATAGAACTTATTGGAGACTTCATATCTCTCAATCCGGCATTCTGTTGGAATATCAACTTCAACTCTGGAACATCTCATATGCTCCATGACGCTCAAAACGTCGTTGAAGTCCCGGTTCTAAGCCGTAAAGCATGGCACACTGAACTATAGAGTAGTCATCAGCTTTGCTCGCCAGACGTTCTTAACGTCGTCGGTTGCATCAAGAAGCAGGCTGGCACCTAGCGGTGCATCCAGGGCGTAACTCTTACGTGCAGCAATGAGGATAATCCTCGAGTTACGGACCCAGTCCGTGTAATTGCTACCATCATCTTTCAACTTTGCTTTCTCAAGGAACGCATTAAAATTCAACGGAACAACAAAGACGAGCCATCTATCTACAATCAAACATAGACAAGCAAGATACTATCAGTACTAAGTTCATGATAAATTTAAGTTCAATTAATCATATTACTTAAGAACTCCCACTTAGACAGACATCTCTCTAGTCATCTAAGTGATCACGTGATCCAAATCAACTAAACCATAACCAATCATCACGTGAGATGGAGTAGTTTTCAACGGTGAACATCTTATGTTGATCATATCTACTATATGATTCACGCCGACCTTCGGTCTCCGTGTTCCGAGGCTATATCTGCATATGCTAGGCTCTTCAAGTATAACTCGAGTATTCTGCGTGTGCAAAATTGGCTTGCACCCGTTGTAGATGGACGAGAGCTTATCACACCCGATCATCACGTGGTGTCTCGCACGACGAACTTTGGCAATGGTGCATACTCGGGAGAACACTACTTGATAATTTTAGTGAGAGATCATCTTAAAATGCTACCGTCAATCAAAGCAAGATAAGATGCATAAAGGATAAACATCACATGCAATCAATATAAGTGATATGATATGGCCATCATCATCTTGTGCTTGTGATCTCCATCTCCGAAGCACCGCCGAGATCACCATCGCCACCGGTAGCGACACCTTGATCTCCATCGTAGCATCGTTGTCGCTCACGCCATCTATTGCTTCTACGACTATCGCTACCGCTTAGTGATAAAGTACAGCAATTACAGTATTTGCATTTCATACAATAAAGCGACAACCATATGGCTCCAGCCAGTTGCCGATAACTTTGGTTACAAAACATGATCATCTCATACAATAAAATATAGCATCACGTCTTGACCATATCACATCACAACATGCCCTGCAAAAACAAGTTAGACGTCCTCTACTTTGTTGTTGCAAATTTTACGTGGCTGCTACGGGCTTAAGCAAGAACCAATCTCACCTACGCATCAAAACCACAACGATACTTCGTCAAATAGACTCCGCTTTAACCTTCTCAAGGACGGGCGTAGCACACTCGGTTCAACTAAAGTGAGAGAGAGACACCCGCCACCACCTTTAAGCAACGAGTGCTCGTGGCGGTGAAACCAGTCTCGCGTAAGCGTCTGGCGTAATGTCGGTCCGGCTGCTTCATCTCACAATACCGCTGAACCAAAGTATGACATGCTGGTAGGTAGTATGACTTGTATCGCCCACAACTCACTTGTGTTCTACTCGTGCAAAACATCAAACCATAAAAACCTAGGCTCGATGCCACTGTTGGGGAACGTAGTAAATTCAAAAATTTCCCTACGCACACGCAAGATCATGGTGATGCATAGCAACGAGAGGGGAGAGTGTTGTCTACGTACCCTCGTAGACCGAAGCGGAAGCGATCACAACGTAGAGGAAGTAGTCGTACGTTCTCCTCGCGATCCAACCGATCCTAGCGCCGTTACTCCGGCGCCTCCGAGTTCTTGACACACGTACAGCTCGATGACGCTCCTCGGGCTCCAATCCAGTAGAGCTTCGGGGAGGGAGAGTTCCGTCAGCACGACGGCGTGGTGACGATCTTGATGTTCTACCGACGCAGGGCTTCGCCTAAGCACCACTACGATATGACCGAGGTGGATTATGGTGGAGGGGGGCACCGCACACGGCTAAGGAACGATCTCAAGGATCAACTTGTGTGTTCTAGGGTGCCCCCCTGCCCCCGTATATAAAGGAGCAAGGGGGAGGCCGGCCGGCCCTAGGGGCGCGCCAAGGGAGGGGGGAGTCCTCCTCCTAGTGGGAGTAGGACTCCCCTTTCCTAGTCCAACTAGGAAGGAGGAAGGGGGAAGGAAGGAGAGGGAGGGAGAGGAAGGGGGCGCGCCCCCCTCCTGTCCTATTCGGACTCCCACAGGGGGGTGGCGTCGCCACCTCCTGGTGCGGCCCTCTCTCCCTCTTGGCCCACTAAGGCCCATAACTTCCCGGGGTTCCGGTAACCCCCGGCACTCCGGTTTTCTCCGAAACTTCCGAACCTTTCCGTGTCCGAATATAGCCGTCCAATATATCAATCTTTATGTCTCGACCATTTCGAGACTCCTCGTCATGTCCGTGATCACATCCGGGACTCCGAACTCCTTCGGTACATCAAAATACATAAACTCATAATATAACCGTCATCGAAACCTTAAGCGTGTGGACCCTACGGTTCGAGAACAATGTAGAAATGACCGAGACACGTCTCCGGTCAATAACCAATAGCGGGACCTGGATGCCCATATTGGTTCCTACATATTCTACGAAGATCTTTATCGGTCAGACCGCATAACAACATACGTTGTTCCCTTTGTCATCGGTATGTTACTTGCCCGAGATTCGATCGTCGGTATCCAATACCTAGTTCAATCTCATTACCGCAAGTCTCTTTACTCGTCCGTAATACATCATCTCACAGCTAACTCATTAGTTGTAATGCTTGCAAGGCTTAAGTGATGTGTATTACCGAGAGGGCCCAGAGATACCTCTCCGACAATCGGAGTGACAAAACCTAATCTCGAAATCGCCAACCCAACATCTGCCTTTGGAGACACCTGTAGTACTCCTTTATAATCACCCGCTTACGCTTGTGACGTTTGGTAGCACCAAAGTGTTCCTCCGTAAACGGAGTTGCATAATCTCATAGTTATAGGAACATGTATAAGTCATGGATAAAAGCAGTAGCAACATACTAAACGATCGTGTGCTAAGCTAATGCAATGGGTCATGTCAATCAGATCATTCAACTAATGATGTGACCTTGTTAATCAAATAACAACCCTTTGTTCATGGTTAGGAAACATAACCATCTTTGCTTAACAAGCTAGTCTAGTAGAGGCATACTAGTGACACTCTGTTTGTTTATACACTCACACATGTATTATGTTTCCGGTTAATACAATTCTAGCATGAATGATAAACATTTATCATGAAATAAGGAAATAAATAATAACTTTATTATTGCCTCTAGGGCATATTTCCTTCACCGAGGATGTCTGGGGTTCCTTTGCCGTGCCAACTTGCATGTGCTTGTCCGGTCCCGAGAATGTTGGGGCCGCGATTGTCATGCCAACTTGCACGGGCTTGACCAGCGCCGCAGGGGACGTGGCTGCCGTGGTGTGGCTCCCCCACACCCGGGTCTTCATCTCCTCCCAATCGTGCATGCCATGTCACTTACGGGACTACTACCACGACCATGCAAAGCACCACTGGTGGAAAAATAGCCTTCGGTCGCGGTTCGCAACGGCCATTAGTCGCGGCTGCGCAACCGCGACCAGCAAAGCGCGACTAAAGCCCGCCACCTTTAGTCGCGGCTGCTTACGAACCGCGACTAAAGGCCCGTCCCACGGGCGCCAGGGCCGTCGAGGCGGAGGACCTTTAGTCGCGGTTCTTCGCCAACCGCGACTAAAGGCCGCCGCAGGTTTAGGGTTTTTAGCCCCCCCCCCTAAACCTGTTTTCTGTTTAATTTGTTTTGTTTTATTTCTTTTGTGCTTTATTTTAATTTTGAAGGAGTTTCATATATTCTACGGTACTACATACATGCATATGAATGTACAATTTCAAATAAATTTGAAATTAGAACCAAAAAGAATTCAAGAGGAATATACAATATATATTCAATATCATCGGATGACCATATACAATTTTGAACAAGTTTCCATACATGATTTAATCCATATAAAGTTCTTCGTCCTCGTGATAGTGTTCTCCTTTAGGATGGAGGACTTCCCTGCAGAACCATCCAGCTAGTTCCTCTTGAAGTGGTCGGAAGCGAGCTTCTGGACTAAGCGTCCACCGGAGGTTATTCCTCTGAGCATTGGTATCACTCGGATCAACCCGCTCAGAGGTGTATCTCCGGATCATCTCACAGACAAAGTATGCACATAGATTGGTCAACGGTGGCTGAATATCCCCAGTCTTAGTCTTTACCCTTTTGAATTCTAGGTCTTTTTTGAATTCACCGACCTTTGTATCTACGAACCGTCTCCAAACCCTACGAGGCAAAGAAAATTAAATGGACAAGAGAGTTATTAGTTACTTGATATTAGGAAATGAACGAAATAGGCCGATCGATATAGAGCGCAAATGAATGAAAATAATTACTTCTGCAGCATTTTTCGATGTCGGCCCAAAGCTTTGGATCCTTATCCGAGAGTCGTGGACGAGACATTCGAGGTGTTCACTTTAATTACTAGCGAAATCCAAAGGAACTGCGGACACGATACATGCACAAGACGTCATGCATAACTCATCGATTAGCCGCCACATACCATGCATGGAGTAAACAAAAGAGAATGTGCTCAAGATGTAAACACTCACCCAAAATGGTAAGGAAATAGAATATCACTTTTGAGTTCCTGCTTTGTAAGAAACGCCACAGTGCGCCTCCACGTCGTCGGGTAATGCTCCAACACAACATCATTAACGATGTGTGGGTCAATGAACCCAACATCATGGATGTTCCTTACTCGCATTCCTTTTCTTCATTCTGCATGTATAATAGAGGACACAACAATATAGTTAGGACATATATATAGTGCAGGCAATATGAACGAGATGGGGTAGAAATTAATAAATCACTTACGAATGTAGCAACCGATGATAGATTTGTCGAGCTCGCAGCAGATTGAAAAGCTGGAACAATTCACTCAGTTCAACTTGTACATAGTAATGTTTGAAGTGATGCTCATGTCTAACTTCCGCATAAATATAATCTTTGGCGTTTTTAATTTTTATGTAACCCTTGTACCAATTCAGCGAGCGTTTCATTTGGTCGGTAGATCCTTTTCTCAAGCAGCTCGACGAGAGGCCCATTCTTGACATATGTAATTACTACCTCCCTCTCGGCAACTCATCAAGGCCTAACAGTTCACGAAGAGTAATACCTAAGTTGGCGCTTGTTCTCGCACTTTTCGTTATACTCAATCCTGTCTTTGCCGCAGCTTGTATGATCTCGGGGCATCCGGACGGAAGGATTCCACTATAAGCGGGCAATCGATTGTTTACTTTGTTCCCGAGCTGGGCAACTTGTTTCCGCTTTTATACTTTCGGCCTTCTCCCGCTCTTTGTTCTCCTTGAACATGAGTGCCTGCTTTTTAAGTTCACGTGCATAGTCATTAGGGAGATTCTTCGCGGCTTGGGACGGTGTGCTCAAAAATGACTTAGCCCACTTCTTTTGCTGATCAGAATATACTGGCTTGGGCTCGGGCTCTCTTTTCTTCTTGCAGTCCGCCTTCCATTTCTCCAAATCAGCAGTCGCGCCCGCGTCGACTTCCTCGGCACTCGTTCCCAAGGCCTTGTGGGAGAGGCTTGATGATGGCTCCGTACCTTTGTGGTCTTAGGTACATAAGGGTCCGGTTAATACTCGAGACTTCTTCGCTTCTTTGCCATAGGTGGATTGGGGCGGCGTCTCATCACCCGCGGACGAGGATCGGGGCGGCGGATGATCACCACGGACGTTGTGGATCTGGGGCGGCGTCGGCTGATGTGACGGAGGTGTAGGTGAACCGCCACCACCACCACCACCACCACCACCGCCACCGCCACCACCACCACCGTAGGGGGGTGGACTTGTTGTCCTTGGCGCCTCGCCTGGAAACTTGATAAACTTCTTTTGCCATAGAATGTAATGGCGCTTGACATCTTCAAGTCTTTTCTCCCCTTCAGGTGTAGCAATTTCAATCTCCAGGTCCTCAAACCCTTTGACTATGTCCTCCACCGTGACACGAGCATAGCCATCTTTAATGGGGTTGTTGTGGTGGAGTGCTCCAGGTAAACATGGTAAAGCACTGCCGATGGCTACCTTCATGGATATGTTCCCCATAGGATAATCAGATGACATTCTTTCATCTCCTTTATATCGCCCACGGGTAGCGAGGAGGCTCCGGTGCAGTAATTTCGACCACCGTGAGGCTCGGTGCAGTAATTTCGATCGTCGGTGCATCTACACCAGCCGGTGGGGCCTCCGTGGAAGCCACGCTGCTTCTACGCTGCTGGCTTCGAGATCCGCTGGATGATCTTCATGCTGCACCCGAGCTGAATCTCTTTCGCTACTAGTACACTCATGGTTTTCTTCATCACTTCCATTTCGATGCCAACCGCCCCACAACATCTGCTTCCCGATCCATCTTTCTCTTACGGCTTCAGAATCAGACGGGTCATCGCTCGGGGAACCCTATTTTCCACGGAATGTGCCCCATGCCTCGTACACGCCCTCCGTGTTCAGGATTCCCGAGGGCTTTTGTCGGTAGCGTCGTTCTCTCTGTTGAACTTGATCTTCCCTCTTGAGCAGCCTTCATTGCGTCAATAAGGGCTTGGGTGGGTTTAATTAATTTGCCTGGTAAACACACTCCCCTGTCTCCGGGTTGGCGTTCCCCATGCCCGTACCACCAGCTTTTGGCCCTTGGGTCCCATCCTCCGTGCTGGACGGATTCCTCGCGCCCTCAGCTCGTTCTCCATCTTCTCGAACCTAGGCACCCAAATGCGATACCCTCCTGGCCCCATAACATGATTGTACTCCTTCTTAGCCGCATTTTCCTTATTTTGTTTCGATATTTGAAGGAACTGCTCCGATTTCTTTTGCTTCACAAATTCTGGCCAATCATCTTTCAGTTTCTCATATTGTCCTACGAAATCCGGAGTCTTGTTCTGCTTGACAAAGTCACGGGCTAGATTTTGCTTGAATTTCCGGAATGCGTCGGCCATCTTATGAAGAGCGAACTGTTTGACTTTCCTCCTCCTCTCCTTGTTTTCCTCAATCTTGTTACCCTCCTCATCGAATTTGTTGTATTCCGGAGGTAGAACGAAATGTTCCATAAGCTTCGTCAAGCAATCTTTTTTTGTTCTCTTATCGACAAAAGAACCATCAATTCGTGCCTTCTTTGGCTCATTCCACTCCTGGACGGTGATCGAGACGTTGTCTCTAACAATGGCTCCGCATTGGCTGATAAACTTGGTGGCGTTCTTGCGGGGCTCCAGCGGCCTGCCGGTTGCAAAGTCGACAACCTGGATGGTGCATGTTTCTCCTGGTTTCATCGTCCTGGTTGCGCCACGCTTTGACGACGTACTCGATTGTTTTGACGATCCGGCCGAGGGCTAAAATAAGAAAGAGAGTCGCGTTAGTACACACATATTTATTCAAATCGCTTAGTTTGTATCACCGAGGCTCAATGTATATATATACCTCGGCGGGAGGTGGTTGCTACTTCCATTTGAAGATCGCTGCGTTTATCGACGCTTTCTTGACATCATCTTGTTGACGGCGCCTTCATCTTCACCGTCAAGGTTCAGATAAGAAGAGATATCATCTTCTTCTTCTCCGGTCGGCACATATTGAATATCGCCGTTTATGATGCCGAACATATGTGCTTCACCGTCCGGATCATAGTTGTCCATAATCGGGTCACTCTATCGTCCGACATTATGTCGATCCTGAAAACATGTAGTAAAACAAATTAATTAAGTGAAGAAGGGGTGGCGGTGGCGGTGGCGAAAGGCGGTGGCAAAAGGAGGGGCGAGAAGGGGTGGGAGAGGGTGTCGCGGTGATGAGCGCAAGACGGGCGGGGTTTAGGGTTTAGGGTTTTAAGTTGGCGGTTTTCTTTGGCGGTTTTCTGTGTTTTTTGTTTTTGGGGTTTAGGGTTTTAAGTTGTTTACCGCTTTTGTTAAACTAAAACTAGTTAAAATTAAAGAACAAAAAAAAAAAAAATTCCTTTTCCTTTTCTTTTTCTTCTTCTTCCTTTTCCTTTTCTTTTCTTTCTTCTTCTTCCTTTTCCTTTCTTCTTCTTTCTTCTTCTTTCTTCTTCTTCCTTTTCCTTTTTGTTTTTCTTTGACGGTTTTCTTGTTGTTTTTGTTTTTGGGGTTTAGGGTTTTAAGTTATTTACCGTTCTTGTTAAACTAAAACTAGTTAAAATAAAAAACAACAAAAAAAAAAAAAAAAAAAATTCCTTTTCCTTTTCCTTTTCTTCTTCTTCCTTTTCCTTTTTCTTTTCTTTCTTCTTCTTCCTTTTCCTTTCTTCTTCTTTCTTCTTCTTTCTTCTTCTTCCTTTTTCCTTTTGTTTTTCTTTGACCGGTTTTCTGTTGTTTTTGTTTTTGGGGTTTAGGGTTTTAAGTTATTTACCGTTCTTGTTAAACTAAAACTAGTTAAAATAAAAGAACAAAAAAAAAAAAAAAAAAATTCCTTTCCTTTTCCTTTTCTTCTTCTTCCTTTTCCTTTTCTTTTCTTTCTTCTTCTTCCTTTTCCTTTCTTCTTCTTTCTTCTTCTTTCTTCTTCTTCCTTTTCCTTTTCTTTTCTTTCTTCTTCTTCCTTTTCCTTTCTTCTTCTTTCTTCTTCTTTCTTCTTCTTCCTTTTCCTTTTCTTTTCTTTCTTCTTCTTCCTTTTCCTTTCTTCTTCTTTCTTCTTCTTCCTTTTCCTTTTCTTTTCTTTCTTCTTCTTCCTTTTCCTTTTTCTTTTCTTTCTTTCTTCTTCCTTTTCCTTTTCTTTTCTTTCTTCTTTCTTCTTGTTTTCTGTTGTTTTTGTTTTTCTTTTTTTTTTTTGTTTTCTTTAATTCTGCTGCAAGGGCAAGGGCGCAGGCGGGCGGCGCGGCGGGGGCGGGGCGGCGGCGGGCGGCGGGCAAGGCGTGTGGGCGGCGGGCGGGCGGGGCGGCGGGCGGCGGCAGGGTAAGGGCGTAGGGCGGCGGCGATCGGGCGGCGGGCGGCGGCAAGGGCGCAGGGGCGGCGGCGGCGCACACGGGACGGGCGGCGGCGCCACGGGACGGAGCGGCGCGCAGGCTCGGCGTCGGCGCGGCGTCGGCGGGCAGCGCAGCGTCGATCGGCGCGGGCAGCGCTCAAGGCCAAGAGAGGCGAATGGGGCAAACTGCTAAGTCAGATTATAGACGAACCTTTAGTCGCGGCCGGGAGGCGGACCGCGACTAAAGGTACCTTTTAGTCGCGGTCGGCCTCCCAGCCGCGACTAAAGTGTTTTGCCACCGCCTGCGTTCTCACAGAAGAAGAACCTTTAATCGCGGTGGGGGGCGGGCGCGACTAAAGGGTACCTTTAGTCGCCCGCCCGCCCCCCACCGCGACTAAAGGGCTGTCTTTGAACTGGCGCGGTGCGGTGGGATGTTTAGTCCCACTCGCTAGCCGAGAGGCATCGACAGTGGTTTATAAGCGGCTGCGCCACCACTTCGAGCTCCTCTCAAATGCAAAGCTTACGGGCCTATTCTCATTACTCTGTGCTGTGGGCCTATTGGGCCTTCTGGGCTGAATCTGGCCCATTAATGGGTTTCTAGTCGTATTCAGGCCGTGGTGGCCCGATGGGTGGCATATTTTTTATTTTTGCCTGTTTTTGTTTTCATTTTTGCTTTATTTATTTTGTTTTGTTTCTACTTACAACAAAAAACTTATTTATTTTATTTTATTTTGTTTCTAGTTACTTATTTATTTTACTTTATGATAATTATTTTTGCAATTAAAGTTTCCAATTACTTATTTATTTATGTTATTAAAATCTTAAAAATACAATTATATATCAAAAAATCAGAAAATAAAACTAATTCATTTTAAATTCTTGTTTTTCTTCTGTTTTTTCTTCCTTTTTTCTTCTTTTTTTTTTTTCTTCATTTGTTTCTTCCTTTTCTTGTTTTTCTTCTTTTTTCTTCCTTTCTTCCTTTTTCCTTTTTCTTTCTGCTTTTTCTTCTGCTTTGTTTTTTTCTTATGTTTTTCTTCTGCTTTGTTTTTTCTTCTGTTTTCCTTTTTTCAGAAAAATAAAACTAATCCATGGAGCATCCTCATCATTTAACTTAATCAGAAAAATAAAAGGTTTGATACATCATTCAGTTCATCGACCAAATACAAAGTTTGGTACAATAAATTATTACACATCAATTCTTCCCTTGTGTCCCTGCTTGCTTACGATTGTGCCGTATCCATGGAGCATCCTCATCATTTAACTTAATGCTTGGGTCGGTGTTCACTTTGAAGGGCGGAATTTCAGCAAACATATTATAATCTTGACATATGTCATCTTGTCCTCCACTCCCACGATGTTTCTTTTCCCCGAAAGAACAATGTGGCGCTTTGAATCATCGCATGATGTCTTGATCGTTTTCTTATCTTTCCGTTTCCTCGGTTTGCTACTCATGTCCTTCACATAGAAAACCTGAGCGACATCTTTCGCTAGGACGAATGGTTCGTCAAGGTAACCAAGATTGTTGAAATCCACCATTGTCATTCCGTATTGCTGGTCCACCTTTACCCCACCTCCTGTTAGCTTGAACCATTTGCACCGGAACAAAGGGACCTTAAAGGAGGGTCCATAGTCAAGTTCCCATATCTCCTCTATGTAACCATAATATGTGACCTTTTGCCCATTCTCGGTTCTGCATCAAAGCGGACACCACTGTTTTGGTTGGTGCTCTTTTTATCTTGGGCGATCGTGTAAAATGTATTCCCATTTATCTCGTACCCTTGGAAAGTCGTTATAGTCGAAGATGGTGTCTTGGCCAACATGTACAGCTGATCTACAACATCATTGTCATTCATTAAATGTTTTCTCAACCAACTGCCGAAAGTCTCCATGTGGGCCTTCCTAATCCAGATTCAGGCTTCCCGGGTTGTCCGGCGTAAAATATTCTTGTGTTTCTCAAAGTGCACGGAGCCACCAAGCTGGAATTGGTCAAGACAAAGGTGGTGTGCTTCATCGAGAGAATGGCCGTCCATACATATCGTTGATTTCCTTCCGATCGTGCCTTTTCCACTTAGTCTCCCCTCGTGCGCGATCGAGGAAGACCAATCGGCTTAAGGTCAGGAACAAAGTCAACACAAAACTCAATTACCTCCTCATTTCCATAGCCCTTGGCGATGCTTCCTTCGCCTAGCACGGTTACTTAACATATTTCTTTAATACTCCCATGAACCTCTCGAGGGGAACATATTGTGTAGAAATACAGGACCGAGAACGGAAATCTCTTCGACTAGGTGAACCAGGAGGTGCGTCATAATATTGAAGAAGGATGGCGGAACACCAACTCGAAATCGACAAGACATTGGATCACATCGTTCAGTAACCGTGGTAGAACTTGGATTGATTACCTTCGAGAGATTGCATTGAGGAATGCACATAGCTTCACAATGGCTAATCGAACATTTTCCGGCAGAGCCCCTCAAAGCAATCGGAAGCAATTGCGTCATAATCACGTGGCGATCGTGAGACTTCGGTTTTGGAACTTTTCTCCGCCATGTTTATTATTCCTTTATATTGGGCGAGAATCCAGACGGGACCTTCATACTGCTCGGGCATTCAAAAAGATGACCTTCTCTTCTTTGGTCGAGCGTAGCTGCACGACCTTGAAACCATTCCGGATGCGGTCATCGTGGTCTTTCAAACGTTGCTGGTCCTGCCGTGCTTCCTTTGTATCATTTGTCTTCCCATACACGCCCAAGAAGCTTAGGAGGTTCACGCAAATATTCTTCGTAACGTGCATCACGTCGATTGCAGAGCGGACTTCTAGGATTTTCCAATATTCTAGCTCCCAGAATATAGATTTCTTCTTCCACATGGCTGCGTGCCCGTCGGCTCCCTTCGAACTGATTGTCCGCCAGACCTTTCCAAAGATGACTTTCAAATCCTTGACCATATCAAATACCTCGGCACCAAGTCGTTCCGCGAGCTTCGCCGGTGATCTGCCTTGCCGTTGTAATGCTTGCCTTTCTTTCTTCTTGGATGAGTTTTGGAAGAAATCGGCGATGCCCAAGGTACACGTTCTTCTTACAATTTGGCAAATGTACACTTTCGGTCTCATGTAAGCGGTGCGTGCATGCATTGTATCCCTTATTTGACAGTCCCGAAGGTTACTAAGAGCAGGCCAATCGTTGATGGTTACGAAAAGCAACGCGTAGGTCAAATTCCTCTTGTTTGTGCTCATCCCACACGGACACCACCCCACAGCTGTAAAAGTTCATCAACTAATGGCCTTAGGTACACATCGATGTCGTTGCGGGTTGCCGGACCTTGGATGAGCACGGCATCATAATGAACTTCCGCTTCATGCACAACCAAGGAGGAAGGTTGTAGATGCATAGAGTCACGGGCCAGTGCTATGGCTGGAGCTCGCTCGCCAAAAGGATTCATGCCATCCGTGCTTAGAGCAAATCTTATGTTCCTTGCGTCACCTGCAAAATCTGTGAACCATCCGTCGATCTTTCTCCATTGCGTTCCATCTGCGGTGTGTCTCAACTCCCGTCCGACTTACGTTTCTCTTTGTGCCATCGCAACAACTTGGCATGCTTTTTGTTCATGAACAGACGTTTCAACCGTGGTATTATAGGAGCATACCACATCACCTTGGCGGAACCCTCTTCACGGGTTTCGCCCTCAACATCGTCACCGGGGTCATCGACTCGATCTTATAACGCAATGCGGGCATACCGGGCATTCATTCAAATTCTCGTATTCACATGCGGTAGAGGATGCGATCGTTGATGCATGCATGTATCTTGAAACCTCTAAACCTAGAGGGCGGACAACCTTCTTTGCTTCAGCGTCTTGGCGGGCAACTCGTTATCCTTTGAAACATATTCTTCAACATTTTCAGCAAGTTTTCAAATGCCGAGTCAGCTACACCTGCCTCTGCCTTCCATTTCAGCAAATCCATTAGCAGCCCAGCTTTTTCGACCATCATCGCATCCGGGTACAGCGCCTTTCGTGATCCTCTAACATGCGATCCAAATTCTCCCTCTCCTTTTCAGTTTAGCAGCGTCTCCGTGCATCAGCAATGGTCCGACCAAGATCATCAACGGATCATCACGTGCCTCTTCTTCACCTTCCCTTCACCTTCAGCATCCTCCATGAAAGTATCACGAAATGAGCAAGATAGCTTTCATCGATGAAATCATCCCTTCTTCATCTTCTTCCATTATAACCCCTCTTTCTCCATGCTTGGTCCAACAATTATAGCTTGGCATGAAACCCTTCAAGCGGATGCATGTGAACAACTCTTGAGGAAGAGTAACCCTTCTCATTCTTACAGATAACACATGGACAGATAACAAAACCCCCGCTTGTTCGCATTAGCCACTACGAGGAAATCTTTCAAACCCGTAGTGAACTCGCCGGAGAGTCGGTTACCGTACATCCATTGCCGATTCATCTGCATTATTATAATATAAAATATATAATTAACCATCATGCATTTGTTATGAACTACACACATGCATATTGACACATCAAAGGTTCATCAAGTTGCTAACCGCGATCAAGAGTGTGGCTCCAACACTTCATGTCATGTTTGTTTCATGCTCTTGGGGCATTTCATCAAACACCTTATGTGCATAAGAGGAACCAAAAGCAAACCTACACCCACTTGTGAAGAGAATGGCTCCAAATGGCTAAGTGTTGGCTGCTGGATGGGTATATATAGGGGAGGGGCTTTAGTCGCGGTTGGCCAGGCCAGCCGCGACTAAAGGTGCCCGAAGGCCTTTAGTCGCGGTTGGCCTGGCCAGCCGCGACTAAAGCCCCTCACGTGCACCAGCTGGCCACCGAGCGCCCAGGGCCCAGGCCTTTGGTCGCGGTTCACCTCCAGATCCGCGACTAAAGGTCCCATTAGTCGCGGTTCCTACAGCTTCGCGACTTATGGGCTGGACGGAAAGCCTGTTTTTCCACTAGTGCACCTTCCTAGCAACTACTAGGTAATTGCTTCCACAGCTAAAGCCTAATGCTACTTAGCTGCATCTCCACCTCAGCCTTTTGACTAGATAAAGCCTAATACTATTTACCTACTTCTCCATCTCAGCCTTTTGATCAGAGAAAGCCTAGCATAGTACTTGCTACTTTCCAAGCAACGGCTGCTGTGCACTGCCCTTTAGACTGGGTTTAATCAACATGCATTAGGTGACTTCAAGAGGCTAGGCAAGTGAATTTTTGTCTTCATGGTTGGCGGAGCAACTCGATCTGAAGTATGTCATTTATCACAGAATTAATGATCTGATAACTATGATTTGTACCACGTAACTTCTATGTTCTTACCGATCTTGTTTCGATGGGTTAGCTACGGGTGGCGCACAAGATGACCATGAAGGTGAAGAGAGAAATGGTCCTGCGGTCCTCTAGCATCGATAACCCTCCACAGTTTATTTCAGTAAACCTTTTCTGTGTAGTCTTATAATGTCCCAAAGTTCTCACTCAGTTGCCTACCCCGTGTAGTCTTATAATGTCTCAAAGATTATTTCAGTATACCTTTTTCTTTGTAGTCTTGTAATGTCTCAAAGTTCTCACTCAGTTTCCTAGCCTGTGTAGTCTTATAATATCTCAAAGATTATCTCGCTAAACCTTTTTCTGTGTGGCTTTGTTTGTATCTTTTTGTAAATTTGGTCTTATACGTACTGACATGCTCTACTCACTTGTTGACTCCACAACTGCAGAAGATGAAGTGGCTGGGACCATCCTAGGAACAATTTTGCTGGGTCTCGCGGATGAGAAATTGTGGAGTACTCGTAATAGTAGCTTACGCATTTTTATGTTTTGCTCTTTCTTTCACTCTAACTGCCAAGAATATGAGCCTTACCTTATGTTGTAAAGTGTAATAAATGTATACACCATCGTTTCTTCTAGGAAAAAAATAATGCAATTTTGATTCTCCTGTCACACTTGAGATTGACCAGTTCTAACACTTTATGCCATCCCATTTTCTAGGAAAAAAGAATGCAGTGTTCCCAGAGTGCACTCCCTTTTGACATGTCCCCCTTTTTGCCGCTATCTGTGTGAGCATTTAATGAATTTCCTTACTACCAAGTTTTCTTTTGGCATACTCAAGCACTCATTTGCTCCAACTGGACCTGGAAACCCAAGTGCCATTCCAGGGATAAAGGCTTTCACCTGGCTGCTGCATTGGCGAGATTATTGATTGACTGAATAAATTTGGTCGGGAGCATGGCAGAACATGTAGATTAGTTTTTTCTTTCTTTCCTGGAATGCTGTGACCGTGTCTCCGAGTACCATTTTGCTATCTTTTTTTGTACAAAGAGGATGGTAATGAAATAATGATGGTGGCATTTACTTTTTCTTTTTAGGAAAATGATGGTGACATTTTGCACTGCTTTGTGCACATATTTTTGCGTATGTTTTGGATTTGCAAAAGTAAAGTCAATATCCCTCTGAACGAAAAAAAAAGTATAGTTAAGGGAGTGTTTTCCTGTATCGTATTTTCAGATCTGGAAAGGAAAAACATCAATTTGGAGAAGTGGGGTATAGTTAAGGGAGTGCCAGTTTGTCGCCAAGGGAGTACAAGGAACCCTTCCATGTGGGTAACTTCTTTTCAATCTTGTCAACAAGCGGGAGAAGATCAAAACAGGAAGGTTTTCGGCAGCAACAATCCCAAATACTGGATGAGGAAGGCGGCGATCGGACACTCAATTAAGGGGTGGGTGGTGGTCTCCAGGGTCTTGCAGCACTGGCTGGGAGTGGCCGAGCACTTCAAGAAATTGGTACGTACACCAATTGCGATGCCGATCGAAGACGCATCGGATCTCTTTGATGGCCCAGATTTCATGCTCGCGGGGTTGTAAAAAACCACCACATCGTCGGTATACAATCGCTCTTTCATTATCGTCCATAAGTCTGATTCACCTCATCGCCATGCTTTCCATGAAGCTTTCCACAAATCGATGAGCGCCTTTCCGAATCAAAGATCATCTTCATGAAAAGTTTGGGAATAAGGTGTATCAGACAGATCGGCCGATAATCAAAGAGTGCCTGTTGGAAATATGAGCAATTTATCGAATGATTTTATTAATAGAAATACTAGATAAAACATGACTAAAATAGCAAATATAAAGCAAGTCATGCAATCTGACAGAGAGAAGGTAAACATCGTCTGCATATATGAACTTGAGGTAAACACATCTAGTACAGTCACTAGATGAAGTTGCTTATATGACATAGAACCTAACATACGTAGGACAGAAACTAGAGCCAAGAACTGTAACAGGACTTCTAACAGAAAGGAGAAGAACACGTACGGCACACCAGCAACAGAAGCACTGGACTTGGGGTCGGTGTCCTCGCCTGCCATGTCGTCTAGGAGGTCGTGGACGTCGGGGAAGAAGTCGTCGTCGGGGAAGTAGTCGTCGGCGACCGGATCGTCCGTGGTGAAGCAGCCAGAGTCGCTACAGAAGCGCCCCCCAAAACCTTATCACCCTTTTCCCGTACAGGACTCAAAGAGTGCGGTTTCGGAGGCCTACTGTCCCGACCTGCGGTGCATGCCGCAAGCCGGGATGGAGAAGATCGTAGCAGCAGCGCAGTGCTCAGGAACCGGTGGCGAGAGGAAGAAGTAGTTCTGGTGCATCTTGCTGAGAGGAGCGACCTCCCTTTTATAGGCGCAAGAGAAGGAGGCGAGAGGGCAGCGCCGGGAGCGGAAGGGACCGAGGGAGATGAAACGAACAGACAGCAGCCGAAGGGTGCAGTGTTCGCATTTAATCTCCACTACAGCAAAAACTTTCCATCTCCCGAGTGACCTTTCATATACCCGTAGTGCGTGGCAAAAATTTAGACATCGGCTCAGCTCATTCCCGCAACCCGCGGCGCGTCGTGACGAGGCGTGGCTGGCGGCGGAGGAGGAGCACGCGTGGATGTCCCTCTTGTTCTCATGCTCATACAAGTGGGGAAGGAGCCTCCCTTATAAAGAGGTCCAACTCCCTCTAAACTAGCAATGTGGGACTAAACTTTAGTTCCACCTCTTGCCTTGCACAAATGGGCTGCGTGGGCCTTTAGGATTTATTAGGAATTTCTGAAACTGCTACTGGGCTAGGCCCAAAATGGACAAAATTCCAGCAATCCCCCACCAGATCCCAGAGGCACACAAAATTTTCCTTTGGTTCCAAAACACTGTTTTATATACCGGTACTGCAGTGGAGACTGTTAAGTTGAACTTCCACCTAGAACTCTATGCTACACTAGTAAGCAACTTGAATAAAGGATCGGGCCATGAACGCAAGTTTTCTGCGAATCTAGCTTCACATAAAGCCTTGACCGATCGTGGCTACCGTGGGTCTTCCCCGCGGGTGGAGCTTATGCATCATACTCCGTGACCTTTCATGAGTTTACTAGAGAGAACCCTACTCTCATAGATTGCGACGTTTGACAATCGAGACTCATATAGGTGTGTTCTTCAAAAGATGTTCTGCAGACAACATCTCGCTTCAAAGAGCCACTTAGAACACATTAAGATATACATCAACCTGCCATGCTGATTAGGAGAGTATTGCATCTTCATGGAGTGGTATTTTTAATAGTAAGGATACTCTCCTCCCAGTTGACCAAC
This sequence comes from Aegilops speltoides, assembly GCA_021437245.1. NCBI lineage: Eukaryota > Viridiplantae > Streptophyta > Magnoliopsida > Poales > Poaceae > Aegilops > Aegilops speltoides. The sequence continues at coordinate 41,396,617 of CM038147.1, read as the reverse complement.
AGCTTGTCTTCCACATCTAATTCACGGGATCTCCGATCACAAAGAATAGGTTACCACTGTGAACAACTCATATTGTGGGTCTCATACCCATCTCCCTCGATGCATTATCTATCACATTACGTGATAGACCCTTAGTGAAAGGATCTGCCAGATTTTTAGATGTTTGGATATAATCCAGTGCAATAACTCCGGAGTTTCTCATTTTTCTGACAGACTTTAACCTTCTCTGAACGTGTCTTGATGACTTCATGTTATCCTTAGAGCTGTTCACTTTCGTGATCACAGTTTGATTGTCACAATTCATAAGGATACCCGGTACAGGTTTCTCAACAACCGACAAGTCATTCAAGAGCCGGCGAAGCCAATCTGCTTCGACCGTAGCTGTATCTAGTGCTGTGAGTTCTGCTTCCATAGTTGACCTCGTTAAGATGGTCTGCTTGCAAGACTTCCAAGAAACAGCGCCACCTCCATGAGTGAACACATATTCGCTCGTGACCTTTATCTCATCAGCATCTGAGATCCAGTTTCAGTCACTATACCCTTCAAGCACCTTTGGGTGCCCAGTGTAGTGAATTCCATAATTTACAGTGCCTTTCAAATTACGCAAAACTCTCTCTAGAGCTTTCCAATGCACATCTCCCAGTTTTGAGACAAACCGGCTCAGCTTGCTAGCAGCAAAAGAGATATCAGGTCTTGTAGCACTGGCTAAGTACATAAGCGAGCCAATAATCTGAGAATACTTCAATTGACCTCTAGCAATTCTTCGATTCTTTCGAAGCAGCACGCTAGCATCATATGGTGTTGGAGAGGGCTTGCAGTCACTATAGCCAAAGCGACTCAACATCTTTTCCACATAGTGAGATTGAAGCAATATAATCCCACCATCATCATCTCTCAACAACTTGATGTTCAGAATGACATCAGCCACTCCTAAATCCTTCATCTCAAAACAGCGAGATAGAAAATCCTTGACCTCCTTAATAACATTCAGATTTGTTCCGAAAATCAGTATGTCATCAACATACAAGCAAAGCATAACTCCCTCGCCCCCACCATGGCGATAGTACACACATTTGTCAGCTTCGTTCACAACAAAGCCTGCAGCTGTTAAAGTTCTTTCGAACTTCTCATGCCACTGTTGGGTGCTTGCTTGAGTCCATACAAAGACTTCAAGAACTTGCACACTTTCCTTCCCGACCATCTATTACAAACCCATCTGGTTGTTCCATATAAATTTCCTCATCCAACTCTCCATTCAGAAAGCAGTCTTAACATCCATTTGATGAACGAGAAGACCATGTGAGGCAGCTAGTGAAAGTAGAACTCGAATAGTGGTCGATCGAGCCACAGTGAGTAAGTATCAAAGAAATCTTCACCTTCCTTTTGGGTATAACCATTAGCCACGAGCCGAGCCTTGTACTTTTCAATAGTACCATCAGGCCTAAGCTTCTTCTTGAATACCCATTTGCATCCTATAGGTTTGCACCCATAAGGACGATCGATTATCTCCCAAGTTTCATTCGCCAAGATGGAATCCATCTCGCTTTTGAACTGCTTCCTTCCAAAGAGTCGGCATCTTTAGATGCATAGGCCTCTGAAATAGAACTGGGAGTGTCATCTATGAGATACACAAGAAAATCATCACCAAAGGACTTTGCAGTCCTCAGTCTCTTGCTCCTAATAGGAACTTCATTGTTCTCCTCCACGGGACTTTCAAAGTGTTCCATCGAAATGGCAGGTTCGTAATTGTAATCGGTTCCTGATTCGATGAACTAGGCATCTCCTGATTAGATGAGGTAGCCATATCTTTCATGGGAAAGATATCTTCAAAGAAAGTCGCATCATTCGACTCCATGATCGTACCGACATGCATGTCAGGTACCTCAGATTTTACAACCAAGAATCTATAGCCAATGCTATGAAAAGCATATCCCAAGAAAACACAATCCACAGTCTTTGGTCCAAGTTTCCGCTTCTTTGGAATTGGAACATTGACTTTCGCCAAACAACCCCATGTTCGCAGATAAGAGAGTTTTAACCTTTTCTTCTCCCATTCCTCGAATGGAGTTATCTCTTTGTTCTTTGTGGGAACTCGATTTAGGACATGACATGCTGTCAATATCGCCTCCCCCCACCATGCCTTTGAGAGACCCGATGTGTCTAACATGGCGTTAACCAAACCATTTAGAGTACGGTTCTTTCTTTCAGCTACCCCATTTGACTGAGGTGAGTAGGGAGGCGTCCTCTCATGGATTATACCATGTTCCGCACAAAAAGCATCAAATTCATTGGAAAAATACTCTCCACCACGGTCGGACCTAAGCCTCTTGATTTTCCGATCAAGTTGGTTTTCCACTTCAGCTTTATAGATCTTGAAAAAGTTCAAAGCCTCATCCTTAGATTTCAGAAGATACACACAACAGTATCTAGTGGAGTCGTCAATTAACGTCATGAAATATTTCTTTCCACCTTTTGTCAAAACACCATTCATTTCACATAGATCTGAATATATAAGTTCTAGTGGTGCAAGATTTCTCGTCTCTGCAGTCACGTGAGGTTTACGAGGTTGCTTAGCTTGCACACACACTTGACACTTAGATCCCTTAACGGTGGTGAAACTAGGGATTAAGTTCAACTTCGCTAGTCGCGACATGCAACCAAAGTTAACATGACAAAGTCGTGAATGCCACACATTTGATTCACTATTGTTGCAAATATGATTAACAACTTTATTGCAAACGTCTGATAAGGATAAAAGAAACAGGCCTCCTGACTCATAGCCTTTACCAACAAAGGTTCCATACTTGGATATTACAAATTTATTCGACTCAAAAACAAGCTTATAGCCATCTCTACACAGAAGAGATCCGCTAACAAGATTTTTATTAACGGAGGAGACATAATGAACGTTCTTCAGCCGCACTATCTTCCCCGAAGTAAACTTCAGATCGACCATGCCAACACCACGAAGAGAAGCACTTGAACCATTGCCCATCAGCACGGTTGAGGTCCCTGCGGTCTGATAAGACGAAAACATGGAAATATCACCGCATACATGCACATTAGCACCCGTGTCAATCAACCAATCAGGGGAATGACATACTGAAAGAATGGTGGGAAATATACCATACCCAGCATCCTTCATGTCAATGTCTCCGATGACAACATTAGCGGTCTTGCCGCCTTTCCCAGGATGACGCTTGTCATAGCGATTGGGGCAATAGGAGCCCAATGATTAGGATCTGCACACACATGACAAGCACCTTTCTTCTTGTCATTCCTCTTCTTGAAGTTCGTGTGCTGCATAGCCTTGTTCTTCCCATCAAACTTTTCTTTACCATCAAACTTGGCTTTGTTCTTGAACTTGTGGAATGGAAGTTTTCTTACATACAGATTGGCACTAGATCCTCCTCAATACCTCGAGCACGTGTGTCCTTTGCTCTCGCCTTTTCTTCCACATCAAGAGTGCCAATGAGATCCGGAACGGAAAACTCCTGTCTCTTATGCTTCAGTACGGTAGCAAAGTTCCTCCATGAAGGAGGAAGCTTAGTGATGATACCCCCGGCAACAAACTTGTCCGGTAGGATACAATTGAAGTGCTCAAGTTCTCTAGCAAATGACTGTATCTCGTGAGCTTGCTCAACCACGGAGCGCTCTTCAGTCATCCTGTAATCATAGAATTGCTCCATGATGTACAGCTCAATGCCTGCATCCGAGACCCCAAACTTGGCCTCGAGTGCGTCCCACATATCTTTTCCATTGTCAATTGACACATAAGCATCAACTATGTTCTCAGCAAGAACACTCAAGAGAGCAGCCTTAAACAAGGTATCCATTTTCTGAAAAGCTTGTGCCTGTTGGGCATCTTGCTCTCCTTCAGGTTTGCCAAGAGTGGCGTCATAGCAACCCATGGTTTGAAACCATAAGACTGCTCTCACGCGCCACCTCTTATAGTGGATACCCTCAAACATAGGAGGTCTCATGGAAGCAGCAAAACCATTCGAGGTAAATTGCCTATAATAAGGTTTTTGGATTGTTGGAAATATGAGCAATTTATCGAATGATTTTATTAATAGAAATAGTAGATAAAACATGACTAAAATAGTAAATATAAAGCAAGTCATGCAATCTGACAGAGAGAAGGTAAACATCGTCTGCATATATGAACTTGAGGTAAACACATCTAGTACAGTCACTAGATGAAGTTGCTTATATGACATAGAACCTAACATACGTATGACAGAAACTAGAGCCAAGAACTGTAACAGGACTTCTAACAGAACGGAGAAGAACACGTACGACACAGCAGCAACAGAAGCGCTGGACTTGGGGTCGGTGTCCTCGCCTGCCATGTCGTCTAGCAGGTCGTTGACGTCGGGGAAGAAGTCGTCGTCGGGGAAGTAGTCGTCGGCGACCGTATCGTCCGTGGTGAAGCAGCCAGTAGTCGCGCAGAGCGCTCCCCAAAAACCTTATCACCCTTTTCCCGTACAGGACTCAAAGAGTGCGGTTTCGGAGGCTTACTGTCCCGACTTGCGGTGCACGCCGCAAGCCGGGATGGAGAAGATCGTAGCAGCAGCGCAATGCTCAGGAACCGGTGGCGAGAGGAAGAAGTAGTTCTGGTGCGTCTTGCTGAGAGGAGGGACCTCCCTTTTATAGGCGCAAGAGAAGGAGGCGAGAGGGCAGCGCCGGGAGCGGAAGGGACCGAGGGAGATGAAACGAACAGACAGCAGCCGAAGGGTGTAGCGTTCGCATTTAATCTCCACTACAGCAAAAACTTTCCATCTCCTGAGTGACCTTTCGTATACCCGTAGTGCGTGGCAAAAATTTAGACATCGGCTCGGCTCATTCCCGCAACCCGTGGCGCGGCACGTCGCGTCGCGCCGAGGCGTGGCGGGCGGCGGAGGAGGAGCGCGCGTGAATGTCCCTCTTGTTCTCATGCTCATACAAGTGGGGAAGGAGCCTCCCTTATAAAGAGGTCCAACTCCCTCTAAACTAGCAATGTGGGACTAAACTTTAGTTCCACCTCTTGCCTTGCACAAATGGGCTTCGTGGGCCTCTAGGATTTATTAGGAATTTCTGAAACTGCTACTGGGCTAGGCCCAAAATGGACAAAATCCAGCAATCCCCCACCAGATCCCAGAGGCACACAAAATTTGCCTTTGGTTCCAAAATACTGTTTTATATACCGGTACTGCAGTGGAGACTGTTAACTTGAACTTCCACCTAGAACTCTATGCTACACTAGTAAGCAACTTGAACAGTGGACTGGGCCTTGAACTGCAAGTTTTCTGCGAATCTAGCTTCACATAAAGCCTTGACCGACACGTGGCTACCGTGGGTCTTCCCAGGGGTGGAGCTTATCGTCATACTCCGTGACCTTTCATGAGTTTACTAGAGAGAACCCTACTCTCATAGATTGCGACGTTTGATAATCAGACTCATATAGGTGTGTTCTTCAAAAGATGTTCTGCAGGACAACATCTCTGCTTCAAAGAGCCACTTAGAACACATCAAGATATACATGAACCTGCCATGCAGATTAGGAGTGGAGTGGTATTTTTAATAGTAAGGATACTCTCCTCCCAGTTGACTAACAGCTTGTCTTCCACATCTAATTCACGGGATCTCCGATCACAAAGAATACGTTACCACTGTGAACAACTCATATTGTGGGTGTCATACCCATCTCCCTCGATGCATTATCTATCACATTACGTGATAGACCATTAGTGAAAGGATCTGCCAGATTTTTAGATGTTTGGATATAATCCGATGCAATAACTCTGGAGTTTCTCATTTTTCTGACAGACTTTAACCTTCTCTGAACGTGTCTTGATGACTTCATGTTATCCTTAGAGCTGTTCACTTTCGTGATCACAGTTTGATTGTCACAATTCATAAGGATACCCGGTACAGGCTTCTCAACAACCGACAATTCATTCAAGAGCCGGCGAAGCCAATCTACTTCGACCGTAGCTGTATCTAGTGCTGTGAGTTCTACTTCCATAGTTGACCTTGTTAAGATGGTATGCTTGCAAGACTTCCAAGAAACAGCGCCACCTCCATGAGTGAACACATATCCGCTCGTGGCCTTTATCTCATCAGCATCTGAGATCCAGTTTGAGTCACTATACCCTTCAAGCACCTTTGGGTTCCCAGTGTAGTGAATTTCATAATTTACAGTGCCTTTCAAATAACGCAAAACTCTCTCTAGAGCTTTCCAATGCACATCTCGCGGTTTTGAGACAAACTGGCTCAGCTTGCTAACAGCAAAAGAGATATCAGGTCTTGTAGCACTGGCTAAGTACATAAGCGAGCCAATAATCTGAGAATACTTCAATTGATCTCTAGCAATTCTTCGGTTCTTTCGAAGCAGCATGCTAGCATCATATGGTGTTGGAGAGGGCTTGCAGTCACTATAGCCAAAGCGACTCAAGATCTTTTCCACATAGTGATATTGAAGTAATGTATTCCACCATCATCATCTCTCAACAACTTGATGTTCAGAATGACATCAGCCACTCCTAAATCCTTCATCTCAAAACAGCGAGATAGAAAATCCTTGACCTCCTTAATAACATTCAGATTTGTTCCGAAAATCAGTATGTCATCAACATACAAGCAAAGCATAACTCCCTCGCCCCCACCATGGCGATAGTACACACATTTGTCAGCTTCGTTCACAACAAAGCCTGCAGCTGTTAAAGTTCTTTCGAACTTCTCATGCCACTGTTTGGGTCCTTGCTTGAGTCCATACAAAGACTTCAGCAACTTGCACACTTTCCCTTCCTGACCATCTATTACAAACCCATCTGGTTGTTCCATATAAATTTCCTCATCCAACTCTCCATTCAGGAAAGCAGTCTTAACATCCATTTGATGAACGAGAAGACCATGTGAGGCAGCTAGTGAAAGTAGAACTCGAATAGTGGTCAGTCGAGCCACAGGTGAGTAAGTATCAAAGAAATCTTCACCTTCCTTTTGGGTATAACCCTTAGCCACGAGCCGAGCCTTGTACTTTTCAATAGTACCATCAGGCCTAAGCTTCTTCTTGAATACCCATTTGCATCCTATAGGTTTGCACCCATAAGGACAATCAGTTATCTGCCAAGTTTCATTCGCCAAGATGGAATCCATCTCACTACGAACTGCTTCCTTCCAGTAGTCAGCATCTTCGGATGCATAGGCCTCTGAAATAGAACTGGGAGTGTCATCTATGAGATACACACAAAAATCATAACCAAAGACTTTGCAGTCCTCTGTCTCTTGCTCCTAATAGGAACTTAATTGTTCTCCTCCACGGGACTTTCAACGTGTTCCATCGAAATGGCAGGTTCAGTAATTGTAACTGGTTCCTGATTCGATGAACTAGGCATCTCCTGATTAGATGAGGTAGCCATATCTTTCATGGGAAAGATATCTTCGAAGAAAGTCGCATCATTCGACTCCATGATCGTACCGACATGCATGTCAGGTACCTTAGATTTTACAACCAAGAATCTATAGCCAATGCTATGAAAAGCATATCCCAAGAAAACACAATCCACAGTCTTTGGTCCAAGTTTCCGCTTCTTTGGAATTGGAACATTGACTTTCGCCAAACAACCCCATGTTCGCAGATAAGAGAGTTTTAACCTTTTCTTCTCCCATTCCTCGAATGGAGTTATCTCTTTGTTCTTTGTGGGAACTCGATTTTGGACATGACATGCTATCAATATCGCCTCCCCCCACCATGCCTTTGAGAGACCCGATGTGTCTAACATGGCGTTAACCAAATCAGTTAGAGTACGGTTCTTTCTTTCGGCCATCCCATTTGACTGAGGTGAGTAGGGAGGCGTCCTCTCATGGATTATACCATGTTCCGCACAAAAAGCATCAAATTCATTGGAAAAATTCTCTCCACCACGGTCGGACCTAAGCCTCTTGATTTTCCGATCAAGTTGGTTTTCCACTTCAGCTTTATAGATCTTGAAAAAGTTCAAAGCCTCATCCTTAGATTTCAGAAGATACACACAACAGTATCTAGTGGAGTCGTCAATTAACATCATGAAATATTTCTTTCCACCTTTTTTCAAAAAACCATTCATTTCACATAGATCTGAATGTATAAGTTCTAGTGGTGCAAGATTTCTCGTCTCTGCAGTCACGTGAGATTTACGAGGTTGCCTAGCTTGCACACACACTTGACACTTAGATCCCTTAACGCTGGTGAAACTAGGGATTAAGTTCAACTTCGCTAGTCGTGACATGCAACCAAAGTTAACATGACAAGGTCGTGAATGCCACACATTTGATTCACTATTGTTGCAAATATGATTAACAACTTTATTGCAAACGTCTGATAAGGATAAACGAAACAGGCCTCCTGACTCATAACCTTTACCAACAAAGGTTCCATACTTGGATATTACAAATTTATTCGACTCAAAAACAAGCTTATAGCCATCTCTACACAAAAGAGATCCGCTAACAAGATTTTTATTGACGGAGGGGACATAATGCACGTTCTTCAGCATACGATGTTCCCGAAGTAAACTTCAGATCGACCGTGCCAACACCACGAATGAAGCACTTGAACTGTTGCCCATCAGCACGGTTGAAGTCCCTGCGGTCTGATAAGACGAAAACATGGAAATATCACCGCATACATGCACATTAGCACCCATGTCAATCAACCAATCAGGGGAATGACATACTGAAAGAATGGTGGGAAATATACCATACCCAGCATCCTTCATGTCAATGTCTCCGATGACAACATTAGCAGTCTTGCCGCCTTTCCCAGGATGATGCTTGTCATAGTGATTGGGGCAACTAGGAGCCCAATGATCAGGATCTCCACACACATGACAAGCACCTTTCTTCTTGTCATTCTTCTTCTTGAAGTTCGTGTGCTGCACAGCCTTGTTCTTCCATCAAACTTTCCTTTACCATCAAACTTGCCCTTGTTCTTGAAATTGTGGGACTGGAATTTTTTCTTCTGTACCAGATTGGCACTAGATCCTCCCTCAATACCTCGAGCACGTGTGTCCTTTGCTCTCGCCTTTTCTTCCACATCAAGAGTGCCAATGAGATCCGGAACGGAAAACTCCTGTCTCTTATGCTTCAGTAAGGTAACAAAGTTCCTCCATGAAGTAGGAAGCTTAGTGATGATACCCCCGGCAACAAACTTGTCCGGTAGGATACAATTGAAGTGTTCAAGTTCTCTAGCAAATGACTGTATCTCGTGAGCTTGCTCAACCACGGAGCGCTCTTCAGTCATCCTGTAATCATAGAATTGCTCCATGATGTACAGCTCAGTGCCGGCATCCGAGACCCCAAACTTGGCCTCGAGTGCGTCCCACATATCTTTTCCATTGTCAATTGACGCATAAGCATCAACTATGTTCTCACCAAGAACACTCAAGAGAGCAGCCTTAAACAAGGTATCCATTTTCTGAAAAGCTTGTGCCTATTGGGCATCTTGCTCTCCTTCAGGTTTGCCAAGAGTGGCGTCATAGCAACTCATGGTTTGAAACCATAAGACTGCTCTCACGTGCCACCTCTTATAGTGGATACCCTCAAACATAGGAGGTCTCATGGAAGCAGCAAAACCATTCGAGGTAAATTGCCTATAATAAGGTTTTTGGATTGTTGGAAATATGAGCAATTTATCGAATGATTTTTTTAACAGAAATAGTAGATAAAACATGACTAAAATAGCAAATATAAAGCAAGTCATGCAATCTGACAGAGAGAAGGTAAACATCGTCTGCATATATGAACTTGAGGTAAACACATCTAGTACAGTCACTAGATGAAGTTGCTTATATGACATAGAACCTAACATACATAGGACAGAAACTAGAGCCAAGAACTGTAACAGGACTTTTAACAGAAAGGAGAAGAACACGTACGGCACAACAGCAACAGAAGCGTTGGACTTGGGGTCGGTGTCCTCGCCTACCATGTCGTCTAGGAGGTCGTGGACGTCGGGGAAGAAGTCGTCAGCGACCGGGTCGTCCGTGGTGAGAGGAAGAAGTAGTTCTGGTGCGTCTTGCTGAGAGGAGCGACCTCCCTTTTATAGGCGCAAGAGAAGGAGGCGTGGCGGGCGGCGGAGGAGGAGCGCGCGTGGATGTCCCTCTTGTTCTCATGCTCATACAAGTGGGAAGGAGCCTCCCTTATAAAGAGGTCCAACTCCCTCTAAACTAGCAATGTGGGACAAAATTTTAGTTCCACCTCTTGCCTTGCACAAATGGGCTGCGTGGGCCTCTAGGATTTATTAGGAATTTCTGAAACTGCTACTGGGCTAGGCCCAAAATGGACAAAATTCCAGCAGTGCCTTCGTGAATTAGAGTGATGAAAGTAGCACGCCAACGGTAGTCAATTCATCCTTCTCAACACGCCACTTGGTGCTCGCGGTCATCCCAATTTATCTATTAATGGTATTCTCTTCGACGCCTGGGCAATCAAGGAGACCAATAAGATTTGTAGGAATTTCCTCTAGAAATCTAAGGTAGATGAAAATGGGAAATGGGGCGGTGAGGTTGCATGTTCGGTCAGCTAGAATCAGCTTTGCGATGTGGATTAGGGGTTGTCAACGTTAGAGTTTGATCATGCATTGTGGTTGCGCTGGAAGTGTTATGCTTGAACACACAAAATACGGCTCTAGATTTTAACTCTGACTGCACATGATACAGAGGATTCTAGTTTGTTTTATGCTTCCACGACAATTCTGATTGGAAATGGTAACAGGACATGTTTATGATCCTCGAGATGGCTCAACAAGCAAGCACCATGCGACATGCAACCTCAGCGCGCAATTTCCCATTTGCCATGCCCCTCGTTCATGTCACCTCGAGATGGCTCAACAACCAAGCACCACCCGAAAATGGCAGCTTGGACTGGCCTGTTTTCTAGCAGGCCTGGCTTGGTCGGTCCGGAGTAGTGGAGTTCTTGCTAATCGTAGAATTATTTATTGATAAAAATATGGTGCACGAGGTTTAAAATCTAATATTCTAGTCCCTAGTAGTATTACTAGCGAAGCCTGCGCGGCGGCACGACGCGCCTGTTCATACTTTATGTGAGATATTTTTATACAATGATATTAGCATCATCTCATAATTATTGTTGCGTGTTTGCTTCATGTTTTATGTTGCGGTGTATGTATAAACATTAAATTGGTAAAGATGTTGAAATCATTCATAAAGAGACACTATATAGAAGTTTTGTATGCAAAAATTAGAAAGGGCGTTGTGTTGATTTTGGCTAATTGGTTAGTTGTTAAGTTGGCTCGCTCATTTATTTACATAAATAAAGAGGATTTATTTTTAGTTGTTGTGTTTTTTCGAAGTTCTTCGGGTTCATATAGTCTAATTGTATGTTTTCGTCATGATGTGATTTGTTTTCTTCATCATACATAGTTTCATGTGTTTGGGATGAACTCTTTTTTTTTTGAAACGGAGGCAAAAGTTTTGCCTCATCTCATTAATAAAGAAGAAGAGAATTGTCCGGTTAATTAACGGAAAACCGGGCGAAAACCGTTACAACATGCCCACATAGGACATCCCGGGCGACCTGGCAACCCACACAAGAACGCACACACGCCGTCGAGGAGAAAAGTGTCGAGGTAGCAATCTGGTGTCATCGTCATCGCACCTCCACCAGGGCGACTCCGACTCCACCATCAACGACCACCGATGGAGCTCTCACCATAAACGAGCGTCGAGGCTTGCGCCGGACAGCGCCAAACAGTCCACCGCACGCGCCGAAAACCAGGCAGCTCCGACTCTGGCGATGAGCATTGCAGGGGGAAAGCGCTGGACCTGCGCCGAGCCAGCGCCGGAACCGACCACCCGTCTCATGTCATCGTCACCGCGGAAGCACCTCTTCTGCAGCTCCGACTTCAGGGAGACAAGTGAGGCTCGGCAGCCCCTCGAACACGCCGGATGAGACCGACTACCAAAACCCAGCAGCAGCCCAACTCTGCCTGAAGCCACCATCGTTGCCACACAAGAAGTTGCGCCACATCACCATTGCCGGACGCACACCTGCCGACCGCAATGCCGCGAGCGTTCAGCCCATGGAGCGCGCAAACGGGATCCAAAGCTCTTCAAGACGACACCCCAAAGAAGGAAGCGACGATGCCGACGCTGTCGTCCGACCTGACATGGCCTTAGGCTTTCACCCGAAAAGCTGGAACCGAGGGTGTGCAGGGGGTGGACTCCACGACGGCGCCTCCAAGGAGGTGAAACGACGTCCGCGGACGCCGACGCCGCCGACCGGCAAGATCCGGCAAGCTTTCGCCCGAAGCACCTCCCAACACCACGCCTTGGGATGAACTCTTGTTTTCTTTAATTTTGCTCGGTTTGATTCTTACAGTTTCATAATTCCATGTGAGATGCCCTTGGATGTAGATGCCCTAGTGGATGAAAAAATGGTTCTACATTATCGTTGCCATTGCGGATGCTGGCTGCCAGCACAACCTGTTTTGCATTATTGCCCTTCACTATGTGATGTGAAACATTTATATATTAGTAGCAGTGAAGAATTTGTTCCGTGATTACTGTGAACCTTCAGTGCTATGAGGAGAAACTGGATATCTACAACAACCAACGGTAATAGTAGAGAATATCTACAACTGCCTAAACAAATCGGTCCAAGGTAGGAAAAGATATATCCACGAACCAATCGATGCATCCGGTGCTCTGTAACTGGACAACTACGAACAAAACAATCAATACATGACGTAGTCACATTACCCTGCGATGCATGCACCAACCAACAATCTTAAAAAAATCGAATGTTACAATCACACAAAAGGAATGTCGAGCAGCACAGGCGCATCTACATGTGAACTCGATCAACGGAAAATCTCGCGACAGAACTGCTACTACTAAAAAACTTGCGAACTAAAAAAGGCGAGTACTCTGCGCCGGTGCGCCGGCCCAAACTTTGGGCCGGTCCAACCCTGGGCGTTAGATGCGAAGTGTGGAAACCGTCAGATCTAAGAATCCCATCCCCACTCCTTTATTCCCCGCGCGCATGACTCTGTCTTCCCCACCTTCTCATCTCAAATCGGGAGAGAACGTCCAGGACAGGAACGAGACGACGAAGCTTGCTAGATCTCTGTCGTTCGTTGGATCGCCGCCGCTCACGATGGCGAGGCCACACGTCGTCTCCAGCGGCGGTGCTTGCCAGGGAACGTTCCCCGCTCTCAATTCTGATGCAGATCCCGCGTTGACCGGTTACAACTTCCCCATCGACCTGTGGCTACATTTGCCACCGAAGGTCCATGGTTGCAGCACTCCGGTGCGTCGCCTCGGCCTCGCCGTTGGCTGCATGAGTTTCCGCGACACACATGGCACAAATCACATCATAAAATGAATGTAGCAAAAAACTTGTTGATTGTAGCAAAAAGCAACGGCGGTTGTAGCAAAAGCGCCGCCGTCGTCGCCGCGGGCAGCAAGTCGCCATGAATGGATGGAGCAAAAACATTTGTCGGTTGTAGCAAAAATCGACGACGGTTCCAACAAAATCCAAAGACAGTAGTAGCAAAAATAGGTGCCAGTTCCAGCAAAAACTAAAACAATGGTAGCAAAAAAATCGTCTGGTTCCAACAAAACTCAAAGACAGTGGTAGCAAAAATGGCGCTGGTTCCAGCTAAAACAAAAACAATGGTAGCAAAAAAATGAGCAACGGATCCAGCAAAATTCAGAGACGATGGTAGCAAAAAGATCCTCTGGTTCCAGCAAAAAACATTGAAGTTGCGGATACTAACAAGAAAAAGTCACCGATTCCAGAAAAAAAGAAGCTGGATGAAGCAAAATTTGTCGCTGGTTGCTGCTCCCACCGAGGCTGGTTCCAACATCTCGTCCACCCATTGTAGCATGACGTAGCCATCATCCCCGGCACAACGGCCTGGGCTTGCAGCACCAACAGCGTTTGGTTCCAGCTTCAGATGAGGACGGTTGCAGCACCACCCCTTGCCGGTTCTAGCACCACACCCTGGGATGGAGCTCGGATCATGGCGTGGCGGCCGGCGCGGCAGCGGCCAAGCAACCAATGGGCAGCACCTAGTCGAATCTATGATGGATTTGTTTTGCGATGAAGCATGACACAAAGGAGGAGGAAAAAGCTATGGGAGAGATGAGAGTGGGAAAGAACACGGAAGAACCCGGGCAGCACTCGTAGCGCCAGGGCTGCGGCGGTGGTCGGTGGTGACCACTACCGGGGATGAGGAAAGCCATGGGATCCCGTGGGGAAGAAAAGAAATCAGTGGATGGCGTTGTCTCACGGGAGAAGATAAGTGCGGTGCGCGTGGGCCCTTTGGGAAGCACGTGGATGTGAAAGAGAGTTACCACGTGGGTCGTTGGATGTTTTGTGGCCGTATGATTAGCTCAAATCGAGCGGCCAGTGCGCGACCGGCGGAACACTCGGCCGGTCCGCCGGCACTAAACGTTTCCCACTAAAAAAACAACTTACGAACTAAAATTTGGAGAACAAAGCCTTCCGATTATACGTGAGAAAAAGGCTTCCGATTTGTTTCCTGTTTTATTGATCGCCAAGTTGTTCAGCCGAGATGATCGATACAATCTGTAGCCGGCCAAAACGTTCGCGTACGCACGCCTACTACAGATTGTGCCTCCTACTCAGGTGGGGGTTGGGTAGATGCTTTGTGATTTGTGAATGCCACGTGTCATCCATCAGGGCGGGTCTCACCTGCTTTATATGAGACCTGGTCTCATATAATTTTTTTCCCTAAACTATGTACAGAAGAATCAATCAACCTGCTTGCTAGCCTGCTTCTCTCAGCTAGCTTCGCGCACATACATGTATTAGATCCAACACTGCTGGAGTCGTCCTACACCCGCTTCAGCGCAATGATGGGATTGTGCGAGCACGCCCTTGTACACCCAGCCGAAGCCGCCGGTGCCCAGCAGCTGCCCCTGGGTAGCCGGTAGCCTCATACAGCCCAAACTCCACCTCCCAATCGTCGTGCCCGCCTGTGCGCGCAACCATCGACCAATCCAAACGTGAGTCGCCCTCTCCTTCTCCTGCCTCCTTTGCAACGTCGCCATCTCTTTCTCCCCCTTCAATTCGCAACAACATCAAACAAACACGAGTACATCTCGCTCTTCACTTCTGGTGCCTCTTCGAGTGAACCTTCTCGCTCTTGAACCAGAGTCAACCGCACCGACGCCGGCAGCGTGAACGACGCCACCTACGCCTCCTTCATCGCCTTCATGCTCCTGAACGACGCGCTCACCTTCCTCGTCCTGCCGCCCGCCAAGATCGTCCGCGACAACGGCACCCGCGCCACCAGGGTCACCTACTCCTCCGTGTCCACCGAGGAGTGTGAGATCCTCAAGCTCTTCGTCAACTAGAGGATGCTGCTCGTCCTCCAGGCCGCCTGGGCCAGCAACTTCTTCT
Source organism: Aegilops speltoides (assembly GCA_021437245.1). Taxonomy (NCBI): domain Eukaryota; kingdom Viridiplantae; phylum Streptophyta; class Magnoliopsida; order Poales; family Poaceae; genus Aegilops; species Aegilops speltoides. The sequence goes on along the minus strand of CM038147.1, from coordinate 41,381,206 downwards.
ATACCTACCAGTTCAACAACGTCAACGGCCTCCTCTTCACCCTCAGGACCAAGGGACTACAACCGTTGTGACTTCGCCGTCCTACAGTTCAAGCAGGCCAAAGGACCTCCTCGAGTAGCTGCCGGCGGTAGCCTACCCGAGGCGATATAGAAGGTGGGTCACCGGGTGGGTGCAAGAAAGATGTTGCAACCGCCAGGTCGAGCTGAGGAGCTGACAGCGGCTGTGCTCTTTGTTAGCATTAATCTTGATATTTTGTATCTTCATGTTTATTTTAGTCTTGCATGTAGTTTAGGTTAGGACTGTTCCGGCAAAGTCATGACTGCAGCGAGATGCCATCCGACCGTGTGATGCGGTGCAGTAGTGCCGTGTGACGCGGCAACGTCGTGTGAAGCGGCGAGCAGTGAGCAGGTGAAGCATGATGAGTTGCATGGCCAAGTTGAGCCGGCTGATCTGGCTGAGTCATAATTAGTTTGTTAGCATGCATAAGTATTCAGTTGTATGGCCGAGTCGTGTGGCCGCTGGAGAGATTCCAGGAGTAAGATAGTCATGGGTAGTGCGTTAGTGCATGCATGGGATAGTGGGAGTTTGTTGCCGAGAGTAGCGGCTGGTTAGTGCGTGCGTTTGTGTACTTAAACAGAGCATATTTGTTTAGCAGTCAAGAGAATAGAGAGAAGAAAAGGGCTTGGCTGTGTGATACGGCAGCTCACCAAATATCGTCTTCTCCATTGTCTCGTGTGTGTGTGGGTTGTGTGAAACAGCCGTGAGAGAAGAAGGGAGTTGAGAGAGTCAGCTCCAACAATTGGTATCGGAGCTAGGTGATGACGAAGACGATGCCGCGTGACTCTTCAGCGAGTGGAGCGTGTTGGGGAACGTTGCAGAAAATTAAAAATTTTCCTACGGCTTCACCAAGATCCATCTATGAGTTCATCTAAGCAACGAGTAACGGGAGAGAGTTTGCATCTACATACCACTTGTAGATCGCGTGCGAAGCTTGCAAGGTGATGATGGAGTCGTATCGAGCGTGATTCAGATCACCGATGTCCAAGTGCTGAACGGACAGCACCTCCGCGTTCAACACACGTACGGGACGAGCGACGTCTCCTCCTTCTTGATCCAGCAAGGGGAAGGAGAGGTTGAGGAAGACAACTCCACCGGCAGCACGACGGCGTGGTGATGGTGGAGAAGAAGCATCTGGCAGGGGCTTCACGAGCACCCACGGAGGAGGAGAAGTGTTGGGAGGGAGGGCCGCGCCTTGGGAATTGGTACAGCAGCCCCTCCCTCCCCCTTTATATAGGCCCCTGAAGTGGCGGCCCCGGAGATCCAATCTCCGGGGGCGGCGGCCAAGGGGTGGAGTGCCCCCAAGCCGGTCGCCCCACCCCTAGGGTTTCAACCCTAGGCACAGGGGTGGGCCTGAGGCGCACCAGCCCCCTGTGGGCTGGTTCCTTCCCTTTCAGCCCATGGGGCCCTCCGGATAGGTGGCCCCACCGGTGGACCCAGGACCCTTCCGGTGGTCCCAGACATTACGGAGACCCGAAACTTTCCCGATGGCCGAAACACCACTTCCTATATATTATTCTTTACCTCCGGACCCTTCCGGAACTCCTCGTGACGTCCGGGATCTCATCCGGGACTCCGAACAACATTCGGTAGTCACATACTTGACTTCCTACTAACCCTAGCGTCACCGAACCTTAAGTGTGTAGACCCTACGGGTTCGGGAGACACGCAGACATGACCGAGACGACTCTCGGGCAATAACCAACAGTGGGATCTGGATACCCATGTTGGCTCCCACATGCTCCTCGATGATTTCATCGGTTGAACCACGATGTCGAGGATTCGATCAAACCCCGTATGCAATTCCCTTTGTCAATCGGTACGTTACTTGCCCGAGACTCGATCGTCGGTATCCCAATACCTTGTTCAGTCTCGTTACCGGCAAGTCACTTTACTCGTACCGTAATGCATGATCCCGTGGCCAACACCTTGGTCATCTTGAGCTCATTATGATAATGCATTACCGAGTGGGCCCAGAGATACCTCTCCGTCATACGGAGTGACAAATCCCAGTCTCGATCCGTGTCAACCCAACAGATACTTTCGGAGATACCTGTAATGCACCTTTATAGTCACCCGATTCGTTGTGACGTTTGATACACCCAAGGCACTCCTACGGTAACCGGGAGTTACACGATCTCATGGTCGAAGAAAGAGATACTTGACATTGGCAAAGCTTCTAGCAAACGAACTATACGATCTTTTATGCTATGCTTAGGATTGGGTCTTGTCCATCACATCATTCTCCTAATGATGTGATCCCGTTATCAACGACATCCAATGTCCATAGTCAGGAAACCATGACTATCTATTGATCACAACGAGCTAGTCAACTAGAGGCTCACTAGGGACATTTGTGGTCTTCGTGTTCACACGTGTATTACAATTTCCGGACAATACAATTATAGCATGAACAAAAGACAATTATCATGAACATTGAAATATAATAATACTTTTATTATTGCCTCTAGGGCATATTTCCAACAGTCTCCCACTTGCACTAGAGTCACCAATCTAGTTACATTGTGATGAATCGAACACCCATAGAGTTCTGGTGTTGATCATGTTTTGCACGCGAGAGAGGTTTAGTCAACGGATCTGCGACATTCAGATCCGTGTGCACTTTGCAAATCTCTATGTCTCCATCTTGAACATTTTCACGGATGGAGTTGAAGCGACGCTTGATGTGCTCGGTCTTCTTGTGAAACCTGGGCTCCTTGGCAAGGGCAATAGCTCCAGTGTTGTCACGAGAAGAGTTTGATCGGCCCCGACGCATTGGGTATGACTCCTAGGTCGGTGATGAACTCCTTCACCCAAATCGCTTCATGCGCTGCCTCCGAGGCTGCCATGTACTCCGCTTCACACGTAGATCCCGCCACGACGCTTCGCTTGCAGCTGCACCACCATCGCTCCACCATTCAACATATACACGTATCGGTTTGTGACTTAGAGTCATCGGATCTGAGTCGGCTAGCGTCGACGTAACCCTTCTGACGAGCTCTTCGTCTCCTCCATAAACGAAAAACATGTCCTTTGTCCTTTTTAGGTACTTTAGGATATTCTTGACCGCTGTCCGGTGTTCCTTGCGGGATTACTTTGGTATCTTGCAACCAAACTTACGGCAAGGTTTACATCGGTGCAGTACACAGCATGGCATACATAATAGATCCTATGGCTGAAGCATAGGGATGACACTCATCTCTTCTTTGTCTTTTGCCGTGGTGGGTGATCGAGCCGAGCTCAATCTCACACCTGTGACATAGGCAAGAACCCTTCTTGGACTGATCCATTTTGAACCTCTTCAAAATCTTATCAAGGTATGTGCTTTGTGAAAGACCTATGAGGCGCCTCGATCTATCTCTATAGATCTTGATGCCTAATATATAAGCAGCTTCTCCAAGGTCCTTCATTGAAAAACACTTGTTCAAGTAGGCCTTAATGCTGTCGGAAGTTTTGTATCATTTCCCATCAAGAGTATGTCATCTACATATAACAGGAGAAATGCTACAGAGCTCCCACTCACTTTCTTGTAAACGCAGGCTTCTCCATAAGTCTGCATAAACCCAAATGCTTTGATCATCTCATCAAAGCGAATGTTCCAACTCCGAGATGCTTGCACCAGTCCATAAATGGATCGCTGGAGCTTGCATACTTTGTTAGCGCTTACGAGGATCGACAAAACCTTCCGCTGCATCATATACAGCTCTTCCTTAAGATGTCCGTTAAGGAATGCCGTTTTGACGTCCATCGCCATATCTCATAATCATAGTATGCGGTAATTGCTAACATGATTCGGACGGACTTAAGCTTCGCTACGGAGAGAATGTCTCGTCGTAGTCAATCCCTTGAACTTGTCGATAACCCTTAGCGACAAGTCGAGCCTTATAGATGGTAACATTACCATCCGCGTCCGTCTTCTTCTTAAAATCCATTTGTTTTCTATCGCTCGCGATCATCGAACAAGTCTGTCAAAGTCCATACTTTGTTTTCATACATGGATTCTATCTCGGATTTCATGGCTCCAAGCCATTTGTTGGAATCCGGGCCCGCCATTGCTTCTTCATAGTTCGAAGGTTCATTGTTGTCTAGCAACATGATTTCCATGACAGGGTTGCCGTACCACTCTGGTGCGGAACGTGTCCTTGTGGACCTTCGAGGTTCAGTAGCAACTTGATCCGAAGTACCTTGATCATCATCATTGTTTTCCTCTTCAGCTGGCGTGGGCATTACAGGAACGGTTTCCTGCGCTGCACCACCTTCCCGTTCGAGAGGTAGTACTTCATCGAGTTCTACTTTCCTCCCACTTACTTCTTTCGAGAGAAACTCTTTTTCTAGAAAGCATCCGTTCTTGGCAACAAAGATCTTGCCTTCGGATCTTAAGTAGAAGGTATACCCGACAGTTTCCTTAGGGTATCCTATGAACACGCATTTTTCCGACTTGGGTTCGAGCTTTTCAGGTTGAAGTTTCTTGACATAAGCATCGCATCCCCAAACTTTTAGAAATGACAGCTTAGGTTTCTTCCCAAACCATAATTCATACGGTGTCGTCTCAACGGATTTAGACGGTGCCCTATTTAAAGTGAATGTAGCCGTCTCTAGAGCGTATCCCCAAAATGATAGCGGTAAATCGGTAAGAGACATCATAGACCGCACGATACCCAATAGAGTGCGATTACGACGTTCGGACACACCATTTCGCTGAGGTGTTCCAGGCGGCGTGAGTTGTGAAACGATTCCACATTTCCTTAAGTGTGTACCAAATTCGTGACTTAAGTATTCTCCTCCACGATCTGATCGTAGGAACTTTATCTTTCGGTCACGTTGATTCTCTACCTCACTCTGAAATTCCTTGAACTTTTCAAAGGTCTCAGACTTGTGTTTCATTAAGTAGACATACCCATATCTACTTAAGTCATCAGTGAGAGTGAGAACATAACAATATCCTCCGCGAGCCTCAACGCTCATCGGACCGCACACATCGGTATGTATGATTTCCAACAAGTTGGTTGCTCGCTCCATTGTTCCGGAGAACGGAGTCTTGGTCGTTTTGCCCAAGAGGCATGGTTCGCATGTGTCAAACGATTCATAATCAAGAGACTCTAAAAGTCCATCAGCATGGAGCTTCTTCATGCGCTTGACACCAATGTGACCAAGGCGGCGATGCCACAAGTATGTGGGACTATCGTTATCAACTTTACATCTTTTGGCATCCACACTATGAACATGTGTAATATTACGCTCGAGATTCATTAAGAATAAACCATTGACCATCGGAGCATGACCATAAAACATATCTCTCATATAAATCAAACAACCATTATTCTCAGACTTAAATGAGTAGCCATCTCGATAAAACGAGATCCGGATACAATGTTCATGCTCAAACATGGCACTAAATAACAATTATTAAGGTTCAAAACTAATCCGTGGGTAAATGTAGAGGCAGCGTGCGACGGCGATCACATCGACTGAACCATTCCCGACGCCAAGATCGTCACCTCGTCCTTCGCCAGTCTCCGTTTATTCCAGATCTCCTGCTGTGAGTTACAAATATGAGCAACGGCACCGTATCAAATACCGGGGAGTTACTACGAGTCTCGGTAAGGTACACATCAATTACATGTATATCAAATATACCTTTGGTGTTGCGGCCTTCTTATCCGCTAAGTATTTGGGGCAGTTCCGCTTCGAATACCCTTCCCTTGCAATAAAAGCACTCAGTCTCGTGCTTGGGTCCATTCTTTGACTTCTTCCCGCAGCAGGCTTACAGGCGCGGCAACATCTTTGCCGTCCTTCTTGAAGTTCTTCTTACCCTTGCCCTTCTTGAACTTAGTGGTCTTATTGACCATCAACACTTGATGTTCTTTCTTGATTTCAGCCTCTGCTGATTTCAGCATCGAGAAGACTTCAGGAATGGTCTTTACCATCCCCTGCATGTTGTAGTTCATCACAAAGCTCTTGTAGCTTGGTGGGAGCGACTGGAGGATTCTGTCAATGACCGCCTCATCTGGGAGGTTAATGTTCAACTGGGTCATACGGTTGTGCAACCCAGACATCTTCAGGATGTGCTCACTGACAGAACTGTTTTCCTCCATCTTACAACTGTAGAACTTGTGGGAGACATCATATCTCTCGACCCGGGCATGAGCTTGGAAAACTAGTTTCAGCTCTTCGAACATCTCATATGCTCCGTGATGCTCAAAACGCTTTTGGAGCCCCGGTTCTAAGCTGTAGAGCATGCCGCACTGAACGAGGGAGTAATCATCAGAACGAGTCTGCCAAACGTTCAAATCGTCTTGCGTCTTTGGGAGAACAGGTGGGTCACCTAGCGGTGCTTCTAGGACATATTGTTTCTTGGCAGCTATGAGGATGATCCTCGTGTTCGGACCCAGTCCGTATAGTTGCTGCCATCATCTTTCAGCTTGGTTTTCTAGGAACGCGTTGAAGTTCATGTTGACATTAGCGTTGGCCATTGATCTACAAGACATATTTGCAAAGGTTTTAGACTAAGTTCATGATAATAAAGTTCTAATCAGAATTATGAACTCCCACTTAGATTAGACATCCCTCTAGTCATCTAAGTGTTACACGATCCGAGTCGACTAGCCCGTGTCCGATCATCACGTGAGACGGACTAGTCATCATCGGTGAACATCTTCATGTTGATCGTATCTTCCATACGACTCGTGTTCGACCTTTCGGTCTCCGTGTTCCGAGGCCATGTCTGTACATGCTAGGCTCGTCAAGTTAACCCTAAGTGTTTTCGCTGTGTAAAACTGTCTTACACCCGTTGTATGTGAACGTAAGGATCCATCACACCCGATCATCACGTGGTGCTTAGAAACGACGAACTGTAGCAACGGTGCACGCGATCGGGGAACACTTCTTGAAATTTTGTAAGGATCATCTTATTTACTACCGTCGTCCTAAGTAAACAAGATGCATAAACATAATAAACATCACATGCAATTATATAGTTGTGACATGATATGGCCAATATCATAAAGCTCCATTGATCTCCATCTTTGAGGCTCCATGATCATCCTGTCACCGGCTTGACACCATGATCTCCATCATCATGATCTCCATCATCGTGTCTTCATGAAGTTGTCACGCCAACGACTACTTCTACTTCTATGACTAACGCGTTTAGTAATGAAGTAAAGTAGTTTACATGGCGTTCTTCAATGACACGCAGGTCATACAAAAATAAAGACAACTCCTATGGCTCCTGCGGTTGTCATACTCATCGACATGCAAGTCGTGAATCCTATTACAAGAACATGATCTCATACATCACAATTCATCATTCATCACAACTTCGGCCATATCACATCACATGATCAATCGCTGCAAAAACAAGTTAGGCGTCCTCTAATTGTTGTTGCATCTTTTACGTGGTTGCGATTGCGTTCTAGCAAGAACGTTTTCTTACCTCTGAAAACACCACAACGTGATTTTGTCAACTTCTATTTACCCTTCATAAGGGCCTTGTTCATCGAATCCGCTCCAACTAAAGTGGGAGAGATGACACCCGCCAGCCACCTTATGCAACTAGTGCATGTCGATCGGTGGAACCGGTCTCACGTAAGCGTCACGTGTAAGGTTGGTCCGGCCGCTTCATCCCACAATACCGCTGAGCAAGAAAAGACTAGTAGAGGCAAGTAAGATGACAAGATCAACGCCCACAACAAATTGTGTTCTACTCGTGCATTAGAGAACTACGCATAGACCTAGCTCATGATGCCACTGTTGGGGAACGTTGTAGAAAATTAAATTTTTTCCTACGGCTTCACCTAGATCCATCTATGAGTTCATCTAAGCAACGAGTAACGGGAGAGAGTTTGCATCTACATACCACTTGTAGATCGCGTGCGGAAGCTTGCAAGGTGATGATGGAGTCGTACTCGAACGTAATTCAGATCACCGATGTCCAAGTGCTGAACGGACAGCACCTCCGCGTTCAACACACGTACGGGACGAGCGACGTCTCCTCCTTCTTGATCCAGCAAGGGGGAAGGAGAGGTTGAGGAAGACAACTCCACCGGCAGCACGACGGCGTGGTGATGGTGGAGAAGAAGTACTCCGACAGGGCTTCGCCGAGCACCCACGGAGGAGGAGAAGTGTTGGGGAGGGGAGGGGCTGCGCCTTGGGAATTGGTACAGCAGCCCCTCCTCCCCCTTTATATAGGCCCCACAGAAGTGGCGGCCCCGAGATCCAATCTCCGGGGGGGCGGCCAGGGGGTGGAGTGCCCCCAAGCCGGTCAGGCGCCCCACCCCTAGGGTTTCAACCCTAGGCACAGGGGGGCCTGAGGCGCACCAGCCCCTGTGGGCTGGTTCCTTCCCTTTCAGCCCATGGGGCCCTCCGGATAGGTGGCCCCACCGGTGGACCCAGGGACCCTTCCGGTGGTCCCAGACATTACCGGAGACCCCAAACTTTCCGATGGCGAAACACCACTTCCTATATATTATTCTTTACCTCCGGACCCTTCCGAACTCCTCGTGACGTCCGGGATCTCATCCGGACTCAACAACATTCGTAGTCACATACTTGACTTCCTACTAACCCTAGCGTCACCGAACCTTAAGTGTGTAGACCCTACGGGTTCGGAGACCTTGAGACATGACCGAGACGACTCTCGGGCAATAACCAACAGCGGATCTGGATACCCATGTTGGCTCCCACATGCTCCTCGATGATTTCATCGGTTGAACCACGATGTCGAGGATTCGATCAAACCCTGTATGCAATTCCCTTTGTCAATCGATGCGTTACTTGCCCGAGACTCGATCGTCGGTATCCCAATACCTTGTTCAGTCTCGTTACGGCAAGTCACTTTACTCATCACCGTAATGCATGATCCGTGGCCAACACCTTGGTCATCTTGAGCTCATTATGATAATGCATTACCGAAAGTGGGCCCAGAGATACCTCTCCGTCATGCGGAGTGACAAATCCCAGATCTCGATCCGTGTCAACCCAATGATACTTTCGGAGATACCTGTAATGCACCTTTATAGTCACCCGATTCACGTTGTGACGTTTGATACACCCAAGGCACTCCTACGGTAACCGGGAGTTACACGATCTCATGGTCGAAGGAAGAGATACTTGACATTGGCAAAGCTTCTAGCAAACGAACTATACGATCTTTTATGCTATGCTTAGGATTGGGTCTTGTCCATCACATCATTCTCCTAATGATGTGATCCCGTTATCAACGACATCCAATGTACATAGTCAGGAAACCATGACTATCTATTGATCACAACGAGCTAGTCAACTAGAGGCTCACTAGGGACATTTGTGGTCTTCGTGTTCACACGTGTATTACGATTTCCGGACAATACAGTTATAGCATGAACAAAAGACAATTATCATGAACATTGAAATATAATAATACTTTTATTATTGCCTCTAGGGCATATTTCCAACAGAGCGCTGGTGTCGAGCGACTCGGCGGCAATGGCGGCTGCCGCGACGGAGGCGACGACGTCGGCGGGGAAGCTCCCATTCCCACTGCTCACGAGGACGAACTACGCGGCGTGGGCAATGAGGATGAAGTACCTCTTGCGCGCCAACGGCGTGTGGGGTGCCACTGATCGGGAGGCCTCATCAGAGGTCGACAAGGGCAAGGAGGACATGGCCATGACCATCATCTCCCAGTCCATCGACGACTCGACGCTGCTGCGAGTTGCAGAGAAGGAGACCGCAGCCAATGTGTGGGCGGCGCTACGCTCCATGCATATGGGCGTCGAGCGCGTCCGAGAGGCGAGGGTTCAATCCTTGCGCTCGGAATTTAATGGCCTCAAGATGGGTGATGCGGAGTCCGTGGATGATTTCGCGGCGAGGTTCACGACGCTCGTGGGGCGCATCCGTGAGCTTGGTGATGCGATGGAGGAGAAGTACGTCGTGAAGAAGCTGCTGCGAGCCGTCTCCAACAAGTTCATCCACGTTGCATCGTCGATTGCATTGTTCGGCGACACCAACAAGATGGCCATGGAGGAGGCCATTGGTTCACTCAAGGCGCACGAGGAGCTCGTCAAGGGGCGGGAGACGGTACGTCAAGAAGAGTAGCTCCTCATGGCGAGAGGGCATGACTCATCACGAGGACGCGACCGTGGTGGCCATGGCTGTGGCCGCGGACATGGCCGTGGTGGAGGGCGCAGAGACAAGACCGAGGTACAGTGCTATAACTGTGATGACTTTGGACATTTTGCTTGGGAGTGTCCGGAGAAGAAGAAGGAGAACGAGGCGAAGGCGCTGCTTGGCGTTGAGGACGAGCCGGCTCTTCTTTGAAGCTACTTGAACGAATGGATATCAAGATTAGGGAGTTGTGTTGGGGAACATAGTAATTTCAAAAAATTTCCTACGCACACGCAAGATCATGGTGATGCATAGCAACGAGAGGGGAGAGTGTTGTCTACGTACCCTCGTGAGACCCGGCGAAGCGATCACAACGTAGAGGAAGTAGTCGACGTTCTCCTCGCGATCCGACCGATCCCGGCGCCGTTACTCCGGCGCCCCCGAGTTCTTGACACACGTACAGCTCGATGACGTCCCTCGTACTCCGATCCAGCCGAGTGTCGAGGGAGAGTTCCACAAGACGACGGCGTGGTGGCGATCTTGATGTTCTACGGCAGGCTTCGCTTAAGCTTCATGACGATATGACCCGTGGAATATGGTGGAGGGGGCACCGCACGGCTAAGGAACGATCCGTAGATCAAACTTGTGTGTTCTAGGGTGCCCCCTGCCCCAGATATAAAGGAGGGAGGGGGAGGTGCGGCGGCCCAAGGGAGGCGCGGCTGAGGAGTCCTACTCCCACCGAGTAGGACTCCCCCTTCCTAGTTGGAGTAGGATTAGGGAGGGGAAGAGGAAAGGGGGCGCCGCCCCTTCCTTGTCCTATTCGGACTAGGGGGGGAGGGGGCGCGCGGCCTGCCCTGGCCGGCCCCTCCTCTTCTCCCTCGAGGCCCACTAAGGCCCATTTAGTTCCCGGGGGGATCCGGTAACCTCCCGGTACTCCGGTAAATTCCCGTTTTCACCCGGAACCATTCCAAACTCCAAATATAGGCTTCCAATATATCAATCTTTATGTCTCGACCATTTCGAGACTCCTCGTCATGTCCGTGATCACATCTGGGACTCCGAACTTCTTCAGTACATCAAAATACACAAACTCATAATAACTGTCATCGAAACCTTAAGCGTGCGGACCCTACGGTTCGAGAACAATGCAGACATGACCGAGACACGTCTCCGGTCAATAACCAATAGCGGGACCTGGATGCCCATATTGGTTCCTACATATTCTACGAAGATCTTTATCGGTCAGACCGCATAACAACATACGTTGTTCCCTTTGTCATCGGTATGTTACTTGCCCGAGATTCGATCGTCGGTATCCAATACCTAGTTCAATCTCGTTACCGGCAAGTCTCTTTACTCGTTCCGTAATACATCATCTCACAGCTAACTTAGTAGTTGTAATGCTTGCAAGGCTTCAAAGGATGTGTATTACCGAGAGGGCCCAGAGATACCTCTCCGACAATCGGAGTGACAAAACCTAATCTCGAAATACCCGACCCAACATCTGCCTTTGGAGACACCAGTAGTACTCCTTTATAATCACCCGATTCGTTGTGACGTTTGGTAGCACCAAAGTGTTCCTCCGTAAACGGAGTTGCATAATCTCATAGTTATAGGAACATGTATAAGTCATGGATAAAAGCAGTAGCAACATACTAAACGATCGTGTGCTAAGCTAATGGAATGGGTCATGTCAATCGAGATCATTCTACTAATGATGTGACCTTGTTAATCAAATAACAACTCTTTGTTTATGGTCGGAAACATAACCATCTTTGATTAACAAGCTAGTCTAGTAGAGGCATACTAGTGACATATTGTTTGTCTATGCATTCACACATGTATCATGTTTCCGGTTAATACAATTCTAGCATGAATGATAAACATTTATCATGAATTAAGGAAATAAATAATAACTTTATTATTGCCTCTAGGGCATATTTCCTTCAGTCTCCCACTTGCACTAGAGTCAATAATCTAGATTACATAGTAATGATTCTAACACCCATGGAGTCTTGGTGTTGATCATGTTTTGCTCATGGAAGAGGCTTAGTCAACGGGTCTGCTACATTCAGATCTGTATGTATCTTGCAAATCTCTATGTCTCCCACCTGGACTAAGTCCCGGATGGAATTGAAGCGTCTCTTGATGTGCTTGGTCCTCTTGTGAAATCTGGATTCCTTCGCTAAGGCAATTGCTCCAAGATTGTCACGAAGATTTTCATTGGACCCGATGCACTAGGTATGACACCTAGATCGGATATGAACTCCTTCATCCGACTCCTTCATTAGCTGCTTCCGGCTGCTATGTACTCTGCTTCACATGTAGATCCCGCCACGACGCTTTGTTTAGAACTGCACCAACCGACAGCTCCTCCGTTTAGTGTAAATACGATCCGGTCTGCGATTTAGAATCGTCTGGATCGGTGTCAAAGCTTGCATCAACGTAACTGCTTACGATGAGCTCTTTGTCACCTCCATATCTGAAACATATCCTTAGTCCTTTTCGTATTTCAGATGTTCTTGACCGCTGTCCATGATCCACTCTGGATTACTTTGGTACCTCCTGCTAAACTTATAGCAAGGCACACATCAGGTCCGTACACAGCATTGCATACATGATAGAGCCTATGGCTGAAGCATAGGAACATCTTTCATTTTCTCTCTATCTTCTGCGGTGGTCGGGCATTGAGTCTTACTCAACTTCACACCTTGTAACACGTGCAAGAACCCTTTCTTTGCTTGATCCATTTTGAACTTCTTCAAAATTTTGTCAAGGTATGTGCTTTGTGAAAGTCCAATTAAGCGTCTTGATCTATCTCTATAGATCTTAATGCCCAATATGTAAGCAGCTTCACCGAGGTCTTTCATTGAAAAACTCTTATTCAAGTATCCCTTTATGCTATCCAAATTCTATATCATTTCCGATCAGCAATATGTCATCTACATATAATATCGAAATGCTACTGAGCTCCCACTCACTTTCTTGTAAATACAGCTTCTCCAAAAGTCTTTATAAACCCAAATGCTTTGATCACACTATCAAAGCGTTTATTCCAACTCCGAGATGCTTGCACCAGTCCATAGATGGATCGCTGGAGCTTGCATACTTTGTTAGCTCCTTTGGATCGATAAAACCTTCTCGTTGCATCATATACAACTCTTCTTCCGTAAATCCATTCAGAATGCAGTCTTTACATCCATTTGCCAAATTTTATAATCATAAAATGCGGCAATTGCTAACATGATTCGGACAGACTTAAGCATCGCTTCGGGTGAGAAGGTCTCATCGTAGTCAATCCCTTGAACTTGTCGAAAACCTTTTGCGACAAGTCGAGCTTTGTAGACGATAACATTACCGTCGCGTCGGTCTTCTTCTTGAAGATCCACTTGTTTTCTATTGCTTGCCTACCCTCGGGCAAGTCAACCAAAGTCCATACTTTATTTTCATACATGGATCCCATCTCGATTTCATGGCCTCAAGCCATTTTGCGGAATCTGGGCTCACCATCGCTTCTTCATAGTTCGTAGGTTCATCATGATCTAGTAGCATGATTTCGAAACAGGATTACCGTACCACTCAGTGCGGATCTTACTCTGGTTGATCTACGTGGTTCTGTAGTAACTTGATCTGAAGTTTCATGATGAACATCATCAACTTCCTCACTACTTGGTGTAGATGTCTCAGAAACCGGTTTCTGCGACAAACTACTTTCAAGTAAGGGAGAAGGTACAATTACCTCATCAAGTTCTACTTTCCTCCCACTCACTTCTTTCGAGAGAAACTCCTTCTCTAGAAAGGATCCATTCTTAGCAACGAATGTCTTGCCTTCGGATCTGTGATAGAAGGTGTACCCAACAGTCTCCTTTAGGTATCCTATGAAGACACATTTCTCCGATTTGGGTTCGAGCTTATCAGGTTGAAGCTTTTTCACATAAGCATCGCATCCCCAAACTTTAAGAAACGACAACTTTGGTTTCTTGCCAAACCACAGTTCATAAGGTGTCGCCTCAACGGATTTTGACGGTGTTCTATTCAGTGTGAATGCTGCCGTCTCTAGAGCATAACCCCAAAACGATAGCGGTAAATCTGTAAGAGACATCATAGATCGTACCATATCTAGTAAAGTACGATTCGACGCTCGGACACACCATTACGCTGTGGTGTTCCGGTGGCATGAGTTGCTAAACTATTCGCATTGTTTCAAATGTAGACCAAACTCGTAACTCAAATATTCACCTCCACGATCGATCGTAGAAATTTAATTTTCTTATTACGATGATTTTCAACTTCACACTGAAATTCTTTGAACTTTTCAAATGTTTCAGACTTATGTTTCATTAAGTAGATATACCCATATCTGCTTAAGTCATCTGTGAAGGTGAGAAAATAACGATATCCGCCACGAGCCTCAACATTCATCGGACCACATACATCTGTATGTATGATTTCCAACAAATCTGTTGCTCTCTCCATAGTACCGGAGAACGGGGTTTTAGTCATCTTGCCCATGAGGCACGGTTCGCAAGTGCCAAGTGATTCATAATCAAGTGACTCCAAAAGTCCATCAAGATGGAGTTTCTTCATCGCTTTACACCGATATGACCTAAACGGCAATTGCCACAAATAAGTTACACTATCATTATCAACTCTGCATCTTTTGGTTTCAACATTATGAATATGTGTATCACTACTATCGAGATTCAACAAAAATAGACCACTCCTCAAGGGTGCATGACCATAAAAGATATTACTCATATAAATAGAACAACCATTATTCTCTCGATTTAAATGAATAACCGTCTCGCATCAAACAAGATCCAGATATAATGTTCATGCTTAACGCAGGCACCAAATAACAATTATTTAGGTCTAAAACTAATCCCAAGGTAGATGTAGAGGTAGCGTGCCGACCGCGATCACATCGACTTTGGAACCATTTCCCACGCGCATCGTCACCTCGTCCTTTGCTAGTGTTCGCTAATCCGTAGTCCTGCTTCGAGTTGCAAATATTAGCAATGAACCAGATCAAATACCCAGGTGCTATGCGAGCTCTAGTAAGGTACACATCAATAACATGTATATCACATATACCTTTGTTCACCTTGCCATCCTTCTTATCCGCCAAATACTTGGGGCAGTTCGCTTCCGGGACCAGTCGCTTGCGGTAGAAGCACTCGATTTCAGGCTTAGGTCCAGACTTGGGTTTCTTCTCCCGAGCAGCAACTTGCTTGCTGTTCTTGTTGAAGTTCCTTCTTCTTCCCTTTGCCTTTCTTCTTGAAACTAGTGGTCTTATTGACCATCAACACTTGATGCTCCTTCTGATTTCTACCTCCGCAGCCTTTAGCATTGCGAAGAGCTCGGTATAGTCTTCACTAACCCTTGCATATTATAGTTCATCACGAAGCCTTTGTAGCTTGGTGGCGGTGATTGAAGAATTCTGTCAATGACACAATCATCCGGAAGATTAACTCCCAATTGCGTCAAGTGATTGTAGTACCCGCACATTCTCGAGTATGTGCTCACTAATGTAACTATTCTCCTCCATCTTGCAGCTATAGAACTTATTGGAGACTTCATATCTCTCAATCCGGGCATTCTGTTGGAATATTAACTTCAACTCCTGGAACATCTCATATGCTCCATGACGCTCAAAACGTCGTTGAAGTCCCGGTTCTAAGCCGTAAAGCATGGCACAATCGAACTATAGAGTAGTCATCAGCTTTGCTCACGACGCTCACAACATCCGGTGTTGCTCCAAGAAGCAGGCACTCGAACCCAGCGGTGCATCCAGGCGTAACTCTTCTCAGGCAGCAATGAGGATAATCCTCAAATTACGGACCCAGTCCGTAATTGCTACCATCATCTTTCAACTTTGCTTTCTCAAGGAACGCATTAAAATTCAACGGAACAACAAAGACGAGCCATCTATCTACAATCAAACATAAACAAGCAAGATACTATCGGTACTAAGTTCATGATAAATTTAAGTTCAATTAATCATATTACTTAAGAACTCCCACTTAGAAAGACATCTCTAGTCATCTAAGTGATCACGTGATCCAAATCAACTAAACCATAACCAATCATCACGTGAAATGGAGTAGTTTTCAATGGTGAACATCTTATGTTGATCATATCTACTATATGATTCACGCTCGACCTTTCGGTCTCCGTGTTCCGAGGCCATATCTGCATATGCTAGGCTCGTCAAGTATAACCCGAGTATTCTGCGTGTGCAAAACTGGCTTGCACCCGTTGTAGATGGACATAGAGCTTATCACACCCGATCATCACGTGGTGTCTGGGCACGACGAACTTTGGCCACAGTGCATACTCGGGGAGAACACTTCTTGATAATTTAGTAAGAGATCATCTTATAATGCTACCGTCAATCAAAGCAAGATAAGATGCATAAAGGATAAACATCACATGCAAATCAATATAAGTGATATGATATGGTCATCATCATCTTGTGCTTCGTGATCTTCATCTCCGCAGCACCACCATGATCACCATCGTCACCGGCGCGACACCTTGATCTCCATCGTAGCATCGTTGTCGTCTCGCCAATCTTATGCTTCTACGACTATCGCTACCGCTTAGTGATAAAGTAAAGCATTACAGGGCGATTGCATTGCATACAATAAAGCGACAACCATATGGCTCCAGCCATTGTCGATAACTTCGGTTACAAAACATGATCATCTCATACAATAAAATATAGCATCACGTCTTGACCATATCACATCACAACATGCCCTGCAAAAACAAGTTAGACGTCCTCTACTTTGTTGTTGCAAATTTTACGTGGCTGCTACGGGCTTAAGCAAGAACTAGTCTCACCTACGCATCAAAACCACAACGATACTTCGTCAAATAGACTCCGTTTTAACCTTCTCAAGGACCGGGCGTAGCCACACTCGGTTCAACTAAAGTGAGAGAGACAGACACCCACCAGTCACCTTTAAGCAACGAGTGCTCGTGGCGGTGAAACCAGTCTCGCGTAAGCGTACGCGTAATGTCGGTCTGGGCCGCTTCATCTCACAATACCGCTGAACCAAAGTATGACATGCTGGCAGGTAGTATGACTTGTGTTCTACTCGTGCAAAACATCAAACCATAAAAACCTAGGCTCGGATGCCACTGTTGGGAAACGTAGTAATTTCAAAAAATTTCCTACGCACACGCAAGATCATGGTGATGCATAGCAACGAGAGGGAGAGTGTTGTCTCGCACCCTCGTGAGACCCGGCGAAGCGATCACAACGTAGAGGAAGTAGTCGACGTTCTCCTCGCGATCCGACCGATCCCGGCGCCGTTACTCGGCGCCCCGAGTTCTTGACACACGACAGCTCGATGACGCCCTCGTACTCGATCCAGCCGAGTGTCGAGGGAGAGTTCCGTCAAGACGACGGCGCAGTGACGATCTTGATGTTCTATCGGCGCAGGGCTTCGCCTAAGCTTCATGCGACAATATGACCTGGTGGAATATGGTGGAGGGGGCACCGCACACGGCTAAGGAACGATCCGTAGATCAAACTTGTGTGTTCTAGGGTGCCCCCTGCCCCGTATATAAAGGAGGAAGGGGAGGTGCGGCCGCCCAAGGGAGGCGCTGCCGAGGAGTCCTACTCCCACCGGAGTAGGACTCCCCCCCTAGTTGGAGTAGGATTGGGGAGGGGAAGAGGAAGGGGGCGCCGCCTCCTTGTCCTATTCGGACTAGGGGGGGGGCGCGGCCTGCCCCCGGCCGCCCCTCCTCTTCTCCCTCGAGGCCCACTAAGGCCCATTTAGTTCCCGGGGTTCCGGTAACCTCCGGTATCTCGATAAATTCCGTTTCACCGGAACCATTCCGAACTCCAAATATAGGCTTCCAATATATCAATCTTTATGTCTCGACCATTTCGAGACTCCTCGTCATGTCCGTGATCACATCCGGGACTCAACTTCTTCGGTACATCAGAATACACAAACTCATAATAACTGTCATCGAAACCTTAAGCGTGCGGACCCTACGGTTCGAGAACAATGCAGACATGACCGAGACACGCCTCCGTCAATAACCTATAGCGGACCTGGATTCCCATATTGGTTCCTACATATTGTACGAAGATCTTTATCGGTCGATCCGCATAACAACATATGTTGTTCCCTTTGTCATCGGTATGTTACTTGCCCGAGATTCGATCGTCGGTATCCAATACCTAGTTCAATCTCGTTACGCAAGTCTCTTTACTCGTTCCGTAATACATCATCTCACAGCTAACTTAGTAGTTGTAATGCTTGCAAGGCTTCAAAGTGATGTGTATTACCGAGAGGGCCCAGAGATACCTCTCCGACAATCGGAGTGACAAAACCTAATCTCAAATACGCCAACCCAACATCTGCCTTTGGAGACACTTGTAGTACTCCTTTATAATAACCCGATTCGTTGTGGACGCTTGGTAGCACCAAAGTGTTCCTCCGTAAACGGAGTTGCATAATCTCATAGTTATAGGAACATGTATAACTCATGGATAAAAGCAGTAGCAACATACTAAACGATCGTGTGCTAAGCTAATGGAATGGGTCATGTCAATCAGATCATTCTACTAGTGATGTGACCTTGTTAATCAAATAACAACTCTTTGTTTATGGTCAGGAAACATAACCATCTTTGATTAACAAGCTAGTCTAGTAGAGGCATACTAGTGACATATTGTTTGTCTATGCATTCACACATGTATCATCTTTCCGGTTAATACAATTCTAGCATGAATGATAAACATTTATCATGAATTAAGGAAATAAATAATAACTTTATTATTGCCTCTAGGGCATATTTCCTTCAAGTTGAATGTTAGCATTAATCTTGATATTTTGTATCTCCATGTTTATTTCAGTCTTGCATGTAGTTTAGGATAGGACTGTTCCGGCAAAGTCATGGCTGCGGCGAGATGCCATCCGACCGTATGATGCGGTGCGGTAGTGCCGTGTGACGTAGAAACGTCGTGTGAAGCGGCGAGCAGTGAGCAGGTGAAGCGTGATGAGCTGCATGGCCAAGTTGAGCCGACTGATCTGGCTGAGTCACCATTAATTAGTTTGTTAGCCTGCATAAGTATTCAGTTGTATGGCCGAGTCGTGTGGCCGCTGGAGAGATTCCAGGAGTAAGATAGTCATGGGTAGTGCGTTAGTGCATGCATGGGTTATTTGGAGTTTGTTGCCGAGAGTAGCGGCTGGTTAGTGTGTGTGTTTATGTACTTAAACAGAGCATATTTGTTTAGCAGTCAAGAGAATAGAGAGAAGAAAAGATCTTGGCTATGTGATACGGCAGCTCACCAAATATCGTCTTCTCCATTGTCTCGTGTATGTGGGGGTTGTGTAAAACAGCCGTGAGAGAAGAAGGGAGTTGAGAGAGTCAGCTCCAACAATTGGTATCAGAGCTAGGTGATGATGAACACGATGCCGCGTGACTCTTCAGCGAGTGGAGCGTTAGTGCCGAGCGACTCGGCGGCAATGGCGGCTGCCGCGACGGCGGTGACGACGGTGGCGGGGAAGCTTCCATTCCCGCTGCTCACGAGGACAAACTACACGGTGTGGGCAATGAGGATGAAGTACCTCTTGCATGCCAATGGGACGGGGTGCCATTGATCGGGAGGCCTCATCGGAGGTCGATAAGGGCAAGGAGGACATGGCCATGACCATCGCCTCCCGATCCATCGGCGTCGACGCTGCTGCGAAGTTGCAGAGAAGGAGACCGCAACCGATGTGTGGGCGGTGCTACGCTCCATGCATATGGGCGTCGAGCGCGTCCGAGAGGCGAGGGTTCAATCCTTGCGCTCGAAATTTGATGGCCTCAAGATGGGTGACGCGGAGTCCGTGGATGATTTTGCGGCGAGGTTCACGACGCTCGTGGGGCGCATCCGTGAGCTTGGTGATGCGATGGAGGAGAAGTATGTCGTGAAGAAGCTGTTGCGAGCCGTCTCCAACAAGTTCATCCACGGTTCTTCGTCGATTGCATTGTTCGGCGACACGAACAAGATGGCCATGGAGGAGGCCATTGGTTCACTCAAGGCGCACGAGGAGCTCGTCAAGGGGTGGGAGACGACACGTGAAGAAGAGCAGCTCCTCATGGCGAGAGGGCATGACTCATCGCGAGGACGCGGCTGTGGTGGCCGTGGCCGCGGACGTGGCCGTGGTGGAGGGCGCAGAGACAAGACCGAGGTACAGTGCTATAACTGTGATGACTTTGGACATTTTGCTTGGGAGTGTCCGGAGAAGAAGAAGGAGAATGAGGCGAAGGCGCTACTTGGCGTTGAGGACGAGACGGCTCTTCTTTGAAGCTGCTTGAACGAATGGACATCAAGATTAGGGAGTTGAATGTTAGCATTAATCTTGATATTTTGTATCTCCATGTTTATTTCAGTCTTGCATGTAGTTTAGGTTAGGACTGTTCCGGCAAAGTCATGGCTGCAGCGAGATGCCATCCGACCATGTGATGCGGTGCGGTAGTGCCGTGTGACGCAACAACGTCGTGTGAAGCGGCGAGCAGTGAGCAGGTGAAGCGTGATTAGCTGCATGGCTAAGTTGATCTGGCTGAGTCATCATTAATTAGTTTGTTAGCCTGCATAAGTATTCAGTTGTATGGCCGAGTCGTGTGACCGCTGGAGAGATTCCAGGAGTAAGATAGTCATGGGTAGTGCGTTAGTGCATGCATGGGTTATTGGGAGTTTGTTGCTGAGAGTAGCGGCTGGTTAGTGCGTGCGTTTGTGTACTTAAACAGAGCATATATGTTTAGCAGTCAAGAGAATAGAGAGAAGAAAAGGGCTATGCTATGTGATACGGCAGCTCACCAAATATCGTCTTCTCCATTGTCTCGTGTATGTGGGGGTTGTGTAAAACAGCCGTGAGAGAAGAAGGGAGTTGAGAGAGTCAGCTCCAACAATTGGTATCGGAGCTAGGTGAGGACGAAGACGATGCCGCGTGACTCTTCAGCGAGTGGAGCGTTGGTGCCGAGCAACTCGGCGGCAATGGCGGCTGCCGCGACGGCGGCGACGACGGCGGCGGGGAAGGTCCCATTCCCGCTGCTCACGAGGACGAACTACACGGTGTGGGCAATGAGGATGAAGTACCTCTTGCGCGCCAACGGCGCGTGGGGTGCCATTCATCGGGAGGCCTCATCGGAGGTCGACAAGGGCAAGGAGGACATGGCCATGACCATCATCTCCCAGTCCATCGACGACTCGATGCTGCTGCGAGTTGCGGAGAAGGAGACCGCAGACGATGTATGGGCGACGCTACGCTCCATGCATATGGGCGTCGAGCGCGTCCGAGAGGCGAGGGTTCAATCCTTGCGCTCGGAATTTGATGGCCTCAAGATGGGTGACGCAGAGTCCGTGGATGATTTTGCGGCGAGGTTCACGACGCTCGTGGGGCGCATCCGTGGGCTTGGTGATGCGGTGGAGGAGAAGTACGTCGTGAAGAAGCTGTTGCGAGCCGTCTCCAACAAGTTCATCCAGGTTGCTTGCCGATTGCATTGTTTGGCGACACGAACAAGATGGCCATGGAGGAGGCCATTGGTTCACTCAAAGGCGCACGAGGAGCTCGTCAAGGCGGGGAGGCGGCACGTGAAGAAGAGCAGCTCCTCATGGCGAGAGGGCATGACTCATCGCGATAGGAACATGTATAACTCATGGCTGCAGTAGCAACATACGTGGCGATCGTGGTGCTAAGCTAATGGAATGACAAGACAATCGTATCATTCTATAAGTGTGATGACTTTGGACATTTAACTTGGGTTTGGTCGGGAGAAGAACAAGGAGAAACAAGCTAGTCTAGTAGAGGCATACTAGTGCTTTGTTTGTCTATGAGGATTCACACATGTATCTCTTTCTTTGAAGCTGCTTGAACAAATGGATATTAAGATTAAGGAGTTGAATGTTAGCATTAATCTTGATATTTTGTATCTCCATGTTTATTTCAGTCTTGCATGTAGTTTAGGTTAGGACTGTTCCGGCAAAGTCATGGCTGCAGCGAGATGCCATCCGACCGTGTGATGCGGTGCGGTAGTGCCGTGTGACGCAGCAACGTCGTGTGAAGCGGCGAGCAGTGAGCAGGTGAAGCGTGATGAGCTGCATGGCCAAGTTGATCTGGCTGAGTCATCATTAATTAGTTTGTTAGCCTGCATAAGTATTCAGTTGTATGGCCGAGTCGTGTGGCCGCTGGAGAGATTCCAGGAGTAAGATAGTCATGGGTAGTGCGTTAGTGAATGCATGGGTTATTGGGAGTTTGTTGCTGAGAGTAGCGGCTGGTTAGTGTGTGCGTTTGTGTACTTAAACAGAGCATATTTGTTTAGCAGTCAAGAGAATAGAGAGAAGAAAAGGGCTTGGCTATGTGATACGGCAGCTCACCAAATATCGTCTTCTCCATTGTCTCGTGTATGTGGGGGTTGTGTAAAACAGCCGTGAGAGAAGAAGGGAGTTGAGAGAGTCAGCTCCAACAATTGGTATCAGAGCTAGGTGATGATGAACACGATGCCGCGTGACTCTTCAGCGAGTGGAGCGTTAGTGCCGAGCGACTCGGCGGCAATGGCGGCTGCCGCGACGGCGGTGACGACGGTGGCGGGGAAGCTTCCATTCCCGCTGCTCACGAGGACAAACTACACGGTGTGGGCAATGAGGATGAAGTACCTCTTGCATGCCAATGGGACGTGGGGTGCCATTGATCAGGAGGCCTCATCGGAGGTCGACAAGGGCAAGGAGGACATGGCCATGACCATCGTCTCCCAGTCCATCGACGTCGACGCTGCTGCGAGTTGCAGAGAAGGAGACCGCAACCGATGTGTGGGCGGTGCTACGCTCCATGCATATGGGCGTCGAGCGCGTCCGAGAGGCGAGGGTTCAATCCGTGCGCTCGGAATTTGATGGCCTCAAGATGGGTGACGTGGAGTCCATGGATGATTTTGCGGCGAGGTTCACGACGCTCGTGGGGCGCATCCGTGAGCTTGGTGATGCGATGGAGGAGAAGTATGTCGTGAAGAAGCTGCTGCGAGCCGTCTCCAACAAGTTCATCCACGGTTCTTCGTCGATTGCATTGTTCGGCGACACGAACAAGATGGCCATGGAGGAGGCCATTGGTTCACTCAAAGGCGCACGAGGAGCTCGTCAAGGGGTGGGAGACGACATGTGAAGAAGAGCAGCTCCTCATGGCGAGAGGGCATGACTCATCGCGAGGACGCGGCCGTGGTGGCCGTGGCTGTGGCCGTGGCCTGCGGACGTGGCCGTGGTGGAGGCGCAGAGACAAGACCGAGGTAGAGTGCTATAACTGTGATGACTTTGGACATTTTGCTTGGGAGTGTCCGGAGAAGAAGAAGGAGAATGAGGCGAAGGCGCTACTTGGCGTTGAGGACGAGCCGGCTCTTCTTTGAAGCTTCTTGATCGAATGGACATCAAGATTAGGGAGTTGAATGTTAGCATTAATCTTGATATTTTGTATCTCCATGTTTATTTCAGTCTTGCATGTAGTTTAGGTTAGGACTGTTCCGGCAAAGTCATGGCTGCAGCGAGATGCCATCCGACCATGTGATGCGGTGCGGTAGTGCCGTGTGACGCAACAACGTCGTGTGAAGCGGCGAGCAGTGAGCAGGTGAAGCGTGATTAGCTGCATGGCTAAGTTGATCCGGCTGATCTGTGAGTCATCATTAATTAGTTTGTTAGCCTGCATAAGTATTCAGTTGTATGGCCGAGTCGTGTGACCGCTGGAGAGATTCCAGGAGTAAGATAGTCATGGGTAGTGCGTTAGTGCATGCATGGGTTATTGGGAGTTTGTTGCTGAGAGTAGCGGCTGGTTAGTGCGTCGTTTGTGTACTTAAACAGAGCATATATGTTTAGCGATCAAGAGAATAGAGAGAAGAAAAGGGCTTGGCTATGTGATCGGCAGCTCACCAAATATCGTCTTCTCCATTGTCTCGTGTATGTGGGGGTTGTGTAAAACAACCGTGAGAGAAGAAGGGAGTTGAGAGAGTCAGCTCCAACAATTGGTATCGGAGCTAGGTGAGGACGAAGACGATGCCGCGTGACTCTTCAGCAAGTGGAGCGTTGGTGCCGAGCGACTCGGCGGCAATGGCGGCTGCCGCGACGGCGGCGACGATGGCGGCGGGGAAGCTCCCATTCCGCTGCTCACGAGGCGAACTACGGTGTGGGCGATGAGGATGAAGTACCTCTTGCGCGCCAACAGCGCGTGGGGTGCCATTGATCGCGAGGCCTCATCGAAGGTCGACAAGGGCTAGGAGGAGATGGCCAGGACGATCATCTCCCAGTCCATCGACGACTCAACGCTGCTGCGAGTTGTGGAGAAGGAGACCGCAACCGATGTGTGGGCGGTGCTACGCTCCATGCATGTGGGCGTCAAGCGCGTCCGAGAGGCGAGGGTTCAATCCTTGCGCTCGGAATTTGATGGCCTCAAGATGGGTGACGCAGAGTCCGTGGATGATTTTGCGGCGAGGTTCACGACGCTCGTGGGGCGCATCCGTGGGCTTGGTGATGCGGTGGAGGAGAAGTACGTCGTGAAGAAGCTGTTGCGAGCCGTCTCCAACAAGTTCATCCAGGTTGCTTCGTCGATTGCATTGTTTGGCGACACGAACAAGATGGCCATGGAGGAGGCCATTGGTTCACTCAAGGCGCACGAGGAGCTCGTCAAGGGGCGGGAGACGGCACGTGAAGAAGAGCAGCTCCTCATGGCGAGAGGGCATGACTCATCGCGAGGACGCGACCGTGGTGGCCGTGGCCACGGACGTGGCCGTGGTGGAGGGCGCAGAGACAAGACCGAGGTACAGTGCTATAACTGTGATGACTTTGGACATTTTGCTTGGGAGTGTGCGGAGAAGAACAAGGAGAACAAGGCGAAGGCGCTGCTTGGCGTTGAGGACGAGCCGGCTCTTCTTTGAAGCTGCTTGAACAAATGGATATTAAGATTAAGGAGTTGAATGTTAGCATTAATCTTGATATTTTGTATCTCCATGTTTATTTCAGTCTTGCATGTAGTTTAGGTTAGGACTGTTCCGGCAAAGTCATGGCTGCAGCGAGATGCCATCCGACCGTGTGATGCGGTGCGGTAGTGCCGTGTGACGCAGCAACGTCGTGTGAAGCGGCGAGCAGTGAGCAGGTGAAGCGTGATGAGCTGCATGGCCAAGTTGATCTGGCTGAGTCATCATTAATTAGTTTGTTAGCCTGCATAAGTATTCAGTTGTATGGCCGAGTCGTGTGGCCGCTGGAGAGATTCCAGGAGTAAGATAGTCATGGGTAGTAGTGAATGCATGGGTTATTGGGAGTTTGTTCTTAGCGGCTGGTTAGTGTGTGCGTTTGTGTACTTAAGCAGAGCATATTTGTTTAGCAGTCAAGAGAATAGAGAGAAGAAAAGGGCTTGGCTATGTGATACGGCAGCTCACCAAATATCGTCTTCTCCATTGTCTCGTGTATGTGGGGGTTGTGTAAAACAGCCGTGAGAGAAGAAGGGAGTTGAGAGAGTCAGCTCCAACAATTGGTATCGGAGCTAGGTGATGACGAAGACGATGCCTCGTGACTCTTCAGCGAGTGGAGCGTTGGTGCCGAGCGACTCGGCGGCAACGGCGGCTGCCGCAACGGCGGCGACGACGGCGGCGGGGAAGCTCCCATTCCCGCTGCTCACGAGGACGAACTACACGGTGTGGGCAATGAGGATGAAGTACCTCTTGCGCGCCAACGACGCGTGGGGTGCCATTGATCGGGAGGCCTCATCGGAGGTCGACAAGGGCAAGGAGGACATGGCCATGACCATCATCTCCCAGTCCATCGACGACTCGACGCTGCTGCGAGTTGCAGAGAATGAGACCGCAGCCGATGTGTGGGCGGCGCTACGCTCCATGCATATGGGCGTCGAGCGCGTCCGAGAGGCGAGGGTTCAATCCGTGCGCCCGGAATTTGATGGCCTCAAGATGGGTGACGTGGAGTCCATGGATGATTTTGCGGCGAGGTTCACGACGCTCGTGGGGCGCATCCGTGAGCTTGGTGATGCGATGGAGGAGAAGTACGTCGTGAAGAAGCTGCTGCGAGCCGTCTCCAACAAGTTCATCCACGTTGCTTCATCGATTGCATTGTTCGGCGACACGAACAAGATGGTCATGGAGGAGGCCATTGGTTCACTCAAGGCGCACGAGGAGCTCGTCAAGGGGCGGGAGACGGCATGTGAACAAGAGCAGCTCCTCATGGCGAGATGGCATGACTCATCGCGAGGACGCGGCCGTGGTGGCCGTGGCTGTGGCCGTGGCCGCGGACGTGGCCGTGGTGGAGGGCGCAGAGACAAGACCGAGGTAGAGTGCTATAACTGTGATGACTTTGGACATTTTGCTTGGGAGTGTCCGGAGAAGAAGAAGGAGAACGAGGCGAAGGCACTGCTTGGCGTTGAGGACGAGCCGGCTCTTCTTTGAAGCTTCTTGATCGGATGGATATCAAGATTAGGGAGTTGAATGTTAGCATTAATCTTGATATTTTGTATCTCCATGTTTATTTCAGTCCTACATGTAGTTTAGGTTAGGATTGTTCCGGCAAAGTCATGGCTGCAGCGAGATGCAATCCGACAGTGTGATGCGGTGCGGTAGTGCCGTGTGACGCAGCAACGTCGTGTGAAGCGGCGAGCAGTGAGCAGGTGAAGCGTGATGAGCTGCATGGCCAAGTTGAGCCGGCTGATCTGGCTGAGTCATCATTAATTAGTTTGTTAGCCTGCATAAGTATTCAGTTGTATGGCCGAGTCGTGTGGCCGCTTGAGAGATTCCAGGAGTAAGATAGTCATGGGTAGTGCGTTAGTGCATGCATGGGTTATTGGGAGTTTGTTGCCGAGAGTAGCGGCTGGTTAGTGCGTGCGTTTGTGTACTTAAACAGAGCATATTTGTTTAGCAGTCAAGAGAATAGAGAGAAGAAAAGGGCTTGGCTATGTGATACGGCAGCTCACCAAATATCGTCTTGTCCATTGTCTCGTGTATGTGGGGGTTGTGTAAAACAACCGTGAGAGAAGAAGGGAGTTGAGAGAGTCAGCTCCAACAATTGGTATCGGAGCTAGGTGATGACGAAGACGATGCCGCGTGACTCTTCAGCAAGTGGAGCGTTGGTGCCGAGCGACTCGGCGGCAATGGCGGCTGCCGCGACGGCGGCGACGATGGCAGCGGGGAAGCTCCCATTCCCGCTGCTCACGAGGCAAACTACACGGTGTGGGCGATGAGGATGAAGTACCTCTTGCGCGCCAACAGCGCGTGGGGTGCCATTGATCGGGAGGCCTCATCGGAGGTCGACAAGGGCAAGGAGGACATGGCCATGACCATCATCTCCCAGTCCATCGACGACTTGACGCAGCTGCGAGTTGCGGAGAAGGAGACAGCTACCGATGTGTGGGCGGTGCTACGCTCCATGCATATGGGCGTCGGCGCGTCCGAGAGGCGAGGTTCAATCCTTGCGCCGAAATTTGATGGCCTCAAGATGGGTGACGCGAGTCCGTGGATGATTTTGCGGCGAGGTTCACGACGCTCGTGGGGCGCATCCGTGAGCTTGGTGATGCGATGGAGGAGAAGTATGTCGTGAAGAAGCTGCTGCGAGCCGTCTCCAACAAGTTCATCCATGGTTCTTTGTCGATTGCATTGTTTGGCGACACGAACAAGATGGCCATGGAGGAGGCCATTGGTTCACTCAAGGCGCACGAGGAGCTCGTCAAGGGGCGGGAGACGACACGTGAAGAAGAGCAGCTCCTCATGGCGAGAGGGCATGACTCATCGCGAGGACGTGGCCGTGGTGGCCGTGGCCGCGGACGTGGCCGTGGTGGAGGGCGCAGAGACAAGACCGAGGTACAGTGCTATAACTGTGATGACTTTGGACATTTTGCTTGGGAGTGTCCGGAGAAGAAGAAGGAGAACGAGGCGAAGGCGCTACTTGGCGTTGAGGACGAGACGGCTCTTCTTTGAAGCTGCTTGAACGAATGGACATCAAGATTAGGGAGTTGAATGTTAGCATTAATCTTGATATTTTGTATCTCCATGTTTATTTCAGTCTTGCATGTAGTTTAGGTTAGGACTGTTCCGGCAATGTCATGGCTGCAGCGAGATGCCATCCGACCATGTGATGCGGTGCGGTAGTGCCGTGTGACGCAGCAACGTCGTGTGAAGCGGCGAGCAGTGAGCAGGTGAAGCGTGATGAGCTGCATGGCCAAGTTGATCTGGCTGAGTCATCATTAATTAGTTTGTTAGCCTGCATAAGTATTCAGTTGTATGGCCGAGTCGTGTGGCCGCTTGAGAGATTCCAGGAGTAAGATAGTCATGGTTAGTGCGTGCGTTTGTGTACTTAAACAGAGCATATTTATTTAGCAGTCAAGAGAATAGAGAGAAGAAAAGGGCTTGGCTATGTGATACGGCAGCTCACCAAATATCGTCTTCTCCATTGTCTCGTGTATGTGGGGGTTGTGTAAAACAACCGTGAGAGAAGAAGGGAGTTGAGAGAGTCAGCTCCAACAATTGGTATCGGAGCTAGGTGATGACGAAGACGATGCCGCGTGACTCTTCAACAAGTGGAGCGTTGGTGCCGAGCGACTCGTCGGCAATGGCGGCTGCCGCGACGGCGGCGACGATGGCAGCGGGGAAGCTCCCATTCCCGCTGCTCACGAGGACGAACTACACGGTGTGGGCGATGAGGATGAAGTACCTCTTGCGCGCCAACAGCGCGTGGGGTGCCATTGATCGGGAGGCCTCATCGGAGGTCGACAAGGGCAAGGAGGACATGGCCATGACCATCATCTCCCAGTCCATCGACGACTTGACGCAGCTGCGAGTTGCGGAGAAGGAGACAGCTACCGATGTGTGGGCGGTGCTATGCTCCATGCATATGGGCGTCGAGCGCGTCCGAGAGGCGAGGGTTCAATCCTTGCGCTCGAAATTTGATGGCCTCAAGATGGGTGACGCGGAGTCCGTGGATGATTTTGCGGCGAGGTTCACGACGCTCGTGGGGCGCATCCGTGAGCTTGGTGATGCGATGGAGGAGAAGTATGTCGTGAAGAAGCTGCTGCGAGCCGTCTCCAACAAGTTCATCCACGGTTCTTCGTCGATTGCATTGTTCGGCGACACGAACAAGATGGCCATGGAGGAGGCCATTGGTTCACTCAAGTCGCACGAGGAGCTCGTCAAGGGGCGGGAGACGACACGTGAAGAAGAGCAGCTCCTCATGGCGAGAGGGCATGACTCATCGCGAGGACGTGGCCGTGGTGGCCGTGGCCGCGGACGTGGCCGTGGTGGAGGGCGCAGAGACAAGACCGAGGTACAGTGCTATAACTGTGATGACTTTGGACATTTTGCTTGGGAGTGTCCGGAGAAGAAGAAGGAGAACGAGGCGAAGGCGCTACTTGGCGTTGAGGGCGAGGCGGCTCTTCTTTGAAGCTGCTTGAAGGAATGGACATCAAGATTAGGGAGTTGAATGTTAGCATTAATCTTGATATTTTGTATCTCCATGTTTATTTCAGTCTTGCATGTAGTTTAGGTTAGGACTGTTCCGGCAATGTCATGGCTGCAGCGAGATGCCATCCGACCATGTGATGCGGTGCGGTAGTGCCGTGTGGCCTTAGCAACGTCGTGTGAAGCGGCGAGCAGTGAGCAGGTGAAGCGTGATGAGCTGCATGGCCAAGTTGATCTGGCTGAGTCATCATTAATTAGTTTGTTAGCCTGCATAAGTATTCAGTTGTATGGCCGAGTCGTGTGGCCGCTGGAGAGATTCCAGGAGTAAGATAGTCATGGGTAGTGCGTTAGTGCATGCATGGGTTATTGGGAGTTTGTTGCTGAGAGTAGCGGCTGGTTAGTGTGTGCGTTTGTGTACTTAAACAGAGCATATTTGTTTAGCAGTCAAGAGAATAGAGAGAAGAAAAGGGCTTGGCTATGTGATACGGCAGCTCACCAAATATCGTCTTCTCCATTGTCTCGTGTATGTGGGGGTGGTGTAAAACAGCCGTGAGAGAAGAAGGGAGTTGAGAGAGTCAGATCCAACAATTGGTATCGGAGCTAGGTGAGGACGAAGACGATGCCGCGTGACTCTTCAGCGAGTGGAGCGTTGGTGCCGAGCGACTCGGCGGCAATGGCGGCTGCCGCGACGGCGGCGACGATGGCGGCGGGGAAGCTCCCATTCCCGCTGCTCACGAGGACGAACTACACGGTGTGGGCAATGAGGATGAAGTACCTCTTGTGCGCCAACGGCGCGTGGGGTGCCATTCATCGGGAGGCCTCATCGGAGGTCGACAAGGGCAAGGAGGACATGGCAATGACCATCATCTCCCAGTCCATCAACGACTCGACGCTGCTGCGAGTTGCGGAGAAGGAGACCGCAGCCGATGTATGGGCGACGCTACGCTCCATGCATATGGGCGTCGAGCGCGTCCGAGAGGCGAGAGTTCAATCCTTGCGCTCGGAATTTGATGGCCTCAAGATGGGTGACGCAGAGTCCGTGGATGATTTTGCGGCGAGGTTCACGACGCTCGTGGGGCGCATCCGTGGGCTTGGTGATGCGATGGAGGAGAAGTACGTCGTGAAGAAGCTGTTGCGAGCCATCTCCAACAAGTTCATCCAGGTTGCTTCGTCGATTGCATTGTTTGGCGACACGAACATGATGGCCATGGAGGAGGCCATTGGTTCACTCAAGGCGCACGAGGAGCTCGTCAAGTGGCGGGAGACGGCACGTGAAGAAGAGCAGCTCCTCATGGCGAGAGGGCATGACTCATCGCGAGGACGCGGCCGTGGTGGCGTGGCGTGGCGTGTAACCCGCAGACGTGGCCGTGGTGGAGGGCGCAGAGACAAGACTGAGGTACAGTGCTATAACTGTGATGACTTTGGACATTTTGCTTGGGAGTGTCCGGAGAAGAAGAAGGAGAACGAGCCGAAGGCGCTGCTTGGCGTTGAGGACGAGCCGGCTCTTCTTTGAAGCTACTTGAACAAATGGCTATTAAGATTAGGGAGTTGAATGTTAGCATTAATCTTGATATTTTGTATCTCCATGTTTATTTCAGTCTTGCATGTAGTTTAGGTTAGGACTGTTCCGGCAAAGTCATGGCTGCAGCGAGATGCCATCCGACCGTGTGATGCGGTGCGGTAGTGCCGTGTGACGCAGCAACGTCGTGTGAAGAGGCGAGCAGTGAGCAGGTGAAGCGTGATGAGCTGCATGGCCAAGTTGATCTGGCTGAGTCATCATTAATTAGTTTGTTAGCCTGCATAAGTATTCAGTTGTATGGCCGAGTCGTCTGGCCGCTGGAGAGATTCCAGGAGTAAGATAGTCATGGGTAGTGCGTTAGTGCATGCATGGGTTATTGGGAGTTTGTTGCCGAGAGTAGCGGCTGGTTAGTGCATGCGTTTGTGTACTTAAACAGAGCATATTTGTTTAGCAGTCAAGAGAATAGAGAGAAGAAAAGGGCTTGGCTATGTGATACGGCAGCTCACCAAATATCGTCTTCTCCATTGTCTCGTGTATGTGGGGGTTGTGTAAAACAACCGTGAGAGAAGAAGGGAGTTGAGAGAGTCAGCTCCAACAATTGGTATCGGAGCTAGGTGATGACGAAGACGATGCCGCGTGACTCTTCAGCAAGTGGAGCGTTGGTGCCGAGCGACTCGGCGGCAATGGCGGCTGCCGCGACGGCGGCGACGATGGCAGCGGGGAAGCTCCCATTCCCGCTGCTCACGAGGACGAACTACACGGTGTGGGTGATGAGGATGAGGTACCTCTTGCGCGCCAACAGCGCGTGGGCTGCCATTGATCGGGAGGTCTCATCAGAGGTCGACAAGGGCAAGGAGGACATGGCCATGACCATCATCTCCCAGTCCATCGACGACTTGACGCAGCTGCGAGTTGCGGAGAAGGAGACAGCAACCGATGTGTGGGCGGCGCTACGCTCCATGCATATGGGCGTCGAGCGCGTCCGAGAGGCGAGGGTTCAATCCTTGCGCTTGGAATTTGATGGCCTCAAGATGGGTGACGCGGAGTCCGTGGATGATTTTGCGGCGAGGTTCACGACGCTCGTGGGGCGCATCCGTGAGCTTGGTGATGCGATGGAGGAGAAGTACGTTGTGAAGAAGCTGCTACGAGCCGTCTCCAACAAGTTCATCCATGTTGCTTTGTCGATTGCATTGTTCAGCGACACGAACAAGATGGCCATGGAGGAGGCCATTGGTTCACTCAAGGCGCACGAGGAGCTCGTCAAGGGGCGGGAGACGGCACGTGAAGAAGTGCAGCTCCTCATGGCGAGAGGGCATGACTCATCGCGAGGACGCGGCCGTGGTGGCCGCGGGCCATGGTGGAGGGCGCAGAGACAAGACCGAGGTACAGTGCTATAACTGTGATGACTTTGGACATTTTGCTTGGGAGTGTCCAGAGAAGAAGAATGAGAACTAGGCAAAGGCGCTGCTTGGCGTGGAGGACGAGCTGGCTCTTCTTTGAAGCTGCTTGAAGGAATGGATATCAAGATTAGGGATTTGAATGTTAGCATTAATCTTGATATTTTGTATCTCCATGTTTATTTCAGTCTTGCATGTAGTTTAGGTTAGGACTGTTCCGGCAAAGTCATGGCTGCAGCGAGATGCCATCCGACCGTGTGATGCGGTGCGGTAGTGCCGTGTGACGCGGCAACGTCGTGTGAAGCGGCGAGCAGTGAGCAGGTGAAGCGTGACGAGCTGCATGGCCAAGTTGAGCCGGCTGATCTGGCTGAGTCATCATTAGTTTGTTAGCATGCATAAGTATTCAGTTGTATGGCCGAGTCGTGTGGCCGCTGGAGAGATTTCAGGAGTAAGATAGTCATGGGTAGTGCATTAGGGCATGCATGGGGTAGTGGGAGTTTGTTCCCGAGAGTAGCGGCTAGTTAGTGCGTGCGTTTGTGTACTTAAACAGAGCATATTTGCTTAGCAATCAAGAGAATAGAGAGAAGAAAAGGGCTTGGCTGTGTGGTACGGCAGCTTACCAAATATCGTCTTCTCCATTGTCTCGTGTGTGTGTGTGGGTTGTGTGAAACAACCATGAGAGAAGAAGGGGGTTGAGAGAGTCAGCTGCAACACCCTCCGCCGCTCGCGCTGCAACACCATGCTGAGGCGGCTCGCCACCATGGACTCCGGCCTCCGCAGTCACCGTCCCGGACCTATACTATGGTTGCCCCAGACTACTATGACGGATGACCTAGATCGAGAGGGAGGAGGACGTTTATGTAGGCAAAAACAGCGGTGGAGGAATTCCCGCGAGCCTTCTTGCAAACCATGGAGTGAGGCCGTTTCTCGAGCAAACGACTAAAGCGGCACCGATGAAAATGTCGAGGGAAACCACACGTGGGACGACAAGACATGGACACGCGATCAAACGTTCACGCGGCAGCAGCAACAAAAAACAACTCATCGCGAAGGCCATGCAACCATGTAAGTGAGAAACAGGAGTAGCCCACCTGATACACAACCACCGAAGAAACCAGGTCAACGGACCACGCTGGCCCACATGCAACGAAAATCGCTAACCCCACCAAAAGAATCGCTACACACGTTAACAAAATTTTGATCGAGAGCCTACAGCCACCACGCATTCGTACACGGTAATTTCTCAAAAATATACACGTGCCCTGTACCGGATTACTAGGCGGTCATTTTCAGCCAAGTGGTTAAACCTTGAAGCGAAAACATCCCAAAAATAGGGGTTTGGGTATTTAGTAGTTCTCTTTTCGAGTTGTACTATTTAGTAGTTCTAACCAGTCTTGGCAGGGTGGCTAACTACTGAAACATAAATTAAAGTGGGTCGAAAAAGGTCTATGCATAATCATTCGCACAGTTCTAAAGATACGGTGACAACAACTTTGTAGGTAGAAGTAGTAAAAGCCAAGCATTCATACCTCATCCAAAAAATGATAATTTCTTAGAATATTGTAGTACCCGGCAAAATAATTATCATTTTTCTTTCTGCCCGAAAAAAATGGCGATGATTTTACCTGTGTCGGCTGTCTCGTTGAGCTCAAACTCAAGACATATGACAAAGTACCTTTTTCTTTGAGTTAGTTTCATATAATTCCCATCCCAACCCTCTGTGATGGTTACCACCCTTAGTTGTTTGAATAAACACTAAAAAGTCTCAGCTGGGAAATAAAGTTAAAATAAGCTACTAAGCGCCCCCGTACATATACACTACCAGAAACTGAAATATTCCTGTGAGCCCAAACCCGACAGGAAAATAGGGTTTACCGACAGGGAAAGTATTTCCTGTCGGCCAACCGTCAGGGTTAGCCGTCAGGCATAGCTTGACAGGGAAATATTCATATGCCTGTCGGCTGGCTGACAGGAACATTATTCCTGTCGGTTTTCATTGTTTCCCTGACGGTTTTGGCCTCATAGTCATCAGGTTTGGCAAACCAGGTAAATTGCATATCCCTGTCATACATAACCGCCAGGGAAAAATGAATCCAATGAACAAAAAAAAAATCTTAACATTGATGGTCTTAGACATAGCCATTTCATTACTCTAAACGTTTAGAACAGAGAAACATCACTATCAGTAGCTTCCATCAACCATAGAGTTACAAATTCACATACTTCGGAAACAATTCCATCGAACTTGCATACATGAATCAAAGGACAATGAAAACAGAGGCGCAACATCTAAAAACACTAGTTCATCAACTAAATATTCACAGTGTGAGACCTCTTTTCATAATGTAAATATTCTTAAGTGCAACTGCTGAATGATGCATAACGACAAAATTGTATAATAAAAAAATAACAAGGAGTTAAGTCCACCCATTTCAGATGTTCGAGAAAAATGGGCAGAGTCATCATCATCTCCATAACAGTGAAAACCAAAGCATTAAGACAATGTGCTCATATGTCTGCACCGATGTGAGCTTGGTGGAGGCAGCTGTATATACGTCAGTATTTCACTCGTCTTTGGATGTTATCTCGCAAAGAAAGAGGCAGCAATGTACATGCCAACGAGACACAAGTGCACTACTACTATGTCACTCATCCCTCAAGCTCTCCACTGAGCACAGGCGCAACACTTGCAAGCTTCATAAGCACATAACAAATCTGCACCGAGACAAAAACAAGCAGAAGTACAAGATTGTCAACGAAAACTATGCACTCAATTCCCGATCACTCATATTCTCAATCTACCACGTTTTTTCTTGCAATGGTTTCGCTAAGGGTTGGTGTAGGAGAGGAAGTGGTTGAGACTATTTGGATGTGTCCTACTGACGAAACATACAGAGAACATACTCCATCGGTGGTCATATTTTTATCGAGATTTAGCCATGCACGGTGCGGTTGTTTGAAACATTTATATACGATAAATTTCATGCTTTGTATCCATTTGATGGTACATTTTCAGTTAATAAAAGTGCTCTTTACCGAAAAAGCAACTTTCTACGGTAGAAGGACAAAAAGCCAAGCATTCATACCTCATTCGGAAATGATAATGAAAATACAGCGATTGAGGTGTGTAATTCCTTCGAATATTGTAGTAGCCAGCAAAATCGTTAGCATTTTCCTTTTCCTGGCAAAAATGGCGATGATTTTACCTGCTTCGGCAGTCTCCTTGAGCTGAAACTCGGGACGTTGACAAAGTACTTTCTTCTTTGAGTTAATTTCATATCATTCCCATCCCAACCCTCCATGATGGTTACCACCATTATGTTTGAGTAAGCAGTAAAAAGTCTCAGCTGGAAAATAAAGTTAAAATAAGCTACTCATATATCTGCACCGATGTCACTTGGGTGCGAGCAACTGGGAACATCCCATATTTTGTGATCCCGTGCGAGCAACTTCGGTGTTGTTCATTGTGAGCTTGTCGGAGGCAGTTGTATCATCTATATAGTCAGTATTTTACTCATCTTTGGACGTTCTTTTATCTGGCAAAGGTAGAGGCAGCAAGGTACTTGCCAACGAGACGCAAGTGCACTACTACTGTATCACTCGCTCCCTCAAGCTCCCCACGGAGCAGAGGCGCAACACTTGCAAGCTTAGCAAGCACATAACAAATCGGCACCGAGCCATAAAAAAGAAAAAGTACAAGGTTGTCAGCGAAAGCTATGCACTCAATTCCCGATCACTCATATTCTCAATCTACCACGTTTTTTCTTGCAATGGTTTCACTAAGGGTTGGTGTAGGAGGAAGTTGTTGAGACTCCATGGGATGTGTCCTACTCATGACACAAAGATAGAACATACTCCATCGGTGGTCATATTTATATTGAGATTTAGCCATGCACGGTGTGGTTGTTTGAAACATTTATATACAATAAATTTCATGAGGTATTTGAGCGTGGAAGCCTTCATAACTAATTGAACTCTCGAACCCAATACATAGGGCATGTGCCATCTTCTTTTTGGACTTGGTTGATATATGTCGTCCTTCCGAATTCTGCGAGACAACTCATTCAATTTTCTCAGTTAGTTAGGATACTTTGATAGTATGTGCATATATTGCGATGTGGATTGACTTCAGATTGGAAATATTTGTGGTACAGATATCATCCTTCCCTTTTGCCCAGCAATGAAGGGGATTAATATATAATATATCTCTTGTGTTTTTCTTCGAAAGATTACAGACAAGCAAATGAAGAATTTGCTCGTGGACGTCGAGGCTAGTGTGACATATAGCCTGGCAGATAGCGCGTGGTTGGGGACGGTGAGGCACGAGGATCGCAGAACAAACAGCAGCGCAGCGGCAAGAACTTGGGTTCTGAGATGGCTAGCCGGTGAGGCAGGCTGCCGCTTGTGGGGCGCAGTCCAGGTGGGCAGCCGAGCCGCATGCTCTGCAGAGCAGCAGCAGCGCATGGCCGTAGTGGGCTCAGAAGCTGGTGGCTGGTGCAACGGGCTCTTCATGCGTTTGATTTGTTGAGGAAAAAATGTTCCGTTTCTAGGCATTGCAGGGTGGGGGATATGGAAGTGGGGGCTCAATGTAATGGGGAGCCCCTTAGGCTAGCTAGAATGGCTACATCATTAAGAATCGGTTTTGCCGGTTAAGTACTACACGCCGGCTCTATATCCTAGATGGAAAAGATGTAAGATTAGTAGCCAAAAACTTCACTTTGTCCAGTTACAAGTTCATCTTTGTTGATCTGCCCATTGTTCGGTTTTTTTTATCATGTATACGGAGTCCAAATAGACCAAAACTCATCAAAGGACTCTAGTTTCAGCTTCATGATAAGGTCACGAAAGCTTCCCAAGGGCTGTTAGATATGAGTGCTTTTATGTCCATTTATGATTCAAAATAGTAATGACTGAAATTCCTTCTTCTTTTTAAACAGGAGCTGATCAAGAAACTGAGCAAAGGAGAATTACCTCTAAATGAATACCCATCTTTAAGTGCACCAAGTTCTACTCCTCAAGGGACCGCAGAAAGTGTGTCGGCGCCAAAACCAGCACAAAATCCACAGCCACAGTGGGCTAAGGGCCATAACTCTGACGATGGTCAATCGAGGTATTGACTGAATATAGTTTTCCGTCTGAACCCATAGCACAACCGCTCTGATCAGCTTCACATAATCTAGCTGCTTTCTTATCATCAACATATATTTAACTGGCAGTGACTCGTCGGACTTGATACATGCATCAGATGACTTCAAGAGGTTAGGCAACCGAATTTTCATCTTTATGGTCGGCGGAGGAACCGGATCTGAAGTGTGTTGTTTACCACAGAATGATCTGGTAACTCTGATTTGTACCATGTAACTTCTATGTTCTTATCGATCTTATGTTTCGATGGGTTAGATACTGGCGACACACAAGATGACCATGAAGTTGAAGGGAGAAATCGTCCTGGGGTCGTAGCATGGATAACCCTCCACAGTTTATTTCGGTATAAACCATCTCTGTGTAGTCTTATAATGTCTCAAAGATTATCTCGGTAAACCTTTTTCTGTGTAGTCTTGTATGTATTTTATTTGTAAACCTGGTCTTATACGTACTGATATACTGTACTCACTCGTTCACTCCAAAATTGCAGAAGATGAAGTCGCTGGGACCATCCTAGGAACAATGTTGCCGGGTCTCACGGACGAGAAATTGTGGAGTACTCATAATAGTAGCTTACACAATTTTATATTGTTCTTTTTTATTTTCCACTCTATCTACCAAGAATGTGAGCCTTGCCGTATGTTGTAAACTGTGATACATGTATATGCCACCCTATTTCTTAGGAAAAAAGAGTGCAATTTTGATTCTCCTGTCACTTGAGATCGATTGGTTCTAACATCTTTTGTACATGTTGCAAATCAATATCAATTTTGCAAAAGCTGGGACTCCAAAATGGGAAAGAAATCAAAAGTACTAGCAGTGCCAGGAAAATCGAAGGCCTACTCTGCTAATGGAATGTCTCGTGGAGTGGCCTACTTGCAAGCAAGGTTGCCACCATAGACTTCCCAGGGAGTGTTGCACTCCCTTTGCCATCAACAGCTTCATCTCTCAGGGATGTACTGATGCTTATGAACCCTTCATATCTCTGCCCGTTTGCCACTATCTGCGTGAGCATTTGATGAATCTCCTAACTACAAGTTTTCCTCTGGGCATACTGAAGCACCCATTTGCTCCAACTGGATCTAGATATCTAAGTGTACATCCAGGATCGAACCTTTCACTTGGCTGCATTTGGCAAGATTGATTGACTGAATACATTTGGTCGGCGGTATGGCAGAACATGTAGACAAGGTTTTGGTAACCGAATGAGGCAATTTTACCGAGGTGTACTAATAAACGTGGTTACCATGGTTACAGAGAAATACTAAGAATATTTTGAATGAATTTTATAGTTGAATTTTGAATTCAAATAAGTGAATGAACGAACATTCAAACCAGAGAGCTCTCAAAACAGAAACTAGGTTGTTACCAACACGTCAGGACCAACTCTCATGGCATTAATTGATCCTACGTACTTTACGATAAATCGAGCTTTTAATTTCAAAAAATTGGTGTCTTTTGCTCGGTATCGGGATTTATCGAGGGGCAAGGAAAAACACGGTAACCATGGGAAATTTCATTCCTGGAATGTTGTGACTGTGTCTCCGAGTACCGTTTTGCTCTCCTTTTTTCTACAAAGAGGATGGTAATGAAATCATGATGATAACATTGTTTTTTCTTTAGGAAATTGATGGTGACATTTTGCTCTTGCCCTGTGATCATTATTGCATTGCTTTGGTTCGCAGCACAATATGTTTTGGATTTGCAAAAGTAAAGTCAATATCTCTCTCAACAAGAAAATTGAAGTCATGCTTGGCAATATTTTCAGATCCGCAAAGGTTTCTTACAATATTTGAAAAAGGTTTCTTACAATATTTTCAGATCCGCAAAAAAAAGGAAATTGGAGAAGAATCAATCCATATACCTCTTGCATGCTAAGCGAGCGCTCTACCATCTGAGCTACATCCCCAAGTTGTACTTTTATGATTAACGAACACCATTAACTCATAGATAGCTTACGTGTCATAGTTTCCATTTGGCAATTAAAAGTAATCTTTACTTTACTAAAGAGAGGTGACATCATGCACTAGAAGAGTTAAATCAGGTGGATCAATACGGCAATGCTACCGGCCGAGTAGCACGAGAATTCTTAGCTAGCCTATCTGCTATCATTCCGACTCTCCAGGACCAGAAAGTAAAGGGCACTAGATCTTGGGTTAAGTTTGCACATTCATAAAAAAATGGCAGCAGCTGCTGCAGGGCAATGTGATCCATCACCATTGTTCATAACTTCAATCACCCGCTTTGTAGGTGGAATAATTAGGTCAATGGTCTGTTCAGCTAATTTATTGTGAACATATAATATGAGAGTGATCAAAGTGAAAGTGAAATCTACCAGAGCCATAGAAATTATAACATCCTCCCATTTTTCCTTTCGCTTGAAACCTTTGCTAGCTAGCAAGCTAGAGGTACTACTAATTGCAAGAGGCAAACCACCACATATTTTGAGAACTTCAATCTTAACATCTCTAAGATGGCGAGGGCAAACTGTTCATGCACATATTGAGACTCACTGAACTCACTTGTTGCCTCCGGAATTGCAGAATCTGAAGTCGCTAGGACCATCGTAGTAATTATGTTGCCGGTTCTGGCAGACAAGCAATTGTGGAGTACCCATAATAGTAGTTTACATTTTTTTTTATGATTTGCTTCTTTTCCCACTCTATCTACCAAGAGTGTGAGCCATGCTGCATGCTGTAAGTGTGGGACATGTAGATGCCATTCTGTTTTCTAGGAAAAAAGAATGCAATTTTGATTCTCCTTTCACACTTGGAGATTGATCGTTTCTAAAACTTTCTGTTCATTTTGAAATTCAAATATCTACTTTGCAAAAGCCAAGATTCCAAAATGGAAAAGAAATCAAAAGAACTAGCTGTGGCAGGGATATTCGAAGGCCTACTCCCCTAATTGAATTTATTGATCTCCTTCTTGCCACCATGTCCGTGAGCATTTCATCAATTTCTTGACTACAAATTATCATCTGAGCATATTGAAACTCCCAGCTACTCTAACTGGATCTGGAAATCCAAGTGCCTTGGCTTTCATTCGGCTGTTGCATTGGCGAGACTGATTGACTGAATAAATTTGGATGGGGCAATATAGATGGGTTCTTTCTTTCTTTCTTTCTGGAATGATGTCTCCAAGTATCGTTTTGCTCTTCTTTTTTTTTTTACAGAGAGGATGGTAACAAAATCATGATGGACAATTTTGTTTTGAGGAAAACAGTGGTAACATTTTGCTTTCGGCATGTGATTATAATTGCACTACTTTGGTTCGCAGCACATATTGTGTATATTTTTGTGATATTTGGAGTTGCAAAAGTAAAGCCAAGATATCTCTCAACCAAACAAAAAAAGTAAAGTGAAGGTAGAGTTTTTCTTTACAGTATTTTTCAGACCTGCAAAGAAAAAATAGAAAAGCCTGGAGAAGTGGGGTATCGATCCCCATACCTCTCGCATGCTAAGCGAGCGCTCTACCATCTGAGCTACATCCCCTTTGTGCTACACAAAAAATTAACAACTTCCTGATTGTGGATGAGACGACACTCCCAGATTCCATGATTCCCTGTGGTATGAGCACCACCGAGGCGATAACCATAATTGCCACACGTGCCAAATTAAATTAAGGCCAATTAACTGATTCCAATATTTCCAATAGCAATGAAACGAATGTCAAAAAAATAAATTAGCAATGATAAACAATCGAGCTCAATCGGTCCGAATTTTATAACTAATGTAGTTTTCCAGCCAACGTTTACTGTACTAGCACCTTGATGTGTGTAGACAGAATATATATGTACACACGATGCGATTCGGTGGTCCACATGGTCTGGATAGGGTGAGATGTTTCTCTGTGGTACGTACGCCTGCAATCGATCGATTCACGTTACGTGCGCATAGTGATTTAACCTAGCTCGTAGCGGTCGGCGCGGGGCCGATCGCGATGATGGGCGGCGGCGGCGCACGGAGCACGCCATCCACGTCGGTGCCGTGGTCCGATCTCAACGACGATCTCCTCGACCTGGTCTGCAGCAAGGTCACCCTGCTGCTCCATCGCGTCCGCTTCGCCGCCGTATGCAGGTCGTGGCGAGCCGCTGCCATCGCAGCGAGGCAGGCGGCGCAGCCCGCCTTACCCTGGCTTGTCTTCCCAGGCGATTACTGCAAGAAGAGGCGTGTATACTGCCCCGAGGATGGCGGGGTGCTGCAGATCCCTCTACTGAGCGAGGCGCTCATCAGCAAGAAGTTTGTGGGAGCTCATGACGAGGGCTGGGTCGCAGCACTAGGGGACAACATGCATCTTGCGGTCGTGAACCTCTTTTCCGGTGTTGAGGTATCGCTCCCCGCCAAGGACCTGAGCAAAGTTATCTCAAGCAAGGGCAACTCAATTCGGAAGGTTATCTTCTCGGAATCTCCAACCTCAAGCGGCTGCATTGTTGTGTTTGTGTCGAATATTTTATACTAGTAGGGTTACGCTTGGACTTGGTGTTGTAGTGTGGGTAGGATACGTGTAGTGTCGGAGTCGGACACGTTGTACCCTTGGCCTCTTATATATGAGGAGGCACCCCACGTTGTAACCCATGACGACTAGATAGCGACAGGCTCGCAAGGGGGTGCTGGCGGCTTGTGCCGGCGCCCGGGTGGCCGGTGTTGCGGTATCTCGGGGAGGAGCGCCCGTAGTCATTGCCCCGGGGAGTAGGCGAGTTCGCCGAACCTCGTTAACAAATCTCGGTGTCGTCATTGTCTGTGATTGCTTGTTCCTCGGAGGATCGACCGCTTACCTCGAATTTATTCTAACAAGTGGTATCATGAGCTAGGTTATCTCGAGGCATATTTTGTTGATCGAAAGGATTAAGAAGCGATTGGAAGCAGCTGGCTAGTTGATCGGTATCGCCGCCTGGTGGACTCAAGTTGGAGATCTCGGCGAGTTTGTACTGCACGTGGTGGCTGCACACGCTAGTCACGGAAGTTGCGGCGGCAACGCTGTCGAGATGCGGCCCATACGGCCCGCTAGCGTGCAGCGTGTGGACTTTAGCCGTGCGTGGCACGTACGTGCATAGGAAGAGCCAGGCTGATTGCCATCACATGACCGAGTTTGTTTTGAAAACAAAAGAGGGACCGAGTCCCTGGAGAGTTCGCTCTCGTGTCCGAGCCGGACAGCTGCACCTGTGCACGCGCACGTTAAAAGCAACGGCGGCTGGACGCAAGAGGCGAGGCAAAAGTGGCAACAGATCAATCGGGAATGAAAATTCCATCAAGAGATTGACGTACATCGAAAGCAAGGGCAGAGGCAAAGCAATAGTTTAGCATCGGAAGTTGAGCCAAGGAAGGAGCACTTTCACGTGAAGACCAACTGATTCATTGACTGCTAGTAGTACGCGGAGGTTTCGTTCGTGTACTTGAGGATCACGCGAAGACTGCTTGGATAATTTTTCACAGGGTCAGCCGTACAAAGGACCATGGCGCCATCGGGTACCAGGTTTGAGGTGGAGAAGTTCAACGGAACTGGAAGCTTTGGGTTATGGCAGACAAGGGTGAAAGATTTGTTGGCACAACAGGGATGCTTGAAGGCGTTGTTGCAGGAAGCCAAGCCAGCTAAGATGGAGGCGGATGACTGGCAGGAGTTACAGTTGAAAGCAGCCGGGACTATACGGTTGTGTCTGTCGGACCAGGTTATTTATCATGTGATGGATGAGAATTCACCGAGGAAGATCTGGGAGAAGCTGGAAAGTCAGTTTATGTCCAAGACTGCGACGACCAAGGTGTATCTGAAGCAAAAGTTGTATGGGATGAGGATGCAGGAGGGGTCAGATCTTGTGGAGTATATGAACGCCTTTAATCAAGTCGTGACGGATCTAGCACGCTTGGGTGCGACGGTTGACGACGAGGATAGGGCAATTCTGCTTCTTTGTTCATTGCCATCATCCTATGACCATTTGATCACTACTTTGACGCATGGCAAGGAGACCGTCAAGAATGAGGATATTACTGCGGCATTGCTATCTTATGATATGAGAAAGAAGAACGTGGTGGAAGTCTCTCATGGTGAAGGTTTGCTAGTCAAGGGTGAGCAGTGGCGGAAGGGATATGAGGCTGGGAAGAACAAGAAAAAGAAAAAGAATATACAGTGTCACAAGTGTAAGCAGTGGGGACATATGAGAAAGGACTGTCCAGAACTCAATGGTGGGGCCAGTGCTAATAAGGCAACTCATAGTGATGACTCAGACAGCAGTAGTGATGTTCTCATAGTATCAGACAGGCGGTCAACCAAAAGTGAAGCGTGGATGTTGGATTCAGCTTGCTCTTTTCATGCGACACCCAACAGGGAGTGGTTCTCTTCGTACAAGTCTGGTGAGTTTGGTTTAGCCTATGTGGGCGATGACACAGGTTATCGTGTTGCTGGAGTAGGTGACATCAAAATCAAGATGTTTGACGGAGTTGAGCGGATGCTTCGGGGAGTCAGGCATGTGTCGGGGCTAAGAAGGAATCTACTTTCGCTTGGAGTTCTTCATGATGGTGGTATGGTATTCCGTTGTGATCGGGATAGGAAGACCATGAGAATCATGAAAGATGAGGTGACCGTGATGATTGGAGGGAGGACGGTTTCGCATCTTTACAAGTTGCAAGGGAGCACTATTGCAGGTGGAGTCACGGAGACTGGAGTTGCGGGAGTAGCAGCGGGTCTCACGGCGGGCGGCGGTCTGGGCAGACTCGTCGAGTAGCTCTCGATAAGCTCTGAAGAAGACAACACAAGTCCGGAGTACATGGAAGTTTGACGCATGGACAAATTCAAGGTGGTGGAGAATATTCGCCAAGGTGGAGTTTGTTGTGTTTGTGTCGAATATTTTGTACTAGTAAGGTTACGCTTGGACTTGGTGTTGTAGTGTGGGTAGGATATGTGTAGTGTCGGAGTCGGACACGTTGTACCCTTGGCCTATTATATATGAGGAGGCA
This sequence comes from Aegilops speltoides, assembly GCA_021437245.1. Lineage (NCBI taxonomy): Eukaryota > Viridiplantae > Streptophyta > Magnoliopsida > Poales > Poaceae > Aegilops > Aegilops speltoides. Next base: position 41,336,618 of record CM038147.1, on the reverse strand, counting down.
CCCCACGTTGTAACCCATAACGACTAGATAGCGACAGGCTCGCAAGGGGGTGCTGGCGGCTTGTGCCGGCGCCCGGGTGGCCGGTGTTGCGGTATCTCAGGGAGGAGCGCCCGTAGTCACTGCCCCGGGGAGTAGGCGAGTTCGCCGAATCTCGTTAACAAATCTCGGTGTTGTCATTGTCTGTGATTGCTTGTTCCTCGGAGGATCGACCGCGTACCTCGAATTTATTCTAAGGTTTAGTCCCACATCGGTTGTGGGGGGAGACATAACACGACTTATAAGGGTGGGGGTGTCCCCTCCTAATAGGCTAGTCTTTTGGGGGGAGAGGGCCCAAGGCCTATCATAAGTCGGTGTTGCTCTTCGGTTGGGCCTGGTTGACGCATGTGGGTCGGAAACGCTGGTGATAGCGGACCCGGTATTGCGTAACAATTGGTATCAGAGCCCAGGTGCCCGGAATGAATCTCGGTAGACTCACGGGTGGTCGGTCATGGTTGGTGGGCTGGGAACGCTGGTGTTAGCGGGCCCATGGATGACTGATGTGTGAGGGGGAGATTGTTGGGTTTAGTCCCATATCGGTTATGTGGGGAGACATAACACGACTTATAAGGGTGGGGGTGTCCCCTCCTAATAGGCTAGTCCTTTGGGGGGAGAGGGCCCAAGGCCTGTCATAAGTCGGTGTTGCTCTCCGGTTGGGCCTGGTTGACGCATGTGGGTCGGAAACGCTGGTGATAGCGGACCCGGTATTGCGTAACATGCATCATTGCCGTCATCACCCTGCGATACGATATGGCACTCTGCGGGATTGGTTGTCCGGACAGCATGTGGAGGACGAACCAATATTATAAACATCTACTCATCGACATCGTATTCTACAATGGACACCTCTATGGCCTTGCCTACTCCGGGTATCTGGTCATGTTCGAAATAGGTGTGAACAAAGATGGAGGGCCGGTGATTACCGACATTCCACGCTTGTTGCATGTCCAAAATAGTAGCGTCCCTATTGGGTTCCCGGACTACATCATTGAGCTGCACAACAAATTGGCGATGGTCGTGAATATTCTTCCGGGCGGTAGCCGTGAGCCTTTCTTCAAGGTGTTTGAGATTGTTGACGATTTGACGACAATGTACACTCACAAGTGGAAGGAGGTGACAAGCCTTGGTGATTACGCCTTGTTTTTAGGGAAAAGGTGGTCCAAGGTGATGTATGTGCCGTCTGCTAGGTGCGGCGAGGTGCAGAGAAGCTGCATCTACGCCGATGATATGACGTACTTGACAAGTTTGGATGGCCATGGCGAACGTGTATATCATATGCAAGAAGAAAACGATAACAATGCCACACAGATGATCAAATCAGCAGGATCATATGTAGGTGCCCGTTCTTATCCATGTGGCATGTGGATTCTCCCTCCGAATTTCTAGGAGCACAAGAATAGTCAAGAGTTACAGCTTCAACTTTATTCCGAGTGTTTACATTATGTAAAGTCACATTTACTATATACTTCCTCCGTATGAAAATATAAGACGTTTTTTGACACTATGTACGAAGTTACAGACGTGGTGCCTTGTTAAAACAGTGGCTGCCCATATGTAATATCGCTAGAATATTGTGTCGTGAAGTAACAAAAAAATTGAATTGTTTTTTCTTTTACCTATGTTGCTTTGATCCCTCTAGCTATGTGTTTTGAAAATGTGTTTTCTAATCTTAATTTTACTATATTCTAGGACCCACATGCCATCCAATAATAATTGCAAAGCGCCCAATTTATTGGGTAATGGACGATTTAGTCAATCATATGACCTATTTCACAACGTAAGCATCCAACCATGGATGAAATGGTCGAAGCACCATCTCAGGGCCTTGTCAAGCTTTGCGGCAGAATTCTGCATCAACTTCCCTCCCCCGGGTTCTCCATGGATTGCAGATGCGCGCCACGGGCACATGTCCGATGAGATAGATGTATGCATGGTGCCATGGCCCATGGCACCACCTGACCGTCTCATATGCCAGCCTCCTTTGCACAGTGAGTGCCATACACACAGATAGCCAGCCAGCATAATCGATAAACTTGCTTCCTATTGCAAATGTTTCTTTGCTTGTCCAGTTTTCAGCTCTCCTCGTGAGCATGCCTCACCCCATCGTTTTGGAGTGAAAGGATTCAAAAACATACTACAAAACTGAAATCCAAATTCGAGTCCGTCATCACTTAGACCTAAGCTAGGTGAGAAGACTTCACGTCCACTCCTGCGCTAAGGTGTGGTAAGCTGATAGGCATGTCTACTGTTATATAGTTTTCTTAAATCACAAACATTTGCCAGTAACATTGTTATCAAATATAATTGTTATGGTTCCCATCACAATTCTTTGTGATGCTCTGAATACGAGTACATAATAAAAAATAAATGCTAATGTTTTGCGAGCAAAGGGCTCTCTATTAAGTGCCGAACTAATAGTCAACACTAACAGTCTTCCAGTAATGCATCCAATTTAGCAAAATAGGTGTGTTATGTGTTGTTTCCATCAAGCGCCCAAGTAAAAAGATCAAGATTTGCCAGGGTTCTTTCCAGAAACATGGGAATGCACAAAGCTAGCACAAATGCTTAACAAGAATACCTAAAGTAATCAGGAACAAACAGGCAAGGCAAGGCAGGCTGCAAATATTTAAATTTTCATGAAAGAATAAATAAACAAATAGAATATGTCAACAAATCTCATAATCAGGGAGAGCAGGATCTGCGTGAAATTGGCAAAAAGAATATCGAAGAAGCTTTTCTGGATCACCATCCCCACAGCATACTTGATTAAACAAGTTCTTGCTCAAATGGAAGGTACAAATCGAAAGGAGGGTAATAATGTAAGATCCAGCAAAGTAAAACGAAAATGTGCATCTAAACAACTACTCCCCCTGTTTCTAAATATAAGCCTGTTTTAGAGATTTCAATACGGACGACATACGGATGTATAGACGTATTTTAGTGTGCAGATTCACTCATTTTGCTCCGTATGTAGTCCACATTGGAATCTCTAAAAGTCTTACATTAGGAATGGAGGGAGTAGAAGAAACTGGAACTGATTACTTAAGCAGTGCTTACTAAACATTCCAGGATGAAAGGAACAGGATGGTGGACAGCCCCATTATTTAGTAATCAGGTCAGACATGGCTAGTTCAGAACTGCGGCTCATTTTCAGTTTTCTGTGTAGGTTTGCAAAAAAAAAGAACAAACAAATTGGCAAATTTCATAAGATGGCAACTCGGCCGCAGCCTATCCGCCGTCAACCAGATCTTCTAGCCCTTCCTGGTATGGAAACTGAATCCTGTACAGAAATGGAAGCATAATGCAAGTGTCTATTGCATCTGCATCTGCGGAAGTAAAAAAAAACTGAGTTATTTGAAAATGAATATGAAGATACTGGAGCAGAATTCGAAAGTATGAAGGACATTCACTGCAAGTGCAACTTATCTTAACATGAATCCAGGGACAACTTCATTAAATTTAATCCGGACATTTCTAGCTGATAATAATCTAAAGAGGAAAATGCAACCGGGATACAACTTGGCTAGTGGGAACAGATTGGCATAAGAACTTCAAAAGCATTCACCACCGAACAGGAACTAGGTTTTCGTGTTGATCTGTGGTACAAATCATTCCTGTGATGACACATGGCACTGTTCTTTTTACAATGAAAACCTCTATTATATTTTCCTGCATCAGTAGCTCTGATACCAACTGTAGGGTTCAAGGCTGAACCCTAGCTCACCCTCGCTCTACCTCTCACTCTCTATCACCTCGCTTTGGCTCGAACCAAAAGGAAGAAGGGAGAAGAAAAAGGCGGACACGGTGGTGGTTTTTCCTGGTGCACCAACGGCCGCCGCTACCACGGCGGATTTTTTCTCAAGGACGAACTCGAGCTACACCCAAACAGGAAACACACACGGGTCGGGGGGGGGGGGGGGAGGGTGTTATACATGCGCGCTCCCGATCCAGCCCCACTCGCCACGCCCCATGCTTCACGCGCCCGCGGCGCATGCATGCACAAGGATGCGACCGGGTCCAGCGCCCGCCAGGGCTACACACCCGCGTGTCTCGCCAACTAATTCCCCCCCCGCACACACACACAAACAAACAAACAACATGCCATGGGCCCGACGTGGCTACCGACCGGCGCCCGACACGGCCAGCTCGCGCACAGAGCCACAGACGCACCCTGGCCACGGCCGTGGCTTATTTGGCTAACATCAAAAATCTCAGAATCAGGGGGAGATCGATCTACTTGAAATTGGTAAAATGAATATCGAAGAAGCTTTTCTGGATCACCATCCCCACACCACATTTGATTAAACATGTTGCTCAAACAGAAGGCACAAATCGAAAGGAGGTAATAATGTAAGATTTAGCAAAGTACAAGGAAAATGAGCATCTAAACAACTAGAAGAAACTGGAAATGATTACTTAAGCAATGCTAACTAAACATTCCAGGATGAAAGGAACTTGATAGTGGACGCCTCATTATTTAGTTATCAGGTCATGCATGGCTAATAGTTCAGAACTGCAGCTCATCTTCTGTCTCTGTGTAGGTTTGCAGAACATTTCCAAACACCCAGATCTTACCACGGGGATAGAATAAATGGATCACAGCATAACAGAACAAAGTTATGCGCCCAAGCCAGAAATATAATCGCTAAGAGAGCACTAACCAGTCCAAGAACTGAATAAAGTAAGCATGACCCAAAAGTATAATAGGATAAAACCAAGCCCCTATGAACTGGGTGGTCTAAGATCATACTGCGGATTATACGCCATCACATATGATGCATAAACAACAAAGAAGATGGCAACACCGCCACAGCTTATCCGCCGTCAACCAGATCTTCTAGACCTTCCTGGTATGGAAACTGAATCCTGTACAGAAATGGAAGGATAATGCAAGTGTCTATTGCATCTGCAAAAGTAAAAAAAAGACTCAGTTATTTGACAATGAAGATGAAGATACTGGAGCAGAATTCAAAGTATGAAGGACATTCACCGCAAGTGCAACTTATGTTAACATGAATCCAGGGACAAACTTCATTACATTTGATCCAGCCATTTCTAGCTGATAATAATCTAAAGAGGAAATTGTAACCAGGATACAAGAACTTGGCTAGTGGGAACAGATTGGTACAAGAACTTCAAGAACATTCACCACCGAACAGGAACTTGGTTTTCGTGTTGATCTGTGGTACAAATCATTCCTGTGATGACACATTGCACTGTTCCTTTTACAAGGAAAACCTCTATTATATTTTCATGCATCTGTAGCCCCACGGTGGGCGTTGGTCGTTTTAACTCCGCCTATGTTGTCTCAACATAGCCGGTCCCAAGCCCGGGTAAAGGAGGAGGGTTGTGATAGGCTTGGTGAGCCAACGTAAAAACTCAGCCTCTCTTATGGAGATGAAACCCAAAAGATTTTCGTTGGGGCGTAACCCTCTCAGCGACGCGCCACATCGGAACCCGGGTGTGGTGGAAAATGGGCAAGGGCCGGGCCGTCACCCCTCAAGTGGCGCGCCGTATCTTGATCCGGATCACGGTGGCAAGTGGCGAGGATCGGGTCGTCGCATCCTTAGTCGCGCTACATCGGCGCCGGATGTAGTGGAAAATGAGCAAGGGTCTTCGCATTTGACTCGACGAGTCACGAAGGGTAAGGAAGCTAGCCGAGCCTAGGAGGATTCGCTTAGGTAGCTGGAACGTAGGGTCTCTGACAGGAAGCTTGGGAGCTAGTTGATGCAGCGATGAGGAGAGGTGTTGATATCCTTTGCGTCCAAGAAACCAAATGGAGAGGACAAAAGGCAAAGGAAGTGGAGGATACCGGCTTCAAGCTGTGGTACACGGGGGCGGCTGCAAACAGAAATGGCGTGAGGCATCTTGATCAACAAGAGCCTCAAGTATGGAGTGGTAGGCGTCAAGAGGCGTGGGGACGGATTATCTGGTCAAGCTGGTAGTTGAGGACTTGGTTCTCAATGTTATCAGCAGCGTATGCCCATAAGTAGGCCACAATGAGAACACCAAGAGGGAGTTCTGGGAAGGCATGGAAGACATGGTTAGGAGTGTACCGATTGGTGAGAAGCTCTTCATAGGAGGAGACCTCAATGGCCACGTGGGCACATCTAACACAGGTTTTGAAGGGGCGCATGGGGGCTTTGGCTATGGCATCAGGAATCAAGAAGGAGAAGATGTCTTAAGCTTTGCTCTAGCCTACAACATGATTGTAGCTAACACCCTCTTTAGAAAGAGAGAATCACATCTGGTGACTTTTAGTAGTGGCCAACACTCTAGCCAGATTGATTTCATCCTCTCGAGAAGAGAAGATAGGCGTGCGTGCCTAGGCCTGTAAGGTGATACCGGAGAGAGTGTTGTACCCCAGCATAAGCTGGTGGTTCTTGACTTCGCTTCGGATTCGTGTCCAGCGGGATAAGCGTGCCAAAGTCGCTAGAACGAAGTGGTGGAAGCTCAAGGGGGAGGTAGCTCAGATGTTCAAGGAGAGGGTAATTAAGGAGGGCCCTTGGGAGGAAGGAGGATCACGGACAATGTGTGGATGAAGATGGCGACTTGCATTCGTAAGGTGGCCTCGGAGGAGTTTGGAGTGTCGAGGGAAGGAGAAGCGAAGATAAGGATACCTGGTGGTGGAATGATGATGTCCAAAAGGCGATTAAAGAGAAGAAAGATTGCTTGAGCGCCTATACGGATAGGAGTGCATAAACATAGAGAAGTACAAGATGGCGAAGAAGGCCGCAAGCGAGCTGTTGGTGAAGCAAGGGTCGGGCATATGAGGACCTCTACCAATGGTTAGGCACGAAGGAAGGTGAAAGGGACATCTATAAGATGGCTAAGATCCGGAGAGGAAGGCGAGGATATTGGCCAAGTCAAATGCATCAAGGACGGAGCAGGCCAACTCTTGGTGAAGGATGAGGAGATTAAGCATAGATGGCGGAGTACTTGACAAGCTGTTCAATGGGGAGAATGAGAGTTCTACCATTGAACTGGACGACTCCTTTGATGAGACCAGCATGCGTTTTGTGCGGCGCATCCAGGAGTCTGAGGTGAAGGAGGCTTTAAAAAGGATGAAAGGAGGCAAGGCGATGGGCCCTGATTGTATCCCCATTGAGGTGTGGAAAGGTCTCGGGGACATAGCGATAGTATGGCTAACCAAGCTTTTCAACCTCATTTTTCGTGCAAACAAGATGCCAGAAGAATGGAGACGGAGTATATTAGTACCAATCTTCAAGAACAAGGGGGATGTTCAGAGTTGTACTAATTACCGTGGAATTAAGCTGATGAGCCATACAATGAAGCTATGGGAGAGAGTCATTGAGCACCGCTTAAGAAGAATGACAAGCGTGACCAAAAATCAGTTTGGTTTCATGCCTGGGAGGTCGACCATGGAAGCCATTTTCTTGGTACGACAACTTATGGAGAGATATAGGAAGCAAAGGAAGGACTTGCATATGGTGTTCATTGACTTGGAGAAGGCCTATGATAAGATACCGCGGAATGTCATGTGGTGGGCGTTGGAGAAACACAAAGTTCCAGCAAAGTACATTACCCTCATCAAGGACATGTACGCTAATGTTGTGACAAGTGTTCGAACAAGTGATGTCGACACCGGTGACTTCCCGATTAAGATAGGACTGCATCAGGGGTCAGCCTTGAGCCCTTATCTTTTTGCATTGGTGATGTATGAGGTCACAAGGGATATACAAGGAGATATCCCATGGTGTATGCTCTTTGCGGATGATGTGGTGCTAGTTGACGATAATCGGACGGGGGTAAATAGGAAGTTAGAGTTATGGAGACAAACCTTGGAATCGAAATGTTTAGGCTTAGTAGAACTAAAACCGAGTACATGATGTGCGGTTTCAGTACTACTAGGTGTGAGGAGGAGGAGGTTAGCCTTGATGGCCAGGTGGTACCTCGGAAGGACACCTTTCGGTATTTGGGGTCAATGTTGCAGGAGGATTGGGGTATTGATGAAGATGTGAACCATCGAATCAAAGCCGGATGGATGAAGTGGCGCCAAGCTTCTGGCATTCTCTGTGACAAGAGAGTGCCACAAAAGCTAAAAGGCAAGTTCTACAGACGGCGGTTCGACCCGCAATGTTGTATGGCGCGAGTGTTGGCCGACTAAAAGGCGACATGTTCAACAGTTAGGTGTGGTGGAGATGCGTATGTTGAGATGGATGTGTGGCCACACGAGGAAGGATCGAGTCCGGAATGATGATATACGAGATAGAGTTGGGGTAGCACCAATTGAGGAGAAGCTTGTCCAACATCGTCTGAGATGGTTTGGGCATATTCAGCGCAGGCCTCCAGAAGCTCCAGTGCATAGCGGGCGGCTAAAGCGGGCGGAGAATGTCAAGAGAGGGCGGGGTCGACCGAATTTGACATGGGAGGAGTCCGTTAAGAGAGACCTGAAGGATTGGAGTATCGACAAAGAGCGAGCTATGGACAGGGGTGCGTGGAAGCTTGCTATTCATGTGCCAGAGCCATGAGTTGGTTGCGAGATCTTACGGGTTTCACCTCTAGCCTACCCCAACTTGTTTGGGACTAAAGGCTTTGTTGTTGTTGTTGTTGTTGTTGTTGTAGCCCTCTCCTCCTTTCCCCTAGTCCACGGAGGTATCGTACTCGGCACTGGCGCGGTGCACCATCGTCAATGTGCTGGACGGGAAACGCAGCGCCGGCATCCGCATGGACTCCTCTGAATTAGGGAGGGGGTGGGGTAGGGTCAGCTGGCGTCGGTATTGCAAGCTCATCCACAATGGATCACCCAGCCGGCATTGTGGCCTGGACGAAACCTACGCCATGGAGCTCGTCGTTCACTAATGCGGGAACGACAAAGCCTTCTCCGAGGTTCCCCCAGTGCTCCAGTTTGCGTACCTCACATGCATTGCTCCGCCACAGCTGCGGGAATCGAGCTACCGCCCATCGGAACCGACTGTCGGTCGCTCAAATCAAGCCCAGGTTGATCCTATTGAGCTAACGCCACCAGAACCGAGTTCCTCACCCACTACCACATCGGTTTCACCCGGCGGCGACTGGCCTTAACCCCCACCTTGCCGGGGTTGGGGCTTTGTCATTCACGGGTATGGCTCTAGAGCACCTCGGTCGTTTTCTAAGAGGTTTCATGCCATTCCAGAGCGGAGGACGCGTGCGAAGCGTGGTCACCTTGGTTCCGCCGAGGGTGATATAGTCATAGTGTGGCATCACCAAGGCCACGGAGCCAGGAAGACGACCGCCTCGATGAAGCACCACCTGCACCTCGACGATCATATGCCAGTGTAAGGAGGTCACTCTTAGGGAAATTCGTCAAACATGTGGTGGTCGCAGCGAGATCAACATGGTGCTCCGTAGCCATAGCCAGGTGAAGGAGAGGAGGGCAACCCGATACGCCATAAGAAGTCATGGCGGGAGGAAGCGGGCGGGGCACCGCTGTGCCGTGGTCGGCCATGGCCATTGTCCACTTGTCTATCGTCTCGCTGATGCGGGCAAGGTGCCCCTAAAGATTATGTTGTCGCCGCTGCACCGCACCACGTCGGAGGGTGCCGCTGTCATAATCGACTGTGCGAAGCTATATGGATCTATACATTATCTAATCCATTCGCTGCTAGCCGGAAACGCAAACAACTTGCTTGTGCTAATTAGATAGCAGATATGCTAGGCCACGTCGTGGGAAGCCGGAGGAGGCGCTGTCCTAATAGAACGGCTGGGTGCCGACACGTTCGTCCTCAGCAGCGACATGCCGAAAAGATGAATGCTGCCGCATCGACGCATGCTGGATGTATACACAACATCCTCAACACGGTGTCCAGCAAAGTGTCGTTGCACCTGTACCTTGTGCTCCTCAAACCCCACGGTAAGATGATCCTGCTCGGCATCTCCTCAAGCCCCACGACCAGCTATGGAAATTATTTCGTGATATCTCTCTAGTGCAAGGAGTTTCCGTAAAAAAACCAGCAGCCTGTCATCCCACGTGTTGTCCCAGGATCGCTTTTTTTTTTTGAGGTAATTGGCAACAGCCTTTTATTTATACATAAGCTTGTTCATTACAGATAATGGTCCTGATAACATCAGGAGTCTCATTAAACCAACATGATCTAACATCATACTCTGCCGACCTGGCAAGAGTGTGAGCTGCCAAATTACATGATCGATAAACATGGATAAAGCTACAAGACCTAAACTTTGTAGCCCAGTTCTTGATATCGTGGACTATTGCTCCCGTAGGGGATCTATCCAAATTTGGTTCTTTGATTTTGTTGATCAGCGACAAACAGTCAGAAGCCACCATGATTCTCTGCATACCTCTCTCCCCAGCAAGAAATAAAGCTTGACGAAGTGCCATGGCTTCTGCAACTTCAGGATTTTGGATTCGAGCAAAGTAGCCTCTGCTTGCCGCTTGCACCATCCCCCGATGGTCGTGAATGACCACGCCAAATCCTGCTCTTGTAGGCTGAGGAAAGATTGCTGCATCCACGTTGATAAGCATCGACCCTTCCGGCGGCGGAGACCAATTTTGGCTAGACTTCAAGGCCTCACGCCTATTGAAATAGGTCGAACTGAAAAGATGCAAATTGATGAACTCAATATAGGCTTTGATCTTTCCCACAACACGAAGTGGGTGAATTAAAGCCTCATCATTACGATGAGCATTTCTATTCTCCCAAATATGCCAAATTGCCACCGCAAAAACAATGGCATGAAAATCAGTAGCATTAAATAGCCATGTTAATATCCATTGCCTAATATGGATAAAGCTTTTCAGGTTCAGGCAAATTCCATAATTCTTTTTAAGTTCTTTCCAGATTTCTTTAACATAGTGATAATTCAGAAAACAGTGTTCAACAGCTTCCTCCCTATTGCAAAAGTAACAATTATAGCTTGCAGGTATGGATCTTACTTGAAGTTGATAGCCTGTAGGGAGACAATCATGTGCCAGCCTCCATAATACTACTTACATTTTATTAGGACACTAAATTGCCCACAATTTCTTCCACATTTTCTCCAATGGCTTCTGTTAGAAGTTGAACCTTTGCCATCTACACTCTGCTCTCCCTAGAAATTCATCGTTCTAGCTAGATTATAGGCTGATCTCACAGTATAGACGCCATTCTTTGTGTGGGACCATGAGGCAAAGTCTGTACAACCTTCTGTACTTAAAGGATGCTCAGAATTTTCTCCACCGTGTCTTCTGTGAATCTATTTCTGATGGTTGCCTCATTCCATTGTTGACCCCCCTTGGTAATCAAGGAACTCACTAATTGGTTTTCACTCGTTGGTTGCAGAGTTTCGGGAATCACATCTGGAATCCAATTGTCCCTGTATATATGTATTTGTTTGCCATCTCCTACTCTCCACTGCAGGCCTTTTTGTATCAATCGCTTCCCATACATCAGACTACGCCATGTGTAAGATGAAGACCTCGGGCACTTCGCAGTCCAGAAATCCCCATCAGGATAATACTTACCCTTTAACACTCGGGCACATAAAGAGTTGGGCTCGGTTAAAAGACGCCAACATTGTTTACCCAACATGGCTTGATTGAAAATTGAGATGTCCCTAAATCCCATGCCTCCTAGGAACTTTGGTGAGGATAACCATTTCCATGATCTCCAATGTAGTTTCCTTCCATCTTCTACACCTCACCAGAAGTTTGCAATTGATCTTCTTATCTTTTCGCAAACGCTAATGGGAAGCAGAAAACAACTCATTACATATGTTGGAATTGCTTGTACAACCGATTTTAACAAAATTTCTTTCCCAGCCCTTGATAATGGCCTATCACTCCAGCCATTAAGTCTTTTCCATATCCGACCAGTGAGAAAATTGAAACAATTAGTTGGTGAACGTCCCACCCAGGTCGGCATGCCAAGATAAGTAGCTTGTAATGTGTCATCTTGGACTCCAATTTTCCTTTTCACTCTTTCCTTTACCTGTTCGTCACAATGTGTACCAAAAAATATAGACGATTTCTCAAAATTGATTTTCTGTCCAGACCCATTGCAATACGTATGTAGTGCTGATTTTAGGGCCTCGACACTTTTGTCATCTCCCTTAATAAAGAACACACTATCCTCAGCAAAAAGGAGACGGGAGATAGGAGGACCAAACCTACCATTGCGAATTCCTTTCAAGTCCCCTGACGCTTCTTTTTGCTGCAACAAACAAGATAAGCCTTCAGCACATAGCAAAAATAGGTAGGGGCTAATTGGATCCCCTTGCCTAATACCTCTAGTAGGTTTAAAAGGTTCGGTAAAATCACCATTGACTTTGACTGTATATTTCACAGAAGTTATGCATCTCATTATCATCTCCACCCATCTAGCATTAAAGCCCAGTTTCAGCAACACACCCTTGAGGTATTTCCACTCTACTCTATCATATGCCTTTGTCATATCAATTTTGAGGGCAAAGAAAGGGTGTTTTACTTTTTGCTTTCTAATTGTATGGAGACATTCATAAGCAATGAGGATATTATCAGTAATTAGTCTCCCTGACACAAAGGCGCTCTGTTGTTCAAAAATTATTTCCGGCAAAAAAGGTTTTAAGCGATTAGCTATAACTTTTGAAGCAACTTTGTAAATAACATTGCACAAACTTATAGGCCGGAAATTAGATAGCACATCAGGAGCGTTCACTTTTGTGATTAAAACAATTACCGAGTCACAGAAGCCTTCTAGAATATCTGATCCCAACAAAAAACCCTTCACCGCCGCACATACATCATCCTTTAAAAGCTCCCAATGTCTCTGATAAAACAGGGCAGGGAAGCCATCAGGTCCTGGAGCCTTAGTAGGGCCCATCTGGAAAAGAGCAGCCTTGATTTCATCATTTGTATATTCTCGGCACAAAGCTTCATTAACTTTGTCATTAACCTTTCTTGGAATTGCTTCAAGGGTTGCATCTAATGAATCAGAAGGTTTAGAAGTAAATAAATTTGCATAGAATTCATAGACCATACTTTTGATCCCTTCATGATCTTTACATATTGACCCATGGGCTTTGTACAAGAATTTTATTCTATTTGTTCTTCTTCTGGCCGATGCCCGTGCATGGAAGAAAGCTGTATTGCGATCCCCTTCCCGTAGCCAATCCACTCTTGACCGTTGTCAGGCCATGATTTCTTCTCTTTCAAAGAGTTCACACAACCGCAGTTCAATTTTCTTCTCTTCGTTGTTTGAGGCTGGAATATTCTTTCTTAAGGTAGCAAGATGCTTTTCCAACATTCTAATTTCTTTCTTAACCGAGCCGAACGAAACCTTGCTCCATTTCTGAATAGAGGTAGATAACTTGTTAAGAGCAGACCATGTGTTATATAATGATGGAGTGTCGCTCTTGAGATTTTTCCAGTTCTCATCTATCATATGATCGTAATCAGGTGCCCTCATCCATGCAGCTACAAATCTAAAAGAGTGTTGCACTGGATTTATGACTGTTCGATCGCTACTCTTCGCCATTGTTATCAAAATTGCAAAGTGGTCAGACGAAGTAGTGATGATATTCTCAACAGTGCAATTATTAAACTTCTAAATAAAATCACCATTCGCTACTGCTCAGTCTAGTCTAACCCTTGTATTCATCTCGACATTCTGTCGGTTGGACCATGTAAATTTAGGGCCAATATACCCCATGTCCACGAGCCCATAATCATCTAGGCATTCTCTGAAAAAGGCTATTTGGTGTTCGTCTCTATTTCGAAAGCCCATGTGTTCATCACCATGCAAAGCTTCGTTGAAGTCTCCAGCGCATATCCACGGTCACTTCCACTGAGCCTTCAGGAAGCGAAGTCTGTCCCAAAAGATGTGCCTCAATTCCTTCCTTGGTTCACCATATACCAGGGTTGTTCGCCAACTAGCACCATCTTCTGCCTTGGCTATAATATCGATTAATTGCTTCGAATATGCTCTCAATGACACCGAGATATTTGATGACAAAAAGAGAGCAAGCCCGCCACTCAAACCCTCACAACTGACTGCAAAAGCACCTGAATATCCCAGAGACCACATGAAATTCCGAGCTCTTGAATCCCTCATCTTCGTCTCGGATAGGAAGAGTAGGGAGGGACGATATTTACTGACGAGCCATTTTAGCTCAACCTCCGCCTAATCCGCCGATCTTAATAAGTTGTCGAGCTCCTTTTTTTTGTTTCTTGTAGGCTTCTGATTGGGTCTCATATCCAATTGGTAAAGTAACTGAAGATGGGCACCTTGTATTAGTGTTCTGTTCTCCAAGTGTGAGGGTTAAACCAGCCGTCCCCTGTTTCATTTTTTCCTGAGAGTTCAGAACTTGGCTCTTGGTTCTGTATACCTTCACTTGCTTCCTCTTCTGTCCAACCATCTGAGTACTGCTAGGCTGCACTAGGAATAGCTCCTTGTTGACCTCACTACAAATTGTTTTGCCTTTTTGTTTGAAATTTTGTTCCTCCGTCTTCATTGGGGAGGTAACCTCATTCTGTAGCTTTGTCGCAGTTGCCTCCTCTTCCCCTGATTTCTCATTTTGAAGTCTTTGAGCGTCATTATTGCCTTTCCCAAAAGAGAGCTTTTTCCACTAGATTGTGAGCTATGCCCTGATTTTGGGGACAAAAAGGCTTTCTTTTTCTATCATCTTTCACACACATCCTATCAGCATTGTAAGGTAATTTACCATCTTTATCTCTTGTACCTGGTTTCGGACATTCCAGAGAAGAGTGACCAATAATGCCGCAAGAGAAACAGTAGTGAGGGAGCCTCTCATATTGAACTTCATATGTATCAAAAGACATGTGTTTCTTTGAATATGCAGTAACCCATCTCAACAACGGTTCCGAGACTTTAACTATAACACGAACTCGCAAACAATCGCCACTTGCTCGTCCTTCACTATCAACATCAACCTTCTCCACTTTTCCTAGCTTAGCACCCAGTGATTCCCCCCAAACTTGTTCATTAACTCAAATCGGGGGTTTTTGATACGGGCCCAAATAGTGATTTTGTCAAAGGTAACATCAGAGGGCTTCAGCTTTGGGTCAAAGAGATTGAACAAGACTGCATGCTTTCCTACAGTCCATGGCCCCCCCGCTAAAACTCTATCCATATCCTCCTTGCTTGCAAATTCCGCAATAAAATTGTTATCCCCCACTGGTTTTATTGACAAACCTCTCGGATTTCCCCAAGCCGGTCTCAGCGCAGATATAATAGTCTGAACATGAAGGATACTAGGAGACAATACCTTGCCAATTAATGCCCAATCCAGGCTCACCAAATCTTCTTCATTTTCGTCCTCAAGAATGACCGCTGTGGCCTCTTCAGCTGTGAGATTTAGCCTCTTCATCATCTCTGCCACAACATCATCTGCTTCAAACGGGGCACCACCCACTCCAGTGCCCTCGCCACTCATCAGATTTGCCGCCACCACCGCCAGGCATGGAGCGGGAGCGGACTCCGTGCTCATCCTCGCACACTGTTGGCGACTCCCCACTGCTGAATCCACACCAGGGCCAAGGGTGGGCAGCAAAGCTAAAGCTTGCCCCAAAATCACCCCGAACCACGGCTGGAGATTGGAGACAGAGTGCGCCCGAGAGCGCTGGGAGTTGGGGTAGATGGATTTGGAATCGGAGGGATTGCTGGGGGTTGGGGAATAGGGATTTGGAATCGGAGAATCGCGTGGATGAAAGCGGGATCGAAATCACGCTCACCAGATTTAGCCTAACCCTACGAACGCCCCGTCGCCAGAGGGCACGAGAAGTTTCCGAGGCAAACTCTTAATGTTGTCCCAGGATCGCTTTGTACCTTGGATGAACACAAAAGCCAAGTTGTTGTACTCATGATGAATGTTTTCGTAGTTTTTGTACCAATATGCTACCACTTGCCAATTTCTTGTATCTAGGGTGAAATTACCTCAAATTTAAAACAGGAACAACTAGCTAAACAGCTCCCTGCAGAAAATGTGAAATAAGGAATCGTGACATACAATACTAAACATGTTATGAACAGACGTTTATATTTCAACAAAATGTTATGTAAACTGTAAATAGTTCCAAGAAACAAAGCGAGGAATCATAAGCAAATTGGGAGCTGAATAATTTAGCCCATAAGGGCAAGGAGCTGCTTGTGTCTAACAAGCCAATAACAATTGCAATGCATTAGCACCGACTGTTCAAAAACGGAATGAGTCAAAATATAGTTTATTGGCTTACAAAACACATTTGATTGACTGTTCAGAGCTTAGCAACATGTTAAGATAATGTATCGCTACCCTGAATGAATCAATTCTGACATTTGTGCTAGTGCCCACAAGGCCAGAACTAGTCAACAAGTCCACATGTTGTTTTACACTTATTATTTCTGCAACACAGTTTAACTTAAACACCCTTTGGCAACAAAATGGATTACATTGGTTTTGCTTTTTTGCGACTGATCAGATATGGTCCAGAATTTTGAAGACGCGAACAATTCGATATTACTACAAACAGTTCATACATAATTCGGGATTTCCTTCTTTACTGCTTGCTCTATTAGTTTCTTTCTCGTATATGAAAACTTATTCAGAATACAGGAAGCATGCAAGGGGTCACTAGTGAGCTTACGTATGTTAAACGTGGAGAGAAACTCCAAAACCTTGAGAATTCTGTCGTCCACCACAATGCACTTGACTTCAACTATTTTAAGGTGCTCTGATATTGCAGATGATCTCTCAATTGAGCTGTAGCTTCCTTTGATTACCGCTTTACAAGTTGCAGTCTGGGGTAGAAATTCGAAACCGGCAATCTGGGTCAGCGTTACACAGATGGAGTCTCTAGCACGCACGTCTGCACGGCCTCCTGTGCTGGGAGGAAGGAGAGCAAGTGGTGGAGCACTTGGTCGGGGAGGTCGCTTATCCGGTCGGTGCCGCAGCTCACCGGCAGTGCACTCTCGTCCTATTCCCCGGGAGGCATTCTGTCGAACAGGTGGCAGGCAGCGTCGCTGCTGCGAGGCAAAGAGACGGTCAGACGACGCGCGCTTACACATTGTGCATATTTGTATACATTGGATATATTTTTCAATACACATTTCAGATTTTTTAACTGCATTATTAACATTTTTCCAAACAAATTGAAAACATATTTTTTATTTCTACTTTTTCCATACGCAAAATACATTTTTTGTACACGTCAACATTTGTTCAATATACACTTAACCATTTTCAAAAAAATATAGAAAAGTTATAGTACTTTTTGATTTCTAGTTTTTTCCATGCGCATTGTACATTTGTTTTATACATCTTTGTACACACTTAAAAGAATTTAATACATGATTAACATTTGTCAAAAATAGTCGAAAACATATTGTACTTTTTGTTTTCTACTTTTTCCCATGCACATTGTACAAATTTAAGTACATTTTTGTTATGCTTAGGAAACATTTTTTCTATACACACTTGACACAAGATTTAGATTCGTCAGCTTTTGTATATAAGCTAATACTTATAATAGACCATACTGTTGAAGTTCAAATTGGAAATTTTCAGAAGAAATGAATTGTTTTGCTTGGTACCCAGCTTTCTCATGGGGTAGCGAGAAATCCTGATACCGGGTGGTATCTGAATTTTCCGCCCAGTATCCAAAGCCCTGACGGCAGCACATTGCGGCCCCGCGTGGTTGGGAAAGAGTTCCAATCAGCTGAGGCTGTGCAACAGGAGGAGGCGGGTCAGGAAACGATAAATTACCAAGTTGCTCTCAACCTAAACTCTGAGAGAACGGCCCTAACGGTTGGGTCAACTTAATACTGCACCTTAAAACTTACTATGATGTACTGTAAAAAGCCTCTTAACCCACTCGCGTGCCCTTTGCCACCCCTACTACTTCACACGCCAACTCACCTTCTACTACGAAGAAATAGCTTACAACGGAGATCTAACTATCTCGCTACATTGGAGCAACGACCAATGAGGGTGACATGTCCAGTGCACAAAATGTTGCGGACATTGCCAGAGCATTTTACATCCCGCGAGGGTTTGGTCATTTTCGCCCAGCATGACCAGATGGTAGGCGTGGGCTCCCATACCGATCCTGGCTAGGCAGGTTAGTGAGCTCTCCGACCAATGGCTCCCTTGTCCTTGTTTTCATATTTATTATGCTCATGGTAGACGGATCCAAATCCAGACACTTGGGGCTATGATAACCTCACAAAACCTCGGCCATGAGCTCACAAAGAGTGCTCAGAAGAAGTGAAAGAAAGAAACATAGCAGCCCAAACCAAAGGTTACACTCAGCCTAACTCATAACAACAATGCCTAAGAAAAAGCTTCATGCTACTGAGCTGCACCCAACCATTTCCCCATGCCTCTCACTCTCAGTGCCACGAGTTTCTATTTCACTCGCATGCAATGGCAAGGTCGGAACCATGGCAATCAACGTGATTTGTCTTTCTTCGGAACTATTGTAGGTGGTCTCGCAGTATCAGGTCTACTCCATGCCACTGCATCTATCCTTTATAACATGGTTTGCCTAGGTGCACATGTAGGCAGTTCCACAGTTTCTTATATCTTTCTGGCCCCATAATAATCATGTACTAAATAATGCCTATAGTTATTTGTTGCGCCTTTACGGGAGCATGTGGTTCTTATCTAGGACCACTTCTATTTTCTCTTCGAGTTTTTTTGTGCTCAGATTTATGAAGCTTCGGTTTTAGGTATTTATCATGGTGTTACAAAGCTTAATTAAGCTGCTAGTGCCTCTGAGTGCTTGTCAGATGAAAATAATATTGCACTTTTGATATGTTCCTTGTTCTAGTTCAAGAATTCTCCTAGAAATGTCAATGTTTTTGTTGCATTACAAGAAGATCTCTCCGACTAACATACAACATACAGCCTGTCATTGATAATATTGTGACCAAATTGCAGTGATGGCAAGGGAAGTTGGGCACCAAAGCTAGTTGGCTCACGTTTTGTCAATGTGATGCTCTTGCCCGTCGTTATTTAATGTGCTACCTCCGTCCAGGTTTATTGGGCCCTTTAGGCAAAACTCAGAGACCAAGGCAAAACATTAAAGCTAATGGAGTTTGATTTTCGAGCGGGGCAGCAACCAATCAAATTTTGATGTAGTTATGGCCTGCAGCCGGCTATACATTTCCCCTTCGTATTTAGCCAATCACGCCCCACGCTTAGCGCTAGCAGCAATTATTTCCCGCAGCCAGTTTCCTACGCCTCTGCGCATGCAACTAATTGCGAGAAAGTTTAGCCAATTGAACGCATAGCCAGTGGAATGGGATCGAGGGGGCTTTAAAAAAACATATGCGGCTGGTTGGCTCATGGGCCCAATAAACCCGGACAGAGGTAATATACGCTAATGTTAAAAATTTGGGCTCCTCGGTAATTAAGGAGATCAATAATGTTCGTAAGAATTTGCTATATAAATCTACCTTAGAGACAAATTGCATGGAGGTTTCATGTTTGGTCAGTTGGATTCAGATTGATGTAGTAGGTCGGGAGTCATTAACTCTAGAAAGAGATATATCAATTGATGAACAGAAAAAAGACCGTGCTAGAACTGCATCCTGAGTCTCTGCGGCACAAAGAGCATTCCTAGACCAATTCAGATTGGTCATGCCCACATTGCATGTTTATATACCTCTTGGTCGCTCAGTGACCAAAAAATACCCAGCGACATTTGCATAATTGCTTATTCAATCATCAACTCTGCCATCCTTTGACTACCTGAAATGTGTTTTTTTTACTTTGCAAAAAGAAGAAGAAAATGCCTGAAACGCAGACACACATGATGCCCCCCCTCAAAATCGGGCAATTGTGACCTAATTAATTCGTAAAGAAGAAAATATCACATAAAAATTGAAGAACAAGAGGATTCGGTGCCGGTAGACCTTCACGACTTCTCCATGCCACTTTACTTTGTGGAATCAGCAACAAATGTATGCACGGGCGGCAGCGCCACCAGAGCAGATCCGTCTGAGAGTTCTCCTTCATCCCCTCGTCTTTGTGCTGCATCTGGACCTGGCACCATGACATGCCTTGGATCAGGCCGGGAACCCTAGCATCCCCTCGATCAACACTTTCCATTGCAGGCTGGTGGCGAAGGTGCATGACGTGACCTCGTCGCAATTGTAGTGTGTGGCATGGTAGAAGCGATGGACGAGGAGAAGTGGCCGATAGTGATGACGCTGAGAGAGGGTGCTCAGTATCCGTGCGTCCCCCATGTGCAGCTAATGGGCGACCGAAATTGCAGTATGTACCAAAAGGATACAGGCGCATTGCCCAATGCCCAAAGCGCACACTCTCAATGAAGAGCCACTTATAGCTCGTCCCCTAAAACGCCACACTCCCCCATCCATAGGATACACCCGGCCGAGCTCGGTACAACAATGACCAAGCACAAGACGATAAGATTCCATAAAGTTGAGATGCAGGCCGTTCCACAATTTGTTTTATCTTTTGACGCTATAATAATGTTCTAATAAATAATGGCCACATATTATTCATTGCGCATGCGAGGGAACATGTGGTTCTTATTCGGGATCACTTTTGTTTTCTCTCCTGGACTTTTTGAGCTCGTGTAAATGAAGCTTCTGTGCTAGGCAACATTTTCATCATACTTGGCATAGTGCATCTTGGATACTTGCATTAAAAACGGAATACTACCCTTGCAATGATCCCATCACAATGAAACAATTGTGTGAATTAGACACTAGTGTACAAAATCAACAAAACTCAAATTAAATTGTCGTGCAGGTCTGACAGTGATAATAGTGCATTTTTTACAGGATCCACTCTAGTTAAAATATACCCCTAGAGATATTTAGGGCTGTTGTTGCATTACAAGGACACCACAAAGGCTAACCTGCTGCCTTTCTTGAATAAACTTGCGATCAAATTGTAGTGGACGGCTCATGTTTTGTGAACACTGTGCTCTCATCCATCCTGATTTATCTCTGTTAATTAAATTCAAATTAATCTGTTTGGGCTCCTCGGTAATAAGGGAGATTGATAATCTTCATATCTACGGTAGAGACAAATTGCATGGAGGTCGCATGTTTAGTCAGCTGGAATAAGGTTCATATAGTAGGTTGGAACTTGGAGGTCATCGGTCCTAGAAAATTTGGTTACCAGCGCTTTCACTGGAAGCCTGGAAATGACATCAATGAAGAGATAAAACACTGTCCTGGATCAGAGAACTACTGAGCTTCATTGTGCACTGTACCATCAGCTCAACCAACGCCCTTGCTCAAGGTAATAGTTCAGCACAGTAGGTTGTGGATGTGTCTGCAACTTGGGCCTCTATCCGTGCAGGTACTTCAGGTCGAGTGTGTTAGAGAACTTTTGTTTGCTCGCTTGCATGGACAGGAAGTGGTTCTCTCTGCGGGTGTTGAAGAACCAAGTTTTGCTCGCCCAGATGGGCAAGGCGTGGTTGTGGCCAAGGTTGTTGCAGAACTGTGTCTTGCTTGGGAAATTATACACTGACAATTTAGACATGTCCGCCTGTACGCCCAAGTAGTGGTACCTTGTTTTCAGTTAATACTAAGCACTCAAATCCCGATGTCTCATATTCTCAAACAAGCACCCTTTTTTTCTTGCAATAATTTTGCTAATTGCTGGTATAGGAGAGCAAGCTGTTGAGAGTCCATGGGCTGTGTCCTAGTCATGAACCATAGAGAACACAATCCATCGGTGGTCGTATTTATAGAGATGATTTATCTGCGCATTATTTGGTTGCTCCTAACATTTATATCAGATAAATTTTGTCAGATTTGAACTCGGAAGGTCTTCATAAATGATGGAAGTCTCCAATGATGTACAACAAGGGCATGTGCTATCATTTATTTGAACTTGCTTGATACGTGTCCTCAAATTGGTAAACACGCTTCTGAACTAGACGATTTCACGTGCCGTGGGAAAACTCAGATGTTGCTATGAAACGTTGTTACGGCACCACAAGCACAAATATCTTAAGTTAGCAGCTTAATGGTTCGAGGAATTTATGTAGTACGTGAAACGTAAGTATTTAATGAAAAACTATCACAGGTTGATTAATATATGATATCTCCAAAGTATCTCCAGTTATTTGAATAAGGTGAATTAAAAATTACCTGTGCTGCTTGACTTCCTCTAATTGACTAGAATTTGGAGTTTTCGATTTTATTTGTAGTTTCAAAACATTTTGGAATTATTTAGAACCCAAAATTATTATAGAGGATATTCATAAGGCCCAAAATATAGTTTTACAAAATTCATATAGTTATTTTATTTAACAATTGGGCTCGATTTTATTCCTTAAGTCCTAAATATTATATTTGGATCTAATAGATTTTGTAGACCTTTTCTGAATTGGTTTGCATTGATTTTTTAATCAAATTCCAAACACAAAACCCTGCCAACCTTTGCACGAAGGATGTTCCCTTGCACGAAGTGGCTGGATCCCTCTGCCTATCCAAGTGGACAGTATCTGCTTTGTCGGAGAACCTATAACCTTTAACGATGCAATGCAATTCTTGATGAAAGAACTCGAGGTCTCCCAACACATTTCATGTATAATCGTGCCCCAAGACTGCCGACGCAGCGGACGGTCAGCCGAGTAAGGTGGCACTCCTATTTGATTGCCATCAACCGGAGTATCGTGGCAGTCCTAGTTTGAAGTACTCGATGTTCATCATCAATTGAAAGTGATCCCAGACGGTTTTGTTTTATAAACTATGTGCAAAGATATGTTACATCACACACATATTTTTTATAAAACGTATGCAAGGGATCACTGGCGGCTGAGTTTTAGAAAATGTGTATAGTAATAGCCTACACCGCACATACTTTTTTTGCAATAACATTGTCAAAAGCATCACAAACATTGATGTTTTCAAAAACTGTGTGCAATGATAGGCTAGATCGCACACACTACTTTTTCAATAATCATGTGCAAAGCATTAAACATGTTTGTGTTTTTAGAACCGTGTGCAATGATAGTCCCGTCGCATAAACACACCTCTTTTGCAAAAACAGTTTGGACAATATTGCACATGATTGTGTCTTTTAAGTTTTAACTGTGTGTAATATTTGGACGTTAGCCATGCTTTTCTTCTCCAACTATGTGTGCTGTTACTGTTTGGTCTTGATAGGTGCGTTTTGATAGCACCATTCTGATGTAATATCGTCCATGGAGGATTGATTCAACCAAAAAAGCTAATCAAATAAATTGCTTCAAATCTAGGCTAATCGCGTAGTGATTGATCCAATTGACGGAAGAACAAGTAGGTAGCCCGAAGAGTATATATTCTGAGCTTTGGGTGAATAAGTCAATGACAAGAAGTCAAGAATCCATGACCTAACGAGATGGAAGGCTGATGAACTAATGTGGTAGTAGATGTGAGAGAAGGAGATGGGCTGATGGCAACAAGACATTGAACGACATTATTGATGAACGACATTGACCAGATTTAGAACTTCAAAACCTATTGAATGGTGCAACAAGACAAATACTCTGTATTAACACGTGCAACCTATGACTGAGGTCTCAGTTGGACTTGCGAATTTTTCTGTACAGAGTAGCATTGTCACTCTTCCGTGTTATGAGAGGCGGAGGACATGGCCAACAAGGCGAGCACCGGCCTGCTCAGGGTGGCTGCCCTCAGGTCTCAGTCACACGTTCCCATCAAGATATGCATCGAGGGATTTTACCTGGCAAGGGAATCTGCAACAAGCCTTGCCAACTAGCACAACTGCACATCATCTAGTCAGTCACTCGTGCTCTCTACCAAGCACTGGTGCAAAATCTTCACCCTTGGTTATTAGAGAATAGTTAGGCACCGAGACAAAACAAACAGCAGCAGGTGGTTCTGACAGTGGTTGCTGAAGAACTGCATTTTGCTCGCGCGAATGTGCGGAAAGTAATTCTCGTCGAGGTTGTCGTAGAACTTCATCTTGCTTGCTCAAATAGACACATACGATTTGGACACGTCCGCCCGTGTGCCCAAGCAGCGGAACAAGATCATCACTTTATGCTAATCACTAAATTCCCGATGTCTCATATTCTCAAGCAAATGCCTTTTTTTCTTGCAATGATTTTGCTAACAGTTGGTTTAAGTGTGGAAGTTGTAAAGACTCCATGGGCTGTGCGCTACTCATCAAGCATATAGAGGCACACTGCATCGGGGTTCACATTTATATAGATGATCTGGTGGCCACACATATTGCGGCTACATGAAACATTTATATTGCATAGATTTCACGAGATATATCAGCACGGAAGGTATTAATAAGTAATGGGAGTCTCGAATGCTATACAACAAGGGCATGTGCTATCTTTTATTTGGGCTTGGACGTACATGTTATTTCGAATTTGATCGGCCAACTCGTTCAATTTTATCTGTTACAGTTAGTCCTCTTTAACTGATCTATATGCATATAATGCGGTGCACAGGCGGAGGACCCGGTAGGGCAAGGATGGGCAGCCGCCCTACCTTGATTGGTGCAAAACCAGGTAATACATGTACGTATCGCTCGTTCAGCTAGCTGGGTGAATTCGTCGTTGCCTCCTTGGGAAAAAAAAAAGGAGAAAGAAAGGCAGAGCACCAGAGCCTGACATAGATCGCACGTGGGCTGCATTATTTAGCCCTCAGCCGGTAATTACATGGATGATTAGCGACGCACACCGCTCCGACCTGATCACCCATATTTTACTTCGGTGATTAGCGGCGCAGCTGCGTTGCCAGCGGCTGTTGGCGCGGCAACGTTGCTGGTAAAGGGAGAACATACAGTAGTTGAACAAGGAATGAAAATGAGACAGGTATAAATTTGTGAAATTTTTACACTAATTGTGTTGTAATAAATTTTACACCCTCGATATTACATTTGTGAACAGAGGGAGCAGCAATATTAGTAGCTTTTCTATGATTTGAGTTGCAGATTTAACAACAACAAAAATTGAGTTACTTGCCATTTTTTATCTACTACTTGAGTCCGCCACACCTCAAATTATATCCGTCCTCCGCCACTGATGCGGTGTAGTCTGTAGACTGACTCTTTTTTTTGGAGAAGGAGGTTAAGACCCGCGGTCTCTGCATCAATCGATGCATACAGGACATGAACATACATCAAGCCAAGCCACCGGAAGCCACCATTCAGACCTACAAACTCGATAATTTGAAGTGCTTTCACTCATATCTAAAACTGGTGTCGTCGCCGATCCATCCATATAACGTATCGAAACCTACAACCAGTGTAGCAAACCTAAAGTGTGCACCACATGCACATGTTTTAGAGGCCACCATCATCATCAAACCGCTAACCCATATTCAGGAAAGAGATCCACACCATCCTTGCCAGTCCGGCCCTCCGTCGACGCCACCACGACGCCCAACGGCTCCACCTGCGTGCAAACTGCTGAGCACATTGTGGTCACCGTCGGTACACCACAGCACCGTGCCGCAAAGTACCACCAGCCGGCACAGCTTGAAGTCCCAGGAAGATCTGTCGTTCATAGCACCTGCCAAACAGGCATGACAAAGCGTAGCACCTGTCGGCTAGGCATGACTTGACATCTCTACCAAAGCTCCGTGCAAGACGAAGCCGCTCCACCTCCTGCATGTGTCATCCAGCGCTGCTCCACAAACGATGCTCCCAAGAGAGAAACGTCGCCGCAGTGATGCCATCGTCCGATCTGGAAGACCAGATCCTAGGGTTTCCCCCGGAGCAGCACGGGTGGGTCTGCAGTAGCTACATGACGATGCCTTCAACAAGATAACGGCGCAGAGCGCTGCCATCGCCCGCCGTCAGCTCGATTTTCACCGGCAACCATATCTCCCCAACTCAGAGCCGGGACTAGATGACGGATCTGGAGATCCGACCACCAAACCTCAGGCCGACCACCTCCGACGGAGGAGATGACCACCACTGCCAAGTCCCGCCTCCATGGAGAATGGCCGTCGGAATCCACCACCGTCAGTAGCTGCGCCCGACGCCAGGCCAAGCACAACCACCAATAGCATATCACGAGCAACCCGGGGATGCCTCACCGACCTGCCTCGGTGTCGATCCAGAAGGTCGAGCGCAAGTGACAGGACGAATCCGGCGAGCAACCAGCAAGATCGTGCGCACCACGGATGCCAGCCCGATGGGTATCTCACCCGACTCCGCCTAGCACAGGTACCACCGCCCCCCGCGCTGTCCAGATCCGGCAGGTCGACCAACGGCAACCGTAGCCATCACCAGCTCACATCCCACCTCGTGCAGCCCTCCACGCCCGCCATCGTGGCAGCCCAGCGTCGCCGCGCCCCGCAGCATGCCGCGTTCCAGCTAGGGTAGATTGCCCCACTGTGATTCCTCCATGCGAGAAGGAGAAAGTGCCCCGCCGCTGCCCATGCCGGGTACGCTTGGCCTGCCGGCAGCCCTGGCGGCTGCGAGGGGAGGGAAGGGAGAGGAGGTTGTGGTCCGGCGGCGGCTAGGGTTTCCTCCCCTGCCGCCCGTGGGAGCGCCAGAGGAGGTCACAAGAATGAGATGCGTTGGTACCCTGTTACCCAATAATGAAGAGGAGCTAGTATATTTCTCTTGTTCTTTTGTACAAAAGATTACGAATAAGTAACGAGCTATTTTATGGTACCCAAAAACTAATACGAGTGGTTTATTTTTGTCAACCCGATGGCAGCTACGATTACCCCTCGGCTAGTTCCACAGAGTACTAAGGGCAACTCCAACGGCCGACGGATCATCCGCCAGCGTTGCTTTCCGTCCACACGGACCGAAACCACGCCCGGACGCAGAGACGCAAATGAGCGGATGACCGTTTTGTTGTCCGGCTGGACCAATTTCCAGCCCATACTTGGGCCGGGTTTTTGTGATCCCGTGGACACATAGCATATGGACACGACATCCTCCCATGTCCTCCTCTGGGCCATCGGTCGGCGGCACACAGGAAAAACCCCGCTGCCCCAACCGAGTCGGCGTCCCGGCCACCGCCACCCCCGCCCGGCGTCCCCCACCCAGCCACCATCACCATCGCCGCCGACACATCCATCATCGTCCCCACCGACCGGCATTGTTTTCATTTTTTTCTGTCGCCAGTGTAGATTGCGGTACGGGGCCTCCCATGGTCATAGCTGCCCTCGGCACACCACCGCCGCTGCAGGACGTGGCCTTGGTCGCCACCCTCGGCATACGACCTCCTACAACAGTTGAGGCTCATCCATGCCCATGGTTGTCGCCGCCCACGAGGTTTTCGCACATTTGCCCGGCTAAGACCCGTCCAGGCCTAGTGAGGTTCAGATTCATCACTGCGAAGGATCATGGAGGGTACCTCAAATGAGTTTTCTTACAATAACATCATATGTTCATCATCGTAGGAAGATCGATCCGACGATCAGAGCGATGTTGTGGTTGCCGCACTTCTCGTCAATGATCACATTTCAAGTCATCGACCGTTGTTCACATAATCGATAGAGGTCCATGCACCCAGGTTAAACGTAAACAGAGAAAATGACTTTATTGTACTCTTTAACTATTATTTCAATCTCACAAAACCACTATTCAATGCCAAGCTTTTTCGGCGGCACTTCCAAATGGGGAGTCCATTGTTCAACCATATATTCCGGAGGGCATAGTTGGTTATGATGATTACTTCAAATTCATGTATGATGCTATTGGTAAGGTTGCCTTCTCCTGTGACTAGAAATGCAGTCCAGCTATTCGAATGCTTGCATATCGCGTTTATGTTGATCTATTGATGAGTACATAAGCATGAGTGTGTCCGCATGCCTCGAGTCATTGTAGATGTTTTACAAAGTTGTGGTTAAGATTTCTGGCCTAGAGTACTTGAGAGAACCAAATGTTGAGATGCAACCGGTTCTTATCAATCAATGTTGAGAGGCTTTCTGAGGATGGTTGCAAGCATAAATAATATGCACCGAGAGTGGAAGAACAGTCCATTTTCATGGCAGGGGAAATATAAGGGACACGTTGATGCATGCTGATAACCCACAAGTATAGGGGATCAATTGTAGCCTGTTTCGATAAGTAAGAGTGTCGAACCCAACGAGGAGCTAAAGGTAGAACAAATACTCCCTCAAGTTATCGACCACCGATACAACTCTACGCATGCTTGATGTTTGCTTTACCTAAAACAAGTATGAAACTACTTTGCGAGAATAAAACTATACTTTGCGAGAATAAAACTAAGAATAAATTGCAAGGTAATAAAAGTATATAGCTTTTGTCAACAAGAAAGTCATTTGTCCCTAGGCAATCAATAACAAGTACCCGTAATCGTTCTTGTAATTTTATATGTGGGAGAGGCATGAGCTAACATACTTTCTCTACTTGGATCATATGCACTTATGATTGGAACTCTAGCAAGCATCTGCAACTACTAAAGATTATTAAGGTCTTGAAACCGAACCATAGCATTAAGTATCAAGTCCTCTTTACTCCCATACATCATACCCCACCTACTCGGGTTTAAGTTTCTGTCACTCTCTCAACCCACCGTAAGAGAACCACGAACATATTGCAACACCCTACAGCGGGGGGCCCTCACGTTTGCGCGAGACGAAGGGCACCGTAGGACAGCACCATAAATAAAATATACAATCATACCAACCAAGATCACGATTAACCCATAGGACAAAACGGATCTACTCAAACATCATAGGATAACCATAGATCATTGGGAAATAATATATGGAGTTGAGCACCATGTTTAAGTAGAGATTATAGCGGGGGGAAGAGGTGTTACACAGCTGCATAGAGGGGGAGAAAGTTGGTGTTGACGGTACCAAGGTTGTTGATGTAGATCGCCGTCACGATCCTAGCCCCAGCGGCGTTCTAGCGCAACCGGGAGAGAGGGGGAGAGAGCCCCCTCCTTCTTCTTCTTCCTTGGCCTCCCTCCTGGATGGGAGGACGGTTCCCCCTCTGGTCCATGGCCTCCATGGCTGTGGAGGGGCGAGAACTCCTCCGAGATTGGATATGTCTCTCTGTCCTCTTCAGTTTCGCGTTCCCCATATCTGGCCGAAAACCGTTTCTTATATTCCCGAAGATCTGTAACTCCAATTGCCCTGATATTTTTACACAATTTTTTTCCTGATATAAGCTTCCTTGCGCCGGAAGTAGAGCTCCAACCGACGTCCAGAGGTGGGCACAATACACCAGGGCGTGCCTGGGCCTGGTGGTGCGCCCTGGTGTGGTCCATGTGGGCCTCCGTTTGCGGTGATTCCAACTTCCAAAAAACATAAAAATATTCCAAAATAATTCTCCGTGGAGTTGCATCACGTTTGGACTTCATTTGATATGGATTTTCTGCGATACAAAAACAGGCAACAAACATGAACTGGCACTGAGCACTGGATAAGTAAGCTAGTCCAAATAAATCATATAAAAAGTTGCCAAAAGTACGTAAAAGTTGAATAATATTGGCATGAAACAATCCAAAATTATAGATACGACCGAGATGTATCACATGCACGGTCATATTTTTAAGTTGTGGCATCACAAGATCTCTAGATTTGGCACTTTTTCGGCATGTCTGGTTTTTACAATGACACCAAATGTGTGTTAGCGCTCTCCGGTGATTGGTAGGCTTCCGCATGGCAATTCTCAAGAGGTCAACTATGAGATCAATGGCCACCAATACTATAAGGGATACTACCTAATTGATGGCTTCTATCCTCAATGGTCTAATTTTTGAAGGCAATATCCGAGTCCCAAGGACAGAAGAGGGCGAGGTTTATCAAATAACAAGAGAGTGCTATGAAGATGTGGAGCGTGCATTTGTTGTGCTCTAATCTCGATGGATTATTGTTCGGCGGCCTGCTAGAACATGTAGGGTTGACAATATGTGTGAGGTGAGGACTGCTTGTGTGATCACGCACAACATAATTGTAGATGATGAGGGTGATGACAACATCTATGACCAATGGTGGTATATCATGGTGATTTTGTCGAGCTCGATGGTGGAGCGGCAACGTTTACACGGTTCATCCAATTTCATCATGAAACGCGTGATTGGGCAACTCACATTCAACTTAAAGATGATTTGGTTGAGGATATGTGGATTCACAGGAAATCAATATTTCGTGTGCCCGCTCCTACGCGCTGGACGTCGACGGCTCGTACGCGACTTCACCAACCACCAAATCTAGACCACCAGGCGCTGGCGCCGTCACCCGCACCTTTCCCATTTGCTCCGGCGACCCGTCGGTGCTTCCTCCGCATATCCCCGCGCGCCGCCGCTGCTTCCTCCACCTCCTCTCGTCGCCGCCACCCCTCGAGCGCACCCTACCTCCGACGAACAGCGCCCAACGGCCCATTGCAGCTCGGCACCCACAACGTGTTTGACAAAATGCTTGCAAGGTATGTATTGCTTCAACTTTATATTTTGTAGATGAATTTGGTGCATGCTGTTTGTAGTTCTATAAACTAGTTTAGATTCAATATTGTAGATGAGTTCGTCCTACGATTCTTCCAACAAAGAATTTGATATTCAAGAGGAGGACCTTGCAATGATCCTAGCTATGCACGTCAATAAAAAACCGAAGCACGGTGATTCGGTTATGGGTCGTCAGAAATTTTGGACGGATAAGATCGATGCCCACAATAGATTGATGAGGAACTATTTTGTGGAGAATCCCACATAACCCTAGTCCTACTTTCGGTGCCATTTTAGGATGAGCATTGAGTTGTTTAAACGCGTTGCAGAGAAACTGGCGAGCCATGATCGGCTCTTTCAGCAAAGGAGGAATGCCCGCCGGAGAACTCGGGCATAACACCTTTCAAAATGTGATAGCATCTTTGCGTATGTTGGCATACAGATTCGGAGGATCTATTGATGACCAATTGGCCATGGGTGAGAGTCAAGCCATCATGTGTGTTAAGCACTGCGCAGTCGGAATTGTGCAAGTGTTTCCTCCAGAATATTTGAGAGCTCCCAATGCTGAAGACATCGCACGACTTTTGCAGATAAACAAAGCTAGCGCGTTGCCAGGTATGCTTGGCTCAATAGATTGCATACATTGGAGTTGGAAGAACTATCCTAAGGCATGGCATGGACAATTCCACTGCCAGAAAAAGGGTTCCACTATAATCCTTGAAGCAGTGGCTGATCAGGAGAGTTGGATTTGGCATGCATTTTTTGGAATGTCTGGATCTTTGAATGACATCAACGCGGTCACCACTCATGAATAAGATTGCAAATGGTGAAACTACACAGATGAAGTTTGTAACAAATGGTCATACATACAACTGTGGTTACTATCTTGCGGATGGCATCTAGCCAAATTTGTAAACATTTGTGAAGCCGTTGAAAAAACCAGAAGGTAAGAAGAATCTAGATTTCCACAATTCTCAGGCGGCGGCTAGGGAAGATGTGGAGAGAGCTTTCGGGATTTCGCAAGACCAATTTGTTACTGTGAGAGGACCAGCTAGATTTTGGGATCAAAATATCCTTTGGTACATCATGAGCGCTTGTGTGATCATGCATAACATAATCATCGAGAATGACCGTGGGCAAAATTTGGACTATTCTCAGTATGAGTTGTTGGGACGTCCCGTGCGAGTACGGAGGAGGGCTGAGAAGGTTGCCCGATTTGTTGCCTCCTATCAATGCCATTCGACGTGCCAAAACACTTGATGATCTTCAAAACGATCAAATCAAGGAGTGGTGGGCATGGAATGACCGACAAAAATAGTTTGATGTTGTATTGGAAGATAAACTATTTGTTTGAATTGTAATAAATTGAACTATTTATTGTTGATTTTTTTTTGTGTTTGATCTTCCTGGTTCTACTTTGAGTGTGAAATGTTGTTCGTGCTGGGCGCACATTGTAAATTTAGCGATCCTGCTGGAGCTGCTCGCGTGCGCCATATTTTGGAGCGGTTGTTGGAGCAAGCGCCCTGCTGTGTGCAAAAAAGGCTATTTTGGCACTGTAAAAAAATTACCGCGCCGCACGGTTACGTGCCAATTAGAGATGCTCTAAGTAGCACAAGCACGGGTGCACATCATGCACGTTAAACTTGCCACTAACCGCACCCACTAACTAATCTGGTATCACGATCCTCAAAAAAAAAAACTAATTTGGTATCACTAGTACACGATCTGCATGATCGGCCGTGCAGCTAACAACCTATGCAAGCGCTAACAAACTATCTCAATTCTACGTTATCCGTCCAGCCCGTTTTACTCCAACTTATCGCTGCTGTATGCGACCCTGCTCCTTCGCACAGCACATCACATCACGTCTTGCCGTTTAGGGCATGTACAATGGTTGTTCATATAGTTTTATTTTAAATCTTGCATGTAATTTAGGGATGACAAAGAAAAAATGTCTACAATGGGTGATCTCTTAGCCTTATCTTCAATAACTAGCTATTCCTAAAAATCTGGTGAGACATATTATGCTAAAAGATCATCTCTTGTCTTCTCTTACATAAGAGAAGACAAACCTTTTTTTATGAGTTCTATCTCCTCCTCCTCATAATTCATCCTACGTGGCACTCTTAAGATAACACCATTGTACATGCCCTTAGATCACACAGCATCTCGCTCCCATCGCGCGCCTTGCCGTGATCTTGCCGGATAAGTCCCTAAACTGAACTACATTTAGAATCAATCTGAACCGCACTACATGGTAGGCGTGAGCACCCACCCGATGCTGGCCACCCAGGACAGTGAGCACACATGCGAGTGGCATACAAGCCCTTGTTGCCCTGTTTGTGATGCTAGCCAATGGAAAGATCTGACACCTGGGGTTACGATCTGTTCTTCATCATGAGCTTACAGTTGCACAATACAACAGGGATGCTGAGCCGAAGTAAAATACAACAACATAGCAGCACAAACCAAAGGCACTCAGCGGAGCTCAGAATAGCAATGGCCAAGGAGAGCGTTCGGCAGACTACGAAGCACGCAACAGGTTCCCCTTGTCTCTCAACCCCACGACCTGCTATTGTCCTCGCATCCAAAGGCCAGTTCGGAACCATGGCAATCAATTTGCTTTATCTCTATTTCTTCCTCTCTTTACCATTCCAACAAATGTAGGTGACAGTATCATGTTTGCTCTGTGTTACTGCACCCAGCTTTTATAGCATGGTTTGGCGGTAGATATACGCGGTTCCACGATTTGTTTTATCTTTTGAAGCTATAATAATATTCTAATAAATACTAGCCACATATTATTCATTGCGCATGCGAGGGAGCATGTGGTTCTTATTTGGGATTACTTTTAATTTCTCTCCTCGACTTTTGGAGCTCGTGTAAATGAAGCTTCTGTGCTAGGCAACATTTTCATCTTGACATAGTGCATCGTGGGTACTTGCATTACAAACGGAATACTACCCTGCGACGATCCCATAAAAAAGAAACAATTGTGTGAATTAGACACTAGTGTACAAAATCAACAGAACTCAAATTAAACTATCATGCTCGTGTGACAAAGATAATATTCCATTTGGACAGGCTCCGTTCTAGTTTAAAAAATACCCCTAAAGATATCTAGGGCTGTTGTTGTATTACAAGTTGTAGTGGACCGTTCAAGTTTTGTCAAAATACTGTGCTCCGGTCCATCCTTATTTCTCTATGTTAATTAGCATTACTCTGTTTGGGCTCCTCGGTAAGAAAGTTCTTCATAGGAATTTCCTCTATGAATCCGCGGAAGAGACAAATTGCATGGAGATTTCATGGTTAGCGTTGTAAGAAGGTTCATAGAGTAGGTTGGAGGTCATCGGCCTTAGAAAATTTGGTTAGGTGCACTTGCGCGGAAAGCCTTAAGCGATATCAATGAGGAAAGCCTTAAGCGATATCAATGAGGAAACATTGTGCACTATAGACATCAACTCTGCCACGTCTCTGGTAACTAGCTGAAACCAAGGCACACTTGATGTCCTTCAGCGTCCTTGCTCAAGGTAATAGTTCAGCACAGTAGGGTGTGGTCGTGTCTGCAATGTCTGCCTCTATCCGTGCAGGTACTTCAAGTCGAGGGTGTTGTAGAACTGTGTTTTCTCGCATGCATGGACGGGAAGTGGTTCTGTCCTAGGTTCTCGAAGAACCGGGGTTGGCTCTCCCAGATGGGCTAGGCGTGGCTGTGGTCAAGGTTGTTGTTGAACTGCGTCTTGCCTTGCAAAATATACTTGGACAATGTAGATACGCCTGCCTATACGCCCAAGCATCAGCACAAGATCATCGATGTATACTAAGCACTCAATTTCTGATGTCACATATTCTCAAGCAAGTGACCTTTTTTCTTGCAATAATTTTGCTAACGGCTGGTATAGGAGAGTAGAGGGTCCATTGGTTGTGTCCAAGTCATGAATCATAGAGAACAGAATCCATCGGTGGTCGTATTTATTGAGATGACTTACCTTCACATGGTTTGATTGCTCATAACATTTATATCGGATAAATTTATCAGATATTTGAACTCGGAAGGTTCAAATAATGAAAGTCTCATGATTTACAACAGGGGCATGTGGCATCATTTATTTGAACTTGGTTAATACATGTCCTTCCAAATTGGTACATCCTCTTCCAAACTAGATGACTTCACACGCTGCGGGAAAGCTCAGATGTAGCCATGAAATATTGGTACAGCGTCGCAAGCACAAATTATGTTAAGTTGGCAAATTAATGATTCGAGGAATGTAGAGTGAGATTCTTTTTTCCCATACAAAATGGATGCCATGCTAGATGTGTTTAGTAGCCAGTGGTATCCTGGGTTGGCAGTGAGGCAGACCGGAGAGATGTTGTCACAGTACACCACGGTAGAGTTGGTAACGTCGCAGTGAAGCTCCTGATGTAGTTGCCACAACCATGAGCACTGAGCAACGACATTGATTTAGCGAAAATGCGCTTGGCCAGGTTCGATTTGCTATCCCGTGGCGAGTGCATATGCAAGCACACTTGCTGGACGGTGTAATGCAGATGAAGACAGGTGATCATCAGTCATTCAAAGGCTGAGATGGTATAATGAGGTAGAACTTCGGTCGGAGGTAGGAGAACCATCATACTAAGAGAGCTTGGACTTTGTGTCCTCGATCTTGACAACTGGCTTGAAGTTTAGCATGCCGGAAAGGTCGAGGATATCATCGGCGTACTTCTACCGCCAGAGGAAAAACTTCGTCATGCGAGGTGGCTTCGATGCCGAGGAAGTAATGGAGGGCCCCGGCCCCATGTTCTTGAATGGTGTACGTTCTTCCCGTCAAGAATATTCCCAAAACATAAGTCTTGAGTCATGGCTGATAGAAAAGGTTACAGACCAGAAAAGTTATTATTTTACCTTATCCCTGCTTCAGAATGTACTCCCTCCGTTCCAAAACATTTGTCTTTCTAGAGATTTCAACAAGTGACTAAATACGGAGCAAAATGAGTGAATCTACACTCTAAAATATGTCTATATACATCCGTATGTGGTAGTCCTTTGAAATTTCTAAAAGACAAATATTTAGGAACGGAGGGAGTATCAATGTAAAATGTTAGTTATCCTTATCCTTCATGTGCAGGTTGACATGTTATCCGTACACGGCTTTGTACGACAGTGTTTCTGTGTTGTGAGTGGAATCATGCTGCTTGTTCACTTGTACAGTCAAATGGTCTTCCACAACAGAATTTTTTTAAAGATGTATGGATAGTTCTAATCAGAACACCGAATCGCAAGCATCTAGACAGAGCCGTAGGAAGCATAACGAGTAAGTGGAGATGAAATGGACAAGACTGCGGGTCACATCAAATCGTATTGTGTCCTCTGGCAGCCATGATTAATCAGGGGTGGCTACATGGCCTGAACAGTGCTCCCTGGCACCAATGCATTTCTACGACCTCTGCAGTAGCTTAACCACACTAAGGAAGCGATGTAACGATGTTACGATACTTGGTAGTACGTTAATGTCACATTCTTTGTCATGAACCCACAAAGAGGGCTGAGCACAAGTGCAAGAAAGAAACATAGTAGCAGTGGCCCAAACTGTAGGCCACTCCTAGCTCGTAACAGCAAAGGTCAGCCAAGGAAAAGTGTGTGAAGACTACTAAGCACGTAACCAGTTCCCTACGTCTCTCAGTCCCATGACTTGTTATTTGGCCCTCATCCAAAGCTATTTTCGACACATTGAAGTCAATTTGTTTTCTCTGTTGTCCTTCCTTTCTTCAACTCCGCAACAAACGTAGGTGGTGGACTCGTAAATCTGCCTTCTATAACATGGTATGGCTAGGTGCACATGTAGGCGTTCTGCACTTTCTTTTATCTATTTGACAAAAAAATAATGTTCTACTGACACATTATACGTGAAATGTACTGACACATGTGGACAAAGATTTAAATAAATATCTTTAACTTACTTAAAAGGATATCATATTAGGCATGGTACATAACGCAATGGTACATAGCTTAGATAACAGACACAATGAAATTCCAGTAACATTGCATGAGTCTATTGAAGATCCATATGAACCAAAAAATTCGTTTGTGCAACTTGTCGCAGCGTATTCTTGTTGGAGTGTGATCTAAGATACATATCCTTTACGTATATAAAAAGACGTATATAGACAGATACAAACCATTATATTTTTCAGAATACTATATATAAAGATACTCCCTCCGTTCCTAAATATAAGTCTTTTATTTAGGAACGGAGGGATTACTGCTTCAAGACATGCAAGGGTTTTAAATAGGATGATAATTTAATTTGCCATGAAGGTCTGAGAAAAAATAGATTTCACTTTTGACATGTTTCCTTTTTTTTTGTGTGTGTGTGGGGGGGGGGGGGTGCAGAGACTCCCCACCTGAATATATTTCTAAAGAATTTGATCCAATTTATAAGGAAAACCGGATGGAAAAACAAACACGGCAGGCCAGTTTATAAGGAAAATCAGGCCAAAACCCGCAATCCTCATCGTCCACATGACACAAGGCTACAATCCCACCAACACAAACCCCCGATTCCGGATCCGCCGCTCTGAGTACCTCCGCTCATACGCGAACCACAACGCCAGACGGCACGAATGCCCTGTAGCCCTAGCTACAAGAGAAAACCGCCCGCAAACCACGAACGTTGTGCCAAAAGTCCAGTGCCACCGCCCTGACATACAAGCTAGATCAACTCTCCCGACCGCGTCGACCGGGTCGACGCACTCACTACCCTCGCAACACCAACTCGCCATGCAGACCAAACCTACCCCATAGATTCGTTGTTGCATTGCCGTCCGAGGCCGCCGCCTCGGCGCCTATACATTGTTCTGACCGCCGCCCCACATCCATCAACCTAGACCAATGTGATCCAACACAACCATCACAAATCTGCCGCCCATAGTGTGAAAGGATTCCAAGGAGGCGGCTTCAAGAAGGTAGTGACATCGGTGTGACCGTTCCTGCTCAAATAGAGCTAGGGTGCCATCCTCATTGGCACAAGGAGAAGGTGCAGGACTTTCGCCCAGAGTGTCCAGCCACCGCTCCGACATCCATAGACACCACGAACCAGGACTGGCCCGATGTGGAGCCAAACAGCAGACCCGAGCTGCAGGACCCCCGCCACTCGTCAACACAGTACCACCGGGACCGATGCAGACCACCTCCTCCAGCTTAAGTGGGCAGCATGCGGACTCCTGGAGGCAGAGGAATGCACGGGTGCACCAGCGCGGATCCAGGCACGGGGGGCAGATCCGCCACCGAGGGAAGCCACCCACATGTTAGAGTTATCCAAACACATGTGTATTAGTTTGGTGAGTACTGGAGTCTAATAGGAAGTTTCTACTTGAGTTCGGTTAGAGTTGTGATCAAGGCGTCGGATCATTAGTTTAGGAAAGTTTTGAGTCGGCTTGCGTGCCATGGATACTTGTCTGTGTCTTTGTAGTCTACGTAGAAGTAGTATGTGCACGCGTTGGTATGCTATAGCAAGCTATGTGTTGGTGATAGTTGAATCAGAGTACGTGTAGGACTAGTTGTAAGAGTACTACGTATTAGTTTGAGTTTATGTCGAATACGGGTGGAACAATATGTTGTGTATATATACACAACCAGGTGCGTGAGTTTTGAAACATTGAGAAAAAGAGAAAAGAAATAAAGAGGAGAAAAAAGGGCACTACACATGCCCTAGTTGGCTATAATCTGTTTGTGCGTGTGTGTTCATCTAGTTTGATATTATCGATCCGTGGGAGAAACCCAACAATTGGTATCTAATAATAAAGCAAATAAGGTTTACGGTGCGTCCGTAAAAAAAATACCCATAAAGTTGCTATAAATTACCCGCTATGCCACTCATAAGTCAAGAAAAGCGTTAAGCGTTTTTTTTCAAACTCATCGTCGCGCAGAGTCTTTTATAAAACTAATACCCCATATGTCACAGAAGCTATAGCTTATTTCAGATGGTTGAAGCGATGTCTCTGCTTCACTGTGCAGACTTGAGTTTGATTCCAGTGCGTCCTATTTTTGGAGCTTGCGCCCTATTTTTCTTTTCTTTTCTTTTCTCATTTCTGTTTTGTTTTTCCTTCTTTAAATTAATTCAAGATTTTCAAATTACAAAGCGGTTGCAAGTTTTGAGAAAAAATATTCAAGAAATCATAGAATGTTTTATGAATTCAAAAATATGCAGAAATCATAAATTTTCTGCAGTTTTAATTCCTTTGTTGATTTACAAAACTATTCATAAAATTATAAAAAATCACAATTTTTCAAATTTGTTTCCCCAATTATAAAAAAGTTCATTGATACAAAAAGGTTTGCTAACTCAAAAACTGTTCATGAATTCAAAAACTATGCATGCATTTGAAAATGTTAATGCGAACAAAACAAATGTTCATGAATTCGAAAACTATTCATGCATTTCAAAAATGTTAATCTGAACAAAACAAATGTTCATGCATTTAAAAATGCCCAAAATTTTAAAACAAATGTTTGTCGATTAGAATTTTTTTTGTCGATTCAAAAGTCTTTCATGTCTAGGATTTGGGTAGTTTTGGAAAGTCTTTTTATGTCTAGGCGCTAGGAGTAGTTTGTGGTCCATGAAATTTGTTTTAAAGTTTTAAACATTCTCTTGCGGCACAATGACAAGTGTGCCATGCAGTGGCAAGCTCATTGCCTTGGGATTTACACTGTCATTAAATACATGGACATTAACATCATCTCATTGGGAAAATAAATGAAACATGGTGAGCCACCGTGTGAAAATAGAGGACGCCATAATTTGGATTTATTTGGCTCGAATTTTTGCCCTTAAGGGATTTGTGTTGGCCGACTAAAAGGCGACATGTTCAACAGTTAGGTGTGGTGGAGATGCGTATGTTGAGATGGATGTGTGGCCACACGAGGAAGGATCGAGTCGGAATGATGATATCTGAGATAGAGTTGGGGTAGCACCAATTGAGGAGAAGCTTGTCCAACATCGCCCGAGATGGTTTGGGCATATTCAGCGCAGGCCTCCGAAGCTCCAGTGCATAGCGGGCGGCTAAAGCGGCGGAGAATGTCAAGAGAGGGCGGGGTCGACCGAATTTGACATGGGAGGAGTCCGTTAAGAGAGACCTGAAGGATTGGAGTATCGACAAAGAGCGAGCTATGGACAGGGGTGCGTGGAAGCTTGCTATTCATGTGGCAGAGCCATGAGTTGGTTGCGAGATCTTACGGGTTTCACCTCTAGCCTACCCCAACTTGTTTGGGACTAAAGGCTTTGTTGTTGTTGTTGTTGTTGTTGTTGTAGCCCTCTCCTCCTTTCCCCTAGTCCACGGAGGTATCGTACTCGGCACTGGCGCGGTGCACCATCGTCAATGTGCTGGACGGGAAACGCAGCGCCGGCATCCGCATGGACTCCTCTGAATTTGGGAGGGGGTGGGGTAGGGTCAGCTGGCGTCGGTATTGCAAGCTCATCCACAATGGATCACCCAGCCGGCATTGTGGCCTGGACGAAACCTACGCCATGGAGCTCGTCGTTCACTAATGCGGGAACGACAAAGCCTTCTCCGAGGTTCCCCCAGTGCTCCAGTTTGCGTACCTCACATGCATTGCTCCGCCACAGCTGCGGGAATCGAGCTACCGCCCATCGGAACCGACTGTCGGTCGCTCAAATCAAGCCCAGGTTGATCCTATTGAGCTAACGCCACCAGAACCGAGTTCCTCACCCACTACCACATCGGTTTCACCCGGCGGCGACTGGCCTTAACCCCCACCTTGCCGGGGTTGGGGCTTTGTCATTCACGGGTATGGCTCTAGAGCACCTCGGTCGTTTTCTAAGAGGTTTCATGCCATTCCAGAGCGGAGGACGCGGCGGGCACCTTGGTTCCGCCGAGGGTGATATAGTCATAGTGTGGCATCACCAAGGCCACGGAGCCAGGAAGACACCGCCGATGAAGCACCACCTGCACCTCGACGATCATATGCAGTGTAAGGAGGTCACTCTAGGGGAAATTCGTCAAACATGTGGTGGTCGAGAGCGATCAACATGGTGCTCCGAGCTATAGCCAGGTGAAGGAGAGGAGGCAGAACCCGACGCGCTATAAGAAGTCATGGCGGGAGGAAGCGGGCGGGCACCGCTGTGCCGTGGTCGGCCATGGCCATTGTCCACTTGTCTATCGTCTCGCTGATGCGGCAAGGTGCCCCTAAAGATTATGTTATGCCGCTGCACCGCACCACGTCGGAGGGTGCTGCTGTCATAATCGACTGTGCGAAGCTATATGGATCTATACATTATCTAATCCATTCGCTGCTAGCCGGAAACGCAAACAACTTGCTTAAGCTACTTAGATAGCAGATATGCTAGGCCACGTCGTAGAAGCCGGAGGAGGCGCTGTCCTAATAGAACGGCTGGGTGCCGACACGTTCGTCCTCAGCAGCGACATGCCGAAAAGATGAATGCTGCCGCATCGACGCATGCTGGATGTATACACAACATCCTCAACACGGTGTCCAGCAAAGTGTCGTTGCACCTGTACCTTGTGCTCCTCAAACCCCACGGTAAGATGATCCTGCTCGGCATCTCCTCAAGCCCCACGACCAGCTATGGAAATTATTTCGTGATATCTCTAGTGCAAGGAGTTTCCGTAAAAACCAGCAGCCTGTCATCCCACGTGTTGTCCCAGGATCGCTTTTTTTTTAAGGTAATTGGCGGGAGCCTTTTATTCATACATAAGTTTGTTCATTACAGATAATGGTCTTGATAACATTAGAAGTCTCATTAAACCAACATGATCTAACATCATACTCGCCGACCTGGCAAGAGTGTGAGCTGCCAAATTACATGATCGATAAACATGGATAAAGCTACAAGACCCAAACTTTATAGCCCAGTTCTTGATATCATGGACTATTGCTCCTATAGGGGATCTGTCCAATTTTGGTTCTTTCATCTTGTTGATCAACAACAAACAGTCAGAAGCCATCACGATTTTCCGCATACCACTCTCCCGAGCAACAAATAAAGCTTGACAAACTGCCATGGTTTCGACAACTTCAAGATTTTGGATTCCAGCAAAGTAGCTCTGCTTGCCGCTTGCACCATCCTCGATGGTCGTGAATGACCACGCCAAATCCTGCTCTTGTAGGCTGAGGAAAGATTGCTGCATCCACGCTGATAAGCATCGATCCTTCCGCGGCGGAGACCAATTTTGGCTAGACTTCAAGGCCTCACGCCTATTGAAATAGGTCGAACTGAAAAGATGCAAATTGATGAACTCAATATAGGCTTTGATCTTTCCCACAACACGGCGGGTGAATTAAAGCCTCATCATTACGATGAGCATTTCTATTCTCCCAATATGCCAAATTGCCACCGCAAAACAATGGCATGAAAATCAGTAGCATTAAATAGCCATGTTAATATCCATTGCCTAATATGGATAAAGCTTTTCAGGTTCAGGCAAATTCCATAATTTTTTTAAGTTCTTTCCAGATTTCTTTAACATAGTGATAATTCAGAAAAACAGTGTTCAACAGCTTCCTCCCTATTGCAAAAGTAACAATTATAGCTTGCAATGGATCTTACTTGAAGTTGATAGCCTGTAGGGAGACAATCATGTGCCAGCCTCCATAATACTACTTACATTTTATTAGGACACCAAATTGCCCACAATTTCTTCCACATTTTCTCCAATGGCTTCATAGAAGTTGAACCTTTGCCATCTACACTCTGCTCTCCCTAGAAATTCATCGCTCTAGCTAGATTATAGGCTGATCTCAAAGATAGACGCCATTCTTTGTGTGGGACCATGAGGCAAAGTCTGCATAACCTTCAGACTTAAAGGATGCTCAGAATTTTCTCCAATCCGTCTCTTCGGAATCTATTTCGATGGTTGCCTCATTCCATTGTTGACCCCCTTGGTAATCAAGGAACTCACTAATTGGTTTTCACTCGCTGGTTGCAGAGTTTCGAATCACATCCGAATCCAATTGTCCCCTGATATATGTATTTGTTTGCCATCTCCTCCTCTCAACTCGCAGGCCTTTTGTATCAATCGCTTCCCATACATCAGACTACGCCATGTGTAAGATGAAGACCTCGCACTTCGCAGTCCAGAAATCCCCATCGGATAATACTTACCCTTTAACACTCGGGCACATAAAGAGTTGGGCTCGGTTAAAAGACGCCAACATTGTTTACCCAACATGGCTTGATTGAAAATTGAGATGTCCCTAAATCCCATGCCTCCTAGGAACTTTGGTGAGGATAACCATTTCCATGATCTCCAATGTAGTTTCCTTCCATCTTCTACACCTCACCGAAGTTTGCAATTGATCTTCTTATCTTTTCAAACGCTAATGGGAAGCAGAAAACAACTCATTACATATGTTGGAATTGCTTGTACAACCGATTTTAACAAAATTTCTTTCCCAGCCCTTGATAATGGCCTATCACTCCAGCCATTAAGTCTTTTCCATATCCGACCAGTGAGAAAATTGAAACAATTAGTTGGTGAACGTCCCACCCAGGTCGGCATGCCAAGATAAGTAGCTTGTAATGTGTCATCTTGGACTCCAATTTTCCTTTTCACTCTTCCTTTACCTGTTCGGTCACAATGTGTACCAAAAATATAGACGATTTCTCAAAATTGATTTTCTGTCCGCACCCATTGCAATACGTGATGTAGTGCTGATTTTAGGGTCTCGACACTTTTGTCATCTCCTTAATAAAGAACACACTATCCTCAGCAAAAGGAGACGGGAGATAGGAGGACCAAACCTACCATTGCGAATTCCTTTCAAGTCCCCCCGACGCTTCTTTTGCTGCAACAAACAAGATAAGCCTTCAGCACATAGCAAAAATAGGTAGGGCTAATTGGATCCCTTGCCTAATACCTCTAGTAGGTTTAAAAGGTTCGGTAAAATCACCATTGACTTTGACTGTATATTTCACAGAAGTTATGCATCTCATTATCATCTCCACCCATCTAGCATTAAAGCCAGCTTCAGCAACACACCTTGAGGTATTTCCACTCTACTCTATCATATGCCTTTGTCATATCAATTTTGAGGGCAAAGAAAGGGTGTTTTACTTTTGCTTTCTAATTGTATGGAGACATTCATAAGCAATGAGGATATTATCGATAATTAGTCTCCCTGACACAAAGGCGCTCTGTTGTTCAAAAATTATTTCCGGCAAAAAAGGTTTTAAGCGATTAGCTATAACTTTTGAAGCAACTTTGTAAATAACATTGCACAAACTTATAGGCCGGAAATTAGATAGCACATCAGGAGCGTTCACTTTTGTGATTAAAACAATTACCGAGTCACAGAAGCCTTCTAGAATATCTGATCCCAACAAAAAACCCTTCACCGCCGCACATACATCATCCTTTAAAAGCTCCCAATGTCTCCGATAAAACAGGCAGGAAGCCATCAGGTCTGGAGCCTTAGTAGGGCCCATCCGGAAAAGAGCAGCCTTGATTTCATCATTTGTATATTCTCGCACAAAGCTTCATTAACTTTGTCATTAACCTTTCTTGAATTGCTTCAAGGGTTGCATCTAATGAATCAGAAGGTTCAAGTAAATAAATTTGCATAGAATTCATAGACCATACTTTTGATCCCTTCATGATCTTTACATATTGACCCATGGGCTTTGTACAAGAATTTTATTCTATTTGTTCTTCTTTCCCGCCGATGCCCGTGCATGGAAGAAAGCTGTATTGCGATCCCTTCCGTAGCTAATCCACTCTGACCGTTGTCGTCGCCATGATTTCTTCTCTTCAAAGAGTTCACACAACCGCAGTTCAATTTTTTCTTCGTTGTTTGAGGCTGGAATATTCTTTCTTAAGGTAGCAAGATGCTTTTCCAACATTCTAATTTCTTTCTTAACCGAGCCGAACGAAAACTTGCTCCATTTCTGAATAGAGGTAGATAACTTGTTAAGAGCAGACCATGTGTTATATAATGATGGAGTGTCGCTCTTGAGATTTTTCCAGTTCTCATCTATCATATGATCGTAATCGTGCCCTCATCCATGCAGCTACAAATCTAAAAGAGTGTTGCAATCGATTTATGACTGTTCGATCGCTACTCTTCGCCATTGTTATCAAAATTGCAAAGTGGTCGACGGCAGTAGTGATGATATTCTCAACAAGGCAATTATTAAACTTCAAGAAAATCATCATTCGCCATCGCTCGATCCGTCTAACCCTTGTATTCATCTCGACATTCTCGTCGGTTGGACCATGTAAATTTAGGGCCAATATACCCCATGTCCACGAGCCCATAATCATCTAGGCATTCTCTCAAAAAGGCTATTTGGTGTTCGCCTCTATTTCGA
Organism: Aegilops speltoides; assembly: GCA_021437245.1. Classification (NCBI taxonomy): domain Eukaryota; kingdom Viridiplantae; phylum Streptophyta; class Magnoliopsida; order Poales; family Poaceae; genus Aegilops; species Aegilops speltoides. The sequence continues at coordinate 41,291,933 of CM038147.1, read as the reverse complement.
AAGCCCATGTGTTCATCACCATGCAAAGCTTCGCTGAAGTCTCCAACAGATATCCACGGTCACTTCCACTGAGCCTTCAGGAAGCGAAGTCTGTCCCAAAAGATGTGCCTCAATTCCTTCCTTGGTTCACCATATACCAGGGTTGTTCGCCAACTAGCACCATCTTCTGCCTTGGCTATAATATCGATTAATTGCTTCGAATATGCTCTCAATGACACCGAGATATTTGATGACAAAAAGAGAGCAAGCCCGCCACTCAAACCCTCACAACTGACTGCAAAAGCACCTGAATATCCCAGAGACCACATGAAATTCGAGTTTTGAATCCTCATCTTCGCCTCGGATAGGAAGAGTAGGGAGGGACGATATTTACTGACGAGCCATTTTAGCTCAACCTCCGCCTAATCCGCCGATCTTAATAAGTTGTCGAGCCCCTTTTTTTTGTTTCTTGTAGGCTTCTGATTGGGTCTCATATCCAATTGGTAAAGTAATCAAGATGGGCACCTTGTATTAGTGTTCATTCTCCAAGTGTGAGGGTTAAACCAGCCGCCCCTGTTTCATTTTTTTCCTCGAGAGTTCGAACTTGGCTCTTGGTTCTGTATACCTTCACTTGCTTCCTCTTCGTCCAACCATCTGAGTACTGCTAGGCTGCACTAGGAATAGCTCCTTGTCGACCTCACTACAAATTGTTTTGCCTTTTGTTTGAAATTTTGTTCCTCCGTCTTCATTGGGGAGGTAACCTCATTCAGTAGCTTTGTCGCAGCTTGCCTCTTCCCTGATTTCTCATTTTGAAGTCTTTGAGCTATTATTGCCTTTCCAAAAAGAGAGCTTTTTCCACTAGATTGTGAGCTATGCCCTGATTTTGGGGACAAAAAGGCTTTCTTTTTCTATCATCTTTCACACACATCCTATCAGCATTGTAAGGTAATTTACCATCTTTATCTCTTGTACCTGGTTTCGGACATTCCAGAGAAGAGTGACCAATAATGCCGCAAGAGAAACAGTAGTGAGGGAGCCTCTCATATTGAACTTCATATGTATCAAAAGACATGTGTTTCTTTGAATATGCAGTAACCCATCTCAACAACGGTTCCGAGACTTTAACTATAACACGAACTCGCAAACAATCGCCACTTGCTCGTCCTTCACTATCAACATCAACCTTCTCCACTTTTCCTAGCTTAGCACCCAGTGATTCCCCCCAAACTTGTTCATTAACTCAAATCGGGGGTTTTTGATACGGGCCCAAATAGTGATTTTGTCAAAGGTAACATCGAGGGCTTCACTTTGGGTCAAAGAGATTGAACAAGACTGCATGCTTTCCCACAGTCCATGGCCCCCCGCTTAAAACTCTATCCATATCCTCCTTGCTTGCAAATTCGAATAAAATTGTTATCCCCACTGGTTTTATTGACAAACCTCTCGATTTCCCAAGCCGTCTCAGCAGAGATATAATAGTCCGAACATGAAGGATACTAGGAGACAATACCTTGCCAATTAATGCCCAATCCAGGCTCACCAAATCTTCTTCATTTTCGTCTCAAGAATGACCGCTGTGGCCTCTTCAGGCTGTGAGATTTAGCCTCTTCATCATCTCTGCCACAACATCATCTGCTTCAAACGGGCACCACCCACTCCAGCTGCCCTCGCCACTCATCAGATTTGCCGCCACCACCGCCGTGCATGGAGCGGAGCGGACTCCGTGCTCATCCTCAAGACACTGCTGGCGACTCCCCCTGCTGAATCCACACCAGGCCAAGGGTGGGCAGCAAAGCTAAAGCTTGCCCCAAAATCACCCCAACCACGGCTGGAGATTGAGACAGTGCGCCGAGAGCGCTGGGAGTTGGGGTAGATGGATTTGGAATCGGAGGATTGCTGGGGTTGGGGAATAGGATTTGGAATCGAGAATCGCGTGGATGAAAGCGGATCAAATCACGCCACCAGATTTAGCCTAACCTCACGAACGCCCGCCGCCGCGAGGGCACGAGAAGTTTCCGAGGCAAACTCTTAATGTTGTCCCAGGATCGCTTTGTACCTTGGATGAACACAAAAGCCAAGTTGTTGTACTCATGATGAATGTTTTCGTAGTTTTGTACCAATATGCTACCACTTGCCAATTTCTTGTATCTAGGGTGAAATTACCTCAAATTTAAAACAGGAACAACTAGCTAAACAGCTCCCTGCAGAAAATGTGAAATAAGGAATCGTGACATACAATACTAAACATGTTATGAACAGACGTTTATATTTCAACAAAATGTTATGTAAACTGTAAATAGTTCCAAGAAACAAAGCGAGGAATCATAAGCAAATTGGGAGCTGAATAATTTAGCCCATAAGGGCAAGGAGCTGCTTGTGTCTAACAAGCCAATAACAATTGCAATGCATTAGCACCGACTGTTCAAAAACGGAATGAGTCAAAATATAGTTTATTGGCTTACAAAACACATTTGATTGACTGTTCAGAGCTTAGCAACAATACACATTGTACATATTTGTATACATTGGATATATTTTGCAATAAACATTTCACATTTTTTAACTGCATTATTAACATTTTTCCAAACAAAATGAAAACTTTTTTTTATTTCTACTTTTTTCCATATGCATTGTACATTTTTCATACACGTCAACATTTGTTCAATATACACTTAACATTTTTCAAAAAACTATAGAAAAGTAATACTCCCTCCATTCCACAATGTAGTGCGTCTGCGCTTCCTGAGATCCAAGTTTGACTGTGAATATAACCAACGAGACCGACTGCGGCAGAAGCAAAAATTATATCACTAAATTCATATCGAAAATACGAATTCAGTGGTATAATTTTTGCTCCCGCCCCACTCGGTCTTCTTGGTTAAATTTATGGTCAAACTTGAATCCCAGGAAGCGCGGGCGCACTACATTGTGGAATGGAGGGAGTAGTATTTTTTTATTTCTACTTTTTCCCATGCACATTGTACAAATTTTAGTACATTTTTGTTATACTTCAAAAACATTTTTTCTATACACACTTAACTCTTTCTTAACATAAGATTCACATTTGTCAACGTTTGTATATAATCTAATACTTATAATAGACCATACTGTTGCAGTTCAAATTGAAAATTTTCAGAAGAAGTTAATTGTTTTGCTTGGTACCCAACTTTCTCATGGGGAAGTGAGAAACCCTGATACTGGGTGATATCTAAATTTTCCGCCCAGTACCCAAAATCCTGACGGCAGCACAGTGCGGCCCCACATGGTTGGGAAGAGTTCCAATCAGCTGCAGCTGTGCAATAGGAGGAGGTGAGTTCATGCAACGATGAATTTCCAAGTTGCTCTCAACCTAAACTCTGAGAGAACAGCCCTAACGGTTGGGTCAACTTAATAGTACTGCACCTTAAAACATACTATGATGTACTATAAAAAAGCCTCTTAACCCTCTCGCGTGCCCTTTGCCACTCCTACTACTTACACGCCACCTCACCTTCAACTACGACGAAATAATAGCTTACAATGGAGACCTAACCATCTTGCTACATTGGAGAAATGACCAATGATGGTGCCATGTTCAGTGCAGAAAATGTTGCGGACATTGCCATAGCATTTTACATCCCGCGAGGGTTTGGTCATTTTCACCCAGCATGACCAGATGGTAGGCGTGGGCCCCCATACCGATCCTGGCTAGGCAGGTTACTGAGCCTATCAGCCGATGGCTCCCTTGTCCTTGTTTTCATATTTATTATGCTCGTGGTAGACGGATCTAAATCCAGACAGTTGGGGCTACGATGAACTCACAAATTCCATGAGCTCACACAGAGTGCTTAGAAGAAGTGAAAGAAAGAAACAGAGCAGCCCAAACCAAAGGTTACACTCAGCCTAACTCAGAACAATAATGCCTAAGAAAAAGATTCATCATGCTGAGCTGCACCCAACCATTTCCCCACGCCTCTCACTCTCAGTACCATGAGTTTCTATTTGGCTCGCATGCAAAGGGAAGGTCGGAACCATGGCAGTCAACGTGATTTGTTTCTCTTCGGTTCCTCTCTTTAAATTTGGAACTATTGTAGGTGGCAGTCTGGCAGTATTAGGTCTTCTCCATGCCACTACATCTATCTTTTATGACATGGTTTGACTAGGTGCACATGTAGGCAGTTCCACACGTTCTTATACTCCCTCCGTCCCAAAATAAGTGTCTCAACTTTGTACTAACTTTGTTGAGACACTTATTTTTGGGACGGAGGGAGTATCTTTCTGGCCCCATAATAATCATGTACTAAATAAGGCTGGTCATAGTGGGGAGTAGCTTAGAGTAGTAACATTCATACGTTACTACTCTATGTTACTATTCTTCTAGTGGGAAGTGTCAGGTGTGTAGTAACATATGCATGCTCATTTATTGTCTTGTAGACTCATTTTGCATTGGAAAGCGCTATGTGATGGTAATATATTAGGTTACTCTATTTGCCTCTCTCCTCATTAACTACTTGCCACATCAACATTTTTGCTTATGTGGCATCTATGTTACTACCTATGTTACTCCCACTTTGACCAGCATAATGCCTACAGCTATTTGTTACACCTTTAAGGGAGCACGTGGTTCTTATCTAGGACCACTTCTATTTTTCTCTCCTAGTTTTGTGGAGCTCAAATTTATGAAGCTTCGGTTTTAGGTATTTATCATGGTTCACGTGGAGCACGTGGTTCTTATGATGGTGTTACAAAGCTTAATTAAGCTGCTAGTGCCTATGTGTGCTTGTCAGACGAAAATAATATTGCACTTTTGACATGCTCCTTGTTCTAGTTCAAGAATTTGCCTAGAAATGTCAATGTTTTTTTTTTTGCATTACAAGAAGATCTCCCCGGCTGACATACGACATACAGACTGTCATTGATAATACTGTGCAAGGGAAGTTGGGCACCGAAGCTAGTTGGCTCACGTATTGTCAATGTGATGCTCTCGTCCGTCGGTATATGTTAATGGTAAAAAATTTGGGCTCCTCGGTAATTAAGGAGATCAATAATGTTCGTAAGAATTTGCTATATAAATCTACCATGGAGACAAATTGCATGGTGGTTTCATGTTTGGTCAGTTGGATTCAGATTGATGTAGTAGGTCGGGGGTCATCAACTTTAGAAAGAGTCGTATCAATTGAAGAAGAAAAAAGACCATGCTAGAATGGCATCCTGACTCTCTGCGGCACAGAGCGCATTCCTAGAACAATTCAGATTGGTCATGCCGACATTGCATGTTTACGTATGTCAGGGTCGCCAAGTAACCAAAAAATACCAAGCGGCATTTGCATAATAGCTTGTTCAATCTTCAACTCTGCCATCCTTTTGGCCAACTGCCTGAAATATTTATTTTTACCTTGCCAAACGAATGTATGCACGAGCAGCGGCGCCACCGGATCCGTCTGAGAGTTCTCCTTTATCCTCTCATCCTTGTGCTGCATCTGGACCTGGCGCCGCGGCATGTCTCAGATCAGGCCAGGAACCCTAGCACCCCCACAATCAACACTTTCCATTGCAGGCCGGTGGCGAAGGCGCAGGACGTGACCTTGTCGCCATTGGAGTGCCTAGCATGGGAGGAGCGATGGACGAGGAGAAGTGGTCGAAAGTGATGACGCTGAGAGAGGCGGCGCAGTATCCGTGCGTCCCCCTGTGCAGCTAATGGGCGAACGAAATCGCAGTTCCAAACGCGATAGATATATGTACCAAAAGGATACAGGCGCATTGTCCCAATGGCTGAAGCGCACACTCTCAGTAAAGAGCTACTTATAGCTCGTCTCCTAAAACGCCACACTCACCCATCCAGAGGCTACACCCAGCCCAGCTCGGTACAACAATAACCAAGAAGATTCCATAAAGTTGAGATGTAGGCCGTTCCACAATTCGTTTTATCTTTTGACGCTATAATAATGGCCACTTATTATTCATTGCACATGCGAGGGAGCATGTGGTTCTTATTCAGGATCACTTCTATTTTCTCTGCTGGACTTTTGGAGCTCGTGTAAATGAAGCTTCTGTGCTAGGCAACATTTTCATCATGCATGGCATAGTGCATCTTGGGTACTTGCAATACAAATGAAATACTACCCTGCAACGATCCCATCACAAAGAAACAATTGTGTGAATTAGACACTAGTGTACAAAATCAACAAAACTCAAATCAAATTGTCATGCAGGTCTGACAAAGATAATATTGCATTTTTGACAGGTTGCACTCTAGTTAAAAAATACCCCTAGAGATATTTAGGGCTGTTGTTGCATTACAAGGACACCACAAAGGCTAACCTGCAGCCTTTCTTGAATAAACTTGTGACCAAATTGTAGTGGACGGCTCATGTTTTGTGAACACTGTGCTCTCATCCATCCTGATTTATCTCTGTTAATTAAATTAAAATTAATCTGTTTGGGCTCCTCGGTAATAAAGGAGATTGATGATCTTCATATCTACGGTAGAGACAAATTGCATTGAGGTTGCATGTTTTAGTCAGCTGGAAAAAGGTTCATATAGTAGGTTGGAACTTGGAGGTCATCGGTCCTAGAAAATTTGGTTAGCAGCGCTTTCACCAGAAGCCTGGAAATGATATCAATGAAGAGACAAAACACTGTCCTGGATCAGAGCATTACTGAGCTTCATTGTGCACTGTAGCCCTTAGCTCAACCACCGCCGTGGCAACTACCTGAAACCAAGAAGCACTTGATCTCCTTCAGCACCCTGGCTCATGGTAATAGTTCAGCACAGTAGGTTGTGGATGTGTCTGCAACGTCGGCCTCCATCTGTGCAGGTATTTCAAGTCGAGGGTGTTGGAGAAATGTGTTTTGCTCGTGTGCATGGACAGGAAGTGGTTCAGTCCATGGCACTTGAAGAACCACGTTTTGCTCGCACAGATGGGCAAGGCGTGGTTGTGGCCAAGGTTGTTGCAGAACCGTGTCTTGCTTGGGAAATTAGACACTGACAATTTAGACACGTCTGCCTGTACATCTAAGCAGCGGTACCTGGCTTTCGGTCAATACTAAGGGGCCGTTCAGAATCCCACCAGCTCCGGAGAGCTGCGGAGCCAGTAAACTGACACTCCGCAAATTTCAACTATAACTCCACCAGCTCCCGGAGTGGAGCTGTGGAGTGGAGTACCTCCGAACAGGGCCTAAGCACCCAAATCCCGATGTCTCATATTCTCAACCAAGCACCGTTTTTTTCTTGTAATAATTTTGCTAAGGGCTGGTATGGGAGAGAAAGCTGTTGAGAGTCCATGGGCTGTGTCCTAGTCATGAACCATAGAGAACACAATCCATTGGTGGTCATATTTGTATAGATGACATTTATATCGGACAAATTTCGTCAGATTTGAACTCGGAAGGTCTTCATAAATAATGGAAGTCTCCAATGATGTACAACAAGGGCATGTGCTATCATTTATTTGAACTTGGTGGACACGTGTCCTTTCAAATTGGTAAACACGCTTCTGAACTAGATGATTTAATGCGCCGCGGGAAAACTCAGATGTTGCTATCAAACATTGTTACGGCACCACAAGCACAAATTATGTTAAGTTAGCAGCTTAATGGTTCGAGGAATTTATGTAGTATGTGAAACATAAGTATTTAATGAAAGAATTATCACAAGTTGATTAATATGTGGTATCACCAAAATATCTTCAATTATTTGAGTAGGGTGAATTAAAAATTCACATGTGTTGCTTGACTTCTTCTAATTGACTAGAATCTGAAGCTTTGGATTTTATTTGTAGTTTCAAAACTTTTTTGAATTATTCAGAACCAAAGTTATTTTGGACGATATTCATAAGGCCCAAAATATAGTTTACAAAATTAATATAGTTATTTTATTTAACAATTGGGCTCGATTTTATTCCTTAAGTCCTAAATATTATATTTGGATTTACTGGATTTTGTAGACTTCTTCTGAATTGGTGTTCATTGATTTTTTAATCAAATTCAAAACACAAAAAGAATTAAGAAAAATGAATATCCAATCCAACCTTGTCAACCTTTGCAGCCCCACCCGTACTTGTACATAGGATGTTCCCTTGACCGAAGTGGCTGGATCCCTCTGCCCATCCAAGTGGCCAGTATTTGTCGGTGAATCTATAACCTTTAACGATGCAATGCACTTCTTGATGAAGGAAATCGAGTTCTCCCAACAGAGCGCCATGTATATTCATGCCCCAAGACTGCCGACGCACCAGACGGTCAGCCGAGTACGGTGGCACTCCTATTTGATTGCCATCAGTATTGGGGCAGTCCTAGTTTGAAGTACTCAATGTTCATCATCAATTGAAAGTGATCACAGGCGGATGCGTTCTATAAACTATGTGCAAAGATATGTTACATCACACACATAATTTTTGTAAAAACGCACCCAAGAGATCATAGACGGTTGAGTTTTAAAAAATGTGTACAATGATAGGCTACACCGCACACACTTTTTTTGCAATAACATTGTCAAAAGCATCACACACGTTGATGTTTTCAAAAACTGTGTGCAATGATAGGCTAAATCGCACACACTACTTCTTCAATAATCATGTGCAAAGCATTAAACATGTTTGTGTTTTTAGAACCGTGTGCAATGATAGTCCGCATCGCATAAACACATCTCTTTTGCAAAAACTGTTTGGACAATATTGCACATGATTGTGTCTTTTAACTGTGTGTAATATTTCGACGTTAGCCACGCTTTTCTTCTCCAACTATGCGTGCTGTTACATCACACACTGTTTGGTCCAAAGTTATGTGATAGGTGCGTTTTGATAGCACCATTCTGAAGTAATATCGTCCATGGAGGATTGATTCAACAAAAAAAGCTAATCAAATAAATTGCTTCAAATCTGGGCTAATCGCATAGTGATTGATCCAATTGACGGAAGAACAAGTAGGTAGCCCGAAGAGTATATATTCTGAGCTTTGGATGAATAAGTCAATGACAAGAAGTCAAGAATCCATGACCTAGCGAGATGAAGGCTGACGAACTAATGTGGTAGTACATGTGAGAGAAGGAGATGGGCTGACGGCAACATAGTAGCCGAGGACCCAGCGGGAGGCCTGAGCATTACTGATGAACGACATTGACCAGATTTAGAACTTCAAAACCTATTGAATGGTGCAACAAGACAAATACTCTGTATTAACACGTGCCACCCTCTGACTGAGGTCTCACTTGGACATACGATTTTTTTTTTTCTGTACATAGCATTGTCACTCTTCCGTGTGACGAGAGGCGGAGGACATAGCCAACAAGGCGAGCACCGGCCTATCACCGTGGCTGCCCTCACGTCTCAGTCACACGTTCCCATCAAGATATGCATCGAGGGATTTTACCTGGCAAGGGAATAGGCAACAAGCCTTGCGAAATAGCACAAGTGCACATCATCTTTACTCAGTCACTCGTGCTCTCTACCAAGCACTGGTGCAAAATAATTTTATTAGAGAATAGTTAAGCACCGAGACAAAACAAACAGCAGCAGGTTGTTGTGACAGGGGTTGCTCAAGAACTGTGTTTTGCTCGCGCGCAGGAAGTGATTCTCGTTGAGGTTGTTGCAGAACTTCATCTTGCTCGCGCAAATAGATACATAAGATCTGGACACGTCCGCCTGTGTGCCCAAGCAGTGAAACAAGATCATCACTTTATGCTAGTCACTCAATTCCCGATGTCTCATATTCTCAAGCAAATGCCTTTTTTTCTTGCAATGATTTTGCTAATAGTTGGGGTAAGTTAGGACGTTGTAAAGACTCCATGGGCCGTGTGCTACTAATCAAGCATAGAGAGACACACTCCATCGGGGGTCACATTATATAGATGATCTGGTGGCCACATATTGCGGCTACTTGAAACATTTATATTGCAAAAATTTCACGAGATATATCAGCACGGAAGGTATTAATTAGTAATGGGAGTCTCGAATGCTATACAACAAGGGCACGTGCTATCTTTTATTTGGGCTTGGACGTACATGTTATTTCGAATTTGATCGGCCAACTCATTCAATTTTATCTGTTACAGTTAGTCCTCTTTAACTGATCTATATGCATATAATGCGGTGCACAGGCGGAGGACCCGGTAGGGCAAGGATGGGCAGCCGCCCTACCTTGATTGGTGCAAAACCAGGTAATACATGTACGTATCGCTCGTTCAGCTAGCTGGGTGAATTCGTCGTTGCCTCCTTGGGAAAAAAGAAAAGGAGAAAGAAAGGCAGAGCACCAGAGCCTGACATAGATCGCACGTGGGCTGCATTATTTAGCCCCTCAGCCGGTAATTACATGGATGATTAGCGACGCACACCGCTCCGACCTGATCACCCATATTTTACTTCGGTGATTAGCGGCGCAGCTGCGTTGCCAGCGGCTGTTGGCGCGGCAACGTTGCTGGTAAAGGGAGAACATACAGTAGTTGAACAAGGAATGAAAATGAGACAGGTATAAATTTGTGAAATTTTTACACTAATTGTGTTGTAATAAATTTTACACCCTCGATATTACATTTGTGAACAGAGGGAGCAGCAATATTAGTAGCTTTTCTATGATTTGAGTTGCAGATTTAACAACAACAAAAATTGAGTTACTTGCCATTTTTTATCTACTACTTGAGTCCACCACACCTCAAATTATATCCGTCCTCCGCCACTGATGCGGTGTAGTCTGTAGACTGACTCTTTTTTTTGGGGAAGGAGGTTAAGACCCGCGGTCTCTGCATCAATCGATGCATACAGGACATGAACATACATCAAGCCAAGCCACCCGAAGCCACCATTCAGACCTACAAACTCGATAATTTGAAGTGCTTTCACTCATATCTAAAACTGGTGTCGTCGCCGATCCATCCATATAACGTATCGAAACCTACAACCAGTGTAGCAAACCTAAAGTGTGCACCACATGCACATGTTTTAGAGGCCACCATCATCATCAAACCGCTAACCCATATTCAGGAAAGAGATCCACACCATCCTTGCCAGTCCGGCCCTCCATCGACGCCACCACGACGCCCAACGGCTCCACCTGCGTGCAAACTGCTGAGCACATTGTGGTCATCGACGGTACACCACAGCACCGTGCCGCAAAGTACCACCAGCCGGCACAGCTTGAAGTCCCAGGAAGATATGTCGTTCATAGCACCTGCCGAACAGGCATGACAAAGTGTAGCACCTGTCGGCTAGGCATGACTTGACATCTCTACCAAAGCTCCGTGCAAGACGAAGCCACTCCACCTCCTGCATGTTTCATCCAGTGCTGCTCCACAAACGATGCTCCCAAGAGAGAAACGTCGCCGCAGTGATGCCATCGTCCGATCTGGAAGACCAGATCCTAGGGTTTCCCCCGGAGCAGCACGGGTGGGTCTGCAGTAGCTACATGATGATGCCTTCAACAAGATAACGGCGCAGAGCGCCGCCATCGCCCGCCGTCAGCTCGATTTTCACCGGCAACCATATCTCCCCAACTCACAGCCGGGACTAGATGACGGATCTGGAGATCCGACCACCCAACCTCAGGCCGACCACCTCCGACGGAGGAAATGACCACCACTGCCAAGTCCCGCCTCCATGGAGAATGGCCGTCGGACTCCACCACCGTCAGTAGCTGCGCCCGACGCCAGGCCAGGCACAACCACCAATAGCATATCACGAGCAACCCGGGGATGCCTCACCGACCTGCCTCGGTGCCGATCCAGAAGGTCGAGCGCAAGTGACAGGACAAATCCGGAGAGCAACCAGCAAGATCGTGCGCACCACGGATGCCAGCCCGATGGGTATCTCACCCGACTCCGCCTAGCACAGGTACCACCGCCCCCCGCGCTGTCAAGATCCGGCAGGTCGACCAATGGCAACCGTAGCCATCACCAGCTCACATCCCACCTTGTGCAGCCCTCCACGCCCGCCATCGTGGCAGCCCAGCGTCGCCGCGCCCCGCAGCATGCCGCGTTCCAGCTAGGGTAGATTGCCCCACTGTGATTCCTCCACGCGAGAAGGAGAAAGTGCCCCGCCGCTGCCCATGCCGGGTACGCTTGGCCTGCCGGCAGCCCTGGCGGCTGCGAGGGGAGGGAAGGGAGAGGAGGTTGTGGTCTGGTGGCGGCTAGGGTTTCCTCCCCTGCCGCCCGTGGGAGTGCCAGAGGAGGTCACAAGAATGAGATGCGTTGGTACCCTGTTACCCAATAACGAAGAGGAGCTAGTATAATTCTCTTGTTCTTTTGTACAAAAGGTTACGAATAAGTAACGAGCTATTTTATGGTACCCAAAAACTAATACGAGTGGTTTATTTTTGTCAACCCGATGGCAGCTACGATTACCCCTCGGCTAGTTCCACAGAGTACTAAGGGCAACTCCAACGGCCGACGGATCATCCGCCAGCGTCGCTTTCCGTCCACACGGACCAAAACCACGCCCGGAAGCAGAGACGCAAATGAGCGGATGACCGTTTTGTTGTCCGGCTGGACCAATTTCCAGCCCATACTTGGGCCGGGTTTTTGTGATCCCGTGGACACATAGCATATGGACACGACATCCTCCCATGTCCTCCTCTGGGCCATCGGTCGGTGGCACACAGGCAAAACCCCGCTGCCCCAACCGAGTACGGCGTCCCGGGCCACTTCGCCACCCCCGGCCCGGCGTCCCCCACCCAGCCGCCATCACCATCGCCGCCGACACATCCATCATCGTCCCCACCGACCGGCATTGTTTTCATTTTTTTCTGTCGCCAGTGTAGATTGCGGTACGGGGCCTCCCATGGTCATAGCTGCCCTCGGCACACCACCGCCGCTGCAGGACGTGGCCTTGGTCGCCACCCTCGGCATACGACCTCCTACACCAGTTGAGGCTCATCCATGCCCATGGTTGTCGCCGCCCACGAGGTTTTTGCACATTTGCCCGGCTAAGACCCGTCCAGGCCTAGCGAGGTTCAGATTCATCACTGCGTAGGATCATGGAGGGTACCTCAAATGAGTTTTCTTACAATAACATCATATGTTCATCATCATAGGAAGAACGATCCGATGATCAGAGCGATGTTGTGGTTGCCGCACTTCTCGTCAATGATCACATTTCAAGTCATCGACCGTTGTTCACATAATCGATAGAGGTCCATGCACCCAGGTTAAACGTAAACAGAGAAAATGACTTTATTGTACTCTTTAACTATTATTTCAATCTCACAAAACCACTATTCAATGCCAAGCTTTTCCGGCGGCACTTCCAAATGGGGAGTCCATTGTTCAACCATATATTCCGGAGGGCATAGTTGGTTATGATGATTACTTCAAATTCATGTATGATGCTATTGGTAAGGTTGCCTTCTCCTGTGACTAGAAATGCAGTCCAGCTATTCGAATGCTTGCATATCGCGTTTATGTTGATCTATTGATGAGTACATAAGCATGAGTGTGTCCGCATGCCTCGAGTCATTGTAGATGTTTTACAAAGTTGTGGTTAAGATTTCTGGCCTAGAGTACTTGAGAGAACCAAATGTTGAGATGCAACCCGGTTCTTATCAGTCAATGTTGAGAGGCTTTCTGAGGATGGTTGCAAGCATAAATAATATGCACCGAGAGTGGAAGAACAGTCCATTTTCATGGCAGGGGAAATATAAGGGACACGTTGATGCATGCTGATAACCCACAAGTATAGGGGATCAATTGTAGCCTGTTTCGATAAGTAAGAGTGTCGAACCCAACGAGGAGCTAAAGGTAGAACAAATACTCCCTCAAGTTATCGACCACCGATACAACTCTACGCATGCTTGATGTTTGCTTTACCTAAAACAAGTATGAAACTACTTTGCGAGAATAAAACTACGAGTACTTTGCGAGAATAAAACTAAGAATAAATTGCAAGGTAATAAAAGTATATAGCTTTTGTCAACAAGAAAGTCATTTGTCCCTAGGCAATCAATAACAAGTACCCGTAATCGTTCTTGTAATTTTATATGTGGGAGAGGCATGAGCTAACATACTTTCTCTACTTGGATCATATGCACTTATGATTGGAACTAGCAAGCATCTGCAACTACTAAAGATTATTAAGGTCTTGAAACCGAACCATAGCATTAAGTATCAAGTCCTCTTTACTCCCATACATCATACCCCACCTACTCGGGTTTAAGTTTCTGTCACTCTCTCAACCCACCGTAAGAGAACCACGAACATATTGCAACACCCTACAGCGGGGGGCCCTCACGTTTGCGCGAGACGGAGGGCATCGTAGGACAGCACCATAAATAAAATATACAATCATACCAACCAAGATCACGATTAACCCATAGGACAAAACGGATCTACTCAAACATCATAGGATAACCATAGATCATTGGGAAATAATATATGGAGTTGAGCACAATGTTTAAGTAGAGATTACAGTGGGGGGAAGAGGTGTCACATAGCTGCATAGAGGGGGAGAAAGTTCGTGTTGACGGTACCAAGGTTTTTGATGTAGATCACCGTCACGATCCTAGCCCCAGCAGCGTTCTAGCGCCACCGGGAGAGAGAGGGGGAGAGAGCCCCCCTCCTTCTTCTTCTTCCTTGGCCTCCCTCCTGGATGGGAGGACGGTTCCCCCTCTGGTCCATGGCCTCCATGGCTATGGAGGGGCGAGAACTCCTCCGAGATTGGATATGTCTCTCTGTCCTCTTCTGCTTCGCGTTCCCCATATCTGGCCGAAAACCGTTTCTTATATTCCCGAAGATCCATAACTCCAATTGCCCTGATATTTTTACACGATTCTTTGCCGGAAGTAGAGCTCCAACCGACGTACGAGGTGGGCACAATACACCAGGGTGCGCCTGGGCCTGGTGGCGCGCCCTAGTGGGTTGTGGTCCATGTGGGCCTCCGTTTGCGGTGATTCCAACTCCCAAAAAACACAAATATTCCAAAATAATTCTCCGTGGAGTTGCATCACGTTTGGACTTCATTTGATATGGATTTTCTGCGATACAAAAACAGGCAACAAACATGAACTGGCACTGAGCACTGGATAAGTAAGTTAGTCCAAATAAATCATATAAAAAGTTGCCAAAAGTACGTAAAGGTTGAATAATATTGGCATGAAACAATCAAAAATTATAGATACGACCGAGATGTATCACATGCACGGTCATATTTTTATGTTGTGGCATCACAGGATCTCTAGATTTGGCACTTTTTCGGCATGTCTGGTTTTTACAATGACACCAAATGTGCGTTAGCGCTCTCCGGTGATTGGTAGGCTTCCGCATGGCAATTCTCAAGAGGTCAACTATGAGATCAATGGCCACCAATACTATAAGGGATACTACCTAGTTGATGGCTTCTATCCTCAATGGTCTAATTTTTGAAGGCAATATCCGAGTCCCAAGGACAGAAGAGGGCGAGGTTTATCAAATAACAAGAGAGTGCTATGAAGATGTGGAGCGTGCATTTGTTGTGCTCCAATCTCGATGGATTATTGTTCGGCGGCCTGCTAGAACATGTAGGGTTGACAATATGTGTGAGGTGAGGACTGCTTGTGTGATCACGCACAACATAATTGTAGATGATGAGCGTGATGATAGCATCTATGACCAATGGTGGTATATCATGGTGATTTTGTCGAGCCCGACGGTGGAGCGGCAACGTTTGCACGGTTCATCCAATTTCATCATGAAACGCGTGATTGGGCAACTCACATTCAACTTAAAGATGATTTGGTTGAGGATATGTGGATTCACAGGAAATCAATATTTCGTGTGCCTGCTCCTACGCGCTAGACATCGACGGCTCACGCGCGACTTCACCAACCACCAAATCTAGACCACCAGGCGCTGGCGCCATCACCCGCACCTTTCCCATTTGCTCCGGCGACCCGTCGGTGCTTCCTCCGCATATCCCCGCGCGCCGCCGCTGCTTCCTCCACCTCCTCTCGTCGCCGCCACCCCTCGAGCGCACCCTACCTGCGACGAACAGCGCCCGATGGCCCATTGCAGCTCGGCGCCCACAACGTGTTTGACAAAATGCTTGCAAGGTATGTATCGCTTCAACTTTATATTTTGTAGATGAATTTGGTGCATGCTGTTTGTAGTTTTATAAACTAGTTTAAATTCAATATTGTAGATGAGTTCGTCCTACGATTCTTCCAACAAAGAATTTGATATTCAAGAGGAGGACCTTGCAATGATCCTAGCTATGCACGTCAATAAAAAACCGAAGCACAGTGATTCGGTTATGGGTCGTCAGAAATTTTGGACGGATAAGATCGATGCCCACAATAGATTGATGAGGAACTATTTTGTGGAGAATCCCACATAACCCTAGTCCTACTTTCGGTGCCATTTTAGGATGAGCATTGAGTTGTTTAAACGCGTTGCAGAGAAACTGGCGAGCCATGATCGGCTTTTTCAGCAAAGGAGGAATGCCCGCCGGAGAACTCGGGCATAACACCTTTCAAAATGTGATAGCATCTTTGCATATGTTGGCATACAGTATTCCGGAGGATCTATTGATGACCAATTGGCCATGGGTGAGAGTCAAGCCATCATGTGTGTTAAGCACTGCGCAGTCGGAATTGTGCAAGTGTTTCCTCCAGAATATTTGAGAGCTCCCAATGCTGAAGACATCGGACGACTTTTGCAGATAAACAAAGCTAGCGCGTTGCCAGGTATGCTTGGCTCAATAGATTGCATACATTGGAGTTGGAAGAACTATCCTAAGGCATGGCATGGACAACTCCACTGCCGGAAAAAGGGTTCTACTATAATCCTTGAAGCAGTGGCTGATCAGGAGAGTTGGATTTGGCATGCATTTTTTGGAATGTCTGGATCTTTGAATGACATCAACGCGGTCACCACTCATGAATAAGATTGCAAATGGTGAAACTACACAGATGAAGTTTGTAACAAATGGTCATACATACAACTGTGGTTACTATCTTGCGGATGGCATCTAGCCAAAGTTGTAAACATTTGTGAAGCCGTTGAAAAAACCAGAAGGTAAGAAGAACCTAGATTTCCACAATTCTCAGGCGGCGGCTAGGGAAGATGTGGAGAGAGCTTTCAGGATTTCGCAAGACCAATTTGTTACTGTGAGAGGACCAGCTAGATTTTGGGATCAAAATATCCTTTGGTACATCATGAGCGCTTGTGTGATCATGCATAACATAATCATCGAGAATGAGCGTGGGCAAAATTTGGACAATTCTCAGTATGAGTTGTTGGGACGTCCCGTGCGAGTACGGAGGAGGGCTGAGAAGGTTGCCTGATTTGTTGCCTCCTATCAATGCCATTCGACGTGCCAAAACACTTGATGATCTTTAAAACGATCAAATCGAGGAGTAGTGGGCATGGAATGACCGACAAAAATAGTTTGATGTTGTATTGGAAGATAAACTATTTGTTTGAATTGTAATAAATTGAACTATTTATTGTTGATTTTTTTTTTGTGTTTGATCTTCTTGGTTCTACTTTGAGTGCGAAATGTTGTTCATGCTGGGCGCACATTGTAAATTTAGAGATCCTGCTGGAGCTGCTCGCGTGCGCCATATTTTGGAGCGGTTGTTGGAGCAAGCGCCCTGCTGTGTGCAAAAAAAAAGGCTGTTTTGGCACTGTAAAAAAATTACCGCGCCGCACGGTTACGTGCCAATTAGAGATGCTCTAAGTAGCACAAGCACGGGTGCACATCATGCACGTTAACTTGCCACTAACCGCACCCACTAACTAATCTGGTATCACGATCCTCAAAAAAAAAACTAATCTGGTATCACTAGTACACGATCTGCATGATCGGCCGTGCAGCTAACAACCTATGCAAGCGCTAACAAACTATCTCAATTCTACCTTATCCGTCCAGCCAGTTTTACTCCAACTTATCGCTGTTGTACGCGACCCTGCTCCTTCGCACAGCACATCACATCACGTCTTGCCGTTTAGGGCATGTACAATGGTTGTTCATATAGTTTTATTTTAAATCTTGCATGTAATTTAGGGATGACAAAGGAAAAATGTCTACAATGGGTGATCTCTTAGCCTTATCTTCAATAACTAGCTATTCCTAAAAATCTGGTGAGACATATTATGCTAAAAGATCATCTCTTGTCTTCTCTTAAATAAGAGAAGACAAACCCTTTTTTATGAGTTCTATCTCCTCCACCTCATAATTCATCCTACGTGGCACTCTTAAGACAGCACCATTGTACATGCCCTTAGATCACACAGCATCTCGCTCCCATCGCGCGCCTTGCCGTGATCTTGCCGGATAAGTCCCTAAACTGAACTACATTTAGAATCAATCTGAACCGCACTACATGGTAGGCATGAGCACCCACCCGATGCTGGCCACCCAGGACAGTGAGCACACATGCGAATGGCATACAAGCCCTTGTTGCCCTGTTTGTGATGCTAGCCAATGGAAAGATCTGACACCTGGGGTTACGATCTGTTCTTCATCATGAGCTTACAGTTGCACAATACAACAGGGATGCTGAGCCGAAGTAAAAGACAACAACATAGCAGCACAAACCAAAGGCAATCAGCGGAGCTCAGAATAGCAATGGCCAAGGAGAGCGTTCGGCAGACTACGAAGCACGCAACAAGTTCCCCTTGTCTCTCAACCCCATGACCTGCTATTGGCCTCGCATCCAAAGGCCAGTTCGGAACCATGGCAATCAATTTGCTTTATCTCTATTTCTTCCTCTCTTTACCATTCCAACAAATGTAGGTGACAGTATCATGTTTGCTCTGTGTTACTGCACCCAGCTTTAATAGCATGGTTTGGCGGTAGATATAGGCGGTTCCACGATTTGTTTTATCTTTTGATGCTATAATAATGTTCTAATAAATACTAGCCACATATTATTCATTGCATGCGAGGGAGCATGTGGTTCTTATTCGGGATTACTTTTAATTTCTCTCCTCGACTTTTGGAGCTCGTGTAAATGAAGCTTCTGTGCTAGGCAACATTTTCATCTTGACATAGTGCATCGTGGGTACTTGCATTACAAACGGAATACTACCCTGCGACGATCCCATAAAAAAGAAACAATTGTGTGAATTAGACACTAGTGTACAAAATCAACAAAACTCAAATTAAACTATCATGCTCGTGTGACAAAGATAATATTCCATTTGGACAGGCTCCGTTCTAG
Source organism: Aegilops speltoides (assembly GCA_021437245.1). Taxonomy (NCBI): domain Eukaryota; kingdom Viridiplantae; phylum Streptophyta; class Magnoliopsida; order Poales; family Poaceae; genus Aegilops; species Aegilops speltoides. Next base: position 41,272,853 of record CM038147.1, on the reverse strand, counting down.
TTAAAAAAATACCCCTAGAGATATCTAGGGCTGTTGTTGTATTACAAGTTGTAGTGGACCGTTCAAGTTTTGTCAAAATACTGTGCTCCGGTCCATCCTTATTTGTCTATGTTAATTAGCATTACTCTGTTTGGGCTCCTCGGTAATAAAGGAGTTCTTCATAGGAATTTCCTCTATGAATCCACGGGAGATTTCATGGTTAGTCAGTTGTAAGAAGGTTCATAGAGTAGGTTGGAGGTCATCGGCCTTAGAAAATTTGGTTAGGTGCACTTGCGCGGAAAGCCTTAAGCGATATCAATGAGGAGACAAAAGACTGCGTGGATCATAGCATTACCGGGCAACATTGTGCACTATAGCCATCAACTCTGCCACCTCTCTGGTAACTAGCTGAAACCAAGGCACACTTGATGTCCTTCAGCGTCCTTGCTCAAGGTAATAGTTCAGCACAGTAGGGTGTGGTCGTGTCTGCAATGTCTGCCTCTATCCGTGCAGGTACTTCAAGTCGAGGTGTTGTAGAACTGTGTTTTCTCGCATGCATGGACGGAAGTGGTTCTGTCCTAGGTTCTCGAAGAACCGGGGTTGGCTCTCCCAGATGGGCTAGGCGTGGCTGTGGTCAAGGTTGTTGTTGAACTGCGTCTTGCCTTGGAAAATATACATGGACAATGTAGATACGCCTGCCTATACGCCCAAGCATCAGCACAAGATCATCGATGTATACTAAGCACTCAATTCCCGATGTCAAATATTCTCAAGCAAGTGACCTTTTTTCTTGCAATAATTTTGCTAACGGCTGGTATAGGAGAGTAGAGGGTCCATTGGTTGTGTCCAAGTCATGAATCATAGAGAACAGAATCCATCGGTGGTCGTATTTATTGAGATGATTTACCTTCACATGGTTTGATTGCTCATAACATTTATATCGGATAAATCTATCAGATATTTGAACTCAGAAGGTCTTCAAATAATGAAAGTCTCATGATTTACAACAAGGGCATGTGGCATCATTTATTTGAACTTGGTTAATATGTGTCCTTCTAAATTGGCACATCCTCTTCCAAATTAGATGACTTCACACGCTGCGGGAAAGCTCAGATGTAGCTATGAAATATTGGTACAGCGTCGCAAGCACAAATTATGTTAAGTTGGCAAATTAATGATTCGAGGAATGTAGAGTGAGATTCTTTTTTCCCATACAAAATGGATGCCATGCTAGATGTGTTTATATGCCAATGGTATCCTGGGTTGGCAGTGAGGCAGACCGGAGAGATGTTGTCACAGTACACCACGGTAGAGTTGGTAACGTCGCAGTGAAGCTCCTGATGTAGTTGCCACAACCATGAGCACAGAGCAACGACATTGATTTAGCGAAAATGCGCTTGGCCAGGTTCGGTTTGCTATCCCGTGGCGAGTGCATATGCAAGAACACTTGCTGGATGGTGTAATGCAGATCAAGCCGGGTGATCATCAGGTATTCAAAGGCTGAGACGGTATAATGAGGTAGAATTCGGTCGGAGGTAGGAGAACCATCATACTAAGAGAGCTTGGACTTTGTGTCCTCGATCTTGACAACTGGCTTGAAGTTTAGCATGCCGGAAAGGTCGAGGATATCATCGGCGTACTTCTACCGCCAGAGGAAAAACTTCGTCATGCGAGGTGGCTTCGATGCCGAGGAAGTAATGGAGGGCCCCGGCCCCATGTTCTTGAATGGTGTACGTTCTTCCCCGTCAAGAATATTCCCAAAACATAAGTCTTGAGTCATGGCTGATAGAAAAGGTTACAGACCAGAAAAGTTATTATTTTACCTTATCCCTGCTTCAGAATGTACTCCCCCCGTTCCAAAACATTTGTCTTTCTAGAGATTTCAACAAGTGACTAAATACGGAGCAAAATGAGTGAATCTACGCTCTAAAATATGTCTATATACATCCGTATGTGGTAGTCCTTTGAAATTTCTAAAAGACAAATATTTAGGAACGGAGGGAGTATCAATGTAAAATGTTAGTTATCCTTATCCTTCATGTCCAGGTTGACATGTCATCCGTACACGGTTTTGTACGACAGTGTTTCTGTGTTGTGAGTGGAATCATGCTGCTTGTTCACTTGTATAGTCAAATGGTCTTCCACGACAGAATTTTTTTAAAGATGTATGGATAGTTCTAATAAGAACACCGAATCGCAAGCATCTAGACAGAGCCGTGAGAAGCATAACAGGTAAGTGGAGATGAAATGGACAAGACTGCGGGTCACATCAAATCGTATTGTGTCCTCTGGCAGCCATGATTAATCAGGGGTGGCTACATGGCCTGAACAGTGCTCCCTGGCACCAATGCATTTCTACGACCTCTGCAGTAGCTTAACCACACTAAGGAAGCGATGTAACGATGTTACGATACTTGGTAGTACGTTAATGTCACATTCTTTGTCATGAACCCACAAAGAGGGATGAGCACAAGTGCAAGAAAGAAACATAGGAGCAGTGGCCCAAACTGTAGGCCACTCCTAGCTCGTAACAGCAAAGGTCAGCCAAGGAAAAGTGTGTGAAGACTACTAAGTACGTAACCAGTTCCCTACGTCTCTCAGTCCCATGACTTGTTATTTGGCCCTCATCCAAAGCTATTTTCGACACATTGAAGTCAATTTGTTTTCTCTGTTCTCCTTCCTTTCTTCAACTTCGCAACAAACGTAGGTGGTGGACTGGTAAATCTGCCTTCTATAACATGGTATGGCTAGGTGCACATGTAGGCGTTCTGCACTTTCTTTTATCTATTTGAAAATAAAATAATGTTCTACTGACATATTATACGTGAAATGTACTGACACATGTGGACAAAGATTTAAATAAATATCTTTAACTTACTTAAAAGGATATCATATTAGGCATGGTGCATAACGCAATGGGTACATAGCTTAGATAGCAGACACAATGAAATTCCAGTAACATTGCATGAGTCTATTGAAGATCCATATGAACCAAAAAATTCCGTTTGTGCAACTTGTCGCAGCGTATTCTTGTTGGCGTGTTATCGAAGATACATATCCTTTACGTATATAAAAAGACGTATATAGACAGATACAAACCATTATATTTTTCTGAACACTATATATAAAGATACTCCCCCCGTTCCTAAATATAAGTCTTTTATTTAGGAACGGAGGGAGTACTGCTTCAAGACATGCAAGGGTTTTAAATAGGATGATAATTTAATTTGCCATGAAGGTCTGAGAAAAAATAGATTTCACTTTTGACATGTTTCCATTTTTAGCCACCGCTCCGACATCCATAGACACCACGAACCAGGACTGGCCCGATGTGGAGCCAAACAGCAGACTCGAGCTGCAGGACCCCCGCCACTCGTCAACACAGTACCACCGGGACCGATGCAGACCACCTCCTCCAGCTTAAGTGGGCAGCGTGCGGACTCCCTGAGGCAGAGGAATGCACGGGTGCACCAGCGCGGATCCAGGCACGGGGCAGATCCGCCACCGAGGGAAGCCACCCACATGTTAGAGTTATCCAAACACATGTGTATTAGTTTGGTGAGTACTGGAGTCTAATAGGAAGTTTCTACTTGAGTTTGGTTAGAGTTGTGATCAAGGCGTTGGATCATTAGTTTAGGAAAGTTTTGAGTCGGCTTGCGACGCCATGGATACTTGTCTGTGTCTTTGTAGTCTACGTAGAAGTAGTATGTGCACGCGTTGGTATGCTATAGCAAGCTATGTGCTGGTGATAGTTGAATCAGAGTTAGGACTAGTAGTAAGAGTACTACGTATTTGTTTGAGTTTATGTCGAATACGGCTGGAACAATATGTTGTGTATATATACACAACCAGGTGCGTGAGTTTTGGAACATTGAGAAAAAGAGAAAAGAAATAAAGAGGAAAAAAAGGGCACTACACATGCCCTAGTTGGCTATAATCTGTTTGTGCGTGTGTGTTCATCTAGTTTGATATTATCGATCCGTGGGAGAAACCCAACAATTGGTATCTAGAGCAAGGTTTTAGAGTTTGAAGCCATGTTGGCCCCGCGGTGGTGACCCTTCTAGCGCCTCGGGGTGGGCGATACAGTCGATGGGTGGTGCGGCAACGAGGAGAGCAGTCAATAGTCGTTGGGGTGCAGCGACATGGAGGATAAGAGATAGTCACCGGCGGAGCGACGTCGAGAAGGCAGTGAGGGTGCTGTCGCAAGTAGGGTGACAGGTACATAGCTTAGATAACATACACAATGAAATTCCAGTAACGTTGCATGAGTCTATTGAAGATCCATATCTCTACCTAATAATAAAGCAAATAAGGTTTCTGGTCGTCCGTAAAAAAATACCCTTAAAGTTGCTATAAATTACCCGCTATGCCACTCATAAGTCAAGAAAACGATTCGTTTTTTTTCAAACTCATCGTCGCGCACAGTCTTTTATAAAACTAATACCCCACATATGTCACAGAAGCTATAGCAGCTCAGTGGTTGAAGCGTATCTGCTTCACTGCGCAGACCCGGGTTTGATTCCCAGGTCGTCCTATTTTTGGGCTTGACGCCCCTATTTTTCTTTTCTTTTCTTTTCTCATTTCTGTTTTTGTTTTTCCTTCTTTAAATTAATTCAAGATTTTCAAATTACAAACGGTTGCAAGTTTTGAGAAAAAATATTCAAGAAATCATAGAATGTTTATGAATTCAAAAAATATGCGAGAAATCATAAATTTTCTGCAGTTTTAATTCCTTTGTTGATTTACAAAACTATTCGCAAATTATAAAAAAATCACAATTTTTCAAAATTTGTTCCCCAATTATAAAAAAAGTTCATTGATACAAAAAAGGTTTGCTAACTCAAAAACTGTTCATGAATTCAAAAACTATGCATGCATTTCAGAAAATGTTCGTCTGAACAAAACAAATGTTCATGAATTCGAAAACTATTCATGCATTTCAAAAATGTTAAATCTGAACAAAACAAATGTTCATGCATTTAAAAATGCCCAAAATTTTAAAACAAATGTTTGTCGATTAGAATTTTTTTTGTCGATTCAAAAGTCTTTCATGTCTAGGATTTGGGTAGTTTTTGGAAAGTCTTTTTATGTCTAGGCGCTAGGAGTAGTTTGTGGTCCATGAAATTTGTTTTTAAAGTTTTAAACATTCTCTTGCGCGGCACAATGACAAGTGTGCCATGCAGTGGCAAGCTCATTGCCTTGGGATTTACCACGTCGAATGCATTGCGATCACATGGACATTGCGTACATCATCAACGAGGGTGGAAAGAAAGATAAGTGGAAACATGGTGAGCCACCGTGTGAAAATAGAGGACGCTCATAATTTGGGGTATTGAGTCATACTTATTTGGCTGTCGTGTAACTTTTTTGTCTCCCGTTGCAACGCACGGGCATGTTTGCTAGTGAACCAAAAAAATTCGTTTGTGCAACTTGTCGCAGCGTATTCTTGTTAGAGTGTTATCTAAGATACAAATCCTTTACGTATATAAAAAACGTATATAGACAGATACAAACCATTATATTTTTCTGAACACTATATATAAAGATACTCCTCCGTTCCTAAATCTAAGTCTTTTATTTAGGAATGGAGGAGTACTCTTCAAGACATGCAAGGGTTTTAATAGGATGATAATTTAATTTGCCATGAAGGTCTGAGAAAAATATATTTCACTTTTGACATGTTTCCTTTTTTTGGGGGAGGTGCAGAGACTCCCACCTTTATATATTTCAAAAGATTGATCCAATTTATAAGGAAAACCGGATGGAAAAACAAACACGGCAGGCCAGTTTATAAGGAAAATCAGGCCAAAAACCGCAATCCTCATCATCCACATGACACAAGGTTACAATCCCACCAACACAAACCCCCGATTCCGGATCCGCCGCTCTGAGTACCTCCGCTCATACGCGAACCACAACGCCAGACGGCACGAATGCCCTGTAGCCCTAGCTACAAGAGAAAACCGCCTGCAAACCATGAACGTTGTGCCAAAAGTCCAGTGCCACCGCCCTGACATACAAGCTAGATCAACTCTTCCGACCGCATCGACCGGGTCGACGCACTCACTACCCTTGCAACACCAACTCGCCATGCAGACCAAACCTACCCCATAGATTCGTTGTTGCATTGCCGTCCGTGGCCGCCGCCTCGGCGCCTATACATTGTTCTGACCGCCGCCCACATCCATCAACCTAGACAATTGTGATCCAACACAACCATCACAAATCTGCCGCCCATAGTGTCAAAGGATTCCAAGGAGGCGGCTTCAAGAAGGCAGTGACATCGGTGTGACCGTTCCTGCTCAAATAGAGCTAGGGTGCCATCCTCATTGGCACAAGGAGAAGGTGCAGGACTTTCGCCCAGAGTGTCCAGCCACCGCTCCGACATCCATGGACACCACGAACCAGGACTGGCCCGATGTGGAGCCAAACAGCAGACTCGAGCTGCAGGACCCCGCCACTCGTCAACACAGTACCACCGGGACCGATGCAGACCACCTCCTCTGTTGGAATTAACCACGTTGCCTAGTCTGTGTCCGGCTTGGACCAGAACACATCACCGAGTAGGACTTATAGTGGTAGGCTAGATTAGCTACTATATAAACCTATGTATCCCCTGTAATCTTGTAACCCAATCTCAGATCAATACAAAGTAAACAACGGGAGCGACACGCTCCCGTGGCCATCAACTCTCGCGCCTCGTGTGTTGTTCTCGCGTATACGTACGTCTGCGTATCCGGCGAATCGATCAAGCAGCTTGCTAGCTAGCTTTGCTACGTTGCTAGCTAGGTGGGTTTTACCTCTGGTGAATAATCCATCAAGTCAGCTTCTGCACTTGTGTGTCTCAGGTGATATTACGTACGTGTAGTCGTACGGCCGGAAAGAACTCGGCTGATTCGACGACTACGGGTGAGCTCTCGACGGAAAGTACTCGTCTACGAGCGACGTACGTGGAATTAACCACGATGACCTTGTCCGGCTCGGACTGGTGTAATCATCAAGTAGATTAGGACTCATATTGTTAGCTTTTACTGCTATATATATGCGTGTAACCTACCCCTGTAAACTTGTACCGACCCAGATCAAAGCAATAGAAATTCCCAGGAGCGACACGCTCCTGTTGTTGCAATCCATCAGCGTCCAAGTGTTTTCGCGTGCGTGTAGTTTCGCCGAGTTGTGCTAATCCCGTTTGTTAAGCTAGCTAGCTAGGCTCTGCCAAATCCATCCAGCAGCTAGCTAGGCTGCTTCGTTTGGTACGTGTACCTCTTGCTGTTTGCGTCTACGTACGACGAGTCTCCGCTCAACCGGCCGGAAAGTAATCGGCCGCGGTAGCTTGTACGCGCACGTCGTCGGAAAGTATTCGACGGTTGCGTCGTCAAGGTTGGGACTGTGCCAACAATTGGTATCAGAGCTTTGGTGTATTGACGTGATTCTCGGAAAGTAGTCGAAGGATCATGTCGAACACAGGCAAGGAGATCGTGACGGCAGCAGCGGGAGTGCCGATGCCGATGGTGGGGGTGTCGCAATTCCCCCGCCTGGATCGAGAGGACTACGCACTATGGGCGATGAACATGGAGGTCGCGATGGAGGGAGCGGAGTTCTGGGAAGCTGTCGACCCCGGCGGCGCCGAGTACGCAAAGGGCGCGCGGCAATGCCGAAGGATCGTCGGCGTTAACAGCGATTGCTTAGAATGTACTCCCCGTTCCAAAACATTTGTCTTTCTAGAGATTTCAACAAGTGACTAAATACGAGCAAAATGAGTGAATCTACGCTCTAAAATATGTCTATATACATCCGTATGTGGTAGTCCTTTGAAATTTCTAAAAGACAAATATTTAAAACGGAGGGAGTATCAATGTAAAATGTTAGTTATCCTTATCCTTCATGTCCAGGTTGACATGTCATCCGTACTACGGTTTTGTACGACAGTGTTTCTGTGTTGTGAGTGGAATCATGCTGCTTGTTCACTTGTATAGTCAAATGGTCTTCCACGACAGAATTTTTTAAAGATGTATGGATAGTTCTAATAAGAACACCGAATCGCAAGCATCTAGACAGAGCCGTGAGAAGCATAACAGGTAAGTGGAGATGAAATGGACAAGACTGCGGGTCACATCAAATCGACAGTCCTCTGGCAGCCATGATTAATCAGGGGTGGCTACATGGCCTGAACAGTGCTCCTGGCACCAATGCATTTCTCGACCTCTGCAGTAGCTTAACCACACTAAGGAAGCGATGTAACGATGTTACGATACTTGGTAGTACGTTAATGTCACATTCTTTGTCATGAACCCACAAAGAGGGATGAGCACAAGTGCAAGAAAGAAACATAGGAGCAGTGGCCCAAACTGTAGGCCACTCCTAGCTCGTAACAGCAAAGGTCAGCCAAGGAAAAGTGTGTGAAGACTACTAAGTACGTAACCAGTTCCCTACGTCTCTCAGTCCCATGACTTGTTATTTGGCCCTCATCCAAAGCTATTTTCGACACATTGAAGTCAATTTGTTTTCTCTGTTCTCCTTCCTTTCTTCAACTTCGCAACAAACGTAGGTGGTGGACTGGTAAATCTGCCTTCTATAACATGGTATGGCTAGGTGCACATGTAGGCGTTCTGCACTTTCTTTTATCTATTTGAAAATAAAATAATGTTCTACTGACATATTATACGTGAAATGTACTGACACATGTGGACAAAGATTTAAATAAATATCTTTAACTTACTTAAAAGGATATCATATTAGGCATGGTGCATAACGCAATGGGTACATAGCTTAGATAGCAGACACAATGAAATTCCAGTAACATTGCATGAGTCTATTGAAGATCCATATGAACCAAAAAATTCCGTTTGTGCAACTTGTCGCAGCGTATTCTTGTTGGCGTGTTATCGAAGATACATATCCTTTACGATATAAAAAGACGATATAGACAGATACAAACCATTATATTTTTCTGAACACTATATATAAGATACTCCCCGCTCCTAAATATAAGTCTTTTATTTAGGAACGGAGGGAGTACTGCTTCAAGACATGCAAGGGTTTTAAATAGGATGATAATTTAATTTGCCATGAAGGTCTGAGAAAAAATAGATTTCACTTTTGACATGTTTCCATTTTTTGGGGGGGGGGTGCAGATGTTGGGGAACGTACTAATTTCAAAAAATTTCCTACGCACACGCAAGATCATGGTGATGCATAGCAACGAGAGGGGAGAGTGTTGTCTCGTACACTCGTAGACCAAGCGAAGCGATCACAACGTAGAGGAAGTAGTCGACGTTCTCCTCGCGATCCGACCGATCCGGCGCCATTACTCCAGCGCCCCGAGTTCTTGACACACGTACAGCTCGATGACGTCCCTCGTACTCGATCCAGCCGAGTGTCGAGGAGAGTTCCGTCAGCCGACGGCGTGGACGATCTTGATGTTTCATCGCGCAGGGCTTCGCTTAAGCTTCGACGGTATAACCGAGGTGGAATATGGTGGAGGGGGCACCGACACGGCTAAGGAACGATCCGTAGATCTAACTTGTGTGTTCTAGGGTGCCCCCCTGCCCCCGTATATAAAGGAGCAAGGGGAAGGGGGCTGGCCGGCCAAAGGAGGCGCGCCAAGGGAGTCCTACTCCCTGGGAGTAGGATTCCCCCAATCCTAGTTGGACTAGGATTCCTGAGGGGGAAAGAGAGAGGGGGCGGCCCCTTCCTAGTCCTAGTAGGACTAGGGAAGGGGAGGCGCCACCTAGGGCTGGCCCCTTCTCCTTTCCACTAAGGCCCACTATGGCCCATTTACCTCCCGGGGGGTTCCGGTAACCTCCCGGTACTCCGGTAAATTCCTGTTTTCGCCCGGAACCATTCCGAACTCCAAACATAGGCTTACAATATATCAATCTTTATGTCTCGACCATTTCGAGACTCCTCGTCATGTCCGTGATCACATCCAGGACTCCGAACTTCTTCGGTACATCAAAATACATAAACTCATAATAACTGTCATCGAAACCTTAAGCGTGCGGACCCTACGGTTCGAGAACAATGTAGACATGACCTAGAACTATTCACGGTCAATAACCAACAGCGGGACCTGGATGCCCATATTGGTTCCTACATATTCTACGAAGATCTTTATCGGTCAGACCGCATAACAACATACGTTGTTCCCTTTGTCATCGGTATGTTACTTGCCCGAGATTCGATCGTCGGTATCCAATACCTAGTTCAATCTCGCTATCGAAAGTCTCTTTACTCGTTCCGTAATACATTATCTCACAACTAACTCATTAGTTGTAGTGCTTGCAAGGCTTCAGTGATGTGCATTACCGAGAGGGCCAGAGATACCTCTCCGACAATCGGAGTGACAAAACCTAATCTCAAATACGCCAACCCAACATCGCCTTTGGAAACACCTGTAGTACTCCTTTATAATCACCCGATTACGTTGTGACGCTTTGGTAGCACCAAAGTGTTCCTCCGGTAAACGGAGTTGCATAATCTCATAGTTACAGGAACATGTATAAGTCATGGATAAAAGCAGTAGCAACATACTAAACGATCGTGTGCTAAGCTAATGGAATGGGTCATGTCAATCAGATCATTCTACTAATGATGTGACCTTGTTAATCAAATAACAACTCTTTGTTCATGGTCAGGAAACATAACCATCTTTGATTAACAAGCTAGTCTAGTAGAGGCATACTAGTGACATAATGTTTTGTCTATGCATTCACACATGTATCATGTTTCCGGTTAATACAATTCTAGCATGAATGATAAACATTTATCATGAAATAAGGAAATAAATAATAACTTTATTATTGCCTCTAGGGCATATTTCCTTCAGTCTCCCACTTGCACTAGAGTCAATAATCTAGATCACATCACCATGTGATTAACATCGATAGTTTCACATCATCATGTGATTAACACCCATAGTTCACATCGCCATGTGACCAACACCCAAAGGTATTACTAGATTCAGTAATCTAGTTCACATTGCTATGTGATTAATACCCAAAGAGTACTAAAGTGTGATCATGTTTTGCTTGTGAGAGAGTCTTAGTCAACGGGTCTTTCACATTTAGATCCGTTATGTATTTTGCAATTTTTCTATGTCTACAATGCTCTGCACGAAGCTACTCTAGCTAATTGCTCCCACTTTCAATATGTATCTAGATCGAGACTTAGAGTCATCCAGATTAGTGTCAAAACTTGCATCGACGTAACCCTTTACGACGAACCTTTTGTCACTTCCATAACCGAGAAACATATCCTTATTCCACTAAGGATAATTTTGACCGCTGTCTAGTGATCTACTCCTAGATCACTATTGTACTCCCTTGCCAAACTCAGTGCAGGGTATACAATAGATCTGGTACACAGCATGGCATACTTTATAGAACCTATGGCCAAGGCATAGGGAATGACTTTCTTGCTCTTTCTATCTTCTGCCGTGGTCGGGTTTTGAGTCTTACTCAATTTCACACCTTGTAACACAGGCAAGAACTCTTTCTTTGACTGTTCTATTTTGAACTACTTCAAAATCTTGTCAAGGTATGTAATCATTGAAAAAACTTATCAAGCATCTTGATCTATCTCTATAGATCTTGATGCTCAATATGTAAGCAGCTTCACCGAGGTCTTTCTTTGAAAAACTTCTTTCAAACACTCCTTTATGCTTTGCAGAATAATTCTACATTATTTCCGATCAACAATATGTCATTCACATATACTTATCAGAAATGCTGTAGAACTCCCACTCACTTTCTTGTAAATACAGCTTCATCGCAAGTCTCAGATAAACTATATGCTTTGATCAACTTATCAAAGCGTATATTCCAACTCCGAGATGCTTGCACCAGTCCATAGATGGATCGCTGGAGCTTGCACACTTTGTTAGCTCCCTTTGGATCGATAAAACCTTCTGGTTGCATCACATACAACTCTTCCTCCAAAAACCCATTCAGGAATGCAGTTTTTACATCCATTTGCCAAATTTCATAAATTGTGGCAATTGCTAACATGATTTGGACAGACTTAAGCATCGCTACAGCTTGAGAAAATCTCATTGTAGTCAACACCTTGAACTTGTCAAAACCTTTTTGCGATAAGTCGAGCTTTGTTGATAGTAACACTACTATCAACGTCCGTCTTCCTCTTGAAGATCCATTTATACAATATGGCTTGCCGATCATCGGGCAACTCCACCAAAGTCCATACTTTGTTCTCATACATGGATCTCATCTCAGATTTCATGGCCTCAAGCCATTTCGCGGAATCTGGGCTCATCATCGCTTCCTCATAGTTCGTAGGTTCATCATGATCTAGTTACATGACTTCCAGAACAGGATTACCGTACCACTCTAGTGCGGATCTCACTCTGGTTTACCTACGAGATTCGGTAGTAACTTGATCTGAAGTTACATGATCATCATCATTAGCTTCCTCACTAATTGGTGCAGTAGTCACAGGAACAGATTTCTGTGATGAACTACTTTCCAATAAGGGAGAAGGTACAATTACCTCATCAAGTTCTACTTTCCTCCCACTCACTTCTTTCGAGAGAAACTCCTTCTCTAGAAAGGATCCATTTTCAGCAACGAATGTCTTGCCTCCGGATCTGTGATAGAAGGTGTACCCAACAATCTCCTTTGGGTATTCTATGAAGACGCATTTCTCCGATTTGGGTTTGAGCTTATCAGGATGAAACTTTTTCACATAAGCATCGCAGCCCCAAACTTTAAGAAACGACAACTTTTGGTTTCTTGCTAAACCACAGTTCATATAGTGTCGTCTCAACGGATTTAGATGGTGCCCTATTTAACGTGAATGCAGCTGTCTTTAATGCATGATCCCAAAACGATATTGGTAAATCGGTAAGAAACATCATAGATTGTACTATATCCAATAAAGTATGGTTATGACGTTCGGACACACCATTATGATGTGGTGTTCCAGATGGCATGAATTTGTGAAACTATTCCACATTGTTTGAATTGAAGACCAAACTCGTAACTCAAATATTTGTCTCCGCGATCAGATCGTAGAAACCTTATTTTCTTGTCACGATGATTTTTCCACTTCACTCTGAAATTCTTTGAACCTTTCAACTATTTCAGACTTATGTTTCATCAAGTAGATATACCCATATCTGCTCAAATCATCTGTGAAGGTCAGAAAATAACGATACCCGCCGCGAGCCTTAACACTCATTGGATCGCATACATCGATGTATTATTTCCAATAAGTCGGTTGCTCGCTCCATCGCTTCGGAGAACGGAGTCTTAGTCATCTTGCCCATGAGGCATGGTTCGCAAGCATCAAGTGATTCATAATCAAGTGATTCCAAAATCCCATCAGCATGGAGTTTCTTCATGCGCTTTACACCATTATGACCTAAACGGCAAGTACCACAAATAAGTTGCACTATCATTATTGACTTTGCATCTTTTGGTTTCAATATTATGAATATGTGTATCACTACGATCGAGATCCAATGAACCATTTTCATTGGGTGTGTAACCATATAAGGTTTTATTCATGTAAACAGAACAACAGTTTATTCTCTTACTTAAATAAATAACCGTATTGCAATAAACATGATCAAATCATATTCTTGCTCAACGCAAACACCAAATAACATTTATTTAGGTTCAACACTAATCCCGAAAGTATAGGGAGTGTGCGATGATGATCATATCAATCTTGAAACTACTTTCAACACACATCGTCACTTCACCCTTAACTAGTTTCTGTTTATTCTGCAACTCCCGTTTCGAGTTACTACTCTTAGCAACCGAACAAGTATCAAATACTCAGGGGCTACTATAAACACTAGTAAGGCACACATCAATAACCTGTATATCAAATATACCCTTGTTCACTTTGCCATCCTTCTTATCCACCAAATACTTGGGGTAGTTCTGCTTCCAGTGACCAGTCCCTTTGCAGTAGAAGCACTTAGTCTCAGGCTTAGGTCCAGACTTGGGCTTCTTCACTTGAGCAGCAACTTGCTTGCCGTTCTTCTTGAAGTTCCCTTCTATCCCTTTGCCCTTTTCTTGAAACTAGTGGTCTTGTTAACCATCAACACTTGATGTTCTTTCTTGATTTCTACCTTCATTGATTTCATCATCATGAAAAACTTGGGAATCATTTTCATCATCCCTTGCATACTATAGTTCATCACGAAGTTCTACTAACTTGGTGATGGTGACTAGAGAATTCTGTCAATCACTATCTTATCTGGAAGATTAACTCCCACTTGATTCAAGTGATTGTAGTACCCAGACAATCTGAGTACATGCTCACTAGTTGAGCGATTCTCCTCCATCTTTTAGCTATAGAACTTGTTGGAGACTTCATATCTCTCAACTCGGGTATTTGCTTGAAATATTAACTTCAACTTCCTGGAACATCTCATATGGTCCATGATGTTCAAAACATCTTTGAAGTCCCGATTCTAAGCCATAAAGCATGGTGCACAAAACTATCAAGTATTCATCATATTGAGCTAGCCAAACGTTCATAACGTCTGCATCCGCTCCTGCAATAGGTCATCACCTAGCGGTGCATTAAGGACATAATTCTTCTGTGCAGCATTGAGGATAAACCTCAGATCACGGATCCAATCCGCATCATTGCTACTAACATTTTTCAACACAATTTTCTCTAGGAACATATCAAAATAAACATATGAAAGCAACAACGCAAGCTATTGATCTTACAACATAATTTGCAAAATACTACCAGGACTAAGTTCATGATAAATTTAAGTTCAATTAATCATATTACTTAAGAACTCCCACTTAGACAGACATCCCTCTAGTCATCTAAGTGATCACGTGATCCAAATCAACTAAACCATAACCGATCATCACGTGAAATGGAGTAGTTTTCAATGGTGAACATCTTATGTTGATCATATCTACTATATGATTCACGCTCGACCTTTCGGTCTCCGTGTTCCGAGGCCATATCTGCATATGCTAGGCTCGTCAAGTATAACCTGAGTATTCTGCGTGTGCAAAACTGGCTTGCGCCGTTGTAGATGGACGAGAGCTTATCACACCCGATCATCACGTGGTGTCCGGGCACGCATTTAACTTTGGCAACGGTGCATACTCAGGGAGAACACTTCTTGATAATTTAGTGAGAGATCATCTTATAATTCTACCGTCAATCAAAGCAAGATAAGATGCATAAAAGATAAACATCACATGCAAATCAATATAAGTGATATGATATGGTCATCATCGTCTTGTGCTTCGTGATCTCCATCTCCGCAGCACCATCATGATCACCATCGTCACCGGCGCGACACCTTGATCTCCATCGTAGCATCGTTGTCGTCTCGCCAATCTAATGCTTCTACGACTATCGCTACCGCTTAGTGATAAAGTAAAGCATTACAGGGCGATTGCATTGCATACAATAAAGCGACAACCATATGGCTCCTGCCAGTTGCCGATAACTTCGGTTACAAAACATGATCATCTCATACAATAAAATATAGCATCACGCCTTGACCATATCACATCACAACATGCCCTGCAAAAACAAGTTAGACGTCCTCTACTTTGTTGTTGCAATTTTACGTGGCTGCTACGGGCTTAAGCAAGAACCAGTCTCACCTCGCATCAAAACCACAACGATATTTCGTCAAATAGACTCCGTTTAACCTTCTCAAGGACCGGCGTAGCCACACTCGGTTCAACTAAAGTGAGAGAGACAGCACCCACCAGTCACCTTTCAGCAACGAGTGCTCGCAGCGGTGAAACCAGTCTCGCGTAAGCGTCTGGCGTAATGTCGGTCCGGGCCGCTTCATCTCACAATACCGCTGAACCAAAGTATGACATGCTGGTAGGTAGTATGACTTGTATCGCCCACAACTCACTTGTGTTCTACTCGTGCAAAACATCAAACCATAAAACCTAGGCTCGGATGCCACTGTTGGGGAACGAGTAATTTCAAAAATTTCCACGCACACGCAAGATCATGGTGATGCATAGCAACGAGAGGGGAGAGTGTTGTCTCGTACGCACTCGAGACCCGAAGCGGAAGCGATCACAACGTAGAGGAAGTAGTCGACGTTCTCCTCGCGATCCGACCGATCCGGCGCCGTTACTCCAGCGCCCGAGTTCTTGACACACGTACAGCTCGATGACGCCCTCGTACTCGATCCAGCCGAGTGTCGAGGGAGAGTTCCGTCGACGACGGGCGTGGTGACGATCTTGATGTTTCACGGTGCAGGTACCTACCCTGTAAACTTGTACCGACCCAGATCAAAGCAATAGAAATTCCCAGGAGCGACACGCTCCTGTTGTTGCAATCCATCAGCGTCCAAGTGTTTTCGCGTGCGTGTAGTTTCGCCGAGTTGTGCTAATCCCGTTTGTTAAGCTAGCTAGCTAGGCTCTGCCAAATCCATCCAGCAGCTAGCTAGGCTGCTTCGTTTGGTACGTGTACCTCTTGCTGTTTGCGTCTACGTACGACGAGTCTCCGCTCAACCGGCCGGAAAGTAATCGGCCGCGGTAGCTTGTACGCGCACGTCGTCGGAAAGTATTCGACGGTTGCGTCGTCAAGGTTGGGACTGTGCCAACATCCTCCAGCTTAAGTGGCAGCGTGCGGACTCCCTGAGGCAGAGGAATGCACGGGTGCACCAGCGCGGATCCAGGCACGGGGGCAGATCCGCCACCGAGGGAAGCCACCCACATGTTAGAGTTATCCAAACACATGTGTATTAGTTTGGTGAGTACTGGAGTCTAATAGGAAGTTTCTACTTGAGTTTGGTTAGAGTTGTGATCAAGGCGTTGGATCATTAGTTTAGGAAAGTTTTGAGTCGGCTTGCGACGCCATGGATACTTGTCTGTGTCTTTGTAGTCTACGTAGAAGTAGTATGTGCACGCGTTGGTATGCTATAGCAAGCTATGTGCTGGTGATAGTTGAATCAGAGTTAGGACTAGTAGTAAGAGTACTACGTATTTGTTTGAGTTTATGTCGAATACGGCTGGAACAATATGTTGTGTATATATACACAACCAGGTGCGTGAGTTTTGGAACATTGAGAAAAAGAGAAAAGAAATAAAGAGGAAAAAAAGGGCACTACACATGCCCTAGTTGGCTATAATCTGTTTGTGCGTGTGTGTTCATCTAGTTTGATATTATCGATCCGTGGGAGAAACCCAACAATTGGTATCTAGAGCAAGGTTTTAGAGTTTGAAGCCATGTTGGCCCCACGGTGGTGACCCTTCTAGCGCCTCGGGGTGGGCGATACAGTCGATGGGTGGTGCGGCAACGAGGAGAGCAGTCAATAGTCGTTGGGGGTGCAGCGACATGGAGGATAAGAGATAGTCACTCGGCGGAGCGACGTCGAGAAGGCAGTGAGGGTGCTGTCGCAAGTAGGGCGACAGGTACATAGCTTAGATAACATACACAATGAAATTCCAGTAACGTTGCATGAGTCTATTGAAGATCCATATCTCTACCTAATAATAAAGCAAATAAGGTTTCTGGTCGTCCGTCAAAAAAAATACCCTTAAAGTTGCTATAAATTACCCGCTATGCCACTCATAAGTCAAGAAAACGATTCGCTTTTTTTTTCAAACTCATCGTCGCGCACAGTCTTTTATAAAACTAATACCCCACATATGTCACAGAAGCTACAGCAGCTCAGTGGTTGAAGCGTATCTGCTTCACTGCGCAGACCCGGGTTTGATTCCCAGGTCGTCCTATTTTTGGGCGTGACGCCCCTATTTTTCTTTTCTTTTCTTTTCTCATTTCTGTTTTTGTTTTTCCTTGTTTAAATTAATTCAAGATTTTCAAATTACAAACGGTTGCATGTTTTGAGAAAAATATTAAAGAAATCATAGAATGTTTATGAATTCAAAAAATATGCGAGAAATCATAAATTTTCTGCAGTTTTAATTCCTTTGCTGATTTACAAAACTATTCGCAAATTATAAAAAAATCACAATTTTTCAAAATTTGTTCCCCAATTATAAGAAAAGTTCATTGATACAAAAAAGGTTTGCTAACTCAAAAACTGTTCATGAATTCAAAAACTATGCATGCATTTCAGAAAATGTTTGTCTGAACAAAACAAATGTTCATGAATTCAAAAACTATTTATGCATTTCAAAAAATGTTCGTATGAACAAAACAAATGTTCATGCATTTAAAAAATGCCCAAAATTTTAAAACAAATGTTTGTCGATTAGAATTTTTTTTGTCGATTCAAAAGTCTTTCATATCTAGGATTTGGGTAGTTTTTGGAAAGTCTTTTTATGTCTAGGCGCTAGGAGTAGTTTGTGGTCCATGAAATTTGTTTTTAAAGTTTTAAACATTCTCTTGCGCGGCACAATGACAAGTGTGCCATGCAGTGGCAAGCTCATTGCCTTGGGATTTACCACGTCGAATGCACTGCGATCACATGGACATTGCGTACATCATCAACGAGGGTGGAAAGAAAGATAAGTGGAAACATGGTGAGCCACCGTGTGAAAATAGAGGATGCTCATAATTTGGGGTATTGGGTCATACTTATTTGGCTGTCGTGTAACTTTTTTGTCTCCCGTTGCAACGCTCGGGCATGTTTGCTAGTGAACCAAAAAATTTCGTTTCTGCAACTTGTCGCAGCGTATTCTTGTTAGAGTGTTATCTAAGATACAAATCCTTTACGTATATAAAAAACGTATATAGACAGATACAAACCATTATATTTTTCTGAACACTATATATAAAGATACTCCCTCCGTTTCTAAATCTAAGTCTTTTATTTAGGAATGGTGGGAGTACTTCTTCAAGACATGCAAGGGTTTTAATAGGATGATAATTTAATTTGCCATGAAGGTCTGAGAAAAAATATATTTCACTTTTGACATGTTTCCTTTTTTTTGGGGTGCAGAGACTCCCCACCTTTATATATTTCAAAAGATTGATCCAATTTATAAGGACAACCGGATGGAAAAACAAACACGGCAGGCCAGTTTATAAGGAAAATCAGGCCAAAAACCGCAATCCTCATCATCCACATGACACAAGGCTACAATCCCACCAACACAAACCCCCGATTCCGGATCCACTGCTCTGACTACCTCCGCTCATACGCGAACCACAACGCCACACGGCATGAATGCCCTGTAGCACTAGCTACAAGAGAAAACCGTCCACAAACCACGAACGTTCTGCCAAAAGTCCAGTGCCACCGCCCTGACATACAAGCTAGAGCAACTCTTCCGACCGCTTCGACCGGGTCGACGCACTCACTACCCTCGCAACACCAAGTCGCCACGCAGACCAAACCTACCCCATTATTCGTTGTTGCATTGCCGTCCGAGGCCGCCGCCTCGGCGCCTATCCATTGTTCTGACCGCCGCCCCACATCCATCAACCTAGACCAATGTGATCCAACACAACCATCACAAATCTGCCGCCCACAGTGTGAAAGGATTCCAAGGAGGTGCCTTCGAGAAGATAGTGACATCGGTGTGACCGTTCCTGCTCAAATTGAGTTAGGGTTTTTACCCGGAGATCACATGACATTCGCCGAAACGAAGAGACAAACTCCACGATGAGGCCTTTAGGAAGGAATACAGCAATCAAGGGTGCCATCCTCATTGGCACAAGGAGAAGGTGCAGGACTTTCGCCAAAGTGTCCAGCCACTGCTCCGACATCCATAGACACCACGAACCAGGACTGGCCCGATGTGGAGCCAAACAGCAGACCCGAGCTGCAGGACCCCCGCTACTCGTCAACACATTACCACCGGGACCGATGCAGATCACCTCGTCCAGCTTAAGTGGGCAGCGTGCGGACTCCCTGAGGCAGAGGAATGCACGGGTGCACCAGCGCGGATCCAGGCACGGGGCAGATCCGCCACCGAGGGAAGCCACCCACATGTTAGAGTTATCCAAACACATGTGTATTAGTTTGGTGAGTACTGGAGTCTAATACTTGAGTTCGGTTAGAGTTGTGATCAAGGCGTCGGATCATTAGTTTAGGAAAGTTTTGAGTCGGCTTGCGTGCCATGGGTACTTGTCTGTGTCTTTGTAGTCTACGTAGAAGTAGTATGTGCACGCGTTGGTATGCTATAGCAAGCTATGTGCTGGTGATAGTTGAATCAGAGTACGTGTAGGACTAGTGCTAAGAGTGCTACGTATTAGTTTGAGTTTATGTCGAGTACGCGTGGAACAATATGTTGTGTATATATACACAACCAGGTGCGTGAGTTTTGGAACATTGAGAAAAAGAGAAAAGAAATAAAGAGGAGAAAAAAGGGCACTACACTTGCCCTAGTTGGCTATAATCTGTTTGTGCGTGTGTGTTCATCTAGTTTGATATTATCGATCCGTGGGAGAAACCCAACAATTGGTATCTAGAGCAAGGTTTTAGGGTTTGAAGCCGTGCTAGCCCCGCGGTGGTGACCCTTCTAGCGCCTCGGGGTGGGCGATACAGTCGCTGGTGTAGCAACAAGGAGAAACGGGCAATATAGTCGATGGGTGGTGTGGCAACGAGGAGAGCAGTCAATTGTCGTTGGGGGTGCAGCGACATGGAGGATAAGAGATAGTCGCTCGGTGGAGCGACGTCGAGAAGGCAGTGAGGGTGCTGTCGCAAGTAGGGAGACATGTGGTTGTCGTTATGCGGAATGACTTGGAGAAGACGGCAAGGACATTGTCATAAGCAAGGTGATGGGTGATCATCATTGGAGGAGCGAGGAAGAGGCGACAAAGTTGCTAGCTGTCGTCAAGGTGTGCATGTGGGTTCTTGCAAGATGTGTCCAAGAGCTCGAGTGCGTTAGTCTTCTACTGCAGTTGAGATGTGTCACCGATGAAGAAGAATTGAGAGCGAGAGCGGATATAAAAAGGAAATTGTGCCTTGTGTTTTCGTTAGTGATCAATGATTCCTGGCGAGTTCATATACAGTGAAGTTGAGTTGCGCGTATATGATGAGTTGTGATGCCGCCGGATGGGAAGTGTCGTTTGCTAATTTGTGTCACCACCGACAAAGACGCAAGATTGAAGATGTGGCGGTGATGAGATGTGTCTCCCAGTGTACGAGCAACCAAAGGGAAGGTGTGAAGGTGTGGCGGGTGAAGAGATGTGTCTCCCTGTGTGCGAGCAATCGGTGAGAAAATGAAGATCAACATGAAGATGGACGCGCACCAGTTTAAATTGAGTTCCTGCATGGCGCTATGTGTTTAGTGAAGTCTACATGTAGCACATTCAGATGTGGCAGCGTGGCTGGTAGTCTAGATAATGGTTGGTTTGAGTCTACAAGTCGGCATGAAAAAGAAACATGGTGATGAAGTGGAGGCCATGAAGAGAGAAGTTGTGGTCCTTTAAGTCGTGTGGCCGGAGGCAACCAGCATGATAAGATATACAAGCGTTCATCTGCGTGTCTCGTTCATGCAAAGAGTTAGATGTTTGGATTAGGGGGTGAATGTTAGAGTAATCCAAACACATGTGTATTAGTTTGGTGAGTACTGGAGTCTAATAGGAAGTTTCTGCTTGAGTTCGGTTAGAGTTGCGATCAAGGCGTAGGATCATTAGTTTAGGAAAGTTTTGAGTCGTCTTGCATGTACGTGCATGCGTTGGTATGGTACAGCAAGCTATGTGCTGGTCGCCTGCAAAAAAAAAAAAAAGCTATGTGCTGGTCATAGTTGAATTAGAGTACGTGTAGGACCAGTAGTAAGACTACTACGTATTAGTTTGAGTTTATGTCCAATACGGGTGGAACAAAACCAGTTAGGTTGTGTATATAGACACAATTAGGTGAACGACGAGAAATACTAGAAAAGAAATAAAGAGGAGAAAAAAGGGAACGACACGGGCCCTTGTTGACTATAATCTGTTTGTGCATGCGTGTTCATCTAGTTTGATGAGATTGATCCGTGGGAGAAACCGAACACCACACGCAGGGAGCAGCCATGGCGAACAGGGCAGGCGACGGCCGCGACCCATCCTAGCAGCCCGAGCACACTGCACACGCAGTGCACCACGGAGCGTGGTGACCGCCGCCGTCCGACGGACCACCGCCGCCCAACCAGCACATGTGTCCACAGCGAGCTTTCCAAGCCTCCTTTGGAAGCAGGGGGCACCGCCACGGTGGCTAGGCCGATGGCAGTGGCAGAGGAAAGGGGGCGCTAGAGGGGTGACCTGCTGGTCGCGGCTAGGGTTTGACCCCGAACCGCTCGGGAGGAGCGGGACGGGGATTTCCATTCTTATTCAAAACTTCCCCTAGGGATATCTAGTGTTCTTGTTGCAGTACATGAACACCACTCAGCCAACCTGCAACATGTCTTGAATAACCTTTCGTCCTCTTGACGAAACGCTGGGAGAGCAGCTTTTTATTTCGCAATAGGAAGAAGAGTTTGACAAATAGGCA
Source organism: Aegilops speltoides (assembly GCA_021437245.1). NCBI lineage: Eukaryota > Viridiplantae > Streptophyta > Magnoliopsida > Poales > Poaceae > Aegilops > Aegilops speltoides. The sequence continues at coordinate 41,250,511 of CM038147.1, read as the reverse complement.
AAGCCCGGACGGCATCAGTATACTAGTGCGTTACAAGACCGAAAAACACAGCCCGCAGGCTCAGTCAGCTTCGCGGGGGCGGTCGACCACAATCCGAAGTGGTTGTGATCGAGGTTCTTGAAGAACCGCGTTTTGCTCGCCAAGATGGGCAAGGCGTGGTTGTGGTTAAGGTTGTTGCGGAACTGCATCTTGGTTGGGAAAATAAACGTGGACAATTTAGACACGTCCGCCTGTACGCCCATGCAGCAGCACCTGGTCTTCACTTAACACTAAGCACTCAATTTCCGATGTCTCATATTCTCAAGCAAGCGCCCTTTTTTCTTGCAATTTGCTAAGGGATAGTACACGAGATAAAGCTGCTGAGAGGCCATGGGCTTAGTCCTAGTCATGAATCATAGAGAACACAATCCATCAGCGGTCGTATTTATAGAGATGATATACCCGTGCATGATTTGGTTGCTCGCAACATTTATATCGGATAAATTTCATCAGATATTTGAACTCGGAAGTTCATCATAAATAATAGAAGTCTCCAATTATGTACGACAAGGGCATATGTTATCATTTATTTGAACAAGGGCATGATACGTGTCATTTCAAATGGTAAATGCACTTCTGAACTAGGTATTTCAAATGAAGAACTGCGTGTTGCTTGCGTGGATGGTCAGGAAATGGTTCTGGTCAAGGCTGTCGTAGAACTTCATCTTGCTCGCACAAATAGACGTGGACGTTGTGGACGCGTCCGCCTTTCTGCCCTAGGGTCAGTACGAGATCCTCGGTGCATGCTAGTCACTCAATTCCCGATGGCTCATATTCTCAATCGACTGCCTGTTTTTTTCTTGCAATGATTTTGGTAACAGTTGGCATAAGGGAAGAAATAGGAAAGACTCCATGGGCCGTGTGCTACTGAGACACACTCCATGGGGGGTCGCACTTATATAGATGATCTGGTGGCCACACATAATGCGGTTGCTTGAAACATTTATATTGGATAAATTTCACGGTATATCAGAACGGAAGGTATTAATCAGTATGGGAGTCTCGAATGCTATACAACAAAGGCGTGTCCATCTTTTATTTGGGCTTGGATGTACATGTTATTTCGAATTTGATCGGCCAACTTGTTCAATTTTATCTGTTAGTTACTCCTTTTTAATTAATGTATATGCAGTACAAAGGAAAGAGTTTTGGTACTACAGATATCTCCCTCCCCTGTTATCCAATAATGAGGAGGAGCTAGTATATTTCTCTTGTTCTTAGGTACTCCCTCTGTCCCATAATATAAGAGCGTTTTTGAGACTACACTAGTGTCAAAATTGCTCTTATATTATGGGATGGAGGGAGTACAAAAGATAACGAATAAGTATTGAGCTATTTTACGGTACCCAGAAACTAATACGAGCATTTAATTTTTGTCAATTCGACGGCAGATACGATTTGGTACCCCTGAGCTAGCTCCATGGAGTACTAATGGCGGCTCCAATGGGGCCAACCCATTTCGTCCGTTAGCATCACTTCCGGACCTCACAAACAGAAATCACGGCCGAACACGGAGACACAAACGAGCGGATGACCGTTTTGTTGTCCACTTGAACCAGTTTCCACCCGATATTTGGGCCGGGTTTGCCTTCCCATGGACACACAACGGATGCATGAGACGTCCTCCCATATCCTCCTCTGACCCGTTGATCGGTGGCACACAGGACAAACTACTCGCCCCAACCGAGTTGACCCTCGCCACCACCACCCACTTCCGGCCACTTCACCACCCCTGGCGTCCCCTACCCAACCGCCGTCGCCATCGCCGTCGACACATCCATCGTCGCGCCCACCGGCTGGCATTGTTTACATTTCTTTGTCGTCGAAGTTGTAGCTTGCAGTACGGATCCTGCCAGGGTCATCGCCGCCCTCGGCACACCACCGCCACCGATGAAGGACGTGGAGTTAGTCGCCTCCATTGGCGTACGACCTCCTACCCCGGCTTAGGCTCATCCATGCATGCCCACAACCATCGCCGCCCATGAGGTGTTCGTCCAATTGCCTGGCTGAGACTCATCCACTTCTAGTGAGGTTCGGATTCATCACTCCGAAGGGTGTGGGTACCTCAGATGAGTATTTTTACAATAACATCATATGTTCATCATCCTTTGAAGAATCGTTCGACGATGAGAGAGATGTTGTGGTTGCTACACTGCTCATCAATGACCACAAAATATATAGCATGTATTCTGTAAAATGTTCAACATGTATCTAAATAATGTTCATCATGTATACAAAAAATGTTCAATATCTATTTCGAAAAATTGACATGTATTTTAAAAAATGAAGAGAAAAAATAAAAATGAAAAAAAGAGAGAAAACTGAAAAACGATGAAAACTGATATAGGAAACACACAAAAAAGAAAATAAAGCAATGTTGAATTCTGCTGCTCTGATACGCTTCTTCCAAATGTGAAATAATGTCAATTGTTGATTTCCCATTACAGAACAAGGAAAACACCAACGTTGAGGTGTGGAACCCCTTACGACCAAAGCTGGCTTAACCTTAGATTTAACCCCTTCTGTAATTGTTAATGACTGCAGTTGGAGCATCGTCTTCCATTTCTTGTGTAATGTTCATGTATTCAGTCCACACAATTCGACATAAGCGGTCTCGACTGTATAATGTAGAGCTTCATGTGCTATTGTGATACTACATTGTTTGTTTTTCTACAGAAACTACTATGGTTGAGTTCGTTACTCACTGCCCTTTAACTTCAATTGACGGCCATGTTTTGACCCACGGATTCTATATATGAACTGTTCAGATTTTTTAGATGGGTGTATCATGTATGTTTTGTTGCATATTTACGTATATTCATGATTCATTCTTCTACGTAGATGGGTGCAGCAAAGCCGGCCTTCATGTTGTAGTGGTCTTGTAGGAAGTAAGGACCATGATGGCGGGCTGGCAGAGTGTGAGCACTCACCCGATCCTGGCCACCTAGGACAGCGAGCACACAGGCCAATGGCATACAAGGCCTTGTTGCACTGTTTGTGATGCTGGCCGATGGAAAGATCTGACACCTGGGGCTACGATCGGCTCTACATCATGAGCTTACAGTTGCACAATACAACAGAGATGCCGAGCCAAAGTCAAGGACAACAACATAGCAACACAAACCAAACACACTCAGCCGAGCTCAGAGTAGCAATGGCCAGGGAGAGCGTTTGGCAGACTACGAAGCACCCAACAAGTTCCCCTTGTCTCTCGACCCCAGGACCTGCTATTCGCGTCGCATTCAACGGCCAGTTCAGAACTGTTTGACACGAGAAAAACATCTAGGGACTCCGGGGAGAAGAAAAGAAGGGAGGAGTGTGTTTCTCTCATACGCCGGGAAAGGAGAAATGAGTATGCGGCGTGCCAGTGCACCGTAGTACACACAGAAAATAAGGTACGAAAACATGTATTTCATTAATCTCATCGGAGAAATAAAATTACAAGATCCCATAATAAAAAGGTGCGCTCCATGGCCTAACAGCGCGGCCGGGCTGACTATAGCGATTGTGTGATCTCCTGGTTCCCGGGGCCTCGGAAGACTCCCGGTTAATTACTCCCGCGGGTTGCTCCACGAGATACCTCTGATTGAGCTGTGTCGTCATCTTCGTCGTCATCGCTTCGCGTTCTCCATGCATGATGATGGTGATGTATGTGTGGGCGGCGGCAGAGCCCGTGTCCTCGTCGGTACACGCGCCGCGTGTAGCGTAGCCTTTGCGGTGGCCACGCACGCCCTCGCCGTCGTGCCTCGTCGGTCTTGGCGGCGTTGGAGTTGTTGGGGTAGCATGGATCACGCTCGGCTCGGACTTCTCGACGACCAGTAGCTTCTCGGGGTGTACAAGGGTCTACACCCTGCGGGAGTAATTGTCGATGGAGACCGGCGTCGGTGTATGACCGTTGCGTTGCTCGCGCCAGCATGGCCTGAGTGGTCGACACCTCGTCCCAGCCAGACGCCGAGTCCATGGCAGTCGGCGTGGTCAAGGCATCGTATCACGAGATCGTAGAGGAGCGGTGTTGTTGTTGAAGTCGCGTCGCCTTGCAGCCACGCCTTGTCCTCGGGCGGCACCAACTGGCTCGGCTTCGGCCTCCGAATGAGCGTGGCGCCGGTAGCAGCGACATGGGGGTAGGAGGCCATCTGAATCATGGCATCATGGTGTGGGACCCCGGCCTTCACTTCGCGTCCGGGCGCCGAGTGGACGTCGCCGTGCTCACATGTTCATCTTCAGAGCTCTACAGTAAGACGGGGTGGACAAGCAGGAGGTGGGGTGCTGCGTGTCTCCATCCTTGGCGACACCGAGCATGACAAAGTAGATCGGTATGCTGATAGGCATTGTCGGCGTCGACTTCGGATGGCATCAACTTCCTTTGACTCCGCCCTTTGATGAGCGTGTCGTGGGTGGCAGCGGCATCATAGCGCGGGGCACCACCTTCACGAGCGGGATGCGGGCGCTGTTGTAGGGCGTCGTCTTCACAGTGTGGCGTCCTCTTTGGAACTCCGGCGTTCGTCCAACGTCTGACGTGGTGGAGCGGATGACGCTTGGGCACGCTATATATCTTCGCCTTTGATGGTGTATGGCGCGGCGAAACGGAAGACGGGCCGATGTCGGTGGAGTTTGTGTATTCGTCTTCAACGACCCCGGGCGTGATGAAGTAGTAGACAGTATGATGAGAAACTCCTTCAGCATCATCCTCGAGTGAGAGCTTCTGTCCGTGTAGCTTTTTATTATTTCTTTTATATGATTGGTGTGCACGCAATGCTCTCCCACCGGAAGGAATATACGTGCATGGCCCATGCATAGGCACATGCGTGGCCAGTGGCCCGTACGTGAGCTTGTTCAGTGTAGCACCGTCGCACCATGCAACAGAGTCGGCCGCGACGGACACCGTCTTCAGCGCAGCCATCTCGTGGTCACCGGAGGCATAGTGCGGGCATGTGCAGGAGTTAGCGGTGATGGGCCGCGTGATAGTGAACTCCGCGGCACCCGGCGTGACGAAGTGGAAACCAGTGCTGTGATGGAGAGCTCCGTGTCGTCCTCCCTGGCAATGGCTCGGCACGTCGATAGCGACGGCGTCGTGGAAAGCTCCATGCCTTCGTTCACGGCATCGGCTTCATGAAGGGAGGAAAGTTGTGGCACCAGACTCCGGATCCCTGCCTTAAGTAGCGTGTCTCCGGCGCGGCGAAGTGGGCGATGGGCCCAATAGAGCAGAGATGGAGACCTACGTGCCATCGACCTCCAAGGCGTCGGCCTGACGATGTTCATGATGGGCGGTATCTCAGTGGGCTCCCCGTCGTCCTCCTCTATGCTGTCATCGTGACGAAGTGGGCGCGAGTGATGGGTGCGGCGTCAACCTCTATGGCACCGGCTTGGCGACGATGAGCTCCGGCGACGCGTCGTCCTCATTGAGCGGTGATGAGTGGGGGTGGCCACCGTGGCGTCGACCTCTGTGACACCGACCTCGGTGGCGTCAGCGTCCATAGCGCGGGCTTGGTGAAGATGAGCTCCGGCGACGCGTCGTCCTCATTGAACGGCGATGAATGGGGTGGCCACCGTAGCGTCGACCTCCGTGACACCGACCTCGGTGGCATCAGCGTCCATAGCGCAGACTTGGTGAAGATGAGCTCCGGCGACACGTCGTCCTCGTCGTGCGGTGATGAGTGGGGATGGCCACTGTGGCGTCAACCTCCGTGACACCGACCTCGGTGGTGTCAGCGCCCGTAGCGCGGGCTTGGTGAAGATAAGCTCCGGCGACGCGTCGTCCTCGTCGAGCGGTGATGAGTGGCGGTGGCCACCATGGCGTCAACCTCCGTGACACCGACCTCGGTGGCGTCAGCGTCCACAGCGCGGGCTTGGTGAGGATGAGCTCCGGCGACGCGTCGTCCTCGTCGAGCGGTGATGAGTCGGGGTGGCCACCGTGGCATCGACCTCTGGGGCATCGACCTGGCGACCTTGACGGTGGGCGGCGTCGTCCGTGTCGACATCTTCGTCGAACCGTCGTGACAAGGTGGACAGCAGGTGGTGATGGCGACCTCCTCGTCGTTCTTTGTGACGCTGGCTCGGTGAAAACCATCCCCGGCAACGTTGACTTCATCTTCCGGTCCAGCGGCTCCATCTCCGGCGGCGGTCCGACCATGCGAACGTTGCCTTCGGCAACGCTCCCGACTTGTGTGCGTGCATGCTATATGCCAAAAAAGAACTAAGAAAGAGATTTGTTAGATCAAAGTTTTACCCTTCGGGAAGGTGAGCTTTGCGTCCATGTTGATGTTGTCGAGAGCTCCCTGTACGCCGGCCTCCTTTCTCTGTGTACGCCGGCATAGATGCCTGCATCCTTCATCCGGCCGGCGATCGGGCGCTGCGTGAGAGAGAGCTCTCTTGCTTTCTGCCTGCGTGAGTCTTGTGCGTGGATAGATGATGGATATGATGCGGTGGATGGATGGGTGCTGGAGGTGTTGTGCGATGGATGGGTGCTGGAGGTGTTGTGCGATGGACGCATGCGTGCGTTGGTGAATGGTTGGATGTTGTGAACGACGGGTCCTCTCCCCGTGCGTGAACCCCTGTCCGATCTCTCTTCTTCTCGGGTGTTTGTTGCTTGGATTCCTCTTGATGCGATCTGGTGTTTTAAGAAAAGAAAAGGAACGAGCCACTGAAGAGAAAAGCACACGCCGTACATGCCCTTGCATGCATGTGCCATGCAATTCAAGACGAGCTAGCTTGACTATACGCAACGGCCTCGTGTGTGTTGCCATTGCCGTTGTCAAGCTCGGAGAGGTGTCTATGCCGCCGCCGCCGCCGCATCCTCCCCGCCGGTCTTCTTGCGCGTGTACTTGCACCGCAGCGAGCGAGCCGCCGTCGTGGGAGCGTCTGTCTCGGCTGGCTGCCATCTCCGTCTCGACCTTCTCGACGCTGCCGCTAGGGCGCATCTCCTCTCTTGGTCTTGTCTCCCATAGCACCTGCTAGATGAAAGACATATAGTATAACAAATAAAATTAGCCAGCGGGGCTTAGTCTGCTCCCATTTCTTCATCTCCTCAGGCGCCAGCATGCTCGCCATGTTCAGGCCGCCGTCATCGCCGGCGTCTCTTCCTGCCCGGCGCCGTCGCCTCCTGGGTTGCTATCCCTCCCGGTGCCTCCTGGTGCGTGCGTGAGGCGTGGTCTCTCTCCCGTTTCCGAGGAACCTGCAAAGGAAATGAAAAGAAGAGGGTTGTTGCATGTGCATGCATCTCGAGCCCGGTATGTTCGTCGTGTATGACGCGCCCTGCAGCATATCGCCGCCACGGACGAGTCTCCCATGTGTGCTTGCGCCTCTCTCTCGGCTGGGTGCCCCCTTGGCGCACGCGCGGCCGCAAGGGCGCGCCCTCCGATCTCCTTGGCGCTGCCACCAGGGGCGTGTCTCTGCCTTGTCTTCTCTCCGGATGTTTGTGTGTGCAGGACTCCGCCTTCTTCTTCCTGTTGTTCTTCTCGTGTAGAACCTGATGGATGGAAGACATAGTAACAAATAGAATTAGTCAGCGGGGCTTGGTCTGCTCCCGTTTCTTCATCTCCTCCGACGCCTGCATGCTCGCCGTTGGTAGACCGCCGCCGTCGCCGACGTCTCTTCCTCCTCGGCCATCACATCTGGTGTATGGTTTGCGATTGCGCGGCCGCGGGCGCGCCGTCGCCTCCTGGGGCGTTCCTCCTGGCGCCTCCTGGTGCGAGGCCTCTCCGTTTGCAAATGGCTTTGTGAGTCTATATATAGGCAGAGCAGGGTGCCGCGTCCCGCCGTCGCTGGTTGTTTTGCCATCCCGGATATCATGGGCCGTTTGAGCGGATAAACATTGAGCTTTGACCCTCGCTCAAGTTGATCCGTTGCCACCGTAGCCCATGGCCAAAATACATGACGTGCACGTCGGGCCTGCAAAAATAAACATGGCACACCTAACATGCCTAATAGACCTGTCTTCTACGTGGTCGCTCGGTGTTTATCTCTTGGAGGTCGACTGATATGCGTACGTGTATTCGGATACATATGCGTATTTGCTGGCCGTGCGGGTATTAGGAGAGGTACAAATACAGACGTACGAGTACCTGGGTCTATGTACGACCTGGCCGCGGCGTCTAC